>AP025043.1:21832718-22459201 GCA_036186865.1 Eustoma russellianum | reverse complement strand
AAATATAGTATATAAGGAGTTAGTGGTTAAATTTTCAGAGCATTTGGACTTACACACAAATAGGAATAAATTTTTCAAAACCGTCTACCGTTTCTAGCAGATTTGCGCAATCTGATCATCAACGGATTTTGAAGGGGTTAAAGGTTGAATTGTAATTTCAAATTTTTAGGGGACCCTCATAATATCTGAGGCTAAGTTCTCTCAAAATTTCAGAATTTTTGGAGACTTATAACCTAGTTTTAAAACGTTTTAAAACTGGTCCTGGAAACAGAATCTGTTTTCAGAAGTTGAGTTGTTTAGTTTTTAAACAAATTTTAAAAACCACACTTTCCGCACAACCTATTCAACCCCCCCCCCCCCTTCTAGTGGTGCCTTGCAGATCCTACAAGTGGTATCAGAGCGCAGGAACACTCACTTCAAGGAATCCAACGATTCAGTGAGATGGCAACCACAAATCTCAAAACCGAGCAAGAAGGTATGTCGAGCCAAAGGCTACCACTTTTTGACGGTGAGTCGTTTATTTAGTGGAAACTTAGAATGAAGCTTTTTCTTATGGCTGTAGATATAGATCTTTGGTCAATCATTGAAGATGGTCCTTTTGTCCCATCTAAGTTATCTACCGTAGACGGAGTCACATTAGAAGTTGTTAAACCGAGACAAGAATATACGAGTGACGATAAAAAGAAACTTAGCATGAATGCTAGGGCTATGCAATTGCTCCTGAATGGATTAAGTAAAAGTGAGTCTAGTTATGTTTCAAACTATTCGAGTGCACAAGAAATGTGGAGGATACTAGAAATGAAACACGAAGGCACGAGTCAAGTAAAAGAGTCAAAAATAAACATGCTTATGTCCACACTTCAGTCATTTAAATTATTGCCTAATGAGTCTATTGTTGATATGAATCTTCGTTTGATTAACATCTACAATTCTTTTGAGTCTCTTGATAAAGCTTTTACCACGTAGGAAAAGTTACAGAAAGTCCTACGAAGCCTTCCATCCGAGTGGGATTCTAAAGTGACCGCAATAGAAGAAAGCAAGGAAACTAAGTCAACAAAGATGGAAGAATTAATCGGATCACTTAAAGTTTATGAGAATAAACTCACCATACGGAAATCGGAGTCATCTAAACAAGGTAAAGCTATTGCTTTTAAATCAAATGAATATGTCTCCCCTCCCTCCGATCACGTAGATGATAGTGATTCTGAATCGGATAACGATGACCTAATTCTATTGGCTAAAGGCCTAAGAAAATTCATGAGAAGGTCATTTAGAAAAAAAATAAGGGTACTACATCCAAGAGAAATAAGAACAAGTCAAATGATAAAGACGTTAAATGTTATGAATGTGGCAAACTCGGACACTTATCATATGATTGTCCCAATAATGAAAAGCAAACAAATAAATACCCTGACAAGGAGCGGAACAAAAATAGACTCGTCTCAGAACACAAACAAAGGAAACGTGCTCTAAAGGCCTCCACCTGGAGTGATTCATCGGATTCTGAAACTGAGACCGAAGAGGAGACTGCACAAGTATGCTTTGCATCCAAAGCATCTAATGAGGTATCATCTGATTCTGACTCTGACTCTGAACTCTCTTATGAAGATCTTTTTAGTCAGTATTTAGAACTGCATAAATTCACTAAGACCCTCACTAAGGAAAAGAAGCGATTAATTGAAGACAAGAAACTGTTAGAATCTTCTAACGAGAATCTTGTCGCTCAATTAAGCGATTCAAAGAAAGAGTCATCATGTGTCATTACTGCATTAAAGACAGAGATTTCATCATTAACCACTCAAAATAATGAAATGAAATCCGAGATTTCAAATTTGAAATCAAGGAATACCGATTTAGAGAAAATGATGAAACAGTTTGATATGGGGTCCAACATGCTGCATCGCATTATATTATCACAAAAACATGACAGCGACAAAACGGGTTTGGGATACGTTGATACAAATGAAGTATCAACCAAACCAACTAAGTTTGTGGTGTCTAAGAAAGTAGACACCCCTAAGCCTCAAGTGGCGTCTAAGATGACACAAAAGCCGCCCCTTTCCGCATCACGCCCCACTTCTTCTTCATATGATGTGAAATATAACTTTGTACCATATAGATATGAAAAAGAAAAGAATAATGCATACACGAAATTCATATCATCCACGCACTACGCACACACACACAAGGACATATCAAAAACGTCCTTCATTGAATGAGTATAAAGGAGTCCTTGGGTAAAGACCCAAAGTGCATGCACCACATGTCTACTATATCGCACCTTCATCCACATTCTTGCCATTTGATAGACCGAGAAGGATCACCCAAGTATGGGTACCGAAAGGTACTTTTACCAAGAGGTGATTAACTAACTCGAAAGGACCCAAAGTTAAAAGGGTACCTAAATCATCTTTGCACATTGCAGGGAGCCCACACATCAAAAGATACAACTATTAAGTGGTTCCTTGACAGTGGATGCTCGAGGCACATGACGGGTGACCCAAGCTTGTTCACAAAATTAAAGAAGATCACAAAAGGCAGATCCGTGACCTTTGGAGACAACAACGAAGGCAAGATCATCGGAAAAGGTACGATTGGAAATCCAAGAACTCTCCAAATCTCCAATGTCTTTTTGGTAAGCAACTTATCCTACAATCTTCTTAGCATCTCTCAATTTGTTGACAATGGTTTTAATGTGTGTTTTACTCACCCTTATTGCAATATAATAAATAAAAATGGAGAAACCGTTTTAAAAAGAAAACGAGAAGGTAATATTTTTACGCTTTCTATGGATGATGTGTTAGACGCTAAAGTTAAGTGCTTTATGTCAAATGAACCCAATGTGAATTTATGGCAAAGACGTTTAGGACACATTGGTATCTCCACACTAGAAAAACTTCAACGAAAGAACCTAGTACGAGGATTGCCTACGCTTGATTTAGAAAACTTTCAGTTGTGTGAATCTTGCATAAAGGGCAAACAAACACGTGAGTCACTTAAGCCGAAAAATGAAGTAAGCACAACTAGAGTCTTAGAACTATTATATATTGATTTATTTGGTCCTAGTCGCACTACAAGCCTGGGTGGGCGCCACTATGCATGCGTGATTGTTGATGCTTTTTCTCGTTACACTTGGACTTTATTTATTGCACATAAGGATGATAGTGCCATTGAGATTGCAAAATTAATTAAACAACTTGAAAATCAATACGGTATAAATGTGAAAAAGATAAGAAGTGATAGAGGCGGTGAGTTTAAAAACAAAGAGATGATTTCGTTTTGCGAAGAAAAAGGAATCAAGCATGAGTTTTCGCCACCTAGAACTCCACAATTAAATGGAGTAGTAGAAAGAAAGAATCGTACATTACAAGAAATTGCTAGGACTATGTTATGCGAAAATAAATTACCTAGATTTCTGTGGGCGGAAGCCGTAAATTGTGCATGCTATATTGTAAATCGCCTATCTATAAGAAAGAAAATAAACAAGACGCCTTATGAGATTTTGAATAATCGCATGCCTAAGATTGACTATTTTCGTGTGTTTGGATGCAAATGTTTTGTCTTGAATACAAAAGATAATTTAGATAAATTTGAATCCAAATCAATTGAGTGCATTTTTGTTGGATATTCTATAAATTCAAAAGCATATAGATGTTATGATCCTCTCACTAGACAAATCATGGAATCTATTCATGTGAAATTCAATGAATTTGGTGAGATTGATAAAGACAAAGAATATGACGATGACTTTGAATTGAGACCCGTGTTGAATGAAGATGATGGTTCTTTTGATATGCATGATATGAATGACACACTAGAAATGCATGATCACATAGAAATGCATGATAACATAGAAAATAATCAACCAAGATGGCATAGAGATCACCCACATGATCTCATCATAGGCGACCTCACTCACGGTGTGCGACCACGTAGAAGAATTACTTCGGACGAAATAAATGAATTTCATGCTATGATTTCTGAAATTGAGCCTAAAAATGTGCATGATGCTTTGAGTGATTCTTCTTGGATTGATGCCATGCATGATGAACTTAATCAATTTGTTAGAAACGATGTATGGGATTTAGTGCCACGACCACAAGATAAGACTATAATAGGCACAAAGTGGCTGTTTAGGAAAAAAATGAATGAAGAAGGAAAGGTAGTTAGAAATAAAGCGAGACTTGTAGCACAAGGCTATAATCAAGAAGAAGGGATTGACTACGATGAAACATTTGCACCCGTAGCACGTTTAGAAGCTATACGACTATTACTTGCTATTGCTTGCATGAAAGATTTCAGATTATATCAAATGGACATAAAAAGTGCATTTCTAAACAGATTTATATAAGAAGAAGTATACGTGAAGCAACCACCCGGTTTTGAAGATTTGAAACATCCCGATCACGTGTACAAACTAAAGAAGGCACTATACGGCCTAAAGCAAGCACCGAGAGCATGGTATGATCGTTTTGCTACTTTTCTTTTAGAAAATGATTTTAAACGAGGTACTATAGATAGTACACTATTTTTGAAACAAGATAAATCGGATTTACTTATTATCCAAATCTACGTTGATGACATTATTTTCGGTTCTACCTCACATAGACTTGTTGAAGATTTTGAAAATTGCATGAAATCTGAATTTGAAATGTCTATGGTTGGTGAACTTAATTATTTTCTTGGCTTGCTGATTAAGCAAACAAGTAAAGGGATTCACATAAGTCAAGCAAAATATGTCAATGACATGATTAAAAAGTTTAACTTTGAAAATTTGAAACCATCCCCCACCCCTATGAGTGTCACTACTAAATTAGACAAAGACGAACATGGTAAAGACGTTGATAATGGCTTGTATCGATCTATGATAGGTTCGTTGCTATATTTAACTGCTAGTAGGCCTGATATCATGTTTAGTGTATGCATGTGCGCATGATTTCAGAGTCAACCTAAGGTGTCTCATTATAATGCGGTAAAAAGAATATTCCGTTATATTAAGCACACGCCCACCTTAGGAATTTGGTACGATAAGGATTCCGCATTTGACTTACATGCTTATACTGATGCAGATTATGGTGGCTGCAAAATAGATAGAAAAAGCACGAGTGGGACTTGACAATTTATAGGAAACTCACTCATTTCATGGTTTTCCAAAAAGCAAGCAAGCATTGCTTTGTCCACTACTGAGGCTGAGTACATGGAACTTAGCCTTTGTTGCACACAGTTGTTGTGGATAAAACAACAACTCTCGGACTTTGGAATTACCGTAAATAGAATTCCTATATATTGTGATAGTATGAGTGCCATTAATTTGTCTACGAACCCCGTGTTACATTCTAAGGCTAAGCATATAGAAGTACGCTATCACTTTCTTCGTGATCACGTAAATAATGGTGATATCGTCATAGAACATGTATACACAGAAGCACAAGTAGCGGATATTTTTACAAAAGCCTTAAATCAAGCCACATTTTAATCTCTTCGCTATAAATTAGGCATGATTTCGGTTGATATGATTTGATTTGACGTGATTTTGTTTCCTTATTTACATGAATCTTTTGATTTACTTTCCAAAATAAAGGGGGAGAGAAAGCATGATTTAAGGGGGAGAGAGACACTAATTGATACTAATTGCACAAATCAAGTGGGAGCTGGATTTGAAATCTGAAATTCAAATTTCAAATTTATGCATGTTTGAAGGGGGAGCAATAGCATTTAAATCATGCGCATAAGTTATTTTGAAAATCATCAAAGGGGGGAGATTGTAGAGAAAAGGGGGTTTGAGTGATTTCAAAATAAGTGATCTAAATGCATGACATATACAAACGTGCATGATATATACATGTATGCATGATACGTTGCTTACAATTTGCCTTATTTAGCTTATATATAATGTTGCCAGACTAACGAGCCATAAAGCGTTAAAGCTTACATCGTATGACAAACATTTGTTGTGTTTATACTATTTTCAGGTGCCACCATTAATGAACTAAACTAGTTCATTAAGTGAAATACTTAGTTTATTAAACTAAGTAGTTCATTAAAGGAAGCCACACTTGGAAAAGGCACAAAGGCAACAAGGCTAAGGAAGGAAAGTTTTCTTCTCCTTCCCTCATTAATATATACACACGCCACATACATATATAATACATATATTTTCAGATTTTTTGAAAAAGGCACACGCACATGTATTCAAACGTACTACCGACACGTTGTATATTTTATGTACGTACGTTAACGTCACACCACTATACTTAACTCATATTTATGAGTATATTCAGGTCTTATATCATATGATATAAGTCATGGTGATGACAAATTAAATACGACACGTGAAAAGGTTCTAAACCGAAAATTTTCGTATCGGGCGAATACCGAAACTTCGCCAACGTGTCACGTACTTGCCATAAATAAATGGCCAGCCCCTATACTTCAAAAATTCTTAAAAATTTCGTGCACATGACTATATGGTAAGCCAAAAATACTTTCCATGTTGGCACACACAAGTCACCCCACATTAAGGCCAAAATGTGAAGATTCCAATTTTAATTTTGACACATGATAAATGGCGCCACTTTAGACCAGCCAAGTGCTGTGATTTAAAGTATATATTATAGATATATTATGTGTAACATGATATATATAACATGTGCAAAATTTGGAATTTAATTATAGAAAAATCGGGTAATCGATAAATATCAAAAATTCGGTTTTCTACGCACACAACACATGGAACGTTTTTGGTTTACACTTATTGATCATTATTGAACTAAAGCTTCATATTACTCGTTTAGAAAAATTTCGACTACAATTGGGTTTTCCTCATGCATACTCTTCGGATGATCCTAATATCTGGTTTTTTTGGCGTGAGTCTTTTTTAGAGATTCTGGATGCTTTGCCAGGTGTACAAAATATGTCAATACATTTTCTTTGGCTGGCTAGTAGACTGGATTTTTGGTTTACGGTTGTTGATGCTTGACATACGGTGGCAGCAAGAAAACCATTATGGGATGATTTGATGTTTCATTCGGTGATAATTCAACCATGGCTCATAGGAGGCGATTTTAACACTTTCTTGTTGTTGGATGAACATAAGGGGATATCCATGCCAGCATTGCAGACACTAGCTGATTTTAAAAACTTTGTGGAGACTTGTGAGTTGTTGGATTTTCCTTTTCAAGGATCATGGTTTACTTGGTTTGATGGATGTGGCCTGGGTAAGGTGTGGCGAAGATTGGATCGTTTCTTTTGCACTGCAGGATTCTCAGATCTGTTTGATAATAGTCGGGTTCAGCACCTACACCATGCTATATCTGATCATTCACCGTTGTTATTGACCTGCCAATTGGTAGCTCCTAGGGGACCTGCCTCTTTTCGGTATCTTAATGCGTGGTAACCATGATGATTTTGATAACTATGTTCGAACCCATTGGAGGTCATACCCAACAGTGGACGGTATGCATGGGTTTTATGATAAGCTGCGACGCCTGAAAGCTGACCTGCGTATATGGAATCACTGTGTCTTTTTGAATATTTTTACTGATATAATGGCGGCAGAGGAGGAGATGATACGTGTGGAAAACATCTATGACACTTCCCCGTTGGAAGTCACACGTCAGTCGTATCACTTGGCTAAGGCTCGACTACTACAGCTTCAAACCGGATAATGTGCATTCTGGAAGCAGAAAGCTCACATCAAATGGCTAAAGGAGGGCAATGCCAACACTGCTTACTTCCATCAAATAGTGAAGACGCGAAGACAGTGGCAATCCATTGCACCATTATTCGGCCGGATGGCACTGCCTACGAAAGTGACCAATCTATTCAGACGTAAGCCATACGATTCTATGAGCATTTTTTTCAGTGCGGAGGCGACTGTTGACCATGACATTATCTTGTGGCATATTCATCATATCTTGGCAGCGACTGACAATGACCAATTATTAGCACAACCGCAGGCAAATAAGGTTCGTACAGCAGTATGACAACTCAGCCAATCCAGTGCATCAGGACCTGATGATTTCCTAGGCTTATTTTATCAGACTTTGGGGGAGGACATAGGCTTAGATGTGTTACTTGCGGTGCATAATTCTTCTTGGGAATTCGTATGCCCAGTGCTATGGCAGCATCCTTAATCTGTTTGATTCCTATAGTTCCTAACCCATATACTTTTGCAGATTTCTAGCCAATCTGTTTGATAAACTTCCTATCTAAAGTGGTCACTAGAATTATTTCCAATCTCCTTAATGTTTTTCTATCTTGAATTGATTTATCCGAAGCAAGCAAGTTTCATGTCAGGTCGTGGTATTTAAGAACAGGTTTTGATGGCAAAGGAGATGGTTCATATATTGGACCGGAAATGCTGAGGTGGGTAGGTCAAGATTAAGCTAGACATGGCTAAGGCGTTTGACTGTGTTTCCTGGCAATATTTGGAAAAGTTACTTTTGAGATTTGGATTTCACCCTCGGTTTGTGCGTATTATCCTGAATTATTTGGCAGCTACAAGATGTTCAGTGTTTGATCAATGACAAGCCATGTGGTTTTTTTAGGCCTTCTAGAGGAGTAAAGCAGGGAGATCCACTGTCACCTCTTCTTTTTATTCTTGCTTCTAAGGGGTTTTCAAGAGGTCTTACAGCTTTGTTCCGGACAGGTGCATTACGGGGCATCAGTGGAGGCTGAACTCAGGTGATTTTGCATCTTGCTTTTGCTGATGATTTGTTGATATTCTTGAATGGATCTCTCGGCAATATGCAAACATTTAAGCTATTTCTTGAGCAATATCACGTGCATCGGGATAAATGGTTAATTATTACAAGAGTCAACTTGTAGCTAGTGAAGGAGTTTCGTTACAGCGAGTCGCAACAATATTGAATACGAGGATTTTGGTGCTTCCAATAAAATATTCAGGATCCTATCTTTTTAAAGGTATAAATCGATCACAATATTGTACATCATTGCTAGCTCTTTCTGATGCGAGATTGACAGGTTGGTCGCAAAGATTATTAAGTATGGCAGGCAGGCTGGCACTCATTCAAGCCGTTCTCACCACAATGCCGCTACATATCATGGCTACTACCAGGCTTCCCAAAAGTGTAATAGCAGAATTGAATCGGAAGATGTCAAACTTTTTGTGGAAGCAGCGCCACCATTGGAGGGCATGGGATGTCGTTTGCTATCCCATAGAGGAGGGCGGATTGGGAATACGTAGTCTTGATGCATTGCAAAAGACATTTGAATGAAAATTGTGGTGGACATATCATACATCCGATTCACTATGGTCGCACTTCCTAAGACAAAAGTATGGGAATCGTATGGGCATGCAAGCATATATTTATGATTATGCGGATTGGAAGAGGCTATGTCGAATTAACACCTTCTGTGCTCTACATACTCACTCTTCTCCTGATGGTTTGGCTCGGATCGATGATGCGAATAACCAATTTAGTTTGCGTAGTGCCTATGAATCTTGTCGGCCGAAAGGCGCTTCTCTCTCATTCACTCGGTACATTTGGTGGCTGGAAACCTTTGCTGCTGGTCAAGGTTTTTTTATGGCGATTATGGTACAACGCCTTTCCGTTGCCAGAGAACATACGGATATGGTCGGCCGCTTTTCCCACATATTGCGTTTTCTGCCAGTGTGCTTCAGCTGAACAGGACCATCTCTTTTATACATGTCCGATGATTAAGATAACATGGTTTCATTTAACGACTACATTCGATGGACCACCACCAACTGAAGATACATTTAGACAATACTTGCGTGGATGGTGGCACAAATATAGACGCACAACGATGTCTGGACAGCTTGCTGCAGTGGTTCCATTGGTTGCATACTGGGTAATCTGGAAAGAATACGCAGCACTAAAGTTTAGGGATGAGATCTTTCTTTGGATCGGCTTCGAGAGCGGATTCGAATGGACATCTTCACGTGGTGCTCGTCTGTATCTTCGCCCAAATTTGCAGCTTCGATTCTGTCTTTAATAGAGAAGTATTGTTCTCCGCCAATACGCTCCAGACGGATACAACTTCTAAGATGGAGACTGCCACCCTCAGGTCAATTAAAACTTAATGTCGATGCTGCGGCTAGCCATAGAGGGGCTGCTGGAGGGGCGGTATTACGGGACGATGTTAGGCACTTGGTCCAAGCTATTTGCTTTTCACTTCCAGTGTTGCCGCCCATGCATGCTGAGCTGCAAGCGCTTCTATTTTCCCTCCTTTTCTTTGCCACAGCAGGTCATCTTTGCTTAGAGGTTGAAATAGATTGTCCGACTCTTTTGACTCTATTTCATCGTCCCACTTCTTTGTCCATGCGGTTGGGCAGTGACTATGAGCGCCTAAAAGATCTTTTGGAATTCAAGAGTGCCACGTTATCGTATGTGTCGCGGGATTGTAACTCCGCAGCACATTTTCTATCACAACATGGGATTACACGGCGACAGATGGGTGTTTTGTACATACCATTGGATCTTTCTCCGCTGGTTAGAGGTAGCTTGCATACAGATATTCATACAGCCTACATCCGCACATAAAGGCTCAATGGATCTTCTCAATCTTCCCGCCTGCGTCGTATTGATGTGGGCGGTTGGGTATATTTAGTGGCATGCTTATTATCTATCGTTATTGTGTAGGACTTGTATAGCACCAATAGAAGGCGGGGGGGGGGGGGGGGGAAGGAGGGTTGAATAGTGAGTGCGAAAAATTTTGTTTTTAAAACTTCTAGACAAAAAACTCACTTCTGAAAACAGTTTCTATTTTCAGATCCTGATTTGAAATATTTAAAAGACCTAGTTTTAGACCTCCAAAAATTATGAAATTTGGTGAGAGTGTACTATTAGATGTTATAAGAGACTCACAAAAATTTCAAATTGAAACTCCACTCCTAACCCCTTGAAAATACGTTTTTAGTCAGATTGCGCAAATCTGCCAGAAACTGTACTCTAACTTGAAACATGTATTCCTACTAATTGGTGACTACAAATGGTCTAAAAATTTTATGATAAGACTCTCAAGATACTGATTTTTGTGGGTTGAAACAGTTTTCGAAAATTCATTTGGAAAGTATGTCAACCATGTTGATGTTTTCAACCTTTGTAAATTTAAAAATCAGATTGCACTAGTCTCAGAACGATTAACGTTTGATTGACTTATACTTATCCAAATGAGTTGAAACTTGTGCCAAATAAAAACTAGGATATGTGGTTATGTTTTTGCAAAATACTATAATTTGTGAAAATTGTTTACTATTTTTACCGTTGCAATGAAATCAATGCAGAAAACTAGAAACTGAAAGTAAAGTGCAGTAAAATACGAACACCAAGGATTTTATACTCGTTCGGTTAAATCAACCTACTCCAGTCTTCGATGACACCTTCTTCGGTTATCACTAAAAACCAAAAAATACCTTACCACAAGGCTGAGTGGAGTTAAACACTAACTCCACCCTTTTACAATCGAAACAAACAAGCAAATCAATCACGATCACCACCAACGATCGAATGAAGCTTTGATCATACCTTGATCAACCTTTCACAACAATGAAAGTGTATGGGTGGTATATTTAAAGCCTATACAACATGTAGAATATATGAACAATATTATTGAGAGAAGAAGAAGAAGAAAGAAAGGAGAAGAAGAAAGTCTAGCTTTTTGCACATAAGAGAATGTGAACTGTAGCTTGGCCTTGTTTTGCACTATCTTCTCCCTTTTACCATAAATTGGCCACCCCCTAGGGCTTTCTCCCTTCCTTGAGAATAGTCTTTAATGTCCTTAGAATATTGCCTTGTGTATAAGATGACACAATCTTGCTCACTTAGTGCAATATGATTGGAAGGATGACTTGACATTGCTTTCTTGTCACATGTTGATTGGTCCATTTTGGCACCCTTTAGTGAGCGGTAAAGTCTACAAAAAAAACTCTCAAAACATGTTCTTAAAATCAATTCAACCAATTACCATAACATCACGTTTAATCCCTTGAATTTTGAGAGACAAATTAAGGCCATTAAGGGCATAGAAATTGCCCACTATTGCAATATGTGCTGAATGTTCAACATGTATTGTATTTTGACATCTTTTCTTGTGTGGTGCCCTCATCAATGTCATCAATCTTGTGTGGCATGTCCTCCACCAATTGAAATGTCAAATAAGCTCCACCTTGGCTCTAACTAGATGCAGTAGGCATGTGTATAGAGCTGCACGTGTGCTAAAATTTTATTTTAGCAAGCTTTGTCAAATAATGCGCAATATGTACACATATATTGTAAATAATAATCAGCCCTATTTTGAATTTTCTAGAACAATTTAACATGTCTTAAATGTGCAAAAAAGTGTCTAGATACGTGTTACATCTTATGCCAAAAAAACGTTCCATGATGTATGTTCGTAGAAAACCGAATTTTTGACTTTCGTCGATTACGCTATTTTTCTCTGATTAAATTCAAACTTCTTGCACATGTAATATATATTATGTCACACATAATATAAATAAAATAAAGTGTATATCTAGATCAAATGGCTAGGTGAAAACGTCCATGTGTAATAGAGAAGATTGAATTAGAATTCTCCACAAATCTAGGCTAAATTGTGGGTGATTTGTGTATGCCAACATGGAATGACTTAGTGGCTTTTTGTAACATGTGAGCCATGAAATTGTTGGCCATTTTTGAAGTATATGAGCTGACCATCTTTATATGGCAAGTACGTGACATGTTAGTGAAGTTTCGATAGTCACCCGATATGACAATTTTCGTGTTATGACCTTGTAACATTTCGTTATAATTTTGACATCACCATGACTTATATCATATGATATAAGACCTAAATATACTCATAAATATGAGCTTTATATAGTGGTTTGATATCGACATACGTTTATAATATATGTGACGTATCGTTGGTACGTCAGAATATATGTGTATTGTGCCATTTTTTTAAAAAATATGGATATATATTATATATATATATATGTATATATATATGGCGTGTAAATGCATATGGGTAGAAGACTTTCCATTTCCAAATTTGTTGCCATATAGCTTCCATAAAATATGTCTCCATTTAATGAACTAGTTAGTTCATTAACTTAAGCATTCCACTTAATGAACTAGTTTAGTTCATTAACCGGGGCACCTGAAAATAGTACAAAGACAACAGATGTTTGCCATATGATGTAAGCTTTAACGGTTCATGGCTTGTTAGTACGGCAACAATATATTTAAGCATATAAAGCATGTTTGTCACATAAACATGTCAAGTAATAATTTATTCATGCATTTCGTAAACACGTAGCATTTAATCATGCATTTGTGAATCACTCAAACCCTTGTTCTCAACAATCTCCCCCTTTTGATGATTTGCAAAATAACATTGGTTCATGATTTAAATGTGATCGCTCCCCCTCCAATTATGCACAAATTGTAATTTGGAATTTTACATCATCCTCCCCCTTAAATCATGCTTTTCTCTCCCCCTTTATTTTTTAAATCTCATCACAAGTACAAGTAAAAATGGAAAGAAATAGCAGTTTATAGTATATCAAAAATCATGCATTTCAAGTGTGATTTTAAGGGTTATTGATTCAACCCTTTGCAAATGTACCTTTTGGTACCCAAACTTGGGTAATCTTCCTCGGTCTTACAAAAGGTGAGAAAAGAGATGAAGAAGCAACATAATAGATGTTATGTACAAATGCGTTTGGCCTATGGCCGAGAATGCCATCATGCTCATGATAAGAGTTTTTCTTTTGATATGCCCTTGTGTTAGTGTGCATGGTGCGTGACCCAGATGCAATAGTATGATACCAGTGTCGCATATACATCAATGATTTTCTTTGATATCTATATGGTACATGATTATAACTTTCACGTGATGAAAAAGCAGGAGTGCGATGAGATATAATGTGTGGTGTACTAGAAACCTCTTTAAAAACACATCCGGTTTCTTAGACGAGGATAAAATAAATTTGGTTGACTTATTTTGTGTTTCATTTTCCTCAACATATCCTAATCTGGTTTTGTCACTTTCATGCTTTTGTGATGAAATGAGACGATCTAGCACGTTCGTACCTGAATCGAATTGTTTTGCGGTCTTTTCTAAATCGGCATTTATTGATTTCAAATTTGAAATCTCGACTTTCATCTCAGTGTTCTCGGATTTTAAGGAGGAAATCTCAGATTTTAATGAATTTATCATGCAAGATGACTCTTCTTCTGAATCGTTTAATCGAGATACAAGATTCGTGTTAGAAGATTCTAACAATTTCTTGTCTTCAATTAAGCATTTCTTTTCTTTTGAAAGAGCCTTAGAAAACTTATGCAACTCAAGATATTGACAAAATAAATCATCACAAGAAGGCTCAGAATCAGAATCAGAAGATACCTCGTTTGATACTTTAGATGCAAAGCATACTTGAGCCATTTCCTCTTCGGGTTCTTCACTTTTGGAATCAGATGAATCACTCCATGTGGAGGCTTTAAGAGCTCTTCTCCTTTGTTTAGGTTCTGAGAAGAGTCTAATTTTTGTCCGATCCTTGTCATGGTTTTTGTTCATTGTTTTGTTCTTGTTTAGGCAGTCATAAGAAATAGGTCTAAGTCTTCCACAAGTATGACATTTAATATCCTCATTATTTTATTTTTATTTCTTTGATTCTTAGGTGAAGTAGACTTATGTTTGTCTTTAAGCAATTTTCTTATTACCTTTCTTAATCTTTTAACAAATGTGATTAGATCTTCATCATCGGAATCCGTGTCACTATCATCTACGCGATCATAAGAGATAGAGACGTATTCATTTGATGTAAACGCTATAGCCTTATCTTGTTTAGAAGTAGATTCAGAATTTCTTAGAGTGATTTTGTTTTCATATACCTTCAATGATCCGATTAATACCTCCATCTTTATTGATTTAGTTTCCTTACTATCTTCTATTGCAGTGACTTTTGAATCCCATTCGGATGTGAGACTTCTGAGCACTTTTTGCACCTTCTCCTGCGAAGAAAATACCTTTCCAAGAGACTCAAGAGATTTGTAAATGTTACTCAATCTTAGATCCATATCAATAATAGATTCATTCGGTAATAACTTGAAGGATTCAAGAGTAGACATTAGCATGTTTATCTTAGACTCTTTAACTTGACTAGTACCTTCATGTTTTATTTCAAGAATTTTCTACATTTCTTGGGCACAAGAGCAATTTGATGCATAACTTGATTCACTTTTACTTAAACTGTTTAAAAGAAGTTGCATGGCTCTAGCATTCATACTTAATTTCTTTTTGTCATCACTAATATATTCTTGTTTTGGTTTTACGACTTCTAGTGTGACACCATCAATCGTGGATAACTTAGAAGGAATAAAAGGACCATCTTCTATAATGAACCACTAGTCTATGTCAACAGCCATAAAGAAAAGTTTCATTCTAAGTTTCCATTGTATAAAAGACTCACCGTCGAAAAGAGGAGCCTTACACTTGACATTCTTTCTGGCTCGGTTTTGTAACTAGTGGATTCCATCTCACAAAGATCGTTGGATCCTCTTGTAGTGAGTATGCCTGCGCTCTGATACCACTTTTAGGACATGTATAGCACCACTAGAAGGAGGAGGGGGTTGAATAGTGAGTGCGGAAAATTTGGTTTTTAAAAACTTTGGACCAAAAACCTCACTTCTGAAAACAGTTTCTGTTTTCAGATCCTGATTTATAATATTTAAAAGACCTAGTTTTAGACTCCAAACATTATGAAATTTGGTGAAAATGTACTATCAGATTTTGTAAGAGACTCACAAAAATTTCAAATTAAAACTCCACTCCTAACCACTTGAAAATATGTTTTTGGTCAGATTGCACAAATCTGCCAGAAACTGTACTCTGACTTAAAAAATTTATTCCTATTAATTGGTGACTCCAAATGTTCTAAATATTTTATGACAAGACTCTCAAGATATGTATTTTTGTGGGTTGAAACAGTTTTCAAATTCTTTTGGAAAGTATGTCAACCACGTTGATGTTCTCAACCTTTGTAAATCTGAAAAATCATGTTGCACTAGTCTTAGAACGATTAACTTCTGATTGACTTATACTTATCCAAATGAGTTGAAACTTCCACCAAATGAAAACTAGGATATGTGGATGTGTTTCTGCAAAAGTTTATAATTTTTTAAATTTTTTTACTATTTTTACCGTTGTAACAAAATCAATGCAGAAAACTGGAAACTCAAAGTAAAGTGCAGTAAAGTAAGAACACCAAGGATTTTATATTGGTTCAGTTAAATCAACCTACTCCAGTCTTTGAAGACACCTTTCTTGGTTATCACTAAACACCAAAAACACCTTACCACAAAGGTGACTGGAGCTAAACACTAACTCCACCCTTTTACAATCGAAACAAACAAGCAAATCAATCACGAACACCACCACCGATCGAATGAAGGTTGATCACACCTTGATCAACCTTTTACAACAATGACGTGTATAGCTGGTATATTCAAAGCCTATACAGTATGTAGAATATATGAACAATAGGATTGAGAGAAGAAGAAGAAGAAAGTAGTCTAGCATTTTTGCACTTAAGAGAATGTAAATTGTAGCTTGGCCATTCTTTGCACTATCTTCTCCCTTTTATCATAAGTTGGCCGCCTCGTAGGGCTTTCTCCCTTCCTTGAGAATTGTCTTTAATGTCCTTAGAAGATTGTCTTGTGTGGAAGATGACACAATCTTGCTTACTTGGTGCAATATGATTTGAAGGATAACTTGACCTTGCTTACTTGTCACTTGTTGATTGGTCCACCTTGACACCCTTTAGTGAGCTGTAAATCTACAAAAAAACTCTCAAAACATGTGCTTAAAATAAATTCAACCAATTACCATAAAATCACATTTAATCCCTTGAATTTTTGGAGACAAATTGAGGTCATTAAGGGTTGTAGAAATCGCCCACTATTGCAACATGTGCTGAATTTTCAGCATCTATTGTATTTTGAAATCTTTCCTTGTGTAGTGCCCTCTTCAATGTCGCCAATCTTGTGTGGCATGTCTTCCACCAATTGAAATGCCAAATAAGCTCTATCTTGGCTCCAACAAGATGTAGTAGGCGTGTGTATAGAGCTGCACATGTGCTGAGATTTTATTGTAGTAAGCTTTGTCAAATAATGCAGAATATTTACACATATAGGTAAATAATAATCAGTCCTATTTTTAATTTTCTAGAATACTTTAACATGTCTTAAGTGTGTAAAAAGTGTCTAGATACATATTACATCTTATGCCAAATAAAGTTCCATGTTGTATGTTTGTAAAAAACCTAATTTTTGACTTTCGTCGATTACGCGATTTTCTCTGAATAAATTCAAACTTCTAGCACATGTAATATATATTATGTCACACATAATATACATAAAATAATGTGTATATCTAGATCAAATGGCTGAGGTGAAAACGTCCATGTGTAATAGAGAAGATTGAATTTGAATTCTCCACAAATCTAGCCTAAATTGTGGGTGATTTGTGTGTGCCAACACAACGACTTAGTGGTTGTTTGTAACATGTGAGCCACGAAATTTTTGGCCATTTTTGAAGTAGGCCATCTTTATATGACAAGTATATGACATGTTAGTGAAGTTTCAGTAGTCACCCGATACGGCAATTTTCGGTTTATAACCTTGTAACATATCGTTATAATTTTGACGTCACTATGACTTATATCATATGATATAAGACCTGAATATACTCATAAATATGAGGTGTATATAGTGATGTGACGTTGACGTATGTTTATAATATATGTTGACATACTTTAATGGTTCATGGCTTGTTAGTACATCAACAATATATATAATCATATAAAGCATGTTTATCGCATAAACATGTCAACTAATAATTTATTCATACATTTCGTAAACACGTAGCATTTAAATCATGTATTTGTAAATCACTCAACCCTTTTTCTCAACGTATTGTTCTTTGATAAATGCTTGATGTCACATTACTTTGATTTACTGAGGTTCGTTACACATTCACCCCAACTCAGTGGCAGCGGTCCTCTCGGATATCGCTGGACTATCACATCATTGCTGTTGCCCGCGCCTTTTTTGGTGACGGGCAACCCAGATACATCTTTATTCTTTTCTTTACTCTTACCTCTACATTTCTGTTTTTTTAGGCATTGTGTCTGCATGACTCCTCTTGGAATTGTCTTTTGAGGTACACTTTTCAACAATGGGGAGGTTTTGTTAGCTTGAAGACTGGCTGCTCAACTCGGCTCCATGCATCAGGATCCTGCCGGTTCTTCGCCCTTTCATTGGACTAATGCTAGATTTTTCATTCTATAGTCCATTGCTTGCTCATACTCTACATTTTTTGTATGTTTTTATTCATCTATTTTGTTTAGTTTGGGAGAGTCTCCCCCGTAGTTAGGCGACTTGATTGTAACCACGATATTCCTTCGCCACAAGTGAGGGTTCTTACATTAATAAAATCTTCAAACGGTACCGCCCGTCCTTCACCTAATACATACATACATACATACATACATATATATATATACAGATATATATTAATTAAAGACGGGATTATATATATAAAACGATAGAGCTCTGGAGATCGCTGACGTCATCGCGGCACTAGCCGCCGCCGCTGCAGAATCGCTCGCCGCCTGCATTACCATCTCTGCCTCCAATTATTTCTCTTTGACAATTACGGATTCTCCAATTTTCATTACCCGCACAGCATTCGTTATCCAATCAACGAACCCATGCCATCCACCCCGCCTCCTACTTTTGCGGCGGTGGTTTCAGGTTCAGCGTCGCCGTCGACCGATATCGCAATCTCCCCAAAAACAGTTTCACGATATAAAGGTATCCCACTGATATCATTTCTAGATTCTGAGATTGATGCCCTTGCTGCACCATTCAGATATTCCTTGGTGGGTACATTCTGGTATGGTCGCCCTCCTCTGAAAGTTATACGTGACGTGTTTGAAAAGATAGGTTTTCATCATGATCTGCAGATCACCTTGATCGATCAAACGCATATTCTTTTGAACTTTCATAATGAAGCAGATTATTTATGTTGTTTTTACCGACATTCATGGCATATTTCTGGTTGTCATATGCGAATGACCAAATGGACAGTTGATTTTGATCCCATTGCGGATGTGCCTATTGTTCCAGTCTGGATAGCCCCTCCCCGGACTCCCTATCCACCTTCATCGACGGGAGGCTTTATTCGAAATCGTCCTCCCCCATTGGTTCTCCCATTAAGTTAGATGACGCCACCACTGAGGGACTGCGGCCATCAGTTGCAAGAGTGTGTGTTGAGGTTGGATGTTTCTCAAGAATTACCCCAGAAGATATATTTACAGGCTAAGTCACGGTTTATTTTACAATCTGTGGTTTACGAAGAACTTCCGCAGTTTTGTGCTTCATGCCGACGATTAGGACATGCAACAGGCCTATGTACGGCCAAGCACCTACGGTGGTTCCCCCACCTCCGCCGCCTCCGCCGCCTAGACCTCCACTTAAACGATGGACACCCATCAAGAAAAAGGCAGATGCAGACCCACCAATAATTATTTCTTCTCCGGGCGCACCACCTAATGAAGCGATTGATCCGCCCATGATCAACCCTCCAAATTTAGATCACTTCATGCCACCCTGATAATTGACAGTGAACTACATACTGACGTATTTTGTGATTGCAGCGGGAACCACCCTTTCATAATGCTTCTGATAATGATGAATTAGGACACTCTTCCGACACAGAATTGCCTGTACAACATCTGCCAGATGCCATGCAAAATGTCCTGGATGATGTTTGTAAGACGGATGCAATTAATCCCTCATCGCCTGATGTGGAAGTTCTGATATCGAGATTGCATGAGCCATCTGAAGAGGCAGAGTTTTATACCTGTCGTTCCCAGGCGTAAGCGCAGAGCCAGGAAGGATTCTACCACCTTTACCACCATCTACTATTCTAATGCGTAGTGCTTCGCACGTCTTGCAGGGAAGTGACTCTACTCTTCTCAATGAATGCTTTAATATGGAATATAAGAGGCATGCGTGCCTCCTTGCCTAGATTGCATCAATTGATACGAGATCATCATTTACATTTACTTGCACTTCTTGAACCAAAACACCCACCTTCAAGTATTAGCGGGTTTTGGGTTGGGTATTTGTTTTACACATTATTACTCTTCTCAGTCGGAACGTATTTGGTTTTTTGGCTTGATTCACAGTTTCGTATGCTTGCAATGCAGGATCAAGACCAAGTGGTTCGTTTCACGTTGCTCTTTCGTCCCCTTCAATTTACATTTGTATTATCGGTGGTATATGCAAAGCACACATCCTCTTTACGTCGTTCTCTGTGGCAATCCTTATGTGATTTTTCTACGGCTTCAGCGTTACCATGGCTAGTGAGCGGGGATTTTAATACTTTCCGAACACTTGATGATCATAGCGGACGTTCAACTCCCTCTCTTACAGTGTTACAAGAATTTAATGACTGTATCGAATCTTGCTCACTTATGGCTCCTTCTTTTCACGGACCTAGATTTACTTGGATTGATGGTAGGGGTTTAGGTCGTGTTCGTAGATGATTGGATTGGTTATTTATCAACTCTTCTTTTCAATATGTGTTTGAGGATATGAAGCTTACACATCTCCCGAAAGTTGCTTCGGATCACACGCCATTATTTTTTGTTCGTCGTTTAAATGTGGCTGGCGGACAACGCTCTTTTAGGTTTCTGGACTCTTGATTGCTTCATCCAGATTTCAATTTCTTACATGCAAAATGCTGGTCATCCTATCCTACTACGGGCGGCATGTATAGTTTTTATTCAAAATTATTCTCACTAAAACGGGACGTCCAGCGATGGAATAAAGAAATCTTTGGCAATATTTTTACCAATGTGATGCAAGCAGAGACTTCTCTAAATAGTGCTGAGCGTGATTGGGATGCAGACCCAAATGATGTCACATCGAGAGGCGTATCATAGGCAAAAGCAGATTATCTTCGGGCCTCCACATATGAGCTGCATTACTGGAAACAAAAAGCGCGGGTCCGATGGCTTAAGGAAGGCGATGCCAACACACACTATTTTCACTCTATAGTCAAAGGGCGTCGGGCACGATTGCGAATTCAACAAATTCGCACATCTGTAGGGGATTTATGCACTTCGCCCCAGGACATTATGTCAGAAGCAGTTACTTTTTATAAATCTTTATTTGCCCAAGAGGCAAACATGTAATCATGATTGCACTTCTTTTCTTATATCCCTCGGCTCATATCAGAGGAGACAACGCCATGCTTACACAGTTGCCAATGGAAACCGAAGTGAAAGGATGGCAGTATGGCATCTTGATCCTCAGAGTGCGGTAGGACCAGATGGCTTCAATGGGAAATTCTTTCGATCGTGTTGGCCTATAATTCATACAAACATTTTGCTGGCAGAGTGCAGGAATTTTTCCTCGGCATACCGAAACCCTCAGTGATGGCTAGTGCTTTGATCACTTTGATTCCAAAGACACAATCTCCACAAACTTTTGGTGATTTTCGGCCTATCTGCCTTACAAATTTCCTTAGTAAAGTCTGTACGCGTATCATTGCCACTCGTTTGGGTAAGCTTCTTCCCAACTTAATTTCTCAGGAGCATACATGCTTTTTACCCGGACATTGATATCTCCACTCAATTTTAATGGCACGTGAAATGGTTCACATGTTAGATAAGGGCGATTCACAATATGTTTGAAGTTAGATATGATGAAGGCCTTTGACAGAGTAAGCTGGGAATATCTGGATCAACTACTCCAACGATTTGGTTTTTTCTACTTTCTTTATTCGCATCATAATCAATCATTACGAGCAAACAACGTTAGCAGTTTTGATTCATGGCCAACCCATCTGATAAACATTTCGGCCTTACAGGGAGTAAAACAAGGTGATCCATTATCTCCCTTACTCTTTATACTTTCATCTGAGGGTTTCAACAGAGGCTTAAACTCTTGGGTCTCATCCGGCATGTTGCAACCTTTTCGCCTAGGCAGAATTCCTTTTGCTGTTACACATTTGGCTTATGCAGACGATTCTCCTGGTATGTTTTTGCATGGTACATAATGGAATTTGCGACGGTTTCATTCATTTTTAACCTTGTATGAAACTGCTTCAGGACAAAAACGTAAATTTTCATAAGAGCCGTTTCATCCCTTCAGCCTCCAATCGAATCATCAGCGCCAGATATTTGCGACAATATTAAATATGCGATGTACAACATTACCTTTTTGCTACCTTGGCTCATACTTGCATAGGGAATCAATCGCTCAAGATACTGTACTCTCTGTACAGCACATTGATGACCGACTGAATGGTATGACACTCTCGATTATTATCTTCAGCAGGGAGGCTAGTCTTACTACGTTCTGTTATTTATGCACTTCCCTTGCATATACTAGCAGCTGGAGGCTTACCAAAATCTATGATCAAAATTATAGAGAGAAAGATGGCGGCTTTTTACTGGGGACATCGACATCACTGGGTTGCTTGGACTACTATTTCTAAACCAACACATGAGGGTGGATTGGACTTCGTGATCTCAACGTTTTACAAAAGCCTTATTACTGTCGTATTGGTGGGCATATCAACGAAATGACACGCTTTTGGAGTACATATATGAACATAAAATATGGGAAATCGGGGGGGATGGGAGTATATACCAAGGCTTTCGGATTCACCGGTTTGGAAATTATCTGTCGAATTCATACCACATGCAGGATCAGACAGACAGTCATGATTCGCAGCTCAGCTAGACACCATCCGACACGGGAGAATTTTCTTTACGCTCAGCATATGATATATATCGAACGCCACATCATCCAACATGCTTCTGCAAAATATTTGGATCAAATATCATTCGCTGCCAAACAACTGTTATTATGGAGATTTTTCAATTCGGCTATGCCTTTTCACGACTACATGGATACGTATTCTACTATTCGTCCCACACAATGTCCTTTTTGTAAACGTGCTTCGGCCCCGGTGGACCATGTTTTTCTCTACTGCGAACGCATTCGTACTATCTCGGATTTTTCTGCTTCTTAGTTGCACTGTTTGACCCCTATATCACTAAACCTTCGTCAGTATCTCTTATCTTGGTGTATCGTGCTACATTTTTCATCGCTCTTAGGCGTGTTAAAATTATGGTTCTGACTATTATAGTTTGTAATATATGGCGAGCCTATGCGTCTATGTTATATGGCGACTCAACCACTTTCGCATAGTCTGCAATTCGGGCCTCTATACAGTATGACCTAGTCATTTGGAGCAAAACAATTCATGGATCTAAACTAGCAAGAGGGATATCGTCACAGCCTTCGTGGATTCCATAGATTCCATCTTCGCGTCCACTGATTATACGTTGGCGATGTCCTCCTTCTGGCAGATTAAAGTTAAATATAGATGCAGCTATGGGAAGATGTTATGCTGGAGGGGGGGGGGGCTATTCTATGTGATCAAGCGGGGGGGTCTCATGTGGGAGCGATTTCTTTTCGTTTGCCGCCATGCACTCCAGTTATGGCAGAGATACAAGCAGCTATGTTTGGTCTGATCTATTTCCTTCCACTTTATCGCTCAATTATTCTGGAATTGGATTGTGCTCAGATGCTAACCCATCTATGCAAACCACAATTAGTTTTTGGAAACTATCATCTGCGCTTATTACATACACTACTTCATTCGCATCGCCTGGATTTCGCCCATGTTTGTAGAGAGGCAAACATGGCAGCTCACTACCTCGCTCAACACGCCATGTTGGTGCCTTGACAACATATTTCTTTCGCCGTACTCTTCCACCACTCGTTCGAAGCTCCGTCTCTTTGGACCTCTCGACTGTGAGTTTGCGCATCCCTTGAGCTTTTTTGGTCTTCCAAATGGATTGACATTTATTTTTGTTATTTGCCTGTACCCTGGAAGGGACAGGCAGACTTGGTACGCTTCACATTCTCTTGGTCTCTTTTGGTTGTTTCGTCTGCCATACCTGTTTGACTTAGCATTTCCTTTCTCATGTGCATGGATGGGCAACAATGGCATGGTGATTTATGTCTTGGACGCTGATGACGCCATATTTGCTGGGATGCGGCCTCCTCAACCGGTGTCGTCTTATGATTTACTATCGGACACATCATGGCTCTTTGCTTTGTTCATTTGCTTGGATCTTCTATCCTGCTGTTCGGTCATGTATATCACTATTCCAAGCATATAAATATGTACGCTTTTTCCTTTGCCAAGGTTTTATCCACAAGGGTAGTTTTACTTGGCAAGGTTTTAATGTGGCATATCATATATGTCTTGGCCAGTGATAATCATCAAATTTTTATCATTCGTAATACTCTACAGTCACTTCTTTTATGTAATAAGGTTTTCCTCCGCCATAAGTGAGGCTTATCTCAATAAAAAATCCTTTACATAAAAAAAATATTAATTAAAGACGGACGGTACCGTCTGTAGTTTATTATTAATATTTGCCCTCACTTGTGGTGGAAGAATACTGTGGTTACATTAGTAGTGAGAGACTCTCCCACAAAAAAACTTGAAGAAAGGAAAATCACGAATACAATGACATGTCCAAATAAATACAACTAGCTATATATCCAAAAATTTACAACCTATGCCTGTATTAAAACATAACGAGAAAATCAACACCTGCAATAGGCGGTTGTATGGATGACCGCAAGGCGTGAGCTAGCCTCGATATCTCAGCATGAACCATCAGAAACACAAAGCATTAGTGTAGAGTATAATGAAGATAAGGAGAAGATAGAACAAAACCAAACGAAGAAACAAAGCGTACGGAGGTTGCCTGCATCTAAAGATATAGGCAATAAATAAATATGCATGGCCCTTTTCAAGTATGACGAAGATATGTTGTGGTAACATGAAGTGAGACGCAGATACGAACAAGAGGGGTAAAGTGAACAGGGTATAAAAACCAGTCTGGGAGTCTGCAAGCCATATTGCGTTAAGTAATGTGCTGCCAGATTTGCCTCACGATATGTATGCAGGATATGTGTCTGAGGCTGCATGACCAAAGAGTGCAATAGCTATAAATGGTAAGTGGGCAGAGCAGTTGCTGTATGAGAAAATAACTAGGTCAAATTTTGACAATCCGTCTCAATAATAAGGTGAGGATGATTGGGTAAGAAAAATTAGAAGTCCAAAAAGGGCAGCGTGGGTTTCTGCAATAAATGGTGAAAACCAGTGGCAAGCGAAATGACAGTGCGCTTACACAAGCACCTGTAGAATCACATAATGGCACCCCCTGTCGCAAATCAACATCCTACTACCGCGTCTGTATTGAGCTTCAAGCGCCCAGTCAGAGGGACTAACCAACGCACCCACCTGAACTCTATTGGTACGAAGAGGAGGTAATATTCTCACATGCTGCAATGGTTAGGAACCTGACGCAAGCCTTGTTTCATCAAGTGTTTTACCCCATAAATAAATATCCGCACATATAGATGCCAATATAGAGGCCGTGGTACATAAGGTTCGTCACCATATATAATTGATGATAAGACCGCCAAACGTTGAAACACATAATATCCGGAACAACTATTCGCAAAACACATGTGACATTAGCTAACGAAGAATGCAGCAACCATGCCATTAAATAAGTCCATAACCGCGAAGATGTCGGGGAGACACCATCCAAATAGAACGCAATAAAAAATAAAAATTGGGTGGATACCTAGACATTATAAAAATAAATGAGATACCTCTACAGATGCCATCTTACAGAATGGGCATTGTGTAGGTTTAATCACTAGAAAGCGCATAATAATCCTCCAAAGGCAGAGCTCTATGATATAAATGCCAAAACAAATGACTGATAACTGTGGCATTGATCTTTATGCCAAATAAATTGTGAGGACAATGTAGTAGGATGTGATAACCGACAAACCTCAAAATTCGAATGTAGTGAAAAGATGCCTGAAGAATTAGGCGTCCAAATTAGAATATCACCGTCACTATGGCATTGCGAAAGGCAAAAGGCATTATAGCGACAAATGAGTTTCCAAATAGGAGAGTTAGGAAGCCTATGGCAGTAGTAATATCCCTGATGAAAATACTTTGCATGCAGATACCGACTCCATAAAGTACTGTTATGATGATAACGCCACCAAATACGACAATAGTTAGCATCTTGGAGGTACGTAGGTCACGAAGGCCCAAACCACCTTCTGAACGAGGATACTGAATATGTGCCCAAGATATCCATGATGTTTGTGGACCCAATAGAAATGACCGATTGCGGCAATCTCCCAGCAGCCATATGGTGTAAGGGGAGCGAAGAGATAACATATCGTAAAGAAACAAATCTGCCTGCTTGAGATAAAAGTCTGTTGTGCCAACCATGTAAGCGTGTGTCAACATGCTGTAAAATTGGGGTGCAAATAGCGTGCCCGATTGATTCTCATATGAAATGACAAACACAAATAGAGAAAAGGCAAGCCAGTGGAGCACATGTCAAGAATTGCCCTCGAATCACTGCCGACATATCAGTGAAGTATTTGCTGAAGGAATAACTCGACTTTTATTGTAATTTACCTTCTGTCCAGAGGCGGTCTCATAATGAGTGAGCAATGCCTTGAAAGCATTTAGATTACAAGTAGGGCCCCCGTAAAAATACCAATAAATCGTCCACATACGCAAGGTGTGTGATATTAAATGGCATGCAACCCAATCGAAAAGGTTGCACCCGACAAGCCACAACCTGAGCCTTCAACCCCCGGCTGAATCCCTCCGAAGCTAGTATGAAAAAACAGCGGTGTGATAAAGGATCGCCTTGCTTAACCCCACGAGAGGGCAAAAAGAAACCACATGGAACCCCATTATTAAAACTGAGAACGAAGTACAATGAAAATGATTGATGATCAAACGGATAAAAAATGCAGAAAAGCCAAAGCGAGCCAATAATAACTCCACATATTCCCAACTAACACGATCAAATTCTTCATCATATCCAATTCCAAATACAGTTGGCTACCCCCTCGATCCAACATGGGAATCATCTCCCGAGCTAACAACACTTGAGATGAAACATCATAGCCTTTCAGTAAACCTGTTTGTTCTGGAAAAATCAACTTAGGAGGGTAACGTATTTAGTCTCGTCTCTAGTATACGAGTACATATTTGACTCATAATGTTGGACAAACGGATCGGATGGAAATCACTAAAAGTACGAGGCGTAGGACCCTTGGGAAGCAAAGTAATCAATGCACTAGCCATTACCGTTGGCTGCGGGATACCTAGAAAAATTCATGCACTGCTATAATCACATCTGTATGAAAAATATCCTAACAAGAACAAAAGAAGGTACCCATCAAAACTGTCAGGATGCACTCTGCAGATCCAAATGTCAAACAACCTCCTTGGCCTCGGACGCTTGTGGTATCTGAGTAAGTAATAAATTATCTTCTGCTGTCATGTGTTCATAATCGCCGGTATACTCTTTAGAAAATAAGTCGGTATAAAAAGAAACTGCTTCATTCTATATTGCTTCATGAGTATCACATAAGACATTTGCAGAGGTATGTATTTGCTGAATACGAAGCTGGCAACGACATCCTTTAACAACAGAGTGTAAATATTTAGTGTTCGCATCGCCATCATGAATCCAGTGGAGGTGCGCCTTCTGCTTCAAGAAATCAAATTCATTCTTAGGAGCAAGAATATATTCAGCTTTAGCTTGATGATATAATGTCCGATTTGAGTCTTTTGGATCAACATCAAATGCATGCTCCTTTCATCTCACCTTGGCATCAGCCTGCTCTATTCGGTCAAATGTATCTCGAATTATACTTGTGTTCCAACATTGGATATCATTCTTAAGACGAGCCAATTTTTGATAAAATCCATACATACCACAAACTATTGAATAAGAGCCCAAGCCTCTTTGACGTAAGCTTGGAAGTCCGATGGAGATAGCCAAGCATCCAAGAGCTAAAATGAACGGTTGTCCCACTACCCGTGATTTGTCGCAAACCAACAAGAGGGGAGAATGATCTAAAGAAACTTGAGGAAGATATGTTAGATTTCAATCATCAAAAGTATCTTGAAATAAAGAGTTTGTAAAAACCCAATCCAGTCGACGTTGTACACGACCTAAACCACGTCCATTTGCCCAAGTGTAACGCAAGCCATAAAATGGAGGATTCATCAAACAACAATCCTCAATACAATCATTAAAATCCTGGCAAAGATGATAGTGTCAGATAGGAATGTCCCCTATGATCATCAGCGATTCAAAAAATATTAAAATCATCACATAGTAAGCAAGGAATGTTATTAGGCTGAGAATGTTCTCTTAAGGACTACCATTGCGGCCGACGAAGAGAGACTGAGTGACGGGCATAGATAACAGTCCAACCAAAGTCAAAATTAATAGGAGAGAAAATAAAACAAGATGCAACAATGATGCTCTTTATGGAAATCTACAAATCAAAAAAATAGAATCCTGCCAGAAAATCCATATAATACTAGTGGATGACAGAATGAATGTGAGAAACCCAAATCTATAGAATAAACGTGTGATCCGCGTTGAGGGGTGCTTCAGCTTAATTATGGAAAGAAGATTAAGACGATGCAAATGAATTAAATGACGTAATCGAGGTAACGAAGGCCTTATGCCTCTAATATTCCAGGTCATAATATTCAATGAGAAAGAGAGATGGAACCACTCAAATGAGACGAACATGTAGCACTACGTGTGAGAATAGCTGAAGGTGGCAAAGGTGGCAATTCCTTACGAGTTCACCGACGTCTTCTTGAAACAGCAGGAATGAAACTAGAAGTCTCAGATGGTTCATCGAGTCTAGACAAAAGAACCTCATCAGAAGGCGAAGGCGGGTAGTAGATGTATGCGACGGGTGATGTCTACAGAGACTACAGGAAGGGTAGGTGGGTCTTGGCTGTCAGCAGGATGTAACTCTATGTCCTAGCAATGACCAAGAACACCATCATCTATAACCTCAAGTGGAGGATGATACTCTGCATCCTGCCCAAGTCGAGAAATATCCTGCGGATGACTGGGTGGTGGCAAAACCGCTTGGGATGGTGGACTCGCTTGGGCATGAGTGTCCGTCTCTATTGGTGCTGGATTTTGCTTTGGTTGCCATAATTTTTCGGGGGCATCTGGTTTGTCCACTGGCAACGAATCGATCCATGTGGCACATTGCCCATCTTTATGGCCGAAAGACTTACAATGCATACAATATAACGACAAATCTTCATAAACCACCGATTGAAAGAAAGACGATTCACGACAATCAACATAAATCTTGGAAGGAGGCTCTTGCGTAACGTGCACTTCAACACAAACACGAACCACTGAAGGCCGGAGAAAATTGAGCGTGGCTGTCGTCCACTTTGATTGGATGGCCAGTAGCGCGGACCATGGCATACGAAGCCCGTTGATCATGCAAATGTATAGGCAACCGGTGATGGATATCCACACCGGACCACAAGAATTTCAAACTTAGGATTGAAAACCGGGGTCCACTTTGTGACACGCATTTCATAACCGAGAATTCTCCAAATACCACCGATAAAACAACACGTATAATCCTCTTCTTTATCAAAATTCATCAAGATATGGCTATCATCCAAGAATGTAATGGAGATATTACCTGTAAATGCAATGATATCAAAGGTCCAGCGTATCGCAGCCTTTGCCAACCTGCCACGCCAAAAGGTTCCTACCAATGCATGTCGAAAACGGCTGGCCAAGGTATCGATTTCGGATGCAGTAAATTGTATCGCTGGGACACCCTTGAAATGCCCTATTCTTGGTGTGGAAAAGAGGCGGAGGAAGATGAGACTAGGCAAAAGGTTTGGTGAGAGATGGTGTTGGATCACTGGCAATGAAGGAGATCGCGCTGTCACCAGAGCGCCGCCAGGGAGAATGTTTTTTTTTTTTTTAGAAAAACCCACTAAAGCACAATAACATAATAAAACACCTTCAAAGAAACAATAGTAGCAAACTGGGAACGAGATCATAAGGTGCTAAATTGACATGTCACTTCATCTTTACACGGATTTAGGTTGAGTTTTCATATCTAGCACTCCAAGACGAGTGTTATAACGCATCAGAAGTTGGTCTCCAGCCTTCAAATTCCTCTCTCTAGCAATACTCCCCCATTCACCTTGAAGGTACGCATTCTTACCAGGACTCATAATCAACTGCATGTTTCTTGAAGTTCCATCGTTGTTATCCTTTACGTAAATATCCACCGGTTTTTCTTTCATTCAACATCTCCCTTTCTTCTTTGTTCAAATGTTCAAATATTTCAGAAGCAAATTGTTCTTTTGAAATAGTTACTCGACCATCAATACATACCTCAGTTTCTGCTAAAGTCTTTTGAATTGGCCAATCATTGGCCATTGCTGCAGGAGAAGATGGTAGACTACACAAAAGAATGGAGAAGAAACTGTGTGTTTGTCAAAGATAAGGTTGATGATCAATGATCCGTAATGCGTTGGATGTAGGTGTTGTGAAATTGCAGTGTCAATCTTCAATTAAGAGTCTTAATGATCAATTGGTTGAGTTGTGAGTTGGAGAGGTTGCGTGTGATGATGGCTAAGCAACGAGGTGCACGGGGGTGCAAAGGATGCTGAGATGCGTGAGGAGGAAGAAGAAGAAGGACGATGGCGGGGAAGTTTAAATGGCGTGAAGTTACGTTTTTACCCTTACTTAAGTTCTATGGTAGTATTGATCAAAAGGGCATTTTAGTCTTTTGCATGTTGTCTTCTACATTTCAGCTATATAACCGAATGTACTGTGCCAGGAACGGTTACCAAGTTCATCAAGAAAGCTCTCTGATTTTTCTCTCTTTCTTGCTCTGCCATTGCGTGCTATCTTTCGAGCACATTCATTTTTTGTGCTTAGCTATACGCATGAATGCTTAATTGTTGTTTTCACCGCTGTTCGCTTGGTGTTTGCGGTAAATTCACATGGTATCAGAGCTATATCCATGAATTTTGGGACCTTCATGGCGTCGAATGCAAACAACAATAGTCCGATGTCAGCCTCCACATCGAATTCGATTGTTGATCCTTTGGATGATCCGTATTTTCATTCATCCAAGTGATAATCCATCAATGGTGTTAGTTCAAGCCATTACTTGACGGAAACAATTACCACAGCTGGAGCAGATCCGCGAGAAGAGCTCTAGAGTCAAAGAATAAGGTTGCGTTTGTGGACGGTTCGATTGAGAAACCAGCAGAGAACGCGCGCAGGTATCATGCTTGGCTTAAGGCTAACAATATGGTAGTTTCTTGGTTAATAAACTCCTTGATTCCAAACATTGGACAGAGTGTTGTGTGGATTAGATTCTGCATTCGAGATTTGGAGTGATTTGAAGTCTAGATATGGAAATGCTGATTCATTTAGGCTTTCTGATTTACAGGAAGAGTTCTATGCCATTAGGCAAGAAAATAACACGGTAACAGAATATTACACTAGGCTTAAGAGTGTTTGGGAAGAATGGCTAGTTCTTAGGTCCATTCCAGCTTGTTCTTGTCGTAGATGTACTTGTAACCTAACAGTTGAGATCAACAAGTTTGTTGAAAATGATTGTGTGATAAAGTTTTGAAAGGATTGAATGATGAATTTGAGGCAGTGAAGTCACAGGTTTTGTTATCTAATCCATTGCCTGATCTGAAATCTGCGTTTGCAATGGCCATAAAGCTGGAAAGAAAATTGAATTATTCTGGTGCACAAGGGCAGTTTAGTAATAATCCTTCGTGTATTATGAATGTGAACAATGTGTCTGGAAGCAATGCCGTTGGTTCTGGTGGTGGTAACAACAAAGGTGCTGGTAGAGGACAAAGGAGAGGTGGATCCAAGACATATCAGAATAATTCAAAGGTGCCTGTGTGCAGCTTTTGCAATAAGTTGGGACATACTGTCGATAAATGCTACAAGAAACATGGATATCCCCCGGGGTTTAAGTTCAAGGGGCAAGTTAACATGGTGAGTAGTGATTGTGGAACAGGCCAGCATGGTGATAGAGTCAATCAAGGAGAATGGGAGGAAGATCAAAGCCAAGCTGGAGTCAGGTCACCTACGCTGACTCAAGATCAGTATACTCAACTGATGAATTTGTTGGAGGAACGTCAAGAAAACAATAAGAAAAGTGTTCCTGTGATATCAAGCAATGCAGGTGGACGTCATGCCGTCATGTCTGCACAGCAGACTATAACTTCTGCAAAGGAATCAGGTAAGACATTGCATTCAAACTCAAATATATGGGTATTGGACTCTGGGGCTAGTGATCATGTCTGCTCTTGCTTCAGCCTATTTGAGTCTTATGTATCTGTTAATTCTTTATCTGTTGAGTTGCCTAACAAATCCTTGGCAGAGGTCACACATGTGGGAACAGTAAAGGTAAACCCACAGCTAGTCCTTACTAATGTCTTCTACGTTCCTGCATTTGCATTCAATCTGATATCCTTGAGCAAACTTACTTATTCAAACAAATTCGAAGTTCTGTTTAAATCCAATTCATGCTTGATTCAGGACCTCAGAACCAAGAAGAGGATTGGTTTAGCTGAGGTAGATCAAGGCCTGTACTATCTTCATGGGACCTTCAAACCAGAAAACAGACATTCACCTTGCCATCTTCCTGTTTCTTTGGCACATGCTGTCACCTCTTCAGACGCATGGTTATGGCACTCAAGACTCGGGCATATGTCCAGCCCAAGAATAAAAGAAGTTCATAAGATAGAGTCTACTGTGACGTCTGATCCGTCTTTCAATTGTACAGTGTGTCCTCTTGCCAAACAGAAAAGAGTACCCTTCCCTATTTCTGAGTCTGTGTCCTCCAGTTTGTTTTTCTCTTGTTCATATGGACATCTGGGGACCATACAAGTTCCCCACAATGTATAAGCAGCATTACTTTCTTACTGTTATAGATGATTACAGTAGATACTGTTGGGTATATTTGATGAAATCCAAAGGTGAAACTAGAGCAGTTGTGCAAAGCTTTTATCACTATGTGTCTGTACAGTTTGATGTGAAGATTAAGAAAATCAGGACTGATAATGGGTCTGAGTTCATGATGAACCAGTTTTTTGCAGACAATGGTGTGGTTCACCAGACCAGTTGTGTGAACACACCTCAACAGAACGGGGGTGGTTGAACGTAAACACCAGCATATCCTCACCATAGCAAGAGCACTCAGATTTCAGTCTTCCCTTCCTTCCCCATACTGGGGCTTTTGCATTCAACATTCAGTTTATCTCATAAATATAACACCTACACCTGTCCTTGGTCAGAAAACCCCCTATGAAATGTTGTTCAATCAAGTTCCCGCATACAAGGATTTGAGAGTGTTTGGTTGCCTAGCATTTGGAACCAACACACAGAGACACAAAGAAAAATTTGCTGCAAGAGCCAAAAGGAGTGTCTTCCTGGGGCTACCTCATAATACGAAGGGATTCATTTTGCAAGATCTTGATACTAAACATGTTTACATCTCCAGAGATGTCACCTTTTTTGAAACCATTTTTCCATTCAGTCTTCATGATTCTTCCACATCTGCCATGCCAAGTCATATACCTTCCCTTGTTCCTCCTTTTATCGATGAGCCTGTATATTCCACAAACTCTTCTGCCCCTGAAGTCAATGCTCAGCTATCCAGCCTTTCAATGTCCCCACATTCTCAGCATATGCCTAGTCCTCCTTCTCCAAAATCTCAGTTCTCTTCATCTTCTAGTCAATCTGCAGGATCACATGACAGTCCATATGTTCAGCCTGATGATCATGATGTACCAATGAGGGGTGGACATATCAGTATACAGATGCCCCCTATTCAAGAACCAGTGTCTCAGAATAGACCCGTCAGAAACAAACGAGCACCTACGTACCTCCAGGATTACCATTGCAATAATGTTGTTTCTTCTAATAATCCTCTTAAACGCACATCACCTCATTCACTCAGTAGAGTCATATCTTATGCATCTTTAGCCCCAAAGTACAAGTCATATATTTTTAGTTTAAATGCACATGTTGAACCTCATAACTATGCAGAAGCTTCTAGTATGTCTGTGTGGCAGGATGCTATGGCTGTGGAGTTAGCAGCATTGGAAGCCAATGATACCTGGACTGTGGTGCCTTTGCCTAAAGACAAGAAGGCCATTGGATGTAGATGGGTGTATAAGGTGAAGCTGAAGGCAGACGGGACTGTGGAGAGACACAAGGCCAGATTGGTTGCAAAAGGCTATACCCAACAGTATGGCATTGATTACATGGACACCTTTTCTCCAGTTGCCAAGATGACAACTGTTAGAGTGGTACTGGCTTTGGCAGCTAGATTTCAGTGGCATCTTCATCAGCTAGATGTCAATAATGCCTTCCTACATGGTGATTTGCATGAGGATATCTACATGTTACCCCCACCTGGTCTGTCAGTAGGAGGTCCAGACATGGTCTGCAAGCTTAACAAATCTCTATATGGGTTGAAGCAGGCTAGCCGGGAATGGAATGCTACCCTTACTAGATTTTTGTTGTCCATGGGGTTCTGTCAGTCTAAGTGTGATTACACCTTATTTACCAAAACAGTTGACACACACTTTATCTTGCTCTTGGTATATGTTGATGATATCATAGTAGCATCCAGTAATACGGGTCTCATCACTGAGATCAAAAATGCCTTGCACCAGGCATTTCAGATCAAGGATTTGGGATTGCTAAGATTCTTTTTAGGCATTGAGGTGGCTCAGGCTAAGGGGGGGATTAGTGTGAACCAACGAAAATACACTTTAGAGCTTCTGGAGCAGGCTGGTTTTTTGGAGGCTAAACCAGCTAGAAGTCCTATGGAGAGTCATCTTAGCCTGACACACCAAGACTCAGCACAGTTGGAGGATGCTACACATTATAGAAAGTTGATTGGGAAGCTTATCTATCTCACTATTACAAGACCAGACATTGCCTTTACAGTCCAGCAATTGAGTCAGTTTCTTGACTGCCCCACTGAAAATCATCTAAAGGCTGCACATAGACTCCTCAGATATATTAAAGGCATGGTAGGACAAGGTCTGCTGTTCCCTAGAAGTGGGAATTTGAAGTTGAAGGCTTTTGTGGATGCTGATTGGGGAGGATGCCATGAAACTAGAAGGTCAGTCACCGGGTATTGTGTTTTCTTTGGGAATGCTCTAGTTTCATGGAAAGCTAAAAAGCAAACCACGGTGTCACGTTCATCAGCTGAGGCAGAATACAGGGCAATGGCTATGGTCACCTGCGAAATACAGTGGCTTTTGTATCTTATGAGTGATTTGGGACTGAGTGATCAAGTGCCAGTGGAGCTGTTTTGTGACAGTAAAAGCGCAATTTATATTGCTGAGAATCCTGTCTTCCATGAAAGGACAAAGCACATTGAGATAGATTGTCATGTGGTTAGAGATAAGGTGCAGGAAGGTGTAATAAAGTTGATGCCAGTTCGTACGGAGATGCAGTTGGCGGATATATTCACTAAGGCTCTTGACTCTAAGAGGATGATGCAGTTGATGACATTGCTTGGGTTGCACAATCTCTATGGCAAGCTATGCTTGAGGGGGGATGTCAAAGATAAGGTTGATGATCAATGATCCGTAATGCGTTGGATGTAGGTGTTGTGAAATTGCAGTGTCAATCTTCAATTAAGAGTCTTAATGATCAATTGGTTGAGTTGTGAGTTGGAGAGGTTGCGTGTGATGATGGCTAAGCAACGAGGTGCACGGGGGTGCAAAGGATGCTGAGATGCGTGAGGAGGAAGAAGAAGAAGGACGATGGCGGGGAAGTTTAAATGGCGTGAAGTTACGTTTTTACCCTTACTTAAGTTCTATGGTAGTATTGATCAAAAGGGCATTTTAGTCTTTTTGCATGTTGTCTTCTACATTTCAGCTATATAACCGAATGTACTGTGCCAGGAACGGTTACCAAGTTCATCAAGAAAGCTCTCTGATTTTTCTCTCTTTCTTGCTCTGCCATTGCGTGCTATCTTTCGAGCACATTCATTTTTTGTGCTTTAGCTATACGCATGAATGCTTAATTGTTGTTTTCACCGCTGTTCGCTTGGTGTTTGCGGTAAATTTCACAGTGTTTGTGACAGAGGCAACAATATTTTGTGTTGAGAGAATAGCCACCTCCATAATATACAGACTCGTGGGAGAACGTGGAGGGAAATCACGAATAACACATACTCATTATATTCTAACGACTAGTCGTTAGGGTTTGAGAGAGTGAGAATTAGGAAAACAATACCTTCATCCTAAACTCTAGAGTTTGATTCTAGTGAGACCCTTAACTACACCGTAACCGCCAGGGAGAATGTTATGTTATTATATATATATGTATATATATGTATATATATATATATATATATATTTTTTTATATATATATATATGTATATATATATGTATATGTATATATATATATATGTATTATCCACAAGGGTGGTTTTACTTGGCAATGTTTTTATGCGGCATATCATATATGATTGGAGACTAGTCCTCCTTAGCTCTTTACATTATTTATTTGCGTATGATGACGTTTTGTACAAAGGCTTTCCTCCGCCATAAGTGAGGCATTTCAATAAAATCAATATATATTCTTAAAAAAAATATTTATGTATATGCATATGTATATGTATATATTTATATGTATTTGTCTAAGACTTAACTGTTCTTTATTCGGATCCATACAAAACAAAGGAAAAAAAATCAGCCACACCATATCCTAAAACAGTCCACACCTAACCCTAAATAAACATTCGTTTTTCATCCTTCTTGAATTATTTTTATAGTCAATCTTCTTTGCGGTAAATAACCCGCATACATCTCGTTCGAAATTCTGTTCTTGAAACTATAGGACTTCCATCTAGTTCTGATTAAATTCAGCCACACTAAACAGCATACTAGCCTAAAAAGCTATAATGCCTTGAATTGATTCTTGCTGTGTGAAGTCCTTAGTTGGATTTGGTTGTGATTATGATTGAATATTTGTGATTTTGGTTGCGATATTTCATTTAAATATTTACATGTACATCTCAGCCAAAAATTACACCAAAAAGAACCAAATTTTCAACCCAAGAACCCAAAACATACACGATCAGCCTTCAAGAAAGAATCCTAACCAATTCGGCTAACCTTAAGTGTGCTCAATCGAATGCAAAAACCTTCAACAGCCTAATTTCAACAGAAAAGGCCCAAATTAAACTCCTTACAAACACCAACAAAAGACACAAACAGAATACAAACCGAACGTATGGAAAACACAAACTCGGCTTTTACACATTATCACTTAGCCGAGCCAACTGGTACAAGAACACGTTTTAAAAATCTTCAAGGCATTATTTCTTCAAGAAACATCAATAAATATCAGATATATAGTCAGATTGAACAAGTCCTTGAAACATCAAAACAAAAAACAATAAAAGAAATAAGATTGAAGAACTTTGCGCATACGTATCGGAATTAGTCATTCAAAATGAATTTGATCCTTGACTTGTTTACTATTAAGCTAAATAGAAGAACTGGAAAAAAGATTTAAACATATTCTGTTTCTACCTTAAAACCCAAAACTACCCCCACAAAACCTTAACGATCCAAAGTTTTAAAAATTTGTCCTCAATTAACTGCACACGCTTTGGAAAATTACATTGTTCGTTGAATTACATTAGAATTACATTGTTCGTTGAAGTCTTGACCAATTTTTTCTAAAGATTGTTCAAAGTAATCCTTTAATGATTCTTTAGTTTAACCATACTACATCCTGATTTGGTTTCTTGTATTCTTTGATTCTTAGTTGTCCTTGTCTTTCTGTTGACCCTTATGCTGCCTTTTAATTAGCATGGATTGTATTGCCATATTGTGTTTACCTCCATTTGAAGAGACAATTGCATAAGTTGAATTGAAGACCACACGTTATTGCTCGACTTGATATTGTTCCTAACCTAGCATCTTATGAGGGAAACACAAGAAAGAGTGGTAAAAGCTTGTGTTAGTGAGATCAAAAGAGGGGAGATAAAAGTCTATTGAGTGAGTCTATATAAGAGAGTGAAAAGACGCTAGAAACTTGTTGTGTATGTATTACCATAATGAAGTCTTTTCATGTATGTGTTAGTTTTTCTTTTCCTTTTGTTTAGTCTCTTCTTTTCCGTTCATCGGTGGATATATGCGCATTAACACCGTATGGGGTATGATTTTCCTTAAAAAAGACATTGATCAGCTAAAAAGACATATGCATAACTTCGGTCTATCCAATAACATTTGGGTAACTGATTAGCGAAATAAAGCACTAGGGTATCAGTCGTACACTCAAGCTAGTCTAACTCTACGTAAATATTATAAGGAGATGTTAGATGGCTTGTGTAAAACTAACATTAAATAAACTGAGGAATTGGTTATGATTAGATTCATAGTTGGCTTGAACAGAAAGATTGCTGATAGCATGGCGTATGAGAAATTTGATGCTCTAGATGACATGCATTATTTGGCCAAATGCATATAGAGTAAATTGGAATGCCAAGAATTCATGGATTACGCTAGGTCTTTAGGCTTTGGCATGTTTAATGCTGATGTTTTTTCATGTAGAGAATGTAGTTGCTTGTGATTTACATATTTATACTCATGGTTTGCATGTTGTTGCCCTTAAATTGCATAAAGTCTTTAGTGATTTTTCTACGTCTAATCACGATTCACAATTGATACTCATGTGCATCAACTTAAAAATGAAATACCTGTTGATTCTGTTGGTTTGCATGAAAATGAATTTCATGATGACTCTTTTGAATTGCATGAGAAAGTTGATGAATAATTGCATGTTATCAAATCTGATTTGCGTGAAGGATAGGGTGACATTGTGCATGATCAAGCAACCAAAATTGAGTTTCGGCATGAAACTGAAATTGATGAAAAGGAAGAGGAAGAATTGCATGATAACTTGTCCACGACTGTATGTGAGCATGAAGAAGATGTTGAAGATGTTGAAATATCTTGGAGGGAAAAGGTACAAAGGAGAACAGCTGTTCAGCATGAAAGCTGCAGCATCAGTCAAGTGAAATGAAGTGCAGGCTGGCTTCAGGTAGCTGAATAAAAAGGGAAGAAGTCTAGTATGATCAACTTCATCATCATCCAGACTCAGTATATCCCAACGACAACAAAAGCTATTGTAAATGACCTATGTGAGTTGTATTGGAGCCAAACAAAGAAGGACATGTTGGATCATGTGAAAGGAAGCAGCTAGAAGGCAGTTGCACCGACTTTGCATCAGTAGTCATTAGTTGCACGTTCCAAGTAGTATTCTAATTCATGTAGATACTTGTATATATACTTAGAGCTGGTAATCTACAAAGAGTGCGATGAATAACATTTCTTATCCTCTAAGAGTTTTGCATTTTTGCTCTCAACCTCTATTACACGCCATTTTATAAAACTCAAAGTTCTGCATTTAGTTTCTTCGATTCCGCCTATAAGATTGGATGTTTTGCTGTTTGAATTGAGTTCATAAATAGATTTTGACATGGTATCAATTCTCTGATTGAATTCTATCATTTTTTCCTTTCTTCTTCGATTTGTGATCGTACTGTTTGATCATGGCGAGTTCTACTGGTGTTGCCTCTAGCTCGCTTAATAATCATGTTCATGTTGATAATCCTGCAAATAATCCGTATTATTTGCATCCAAATGATAGTCTAACAATAGTGTTGGTACAACCACCACTTAATCTGCATAATTTTCATTCATGGAGTCGAAAGTTTTCAGATGACGTTGCCCGTGAAGAATAAAACCTGTTTTATCGATGGATCATTCCTAAACCTGCTGATAATGATCCTTTGCTTCAAGCTTGGAGGCAGGTAAACACAATGATTCAGTCATGGATTATGAATTGTGTTTCTCCTTCCATTACTCAAAGTATTATGTGGTATGACAATGCATTAGATGTATGGAATGGCTTAACTATGAGATATGGAAGCGGTGATCCGTTCAATTGTCTAATCTATTCTCTGATTTTTATGGAGTTAAACATCTGTAAATGACTACTTCACTAAATTGAAGGTGTTATGGGAGGAATTGATGGCATTAAGGTCGATATCTAGGTGTGCTTGTATGAGATGTACATGTGATATCAATAGGAAGGTTGCTGAATTTGTTGAAAATGATTATGTTATCAAATTTGAAAAGGCTTAAATGAAGAGTTTGATCCTGTTGGATCTCAAGTTTTTGTCATGACTCCCTTGCCTGACATTAAGACAGTCTTTGCCATGTCATTGAAATTTGAAAGGAAGATCATGGGAAATGCTATGTCTTCTAGTTTCAGTAATGCTCTCACAGCCAGGATGTCTAGTAATACTGAACATGAGAGTGTGGTAGCTTACACAAGCAGAGGTTCTGGACCTATGTATCGCAGAGGTAATGGAAGGTTCTATCATGAAGGAGGCAAGCCTATGCAATGTAATCACTGTGGCATGATAAGCTACACAGCAGATAAATGTTATAGAAAACATGGATTTCCCCCTGGTTTAAAATTTAAGAATCAAGTGAATGCGGTTAAAACTCAAGAAGGACAATCTGAACTTAATTACAGTGAACAAGGATTACAGGCCTGCTCTTCACAATCTTTTCCCATTCAGCAGGCACCCCTACTCACACCTAATCAATATACTAAGCTATTGAAATTGTTGAATTCTGATGCTGTTGTTCCAGGCTTAGTTGGTGAAAGGCCTCTCAGGGTGCTGTGATGACTCCCAAGGTTGACATGCCATCAGGTAAGTGTCTTGATCATGTTAATAATGTATGGATTCTAGATTTAGGTGCTACTGATCATGTTGCTTGCTCTTTGACTCTGTTTTACTCTTACCTTTCCATTAATCACATCACCATCAAGCTTCCTAACAAATTCTCAGTTGATGCTACTCATAAAGGAGTGGTCAGACTAAACAGTGGGTTGGTTTTGAAGAATGTGCTATATGTGCCTTCTTTCTCATTTAATATAGTCTCTCTCAGTAAAATTACTGATTCACCCCACTTACTTGTCTCATTTCATGACTCTTGCTGCTTCGTTCATGATCGGTTATCCAGGAGGATGATTGGTTCTGCTAGGAAATGTCAAGGTCTGTAATATCTTTGTGATCCGAGTCCACCTTCAAAATCAGTAGTTTCAACTTCTTCTATTTTCAATTACACCAGTTCCAGTTCAAATTCATACCTATGGCATGCTAGACTTGGTCATGCCTCCTCTGCCATAATGCAAGAAATAAACAAGCTGGACTCAGCTGTTCACTCAAGCAATTTAGACACTGGTTGTACTGTATGTCCATTAGATAAACTGAAAAGGGCTCAATTCCCAGTGTCTAGTTCTATTTTTAAGCATCCTTTTGACATTAAACATGTTGATATATGGGGTCCCTACAAACATCCCACAATGTACAATCAGAAATATTTCTTGACAATAGTGGATGATAGCTCTAGATATACATGGCTATATCTACTCAAAGATAAATCTGAGACTAGAAAATTTTGCAAAGTTACTTTCAGTATGTTGTTACTCAATTTAATGGCTATATCAAAACTGTAAGAAGTGATGATGGACTTGAGTTTAAAATGCTTGAATTTTACAAGCTTCACGATGTTGTTCACCAAACAACTTGTGTATATATGCCTCAGCAAAATGGGATAGTGGAAAGGAAGCACCAACATCTTCTCACTGTGGGTAGTGCTCTTAGGTTCCATGCTTTTCTTCCTGTTACTTATTGGGGTTTCTGGCTTCAGCATGCAATATACCTTATCAATCTGATTCCATCTCCTGTTCTTCAACACAAAGCCCCTTACACTGTTTTGCACAAAGTTAAGCCTGTATATAATCACCTGAGAGTGTTTGGTTGTTTGGCATTTGCATAGAATACTTGTCCAGCTAAAGCTAAGTTTGATGCAAGGTCTATACCATGTATTTTCTTTGGTATCCCCATGAATACAAATGGATACATTATCCAGCGTTTGGACACAAAGGCAGTCATAGTTTCTAGAGATGTGCTCATCCACCGACACTCTTTTCCTTTTTCTGATGATACTTCTATGCCATCCACGTCTCAACCTGTTTGTCCGGGCATTACAGATAGTACACCATCTAATTCCACTGAACACAATCTCAGATTAGTCCCTTACATATGTTCGTTGATAGTCTTGATCCCATAAATCTTGGTACAGCTGAGCAATCTTCCTCTACTTCTCCTACTGCTTCTCCTTATTCTGTTGATAAATCTATATCTTCCCCTCCTACACGAATTCCTATTACACAGCTTCATGTTTGAGTTGCCTTCACTGAATCCTTCTATTGTTGAACCATTAATTCAGTCTCATCATCCAAGAGTTTCAAGGTCCAGAGTGGCACCCTCATACTTAAATGACTACCACTGCAATTTGAATCACTCTCCTAATCAGCCTGAAATTTCTTCTTCTCTTACTGTAACATATCCTATTCAGTCTTATCTCTGCTATGATCATTTGGCACCTCATTACAGGTCTTATATTCTTAATATGAGCATTGAACAGGAGCCTGGTACATATCAGCAGGCTGCATCATCAACAGCCTGGCAGCTGGCTATGCAAGAGGAATTGGCTGCTTTAGAAGCTACTCATACATGGTCTATTGTTTCTTTGCCAACTGGAAAGCAGTCAATTGGATGTAAGTGGGTCTACAAAGTAAAGAGGTAGGATAATGGTTCAGTGGAGAGGTATAAGGCTAGGTTAGTTGCAAAGGGTTATACCCAATAACCTGGGATAGACTATGATGATACATTTTCTCCTGTGGCTAAGATGACTTCTGTGCATTTGCTTCTTGCTTTGGCTTCCCTTAATAATTGACATATTCTTCAATTGGATGTAAATAATGCTTTTTTACATGGAGATCTCTATCAGGAGATATATATGAAGTTTCCTCAAGGAGTACAGTCTCCTTTTCCTAATGCAGTTTGTAAACTATAGAAATCACTATATGGACTAAAACATGCTAGTAGGCAATGGAATGAAAAACTTACAAACTATCTTTTGTCACAGGGATTCAAGCAGGCAAAGCATGAATACACTTTGTTTACTAGAATAAATTCAGGAAATGTTTTGGTTGTGCTATTGTATGTGGATGATATTATAGTAGTCAGTGATTCACTTCAACTGATTCAGAAGCTTAAGGATCATCTTCATTCCACATTTAAGATTAAAAATTTGGGGAACTGAGATATTTCTTGGGGCTTGAGGTTGCAAATCTAAAAAGGGGATTAGTATATGTCAAAGGAAATATGAAGTGGAATTGCTTGAAGAAGCATATCATCTGGCTGTAAACCAGCACTGACACCTATGGAGCGAAATTTGAAGCTAGAGCACAACGGTTCATAATTAACTGCAGATATCTTAGGTTATAGGAGATTGATTGGGAAGTTGCTGTATCTTACAATTACTAAGCCTGATATAGCATATAGTGTACAACAGCTAAGCCAGTTCTTGGATACTCCAATGGAATTGCATATGAAAGCAACTCAAATGTTGTTGAGGTACATAAAGGGGTCTCATGGTCAAGGATTGTTGTTTCCAAGTATAGGTTCTAATGTTCTTAAAACTTATGCAGACTCAGATTGGGGGGATGTACAGAGATAAGAAGACTTGTTACAGGATATTGTGTATTTCTTGGAAATACCTTGGTTTCTTGGAAAGCCAAGAGAAAAACCACAGTTTCAAGATCTTCTTCAGAAGCAGAGTACATGTCATTAGCTGCAGCAACATGTGAGGTTCAATGGTTTCTTTATTTGCTGAGGGACCTAGGAGTGATCCATAATCAGCCTGTTGAGTTATTTTGTGATAACAAAAGTGCTATTTATATTGTTGAATATCAAGTTTTCTATGAAAGAACTAAGCACATAGAAGTGGACTGCCATGTAGTTAGAAATAAGTATCAAGAGGGCATAATCAAACCGATGTCTGTGCAGACTGATTATCAGATTGCAGATATATTCACAAAGGCATTAGAATCACAGAGAATGTAATTCTTGACTTCAGCATTGCGAATGTGTAATATCTATAAGAAGTCAGAATTAAGGGGGGTGTTGAAGATGTTGAAATGGCTTCGAGGTAAAAGGTACAAAGGAAAACAGTTGTTCAGTATAGAAGTTGCAGCATCAGTCAAGTGATATGAAGTGCAGGTTGGCTTTAGGTAGCTGAGTAAAAAGGTAGGAAGTCTAGTATGATCAGCATGTGCTGTAAATGAGCTGTGTGAGTTGTATTGTAGCTGAACAGAGAAGTACACGTTGGATCATGTGAAAGGAAGCAGCTAAAAGGCAGTTGCACCGACTTTGCATCTGTAGCCATTAGTTGCACATGCCAAGTAGTTTTCTAATTCATGTAGATGTTTGTATACATACTTAGAGCTGGTAATTTGTAAAGAGTTCGCTGAATAACATTTCTTCTACTCCAAGAGTTTGGCATTTTTGCTCTCAATCTCTATTACGCGCCATTTTACAAAACTCAAAGTTCTGCATTTAGTTTCTTCGATTCAGCTTATAAGATTGGATGTTTTGCTGTTTGAATTGAGTTCAGAAATAGATTTTGACTGAAGAATCAAAAATTGTAAATAATTATGAAAGACAATAGAAGGATACACACGTGTTTAAAGTTTTATTACCTAATGTTTTACCATCTTTGTTTGCAGATAAATATCTATTGTTTCATGTTCAAAAGGTTGTGATGGTAAACAACAATGATACATTGTCTGTGTTTATTACAACATTCTCTTTCGCTACGTGCATTGTACTTGAAAGTTGTGTACATCCTGTGATATCAAATCGCAAATAATGTCATCACACAATTGTTGCACCGCATAGTATATCAAAGTCATGTGTCTTGAAAGAAATGGATGTGTTTTCAAAAGTGTTTGTTGAGGATTGTGAAGGAATGGAAGGGACGCAACATGGTTAGCAGTTGAATTGAAGAAGAGAGGCTGGAGTGGAGCACAGAGTCGTCAGTTGTGAGCAAGAGCAAGCGAAGGTAGAAGGAAGAAGAAGATGCAAACGCGCGGGAGCTGTTTAAATGGGCTGAAAAGACAAGAATATCCTCAGCTTAATGAATGTTAGCCGCCTAGTTGCAAAAGGCAAAGTTGTAACTTCGCACCAATAACTGTTTTTTTGTTTTCCTGCAAACGCACATATAAGCTACGGACGCAGCGGATTTGTGTAGCGGTTATGCCATTTTTGCATATGATATTTTCCTGGTTGTTTCTCCCTTTGCTCTGCGATTCTCTCAATCTCTCTTTTATACGATTGTGTTTTTGCTTCATGTGTCTATAATTGAGTTCTTGTTGATTGCCTGATAAAATTCATCATGGTATCAGAGCCTCGTTCGTTGCTCTGAAGTGTCAGTGTGTTTGTTGTTAATTTTCTTCGGTGGTTGCTGTGATTCATTCCTGAATTTTCGTTTCATTTGGTGTTTCTTTGATTGAGTTAACATTTGCGATTCATTTCTTGATAATCTTCCTTTCAAAGACTCAATGGTTCAGAATTCTAGTGGTTTGACCTCCAGAGGCAATCAGCCGCAATCAATTGATAATCCGCAGCAAAATCCATATTACCTTCACCCTAATGATAGCCCTGCGATTGTGTTGGCTCAACCAGCCCGCACCCCTCATAATTATCATACTTGGAGCAGAACATTTGAAATGGCCTTGGTTGTCAAGAATAAAGTTGGCTTCATTGATTGGTCATTAGTGAAAGCCATTACCCACAGATCAAGAATTCTATCTCTGGAGACAGGTAAACATCATGGTACAATCATGGATTATGAATTCAGTATCTCATTCTATTGCACAAAGTATTATGTGGTTTGATAGTGCATTTGAGGCTTGGAATGACTTGAAACTGAGATATGAGACCACAAATCCCTTCAGACTATCAGATTTAATAGAGAACTTCTATGGAATTAAGCAAGATAGTCTTAGTGTCAATGATTATTTCACAAAATTAAAGGTTGTATGGGAGAAACTGATGTCAGTAAGGCCTGTCCCAACGTGTGTCTGTAGAAGATGTAGATGTGATGTTGGTGGAAAGATGAGACAATTTGTGGAGAGTGACTATGTTATCAAGTTCATAAAAGGCTTGAATGAGAACTTTGATCCAGTAAAATCTCAGGTGTTTGTTATGACACCTCTTCCAAACATTAATACAACGATTCCAATGGCTTTGAAATATGAGAGGAAGGTCATGTCAGATGCAGGAGGACTGACGTTTGATGGGAATCCTACTGCGCTAATGTCTGAGGAACAGATAAGTGATGCGTTTGCTGGAGGTGTTCATCTTGGAAGACAGCAATCTGGAGGTTACAAGAGATGTAATGGAAGGTTTTACATAGACGGTAACAGACGCTTTCAATGTACACACTGTGGAATGATTGGGCATACGGCAGAAAGGTGCTATAAGAAATATGGGTTCCCACCTGATTTTAAACCCAAAGGTCAGGCAAACATGGTGGAGTATGCTGAGACAAAACCAGAGACTTGTCAATTGGAGCAACAGACAAAGGCACTACAATCTCTGATGCTCACTCCATAGCAGAATCAGAAGCTTATGGCATGGTTGAATAGGATGGATGAAGGGCAAGAGATCAACACAAACGTTGGGAGCTAGGGTACTGTATTGTCTGCTAAGGTGGAGAAGGAGGCAGGTAATTCTGTAACTAGTGATTTAACCACGTGGATTTTAGATTCAGGAGCTACTGATCATAACTCATAATCTGTCCTTTCTTATAGCTTCTGAACCTGTCAACTATGTTTCTATAAAGCTTCCCAATAATACGCATGTTCAAGCCACACACAAAGGCTCTGTGATAGTAAACAGTTCACTCACATTGTATGATGTTCTATATGTGTCTTCGTTTGCCTTTAATTTGTTGTCCCTCAGTAAGCTTGCATCTGATCCCAAACTAACCATTCACATAAATGGTCCTCTGTGTTTGATTCAGGATCAATTGTCCAAGAGGATGATTGGTTCAGTTGGGCTCTCTCATGGTCTCTATTATTTGCACACTGGTGATATGATGTTGCAACATACTGATTTTGCTTCAGTGCCTGTTTAAAATGCAATGCTTTGGCACCTTAGACTTGGACATGCCTCACAAGCTAGACTTAAAGACATTGAGAAACTAGATCCCACAGTTACTGGAGGATGCCTTGATACTCCATGTAGCATATGTACTTTAGCTAAGCTCCATAAACTTCCGTTTCCCTTATCTGCTTCTGTTTCAAATGCTATTTTTGATCTAATCCACATGGATGTATGGGGCCCAGATAGGCATCCCACCTTATATGCTCAAAGATATTTTTTGACAATTGTTGATGACTTTTCAAGATTTACTTGGGTGTATTTGATAAATTCCAAAAATGAGACCAGACGAATGTTATAAAGTTATCTGTCTATTTGTCCAAACTCAGTTTGAGATGCACATTAAAATCATACGGACAGACAATGCCAAAGAGTTCAAGATGAATGAATTTTATATGCATCATGGCATCATTCATCAAACAAGCTGCATATACACCCCACAACAAAATGGCTTAGTTGAAAAAAAAACATCAACACCTCCTAGTTGTCGCTAGATCACTTCAGTTCCAAGCTAACCTTCCAATGTCCCTATGGGGCTTTCCTCTGCTTCATGCTGCCCATCTGATAAATCTACTCCCAACATCAGTCCTGCATCAAATGTCACCCTTTGAAATGTTGTACAAAAGGCAGCCCAATTATCAGAATCTGAAAGTCTTTGGGTGTCAAGCGTATGCTTATAATACCGACATTCATAAACACAAATTCTCACCCAGGGATGTACCTTGTCTATGGCTGGGGATGTCTCCTCATTCCAAGGGGTATATACTTCAAAATCTCGACATAAAAGTTATCTTTGTCTCAAGAGACGTACAATTTCATGAACTCACCCTTCCATACTCCTCATCAGTTGTATCTGAAACCAACTCACATGACTCATCTGCCAACAGCAAACTGTTTCCTTCATCTGAACCACCCTCATATGATGCATGCTTCCTTACATATCCTATGCAGCCACCAACTCAGAATGCGCCAACTATTACTTCCTCTGACTCTCCCAGTAACGCAACATCTAATACTCCCACTGTACAACCATCTTCTTCTAGTCCAGCCCAGCCAGAGTCACCCAAGTCTATATCACCAGAAACCTCGTCTAGACTGCCAAACATACACCTAGACATACCCCTTCCACTTCCTCCTAATGGATCAGATCAAGCTACTGAAAACCTCACTCTTCCTACCAACAGAATCAGGAAGGAACCATCTTATCTTAAGGATTACCACTGCAATTACATGTCAACATCCAATGCATCCACCCGTCCTTCATTATCTGAGATTCCTTACCCAATGCAAAGCTTCTATAGACTTGATCATTTAGCTCCTGAATATAAAAGATATGTGCTTAACATTAGCTTGCAGGAAGAGCTTTCCACCTATCACCAGGCAGCCAAGTCAGCGCACTGGCAGTAGGCCATGGCTCAGCAGCTAGCAGCCTTAGAAGCCACTGATACATGGAGTATTGTTCCACTACGTATTGGTAAGAAAGCAATTGGATGTAAGTGGGTCTACAAAATTAAAAGAAAAGCAGATGGCAGTATAGAGCGTTACAAACAAGATTAGTAACAAAAGAATATACACAACAACCAGGCATTGATTATGATGACACTTTTTCACCTGTTGCTAAAATGACTACTGTCAGATTAGTTATGGCCCTAGCATCCATCAAAGGTTGGCATTTGCATCAATTGGATGTCAACAATGCGTTTTTGCATAGTGATATGTCCTAGGACATATACATGACATTGCCTGAAGGTGTCCTGGCTCCTTATCCTAATGTGGTCTGTAAGCTGAACAAATCCCTTTATGGTCTTAAGCAGGCCAGTAGGCAATAGAATGCAAAGTTAACCTTGTTCCTTACATCAGCAGGCTATGTTCAATCTAGGAATGACTACACTATGTTCACAAAATCTACTCCTGATTATTTCTTAGTGTTGCTAGTCTATGTGGATGATGTAATAATGACTAGTAACTCACTGATTGCTACACAGTAACTCAAGGACAGCCTCAATCAAGCTTTCAAGATCAAAGATTTAGGCCCCTTAAGGTTTTTATTCGGTTTAGAGGTTGCCAGGTCTCAGAGGGGGTTGGTAGTCTGTTAAAGGAAATACACACTTGAGCTATTGGAAGAGATGGGATATCTAGCATTCAGGACTTTTAAATCCCCCATGGAACAGAATCTGAAACTTGCACATAATGATTCCAAACTTATCTCAGATGTATCCACATATAGGCGGCTGATTGGGAAGCTACTATACTTGACGATTACTAGACCTGATATATCATATGCAGTGCAGCAATTGAGCCAGTTCCTAGACACTCCAACTGAATCCCACTTGGCAACTGCACACAGATTACTAAGATATTTGAGGGGGAGCCCTGACAAAGGTCTGCTATTTCCTAGTGCAGGTTCTTTGAGACTGAAAGCCTTCGCAGACGCAGATTGGGGAGGTTGTATAGAAAGTAGAAGGTCTGTAACAGGGTACTGCACATTCCTGGGAGATGCATTGATATCTTAGAAGGCCAAAAAGCAAACAATCGTATCCAGGTCATCGTCGGAGGCAGAATATAAAGCTCTTGCCTCAGCTACATGTGAGATTCAATGGATTCTCTATTTACTGAGAGATTTGGGGGTGAAACATGATGGTCCAGTTGAGATTTCCTGTGATAACCGAAGTGCAATTTATATGGTGGAAAATCCAGTCTTCCATGAAAGGACAAAACATATTGAAATTGATTGTCACATTGTGAGAGACAAGTATCAAGAGGGGGTGATCATACCAATGCCTATTAGAACTGAGTTACAATTGGCAGACTTATTTACTAAAGCATTGGATTCAAGGAGATTAGGCATCCTGACTGACTCATTAGGGATGTGTGATATATTTACACAGTCAGGACTGAGACGGGGTGTTGAGGATTGTGAAGGAATGGAAGGGACGCAACATGGTTAGCAGTTGAATTGAAGAAGAGAGGCTAGAGTGGAGCACAGAGTCATCAGTTGTGATCAAGAGCAAGCGAAGGTAGAAGGAAGAAGAAGATGCAAACACGCGGGAGCTGTTTAAATGGGCTGAAAAGACAAGAATATCCTCGGCTTAATGAATGTTAGCCGCTTAGTTGTAAAGGGCAAAGTTGTAACTTCACACCAATAACTGTTTTTTTGTCTTCCTGCAAACGCACATATAAGCTGCGGACGCAGCTGACTTGTGTAGCGGTTATGCCATTTTTGCATATGAGATTTTCCTGGTTGTTTCCCCCTTTGCTTTGCAATTCTCTCAATCTTTCTTCTATTCAATTGTGTTTTTGCTTCATGTGTCTATAATTGAGTTCTTGTTGATTGCTTGATAAAATTCATCAGTGTTGGTTTGCATCCATGTATATATAAACATTTCCACATTTTTTAAGTTTCTATGGATTGTTACGTATTCAGTCTGGAAACATGGATTTGCATGTATAAAAGATTAATTTATGGAGTAACCATTGACATACATTCTGGTTTTCAAAGTGCCATACATTATCAATGATGTTTTCCAGGCAATTTCCTAAGTGTTTTGGATGTAAATAATTGGGTGAACATTTGCATATCTTGGAAACATGTTTTACACTTGCTAAAATCAGGTCATGTTGTTTTCTTTGTCATTTAATGTGTTGCTATGTTTTTTTGCAAAATAACGTTTCACGGAAGGTTTTGATACATCCTAAGCATACTCAAAAAAAGACATGATTTACATATAGTGAATTTTGATTACTTGGTGTTTCATGTCTTGCTACGTGTTGTCATATTTTGTGTGTAGAAACACTTTAATGCGGGTTTTGCTACACCTAAGACATGTTAGGAAGCGGCAATACAAGTTAAATGCATGCATAGAAAGGGAAGTCTTCACCTTGAGTTTAAGTTTCTTTCAACCATGTTCATCTACTTCTTTGTCGTTTTGATATTTGGTCAAAGTGGAATTAAAATTAAACTAGTTATATTAGTTTATATTGGTCGTAATGTTTGTTTTTTACGTGTACAAGCGTATTGTGGTTAAAGTCCTTTCTTTCATTGCAGGGTTCGATTTGAGGTCAAATATTTACGAGCGAAGAGGGATTAATGAGGTCTAAGGAGTCATAATACATGAAGAAGACATGCAAGAGGTATGGAGAGGCATGAAGCGTGTCTATGTTGTCAACAAGATGAAGTTTCATATGTTTCATGCGTTTATGCTCTTTCATTGCCTTGATTTTGACCTATATGGCTTGTACATTTTGTTTACAATGTTTTCGCGTCGTTTTAGAAGTTTTTAGAGTGATTTAGAATGTTAAATCCGTGTGTTAAGTGTTTAGAAGTCAGACTTTCCAATTGTTGAAATCACTTAAATTTTAAGGATTTCGCACCATGAGCCTAGTTTGGTGCTTTTGTCATACCTCTCACGTTTGACCTCAGATTGAGGTGATTCTAAATTATGTAGAATGTTTACATCCTTATCTACAACTCTCAAGAAGATAACAGCAGCTCATTTGGCTTTTAGAAGAGAAAAAAAATCTGCATGGAAAGTCAGGTAGATTCCAGGAGTTTGAGTTTAGCTAGGATTCTAGTAATTTCCTATGTACATTAGGTTTATTCTACTTCAGCTTATAAATAGTAGTCTTAGCTGTCCATTATATAGCAGGTTTGGATTAAAAAAGTTCCCAAATTCATCCATGAGTTTTTTCTTTGGAAGTTTTCTTGCGTTCTTGATCATTTGATCGATGTTAGAATTCATATCAACATCTTGAACAGATGTTGTAGAGAATTCGAATCCTACACGTTGAAGACATGTCCCAAGAGTGAATTATTCGTTTTTGGCCAACCTAAAAGCTTCAAATTGGAGGATAACGCTCTTTCAAAATTTGGAAGACACGGCTCCCGAATGCTTTCTAACCGTTCTTGATAACCTTATAAGATTTCTTTAGGAGGATTGGATTAGAAGAAAGGATCGATCATTTCTTATACACCCTTAGCATGCATCAGCTTCCCCTTGCTCTCTCAATTTATTGAATTCCTTGTACACGCTTTTCAGTTCCAACTCATATTCTCCGGTTTGTGTGAGCAAGTTATGATATAAAATGCTTCAAAGAGAGTTAATAGCTCACAAATAACAATATAGATGTTGGAAAATAAGTGCTATCTTATATGGTGGCAAAAGAAAGAAAAACAATAACATTGGTTAAGATGCTCTCTTCTTCAAACGGATATAAATTTCAAATTTAACTCTACAACAAGTATATGTTATGCTTTCCTCTTGGGTTCTTTGTCCACAACAAGCCAAATTTTGTTATTAAATTGGGTTCATTCAGTTATAAGATAACTTATGTACGTTGGATAAAAAATGAGCTAGTATGTTACAACAAACTCAACTATTAGGTCATTTTCTTGACTGCATTGCCTAGGCAGTGACTGTGTAAATGGAGAAGAACAGATAATTATAGGAAAATGTTTTGTATATTTCTCAATGATTCTATACAATTCCATACATGCCAACTTATAGGACTCCCTCTATACATGTATAAGGAAACTAAATAAATAGAAATCAATCACAATAAAACCTTTCCTAATATATACACATCCCATTATTCATGGGACTGCTACCAATTAGGGATTGCTAACACTCCCCCTCAAGTTGAATATTGGGGTCAACAACGTTCAACTTGCACAAGATTGACTTCAAACGACCTCTCATTAATTGCCTTGGTTAACACATCCGTTAACTAATCCTCTGACCGAACAAACGGCAATTCAACAAGCCCTCCTTCCAACTTTTGGTAAAATGATGATCGATCTCTATATGCTTGGTCCAATCGTGTTACAGTGGATTTTGAGATATGCCAATAGAAGCAACAACCTTCTGTTTCTTGCTTCCCCAAGTCACAAGGTTACCACCTACAAGTGTGAAATATCCAGAAGTAGACTTCTGATCCACTAAGCTACCGGCCCAGTCAGAGTCAGTATAAGTCTTAATGTTCAAGTGTCAATTATTACAAAATACAATGGCCCTTCCTGGTGTATACTTTAGATATAGTAAGATACGCATAACTGCATCCATATGGTGCTCATTGGGAATGTGCATAAGCTGACTGACTACACTTACTGCAAAAGCAATATCAGGTCGTATACGTGACAAATAGATTAACTTGCCAACCAAGCTTTGATATTGTCCTTTATCCGCAAACGGTGCCCCATCAAGAACCTCTAATTTATGATTTACTGCCATGAGAGTGTCACAAGGTATGCACTCGAGCATTCCAACCTCAATAAGTAGATCCAAGATATACTTCCACTGTGATATTTAAATTCCAGCTTCTGACCTCAAGACCTCAATACCTAGGAAGTACTTCAGACCTCCAAGATCTTTCATTTCAAAATTGGCAAACAGATGCCTACGGAGACGAGCAATCTCCTCAGTATCATCCCCTGTGATCACCATGTCATCGACAGAGATGATCAAGCATGTTACCAAACCCTTTTTCCGTTTAATGAACAACGTATGATCTGCATTACTTTGATGATAACCATTTTGTTTCATGAATATAGTAAATCTTCCAAACTAGGCTCGAGGGAATCGTTTTAGTCCATACAAGGCACTTTTTAACTTGCAAACTTCTCTTGACTTAAAACCTATAGAAAACCCTAGAGAGGGGGAGCCATATATACTTCTTCTTTTAGGTGGTGGAGAGGCCAATTCTAAGTTGCTTAAATGGAAAATAACACTCTGATTGTATCAATACGGGCCACAAGAAAGAATGTGTCTGAATAGTCGATGTCATATGTATGGGTATATCCTTTTGCCACCAAACAAGCTTTGTACTTTTTGATACTTCCATCAGCTTTGTACTTGACCCTAAACACAAAACGACATCCAACGGACCCCTTTCCAAGGGGAAGAATACATTTTTCTCACGTTTTATTTTCCTAAGAGGCTCGCATTCCAGTCATCATGGCTTCTTTCCACGCCGGTTGAACTTGAGCTTCTTCACAGTTTGTGGGACTTGTTCTGAGCAAAAAGACGCAAAGAATCCTTGAGCCAAGTCAGACAATCCTTCCAGAGATGTATTTACTAGATAACAGGATGATTTAGGTACTCGTGCCAGAGAGTACCGTTTAGGAGGGACTCCTTGTAGAGAAAAAGGGGGTTTGAGTGATTTCAAAATATATGATTTAAATGTACATAAAAACGTGCATGACATAAATGTGCATGATATATTGCATATAACTTGCCTTATATAGTTCATATATAATGTTGCCGTACTAACGAGCCATGAAGCGTTAAAGATTACATCAAATGGCAAACATTTGTTGTGTTATACTATTTTCAGGTGCCACCATTAATGAACTAAACTAGTTCATTAGGTGAAGTACTTAGTTAATTAAACTAAGTAGTTCATTAAAGGAAGCAACATTTGGACAAGGCACAAAGGCAACGAGATTAAGAAAGGAAAGTCTCCTCCTCCTCCTACATCATGATTATACATGCATACATATATACAAATATATATATTTTCAGATTTTTTTTTGAAAAAGACACATACACATGTATTCCAACGTACTACCGACACGTTATATATTTTACATACGTACGTTAACGTCAGACCACCATACTTAACTCATATTTATGAGTATATTCAGGTCTTATATCATATGATATAAGTCATGGTGATGACAATTTAAATACGACACGTTAAAAGGTTCTAAATCAAAAATTGTCGTATCGCGCAAATACCGAAACTTCGCCAACGTGTCACGTGCTTGCCATAAATAGATGGTCAGCCCCTACACTTCAAAATTAGCCATAAATTTCGTGGCTTACATGGTATGTGCAGCCATAAAATCATTTCATGTTGGCACACAAATCACCCCACATTAAGGCCAAATTATGGAGATTCCAATTTCAATTTTGTCACATGTCTAGGTGCCACTTTAATCAGCCTTATGAGCTGAATATTAAAGTTTATATTATGTATATTATGTGTAACATAATATATATAACATGTGCAAAAAGTTGGAATTTAATTATAGAAAAATCGGGTAATCGATAAACATCAAAAATTTGGTTTTCTACGTACACAACACATGGAACGTTTTTGGAACATCATACAACATGTATCTAGACACTTTTTGCATGTGTCATTCATCTCAAAGTGTTCTAGAAAATTAAATTAAGGACTTATTGGAATATACCATGTGTGTATTATTAAATGTGCACTATTTTACAAAGTTTGCAAAAATAAAATTCAGCACATGTCTTATCTTCATTCCAACGCCTATTCAAGCTGAGTTGGAGCATATGTGGAGCCTTGTTGGTATATTGATTGGTCCAAAATGAAGCATACAAAGTTGGTGACATAAAGGAAGGAGCTACAAAAAGTAACATTTCAAACAATGTCACATTTGTAACACATGCTGAAAATTTCAGCATGTGTGCTTTACAATGGCCGAATTTTAACTCTTGATGAACCATATTTTACCATCTTGAGTCACGAGTATTAATTGAGGATGTTATGGTAATGTTTTGAATTAATTATGAAATTAAAATGGTGATATTTTTAATATCACACATGCTGAAAATTTCAGCATGTGTGTAATGCATAGTGGCCGATTTTTAGGTCACATTGGGTCTAGTTTTTATTCCATACATGATGAGAATATTGTATACTAAACTTTTGATTTCAAGAAATAAATCAAAGAAAACTTGGCAACATTTTGAATAGAATACAAATGTTTCACATGCTGAAATTTCAGCATGTAAAGTGTCATCATGGCCGAATTTTTCATGCCCTTTTTGAATTATTTGCCTAGCTAATTTTGGGTGATAATCTTGTGAGTTATGGCAACTATTTTATGATGATTTGTGCACATGTTTTAAGTGTTATTCTCATATTTTTCTAGTCATCAAGTGATAACAACATTCAACCAATCAATGAGTGACAAGTAAGCAAGAGCTTAATGATCATCCAATGAGAAGATGCCAAGTAGCAAGAACATGTCACAATGATGCCACATATTCTTCGAAGGACTTAGAAGATAATTTTCAAGAGGAGAAAGCACCCAAGGGGGCGGCCAACACATGTTAAAAATAAGGAAGAAGAGCAAAACAAGAACAAGAACAAGAGTTGCAAATTCAAAGATCAAAAGTGTTCTAGCCTTCTTCTTCAACACTCTCTTTCTTTCTTCTTCCTAAAATCCTATTGTAATTACATTCATATTCTTGAATAGGCTTATCTTAGACCACCACACATTCTTTATCTTTGTAAAAGATTGATCAAGGTGTGATCAATATTCAATCTTGCAAGGTGGTGGTGTTCGTGCGCAATTGTATTCTTCATACAAGGTTTGTAAAGAGTTGGAGTTGGTGTGTAACTCCATCAACCCTGTGGTAAGGTGTTTTTGTGTTGTGTGATTAGTATGAGCCAAGGAAGGTTTTCCTCGAAGACTAGAGTAGGTTGTTTATAACCGAACCAGTATAAAATGCTTGGTGTCATTTACTTTCAGCACTGATTTTATGTTTCAGCACTGTTTACTGTTTTTAATCACTTTCGTAAAAATACTAAACGAATTTCAAAAAATATGAAACTTTCAGGAAATATAGCCACACGTTTTAAGGTTCTTTTGGCGCAAGTTTCAACCCTTTTGGACAAGTATAAGTCATTCAAACGTCCAAAGTTCTGAGACTAGTGCAGTCTGATTTTCAGGCTTGCAAAGGTTGAGGCTTTGATCGTATTTGACTAACTTTAAAAAATAAATTTTAAAAACTGTTTCAACGCATTTAAATATAACATATAAGGGGTTATTGGTTAAAATTTCAGAGCATTTGGAGTTACGGACAAATAGGAATAAAGTTTTTAAATCAGTCTACCGTTTCTGGCAGATTCACGCAATCTGACCACCAACAATCTTTCGAGGGGTTAGAGGTTGAATTTTAATCTGAAACTTTTAGGAGATACTCATAACATCTGAGTCTAAGTTCTCTCCAAATTTCAGAATTTTTGAAGACCTGCAAACTAGTTATCAAAACGTTTTAAAACTAGTCCTGAAAACAGAAACTGTTTTCAGAAGTTGGGTTTTTTGTTCAAAGTAATTTTAAAAACCACATTTTCCGCACCCACTATTCAACCCCCCTTTCTAGTGGTGCCTTGCAGATCCTACGGTATCATAGCGCAGGAACACTCACAACAAAAAGATCCAACGATCTACGTGAGATGGCATCCACTAGCTATAACACCGTGCAAGAAGGATTGTCAACCATAAGGCCTCCTCTCTTTGACGGTGAGTTTTTCGTTCAATGGAAGGTAAGAATGAAACTTTTCTTTATGGCAATTGATATTGATCTTTGGTCAATTATAGAAGATGGTCCATTTGTTCCATCAAAGTTATCAAATGTAGATGGAGTCACATTAGAGGTCGTTAAGCCTAGGCAAGAGTACACTAGTGATGATAAAAAGAGACTAAGCATGAATGCTAGGGCTATGCAGATACTTTTAAATGGACTAAGTAAAAGTGAATCAAGCTATGTCTCAAATTGTTCTAGTGCACAAGAAATGTGGAGAATACTTGAAATGAAACACGAAGGCACCAGTCAAGTAAAAGAGTCCAAGATCAACATGCTTATGTCCACACTCGAGTCATTTAAATTATTGCCTAATGAATCTATCATTGATATGGATCTTCGCTTGACTAACATCTGTAATTCTCTTGAGTCTCTTGGCAAAGCCTTTACTATGCAGGAAAAGGTACAAAAGGTCTTACGAAGCCCTCCATCCGAGTGGGACTCTAAAGTAACGGCCATAGAAGAAAGCAAAGAGACTAAATCGATTAAGATGGAAGAACTAATTGGATCACTTAAGGTATATGAAAACAAACTTGCTTTAAGACATTCTGAGTCTATTTCCAATAATGATAGGGCTATAGCATTTAAATCAAATGAATACATCGTAGATGATAGTGACATAGATTTCGATGATGAGGACTTAATCACGATGGCTAAAAGATTAAGAAAAATATTGAGAAAATCGATTAAACATAAGTCTACCTCATCTAAGGATCATAAAAATAAAAAATAAGGAAATAAAGTGCTATGAAGGCGGCAAACTTGGACATCTATCATATGACTGCCCTAATAAAGAAAAACAAACAAACAAATACCCTGACAAGGATCGGAACAAGAATAGACTCGTTTCAGAACCTAAGCAAAGGAGAAGAGCCTTCAAAGCCTCCACTTGGAGTGACACATCCGACTCTGAGACTGATGTTACGGAAGAACACAAGGCACAAGTATGCTTTACATCTAAAGCATCAAATGAGGTATCTTCTGACTCTGATTCTGATTCTGAATGTTCTTATGATGATTTATTTAGTCAATATTTAGAATTGCATAAGTTTTCAAAGAGTCTTGCAAAAGAAAAGAAGCGATTAATTGAAGACAAGAAATTGTTAGAATCTTCTAACAAAGATCTTGTGTCTCAATTAAACGATTCAAAAGAATAGTTGTCACGTATTATAAATTAATTAAAGTCTGAAATTTCATCATTGACATCCGAGAACAATGAATTGAAATCCGAGATTTCAAACTTGAAATCAAAGAATGCAGATGTAGAGAAAAAGGTGAAACAGTTTGACACAGGAACAAACATGCTAGATCACATCATTTCTTCACAAAAGAATGATAGTGAAACAACCGGACTAAGATACGTTGAGAAAAGTAAGTCACTAAATAAACCAACCAAATTCATTGCATCTAAGAAAATAGATGCATCAAAGACATATGTGGCATCTAAGAAGACGCATAGACCTTTTCCTATGACATCTCATCGTGCTTCTACTTCACATCATGCAAAATATAATTATGTGCCATATAGATATGAGAAGAAACAAGTGATGCACACGCGACACTCATATCACAAAAATACATCTAGATCGCGTCCCCGTGCATGCAAACCGAAATACATATCAAAAACAGAAACCTTACCATATGCATGATGGGATTCTTGGCCAAAGGTCAAACGCATTTGCTTCTAACATATATTATGTTGCATTCTCATCACCTTTCTCACCTTTTGGAAGACCTAGAAAGGTCACCCAAATTTGAGTACCAAAACGGACTTTTTCAAAGGGTTGAATAAATAACCCTTACAAACGCACGTTATATGAAATGCATGATTTTTTTTCATCTTTACAGGCATATTTTGATTGACTTTCCAAAATAAAGGGAAAAAGAAAGCATGATTTAACGGGGAGAGAAAGCATGATTTAAGGGGGAGAGAGATACTGATTGCATAAAAGGGGAGAGAGACACTGATTGCATAAATCAAGGGGAGCAGTTTTGAAATTTAAAATTCAAATTTTGAATTTATGCATGATTGAAGGGAGAGCGATAGGATTTAAATCGTGAGTATAAATTATATTGAAAATCATCAAAAGGGGGAGATTGTAGAGAAATAGGGGGTTTGAGTGATTTCAAAATATACGATTTAAATGTGCATAAAAACGTGCATGACATAAATGTGCATGATATATTGTATATAACTTGCCTTATATAGTTCATATATAATGTTGCCGTACTAACGAGCCATGAAGCGTCAAAGATTACATCAAATGGCAAACATTTGTTGTGTTTATACTATTTTCAGGTGCCACCATTAATGAACTAAACTAGTTCATTAGGTGAAGTACTTAGTTAATTAAACTAAGTAGTTCATTAAAGGAAGCAACATTTGGACAAGGCACAAAGGCAACGAGATTAAGAAAGTAAAGTCTCCTCCTCCTCCTACATCATGATTATACACGCATACATATATACAAATATATATATTTTCAGATTTTTTTTTTTTGAAAAAGGCACATACACATGTATTCCAACGTACTACCGACACGTTATATATTTTACATACGTACGTTAACGTCAGACCACCATACTTAACTCATATTTATGAGTATATTCAGGTCTTATATCATATGATATAAGTCATAGTGATGACAAATTAAATACGACACGTTAAAAGGTTCTAAACCAAAAATTGTCGTATCGGGCGAATACCGAAACTTCGCCAACGTGTCACGTACTTGCCATAAATAGATGGTCAGCCCCTACACTTCACAATTAGCCATAAATTTTGTGGCTTACATGGTATGTGCAGCCAAATATCATTCCATGTTAGCACACACAAATCACCCCATATTAAGGCCAAATTGTGGAGATTCCAAGTTTAATTTTGTCACATGTCTAGGCGCCACTTTAATCAGCCTTATGAGCTGAATATTAAAGTTTATATTATGTATATTGTGTGTTACATAATATATATATATAACATGCGCAAAAAGTTGGAATTTAATTATAGAAAAATCGGGTAATCGATAAACATCGAAAATTCGGTTTTCTACGTACACAACACATGGAACGTTTTTGACACATCATACAACATGTATCTAGACACTTTTTACATATGTCATACATGTCAAAGTGTTCTAGAAAATTAAATTAAGGCCTGATTGGAATATACCATGTGTGTATTAAGCAAACTTGGCAACATTTTGAATAGAATACAAATGCTTCACATGCTGAAATTTCAGCATGTAAAGTGTCATCATGGCCGAATTTTTCATGCCCTTTTGGAGTTATTTGCCTAGCTAATTTTGGGTGATAATCTTGTGAGTTATGGCAACTACTTTATGATGATTTTGACACATGTTTTAAGTGTTATTCTCAGATTTTCCTAGTCATCAAGTGATGACAACATTCAACCAATCAATGAGTGCCAAGTAAGCAAGAGCTTAATGATCATCCAATGAGAAGATGCCAAGTAAGCAAGAACATGTCACAATGATGCCACATATTCTCCCAAGGACTTAGAAGATAATTTTCAAGAGGAGAAAACACCCAAGGGGGTGGCCAACACATGTTAAAAAGAAGGAAGAAGAGCAAAACAAGAACAAGAACAAGAGTTGCAAATTCAAAGATCAAAAGTGTTCTAGCCTTCTTCTTCTACACTGTCTTTCTTTCTTCTTCCTAAAAGCTTATTGTGCTTACATTAATATTCTTGAATAGGCTTATCTTAGACCATCACACATTCTTTATCTTTGTAAAAGATTGATCAAGCTGTGATCAATCTTCAATCTTGCAAGGTGGTGGTGTTCGTGCGCAATTGTATTCTTCATACAAGGTTTGTAAAGGGTTAGAGTTGGTGCGTAACTCCATCAACCCTGTGATAAGGTGTTTTTATGTTGTGTGATTAGTGTGAACCGAGGAAGGTGTTCCTCAAAGACTGGAGTAGGTTGTTTATAACCAAACCAGTATAAAATTTTTGGTGTCATTTACTTTCAGCACTGATTTTCTGTTTCAGCACTGTTTACTGTTTTTAATCACGTTCGTAAAAATAGTAAACGAATTTCAAAAAACACAAAACTTTCAGAAAATATAGCCACACATGTTAAGGTTCTTTTGGCACAAGTTTCAACCCTTTTGGACAAGTATAAGTCATTCAAACGTCCAAAGTTCTGAGACTAGTGCAGTCTGATTTTCAGGCTTGCAAAGGTTGAGACTTTGATCGTATTTGACTAATTTTCCAAAAGCATTTTTCAAAACTGTTTCAAACTATTTAAATATAACATATAAGGGGTTAGTGGTTAAAATTTCAGAGCATTTGGAGTTACGTACAAATAGGAATAAATTTTTTAAATCAGTCTACCGTTTCTGGCAGATTCGCGCAATCTGACCACCAACGATTTTTCAAGGGGTTAGAGGTTGAATTTTAATCTGAAACTTTTAGGAGATACTCATAACATCTGAGTCTAAGTTCTCTCCAAATTTCAGAATTTGTGAAGACCTACAACCTAGTTTTCAAAACGTTTTAAAACTAGTCCTGAAAACAGAAACTGTTTTCAGAAGTTGGGTTTTTGGCTCAAAGTAATTTTAAAAACCACATTTTCTGCACCCACTATTCAACCCCTCCCCCCTTCTAGTGGTGCCTTGTCCTACACTCCTTGCTTAGCCCTGGGGGTAAGACCTGTACCTGTTGTTGCTCAATAGGAATATTAGCATCTATATATGCTTTAAGGGTAGTTGGGTGGACAAGGAAACATATGTCTTTGTAATGGGGATACAGGGGTCAGTATTATTTTCTGAAGCAAAGTTAGTGTTCAGGTTCAACAACGCGTATAGAAATAGATTGCACATTACTTGTATATGAATATGTTTCCTTTCGGTACTTCATTCACCAGCGAAGGATCATCAGGTGGTACAGGTACTATAGGTGGTTTAGTGTTGGGAGCTATACTGCTGTCGGTGCCATCTACTTGCCTTGCTGGAATGGCCGTCGAACAGGTGTGTGGTGGCCCCAACCAATCTAAGGTTCCATCATATGGGATCTCCCCTTGAATCAGAGATTGGGGGTATAATAGTACTCATTCTTGAGAAAAACACAGCTCATGGTGAAATGGACTGGTGGGTTCGGGGATTATAGCAACGATATCCCTTTTGGTAGCGGCATAGCCAAAAATATGCATTTTTCAACACAGAGATTAAGTTTAGTCCTTTTGTGTTTAGGAGTATGAATGAAGGCCATGCACCGAAACACTCATGGAGGTAGGGTAAAGATCGGGTATAATGTGCTGAGTAGACAAGGTATGAATAAGGGCTTGGTAGTTAAGGATTTTAGTGGGAAGATGGCTGATAAAATGAGTAGCTGTGGATACGGCCTCTGGCCAAAAACTCATCAGGACGTGGAAATCAAACATCATGGCCCGGTTCATCTCAAGAATCATATGATTTTCACGTTCTGCGACCTGTTTTGTTCAGGGGTATTAGAACAGGAGGTCTGATGTATAATATCATTATCACGGAAGAAATTGTCCAAGCCTCCATCAATATATTTCCCCCAATATCGGAGCAAAGAATTTGTATTTTTATGTCAAACTGGGTATGTATCATGTTGTAAAAGTGAATGAATTTTTGGTAAACCTCGGATTTATGTTTCATGATATATAACCATGTCATACGAGAAAAGCCATCAACGAATATCACGTAGTAATGAAAACCAAGGGGTGTATTGCACGGGGAAGGGCCCCATAAATTAGAGTGTAAACATATGATCAACGCGAGTATTATTAGTGATGTTAGACACCCGATTTTGTTTCTCCTGGAGACACGTATGACAAGTAAAATTTTTTGGTTGGGAAGTAAACAATGTAGGAAATAGACATTGTAAATAGCTGAATGAGGGATGCCCTAACCGGCGAGGCCACAACCACACCTGCCGATTGACTGTCCTGGTGGCAAAATTAAACTATCCCTGTTGCGCCAACGCATCAACAAAATACAGCCCCTGGTGTTCAGTACCATGCCCAATGATCATGCCTGTATGAATGTCTTACAAAAGAAAAAAATTAGGATACATAATAACGATAGAATCTAATTCTTTGGTAATTTGACTAACCAATAACAATTTTGTGGATAAAGAGGGTACATAAAGACAGTTTTTGAGGGTAATATTGGATGTAATATAGATGGAACCTCCAGTAGCAACATGAATGGAATCTCCATTGGTAGTCTCAATGGTGGTCTTTGTAGGACCTGCAGGGCACCACTAGAAGGAGGGGTCGAATAGTGGGTGCGGAAAATTTTGTTTTTAAAATTGTTCGAATCCAAAAACCCAACTTCTGAAAATAGTTTCTGTTTTCAGGACCTGTTTTGCAATGTTTTAAAAAACTAGGTTACAAGACTTCAAAAATTCTGAAATATGGAAAGATCTTAGTTTCAGATGTCTTGAGTACAAGAGCCATCTAACTATCACCTGAAAGCATCTGGTCACACGGTCTCAGCTCACTCTCCCCAGCCCGCACGATCAGTCCCATCCTCTATAAAAGTATGATCGAAGTCCTACTCACCTATGGAGGGGAGGTGGGGGTGAGTGATGGGAGTCACTCGTAGGTTACCCGTCTCTCCTGAAAAGGGACTGTCACATACTGAGTCGGGTAAACACATAAAGCACGTAAAGCATAAACAGATAAATAAAGCAGATAGAGCATAAACAAAGAAATAGAACATACCCAACCCGATCCATATCCCAAAACGTAGCACTGAAACAACTTAACAACAAGGTCATCGATAATCACAAAAATAACAAATGCAATGCGCAACTTCATGATGCATGCTCTTCTATCTCCGTGTCACACGCAGTCATTTAATATCACATGCTATGCTCATTCTTTTCCATGTTATGCTATGCATGTCCCGGGTCTTATTAGGTGAAGGTAACCATTACTACCAACACCCATCACACGCCTCGTCAGGCCACACGTCCCGTAGGACCACGCGGCTCATAGGCCAAATGCAATGCTCGTGCCATGAATGCACCACACTTGCACACTTCCGTTTCTCCTATGTTGCATGCTCCGTTCTATGTTGCGTATTACCTATATTGTGTAGTTACCCTATGTTGCGTGAGGTTCATTACTGTATTTTATCTTCTACCGTTATTTTATCTTTCTAGACTTTATTTTAGGTTTCTACACTTTATTTTATTTTTCCTAGGCTTTGAAGCACTTAAATCTTTTATTTAAATATTATTATCTTCCCCTACTATTTTTATTTTACTTTTATTTTAATTAATTTAATGGGTTTCTAAATTTTCTTATGTATAAAACATTATTAGTATTAGATTAATTAGTTATATACATTATGTTATTTTATTTTTCTTCTTTTCTCCCTCGGCTGACAACACCCAATTTATCTTTTTCTTTCTTGTTTGTTTCAATATTTTTATTTTATTTTATTTTATTATTCTTTATTTTAATTAACTTCTTTTTTTAAAGCATCTGCTAGTTTTTTTCTTTTCTGTTTATTTTATCTTTTTTTATATTTAGTCATCCCTTTTTTTTACAACTCACGGCCCCCTTCTTTTTTTTTATAAAAAGTTATGGTCCATTTCCTGTTAAGCCCATGGGCGCCTGGCCTACTGGCCCGCCCACGCCTCTAGGCCCTTTTTTTGTATATTTATATAGTTCAATTTTTGGCTTTTGTTTTCCAACAAGCCTAGCCCACTCCCTCTGCACCCATTTTACCTTTTTTTTATTTAATACATTCTGCTTTTGGGCTGACCAAGGCTGGCCCTTTTCCCACCCTTTTTTTCTTTATTCTAATAAATCTTAATTTCCTTAAAAAACCATAACTTTTCTATTTTAACTGCAATTTATCCCAAAACAATTCCATGGGCCACCGCGCGTGTAACACACGCGTCGCCTTCGGGTGTATTTTTTGATGAACCGAACCCATTCCAGCCTATTTCCGTGCTATGTGATCTATGTATAAGGTCATTCATGCAATTTTCGTACCAAGACATAAAGAATTCAACATAAACATATAAAAAAAATAAATAGACAATGATAATCAAAATATCACAATACAGAATGCGATGGAATCCAAAGCAATCCGACAGAGGAGAGGGTAACCTACCTTTCAAACGAAGAATTTACCGGGTACGGAGGTTGGATTTGTCGCGGTGTGCCTGCTTTTCTTCCACTTATTTCTCTCTTTTCCTTCTCTTTTTTTCTCCCTCTCTCTTCTCTTCTTTCTCCTCACTGTCGCTGCCTCTATCTCTATCCTCAGCCAAAATGATTCAAGTGTGTATAGAATAAAATGTGTGTGTGTTAAGGGTGAAACAACTGAGCCCTTTTATGGCCTTTTATTTATTATTTTTTTATTTTTTTAAAGACCCATGATGGCAGGATCGATTATGGGAGAGGGAATTTAGGGGCGGAATTCTTGGGGAGTTAATGGGATAGTGGGTAGTTTTAATAGGAAATATTTATTAATAAATTTTATTTTTTAGCTTTAAATTACACGGTTACATCATTCTACCCTCCTTACAAAAAGTTTCGTCTTCGAAACATGTATATTACATAGTCAACACTTAATTTAGTTCTACTTGATCCTTTTACCTAGATAATGATCAAACTAAATATCCCTTCCGTTTTCTAACATACTAAACACTTCGCTTCTATATCACAGACTAAGGCCTCAAAATCATTTGTACACCAATCAGGTAATTTCTGATCCATTGTCTTTTTGCTTATTAAAATCATTACATAATCTATCTATGATTAACGAATCAACCTTAAGGGTAAGGTCATCAACACCCTTGTAAATCAGTTCTTAAGTGTACTACAATCTTTGACTTGACACCTTATTCACAATCTTAAATCGTATGCATTTTCAGAATACGTTTTACCCTAGTATGATTCAATTCATTTATGCTAGCATCCCCTAACATAGTCTAGTCCTTATAGGGCTCAATCCTTAACTTAATCCTCTATAATTAGTATGTACATACTTCAACTTATACCACTTAAGGTGTATCATTCAACTTATCGCATTCTACAATTCCGGATTCTTAAACTCATTATATATAGTTCATCTCCTAGATAATTAACCAACTAATATCCTTGATGTATGCCAGTATCGTACTTTTTACCAAAATCAAGTCCTCAAAATCAATTCTTATATACTTACGAACTAACTCTAGATCATGCCCTTACTTCTTTGAAAATATCATGAGCCTAATATACGAAATATGCGTATAGACAATACTTTTTTTAAATAAAAGCGTGCCCTACGTGGCTATAATTTGAAATATAACTTTAATTGTTTTAAAATAATATCATTCTTATTTGTTATTTATTATTATTTTTTGAACGCATGAACCAAAATAATATACTTGTTTTTTCAAGGCGGTTCTTTCAAATGACCTCTATATAAAAAAATAATAACAAAATAACTTGTTCGCAAAGTACATTTTGGTAAAATTGTGTTAAAACAGTTGAAAACTTAATAAGGTAAGGTTTTATAAAACGATTTGAGTACAGTAACTTTTGTTTTCTAAAACAGGTATATATTTTTAAAGCTAAATTTTTTTGACTTGGAAAAATTTAAGCAAGATCATCGCAAGCTGTTAAATAACTTCGAAAACACTTTAGTGGATAAAATGCTTGCGATATCGATAGTAGTCAGGTAACATTAATTTGACTAAAATAGATGCGATGAAACGGAAATTTGAAATCTTGAGTAAGGAATATATAAAAGCATATCGTTTTTTAAGAACATCAGTAGTACAAAAAGTTTTTTTAAGGTTGTCAGTAGAATTGAAATTTTTTTTATGTTGATATTCACATACCGAAAAGAATTTTGTTGTAACATTTAGTAGACTACGAAAAAAACTGAGACTCCATAAGGTATTTCTGAAGACAGAAATTTTTAAAGTACTTGTTATAATATAGTTATACATTGGTGTACGTGCTTGTATAAAATATCTATTTGTTTGGAAACAACAATATATATATATATATATATATATATATATATATATATATATCAGTCCACCATTTTGCATAATTCTATAGGCCATCCTCTTCTTCGGATAAGGTCTCCTATGTACAGTTTCTTATAAGTCTAACTTTGTGTACTCATAGTAAAAGTTTTAACTTAAATTGGTCCAATCCTAGCATGACACACTAATTATTGATCAACTTAAGGTGTTCTAATTCACCATGCTTTCGCATGCCACACTGATCCACTATAACTCATTACTTGGTTATTTGAACCATTAATTTTATTCTAATTCATACGAAAAGCAGCCACTACTTGTTCATGCCCGCTATATTTTAATTCAAGCCTACTAAATTCGAGTCAAATGTCTCGATGTCAACACTTAACTAGAAGGTTGTAACGATTCATCATTCTCATATACTTGCTATAGACGATTCTCGCCTTTCGCTACCGATCAATATCTCTAATGAGACTAACATCGTTGTCCTACTCAATAACTCTAAACTTCAACATCTTAGGCCTAGACTATAAATCCCTTCGTATGATTCTCTTATTAAACGCTACTGATTATAATACTTATGAACCTTTACTTACTTTTTATCGTTTCTCCATAAATCATCTCTTAGTATCTATCATGCTATAATAATTCATTTCTTAGCAGCTATTGTCTCAACTTTGACCTAAATCTGCTCTGATGCTACCATCCAAGTAGGGATATGGCCCGTTTTACTTTACCCTGATAGTACCGAGTCCCATGCTGTTGTTGCAGTGAAGCAGTCCGAGTTACTACCTGACCTATTAATATGTCACTAGCGTTTATAGTAGGGTGTCATGGTTAACAGTTTAATTCATTCAAATTAATTATATAATATTCAACTAGGGTTACTAAGATCACGGCTTTAAAAGTCATGATTAACTTAGATAAGGTAAAATTGTATGGGGTACTCTAGGTATACATGTTTTGTAACTGATCGTCTCCTTAAGTCTAAGGTCATAACTTACTTTTAGGGTTGTTCTTAGTATCATCATTTCTTAAGTCTAAGATCATGTCTTATTTCTAAAATCATGCTTAGTGTATAATCAACGCTTATGACTACCTTCAGTACTTATGTCCAAGGTTAACTCTTAATCGGATTCATTATTTATGTTTAAGATTGAGACTTATATTCAGGATCGTCGCTTATAATTGAGAGTAGTACTTATGTTCGTGAGCTTTGCTTATGTTCAAATCATCGCCTATGTCTAAGATTGTGACTTAAGGGGCAAAATTGTAACTTAATTTCTAATATCATAGCCTAAATTTACATTTTTGCCGTGGATCCAAAGCAATTCTTTAAAGATCGTACATCCGGCGTGATGCCTCTTGAACTCATTCTGAAGTTAACTCCAAGTGATCGGCGGTGTTAGTTGTGCTATGCCAACACTCGTCTGCATCTCCTTGTAGATAAATCTCAGGTCCAAGTGCGGTGGTGATGGAGGTGGTGCATGCTAGTTCAGCAACTGGTGCTATTGTGCTAAGGTGTTAGTCATGGTGACTATGGCGTCTTCAAGTGCTTGGGGATGATCCCCTAATTTTCACGACCATTTCCTCTATTACCTGCTTGTTCACGTCTTGCCGGGAATTTTTTTTTTTGAAATTTAGAACGGTCGAGAATATATTTATTTACATACAGGTTAAGTTATGGGGTATTTTAGGAATTTCGAACAACTTAGGGGGTCGTATGCAAATGTTCAGGGGTTATTTGGGAAATTCTGCCGTTTACAAAATTTATGTTAAAAGTCAAATGCAGAATGGTAATTAAGTAAGGAAACGATCGCTCACCCTCGTACCCCTTAACCCGATTATAACTTAAGTCTAAGATCATCACTTAACTCTATTTTGTTGCTTAAGGGTAAAATCGTCATTTCAATAAAAGATCGTAGCTTAAGTCTAAGTGATCTAGTTAATCCTGCATTTCCGAGACGGATCTGAAGCCTTGGCTCTGATACCACCTGTAGCGCCCCGCTCCTGAGCCCTAGCATCGGGAACAGTGCACCCACCATAGCCTACTACGAGGACTACAAGACGTCGTTCAAACTTCTTTACACGTAAGGAATGACGTATAAATTTTTTCGTGAAAACGATAATAAAAGTAAACAACTCCATTAAATTAAATCCATCGAAAATAAACAAGTACCAAAGCGGTCAAAGCCTGCTCCGTCAAGTACGAAAACTAAATATCTGAATCCAAGTAAAAGCTCTGGGCAACAAGAGCCATCTAACTATCCCCTGAAAGCATCTGGTCACACGGTCTCAGCTCACTCTCCCCAGCTCGTACGATCAGTCCCATCCTCTATAAAAGTATAATCGAAGTCCTACTCACCTGTGGAGGGGAGGTGGGGGTGAGTGATGGGAGTCATTCGTAGGTTACCCGTCTCTCCCGAAAAAGGACTGTCACATACTGAGTTAGGTAAACACATAAAGCACATAAAGCATAAACAAATAAATAAATAAAGCAGATAGAGCATAAACAAAGAAATAGCACATACCCGACCCGATCCATATCCCAAAACTTAGCACTGAAACAACTTAAGAACAAGGTCATCGATAATCACAACAATAATAAATGCAATGCGCAACTTCATGATGTATGCTCTTCTATCTCCATGTCACACGCAGTCATTTAATATCACACGCTATGCTCATTCTTTTCCATTTTATGCTATGCATGTCCCGGGTCCTATTAGGTGAAGGTAACCATTATTACCAACACCCATCACACGCTTTGTCAGGCCACACGTCCCGTAGGACCACACGGCTCATAGGCCAAATGCAATGCTCGTGCCATGAATGTGTCACACTTGCACACTTCTGTTTCTCCTATGTTGCATGCTCCGTTCTATGTTGCGTATTACCTATATTGCGTAGTTACTCTATGCTGCGTGGGGTTCATTACAGTATTTTATCTTCTACCATTATTTTCTCTTTCAAGACTTTATTTTACGTTTCTACACTTTATTTTATTTTTCCTAGGCTTTCAAGCACTTAAATCTTTTATTTAAATATTATTATCTTCCCCTACTATTTTTATTTTACTTTTATTTTAATTAATTTAATGGGTTTCTAAATTTCCTTATGTATAAAACATTATTAGTATTAAATTAATTAGTCATATACATTATGTTATTTTATTTTTCTTCTTTTCTCCCTCGGCTGACAACACCCAATTTATCTTTTTCTTTCTTGTTTCTTTCTACATTTTTATTTTATTTTATTTTCTTTTATTATTCTTTATTTTAGTTAACTTCTTTTTTTAAGCATCTGCCAGTTTTTTTCTTTTCTGTTTATTTTTTTTATATTTAGTCATCCCTTTTTTTACAACTTACGGCCCCCTTCTTTTTTTATAAAAAGTTATGGTCCATTTCCTGTTAAGGCCAGAGGCGCCTGGCCTACTGGTCCGCCCACGCCTCCAGGCCCTTTTTTTTGTATATTTATATAGTTCAATTTTGGGCTTTTGTTTTTTCAGCAAGCCTAGCTCACTCCCTTTGCACCCATTTTACCGCTTTTTTGTTTTATTTAATACATTCTGCTTTTGGGCTGACCAAGGCTGGCCCTTTTCCCACCTTTTTTTCTTTATTCTAATAAATCTTAATTTCCTTAAAAAACCATAATTTTTCAATTTTTACTCCGATTACTCCAAATCAATTCCATGGGGCTCCATTTAACGCACTCTTTATAACGCAACTGAAACATCAGTGCGTGAACTGCACGCGCCGCTCAGGGGCGTGCGTGGGCCACCGTACGTGTGATATAGCGCCGCCTCCGGGCGCGTTTTTTGATGAACCGAACCTATTTTGGCCTATTTCCTTGCTATGTGATCTTTATCTAAGGCTATTCATGCAATTTTCATACCAAGACATAAAGGATTCAACATAAACATATAAAAAAATAAACAGACAATGATAATCAAATTATCCCAATACAGAATGTGAGGAAATTCAAAGCAATCCGACAGAGGAGAGGGTAACCTACCTTTCAAACGAAGAATTTACTTGGTACAGAGGTTGGATTTGACGCGGAGTGCCTACTTTTCTTCCACTTATTTCTCTCTTTTCCTTCTTTTTTTTTCTTCCTCTCTCTTCTATTCTTTCCCCTCACTGTCGCTGCCTCTATCTCTGTCCTCAGCCAAAATGATTCAAGTGTGTATAGAATAAAATGTGTGTGTGTTTATTTAAGGGCTCAGCCAAAATGATTTAAGGGTGAAACGGCTGAGCCTTTTTATGGGCTTTTATTTATTTTTTTTATTTTTTTTAAAGACCCATGATGGCAGGATCGATTATGGGAGAAGGAATTTAGGGGAGGAATTCTTGGGGAGTTAATGGGATAGTGGGTAGTTTTAATAGAAAATATTTATTAATAAATTTTATTTTTTAGCTTTAAATTACACGGTTACATCATGATCAGAGGCAGGTTTTCAGCAATTATGTGATATAAATCTGAGCCGACAGATTTCAAGAGCAAAATAGGTTCGATTGAAAAGGAACCTGCTCTCGTACGATGTGTTAATAGAGAAGAACATATAATCGCAAGAATTTTTTTTGTATATTTCTCAATGATTCTATACAATTCTATACATGCAAACTTATAAGACTCCCTCTATACATGTAAAAGGAAACTAAATAAATGGAAATCAATCACAATAAAATCTTTCTTAATACATACATATCCCATTATTCATGAGACTGCTACCGGATTGCTAACAGTGACCTCTCCAATGCTAAAAGGGTCTGTCACTTAACCTCGTTGTCAACAATGAACTCAAATGTGAGTTCGTTATCTTAAGTTCATAGTTATGTCATTGAGCTCTCAGTGGTTACAATGAACGAACGTCGAGCTATTGCATACTTCAGTTGGCTGCAAAGAACGTAGGTTAAGCCCAATTTTATATTCGTTGTATGTTACATGCCTAGCTTGAAGTTCTACGACTTAGTCTTTTTTGAACATTTTCTTTTTTTTGCACTATTTCTGATCAATTTAAACCATTAAAGCATAACTTATATCTAACAATATATACACACACGCATACATATATATATATACATACATATATATATATATATATGTATATATATATGTGTATATATATATATGTATGTATATATATATGTATGTATGTATGTGTATATATATATATATATGTATGTATGTATGTATGTATGTATGTATATGTATATATAGACACACACACAAACACACACACACATATAATACATGTTATATTCCGGGTTTTAAAAAAATAAATAAAATAAAAATGAATGAATAGATAAAATAATTAAAGTGACTAAATCCTATCCAACTAATTGGTCAACCTCCTTCCTAAAATTTCTCACTTATCACCATAAACTTCCCCAAACCCCTCACTCATAACTCTCTATCTCTCACTTAAATTTTGATTAACCCTAATCTCCTTTTTTCTCCCTCAAATTCGACAGCCTCCTCCCCTCTCTCCCACTCAATTTTCGGCCAAGGAATAAAGGAAAAGAAGGATCTTTGATCCAAGGATTCAAGAGAAGGGAGATCACAACGCCAACTTCACCACACTCTCGTTTGTCTATCCACCCTTGCTAGGATCGAGGTAGGTGCATACTAATTATTTCCTCAAAACGGTATGAAGGCTTGCATAGGCAAAAAGGGTATTTTTAGGTGTTGTTGATGTCGTTGGTTATTGATTTTGATTGGATCTTGATTATATGCCCCAAGGTGTTTATTTTCCGTTTTACGTTCTTGTATTCAATGTGATCTTGTTGTTGTACGTCTCTTTGTGGGGTTGAGATGTCATTATGCGTGTATGGATATGTGGGATGGGGTGAAAGGTTGAATGAGATTGAATGAATGGACTGCAGAAATTTCAGAATGAGAATTCTGAAATTCGGGAACATCGATCGATCGACGTCCAGAGGCTGAGGGTTCGACGTGCCTCAGATGGACATCGATCGATCGACGTCCTGAGGGTGTGAGATCGATGTACCTCAGAAGTACATCGATCGATCGACATCCAGAGGCTGAGGGTTCGATGTACCTCAGATGTACATCGATCGATCGACGTCAGAGGATGACGTCCAGCTGTTTTCTCCCCCTTTCCCTTGCATTCATGGCACGTGCATTTGCATGAGGTACCCATTGTCTGAGGGCGTGCGTGTTCGGAGGATACGTAGCGTCTATAGGGCATGGGGGCCGTGATGATACGCAGCGTCGGTCGGGCGTGGGTGTCATGTGATACGCAGCGTCTATAGGGCGTGGGTGCCGTGCGAATACGCAGCGTCTATAGGGCGTGGGTGTATGAAGATACGCAGCGTCTATAGGGCGTGGGTGTCATGCGATACGCAGCGTCTATAGGGCGTGGGTGTCCAGAACAGCAAGTGGTGGCTAGAGACCATGATGCTGGAGTTAGGTCCCGGGAGCATGCATTGCATATGGGTCCAGGAGCATTTTGTCTGACATGTTTCTAGTTGCGTATGACACGTTATGTGAACATGCATCACGTACTTGCGCATACATCTTGTGTGGATTGTTTACTTTCCGTATAAGTTATGTCGTGTTGTTTTATGTCGGTTACATGGAGTGTCTTACTTCCCGGTGGCATGCTATCTGTCTTATGTGGCTACGTGGTGATATCTTTTTGGGTATGTAAGTTTTGTATTGTTTTGAGAGGCACCTACTGGGTGATTACCATCACTCACCCCTACTATTCCATATGTAGCCGAGACGGAGTATGATTACATCTACGTTGAGGATGGGTCCGACACCGTGGAATGGGCTGAGTGACTCGGAGGAGTGCGTGCAGCGAGGATGGAGACGGGATTCTTATGATGTTATTGGGATGACACAGACAGTTTAATTTTCAGCTTTACTTTGAAAACAGTTTCATGCTTTTAAATTTAGACATTTGACCTTGACTTGTAAGGCCCGGTCAGCCTAGATTTAATTTCAAATTGGTGTTGTGACTTATCGTTTCCGCAGAAAGAAAAGGAAAACTTTTCTATGTCAGCACTGACGTGTAGCAGGTTGATGTGACGCCTTGTATTCTACTGAGTGAGATACGGCGGGTGCACCGTTTCCGAGGGTGGAGCTCGGGAGCGGGGCGCTACAGGTGGTATCAGAGACCAGGCTTCAGATACGCCTCGGGAACGTGATAGATTAGCTAATTACCCTAGGATAAGTGACGATCCGCTTTCAAATGATTTTCAAATTTGAATAAAACGAAGTAGACATAAGCTGTGACTGGGGTTTTGGTTGGTGAGTGCCGTTAGTAAGTAGATGGGATAGGTTATCTTTTCCTTTGACCCTCCATTCCTGTACCTCTTTTCAATACTCTTAAGTCAATTTTGTCTAACGTGCCTTAAATCAAATACAGACAATGCCTCCGCGACGTGAACCATCAGGAAATGGTGGACAGGACAGAGACGAACGTCAAGGGCAAGGGGCGATTCCCCCAAAACCTTGCGGATACATTGGCCAATCTGACGGCCTTAATAGCCCATCAACAGACGCAGATGGCACAACAATATACTCAGATGACACAGCAACAGGCACAAATTGCCCAAATACTTCAGCACACTCAGCAGCAACAGCAACAACAACCACCACCACCACCTCCACCGCAGCAGGGGTTTGAGGTTCTATTACAGGGAGATGCAGAACTCCCGAATACCGATGTTTCGGGGTACCACTCGGCCTGAGGAAGCCGAGATTTGGCTCAAAAACATAACTGAACAGATAAGACTGATACAAGTACCCGTGGATCTGAAAGTGGAGGTGACTACCCCGTTCTTGGAAGGGGAAGCTGAGAGGTGGTGGAACGGAGTGAAACGCAAACTGACTCCACCAGTGACTTGGGAGCAATTTGTTGAGGAGTATAAGAAGCACTATGTTCCGGGTAGTGCTATCCAGAGAAGGATGGCGGAAGGTTCCAGCTGTTGACCCAAGGGTCCATGACGGTGGATCAATACTCTGAGAAATTTCATGAACTGGGCCAGTAAGTAATGTCATGCATCATGGACAACGAAGAGGGCCAAGATGCTGAAGTTCCACACAGGTTTTGAGTTTTCGCATCCAGCAGGCAATTGTTTGTGCAGAGACCACCACATTTGAGGGACTACTGGAGGTATGTCGACGGGGTTCGAGAGAAATTTGGAAAGGGCAGCTGCACTAGAAAGACTGAAGAGGCCCCGTGAGGAGCTGCAGACGGGCAGGTCAGGGAGATGGCTGAATGAAAGTACCCTCGGCGCCCTCAGTCCGGGCACCCATTCCAGCCAGAACGACAGCAGAGGGCAAGCGATTCAGACCTCGATGATTGAGGGTCCCGCACCGACTGATGCACAAACCCAGTAAGGGCCGCGGCACCTATCCCACGGTTGTACACTGTGCGGACGTTTTTCATCCGGGACCATGTCGGAAGGATCAGAGAGTGTGCTATAACTGCGGGAAGCAAGGACATATTGCTAAGGAATGCTCAGCACCGGCTCAGGTGAACTCGCAGACACAGGCTCAGCAAGGAGGACGAGGCCGGACCAATGCCCGGGTACATGCGATGACGGATGCCGAAGTCGGGGAGTCGGGCGACGTGGTGACGGGTACATTTATTCAAGTACTTAAATTTGAAGTTGGATTAAATTCTAGTTGCTAATGATGCATGTTGTGTGCTAAACCTTGAAATGTGGTAGGTGTGATTTTAATTAATAAAGTACCAGCAAATGTTCTGTTCGATAGCGGAGCGAGTCACTCGTTCATGGCAAGGAGATTTGCCAAGAAGCTGGATACTTTTCCCGAATGGATTGAGACTCCATATCGTATACAAGCCGCTGGCGACCAAGTACTCGTGTCTCATCATCGATACAATGGATGTGAATTGGAGATTAATGGTTTGCAGTTCTCTGCGACTCTGATACCGATTCAATGTACGATTTCGACGTTATTTTAGGCATGGACTTCTTAGCAAGGTATCATGCAAATATTGATTGCCGGCAACTCCAAGTTAGCATGAAGACACCAGAATTGGGGGAAACTATCTTTCAAGGAATCCTAAATTAAAGAAGGTGCCCCAGAAGTTTTATTTAACTGCAGCTCAGGCATTTAGAGCGCTAAAGAGAGGAGGAGAAGGATTCTTGATTTACTCAATGGGTGCTGAACAAGAGGTTCCGCAGATCGACCAAATCCCTGTGGTAAAGGAATTTACAGATGTCCTTCCCGAGGAGTTACCAGGACTGCTACAAGAAAGAGAGGTAGAGTTCGAGATCAATCTCATACCCGGTGCAGAACCCATATCCAGGGCACCCTACCGCTATGGCGCCAGCAGAGCTCAAGGAGTTGAAGGAGCAATTACAAGAATTGCTGGATCGTAAGTTTATTCGACCCAGTGTATCACCCTGGGGTGCTCCAGTCCTGTTCGTGAAGAAGAAGGATGGGAGCATGAGACTATGTATAGACTACCGGGAACTTAACAAGATCACCATCAAAAACAAGTATCCACTACCTCGAATTGAGGATCTCTTTGATCAGCTACGGGGAGCTAGAGTGTTTTCCAAAATCGATTTGCGATCCGGTTATCACCAGTTGAGGATCAAATCTGGGGATACATCCAAGACCGCTTTCCGAACATGCTATGGCCACTATGAATTCCTGGTTATGCCTTTTGGATTAACCAACGCCCCATCCGCCTTTATGGATCTAATGAACACAGTATTTCGGAAACAACTGGACAAGTTCGTAGTTGTGTTCATAGACGATATCCTTGTATACTCCCCTGACGAGGATACTCATGCGGAGCATTTGAGGGAGGTTCTAGAGACCCTTCGAAGAAGCAAATTGTACGCCAAGTTCAGTAAATGTGAGTTTTGGCTGAAAAGCGTAGCCTTTTGGGTCATGGTCTCTGAAGAGGGAATTTCTGTGGACCCAAAGAAAGTGGAGGCGATCACCGAATGGCCTAGGCCTACTAATGTGACAGAGGTAAGAAGTTTCCTTGGACTGGCTGGGTACTATAGGAAGTTTGTCGAGAGCTTCTCATCGATTGCAGTGCCTCTAAAGCCGATTGACACAGAAGAAGTCAAAGTTCGAATGGACCACCGTAGTCGAGCAGAGCTTCGCCGAGCTAAAAAGGAGACTTGACCACAGCCCCTGTTCTTGCTCAGCCCTCCGCGTCAGAGGGGTTTGTCATTTACAGTGACGCTTTTAAGAACGGGCTAGGATGCGTGTTGATGCAAAACGACAAGTCATTGCGTATGCTTGACGACAGCTAAGCCCTATGAGCAGAACTATCCGACTCATGATCTGGAGCTAGCAGCGTGGTGTTCGCACTGAAAGTCTGGCGCCACTATCTATATGGATGAAGTGCGAGGTGTTCACCGATCACAAAAGCTTAAGTATCTGTTCACGCAAAAGGAGATGAACATGCGCCAAAGGAGAGGGTTGGAGTTATTGAAGGATTAACGACTTGACCATCAGCCTATCATCCAGGGAAGGCCAATCGAGTAGCTGATGCCTTAAGTAGGAATCAGAGCCATGCACGCAGGCTACTCTAGAAAAGGAAATGGCAGAATTTGATTTGGATCTTGTGGATTCTACCGCAGATATTCTGGCCACGCTAATTATCACTCCAACCTTGGTAGATCAGATTAAGGAAGCACAGAAGAACGATGCAACAATTAGAGAAACGCGAGAAGAAAGAATGTTAACCCAGCCAAGTGGATGGATTTCAGGTTCATGGATGACGGCAGGTGTGTACTAAGAAAGATGGTGCGTACCTGATGTTGAGGATCGTAGGAGAGAGTTGTTGAAGGAGGCACATAATTCGAGACTGTCTATTCACCCTGGTGCTACGAAAATGTACAATGACCTGAAGAGACACTATTGGTGGAGTGGCATAAAGAGGCACATTGCTGAGTTTGTGGAAAGGTGCCTAGTTTGCCAGCAAGTTAAGGGCGGAACACCAAAGACTGGGTGGACTGATGCACCTCTAGAGATACCCAAATGGAAGTGGGAGCATGTAACGATGGACTTTGTGGTTGGGACTCCCTAAGACCAGAAACTGGGAATGATGTGATATGGGTAATTGTGGATCGACTGACTAAGTCCGCTCATTTCTTGCATATTCCCACCGGCTTACAATGGAGAGGTTGGTAACTATGTACAATTGATAACATTATTTGCCTCGATGGAGTGCCAGCAGCATAGTATCCGATCGTGATCCGAAGTTTACATCCAGTTCTGGGCGGCGTGTCAGAAAAAAGATGGGGACTGAGTTGCGACTGAGCACCGCTTTTCACCCCCAGACAGACGGTCAATCTGAGAGGACCATTCAGACCTTGGAGGACATGTGAGGGCATGCGCATTGGATTTCAAAGGGAACTGGGGACAAGCATGCTTAAGTTAATAGAGTTCTCCTACAACAACAGCCATCACAGTACCATAGGTATGGCACCATTTGAGGCCTTATATGGACGAAAGTGTAGGTCACCTGTGCATTGGGACGAAGTTGGTGAACGTAGGTTGACGGCTCCAGAAATAATCGAGCAACTAAAGACAGGTGAAACTAATTCGTGAACGTCTTAAGACGGCTCAAGATAGAAGCAAGATTTGGGCCGACACGAAGAGACGACCTTTAGAGTTCAAGGAGGGAGAAAAAAGTCTATCTTAAAGTGTCACCCATGAAGGGTGTGACACGGTTTGGAGTTAAAGGGAAGTTGAAAACCGCGTTATATTGGACCATTATGAGATACTCGAAAAGGTTGGAGACCTAGCTTACAAACTGGCATTACCTCCGATGTTGGCTCAGGTGCACAACGTGTTCCACGTCTCACAGTTAAGGAAGTACGTCTCCGACCCGAGTCATGTGTTGGATGCACAACCACTTAAGATCAGGCCCGATGCTTCCTATGAAGAGGTACCGATCAGAATACTGGACCGGAAGGAGCAGGAGTTAAGAAGAAGAATAATTCCCTATGTCAAGGTTCAATGGAGCAATCACAGGGAGAACGAAGCGACATGGGAGCTAGAAGAACAAATGCGCGACCGTTACCCCATCTCTTTGAGTAAGGTACGGCAAGTTTCGTGGACGAAACTTTTGTAAGGGGGGTAGGATGTTATATTCCGGGTTTTAAAAAAAATAAAATAAAAATGAATGAATAGATAAAATAATTAAAGTGACTAAATCCTATCCAACTAATTGGTCAACCTCCTTCCTAAAATTTCTCACTTATCACCATAAACTTCCCCAAACCCCTCACTCACAACTCTCTATCTCTCACTTAAATTTTGATTAACCCTAATCTCCTTTTTTCTCCCTCAAATTCGACAGCCTCCTCCCCTCTCTCCCACTCAATTTTCGGCCAAGGAATAAAGGAAAAGAAGGATCTTTGATCCAAGGATTCAAGAGAAGGGAGATCACAACGCCAACTTCACCACACTCGTTTGTCTATCCACCCTTGCTAGGATCGAGGTAGGTGCATACTAATTATTTCCTCAAAACGGTATGAAGGCTTGCATAGGCAAAAAGGGTATTTTTTAGGTGTTGTTGATGTCGTTGGTTATTGATTTTGATTGGATCTTGATTATATGCCCCAAGGTGTTTATTTTCCGTTTTACGTTCTTGTATTCAATGTGATCTTGTTGTTGTACGTCTCTTTGTGGGGTTGAGATGTCATTATGCGTGTATGGATATGTGGGATGGGTGAAAGGTTGAATGAGATTGAATGAATGGACTGCAGAAATTTCAGAATGAGAATTCTGAAATTCGGGAACATCGATCGATCGACGTCCAGAGGCTGAGGGTTCGACGTGCCTCAGATGGACATCGATCGATCGACGTCCTGGGGTGTGAGATCGATGTACCTCAGAAGTACATCGATCGATCGACGTCCAGAGGCTGAGGGTTCGATGTACCTCAGATGAGATCGATCGATCGACGTCAGAGGATGACGTCCACTGTTTTCTCCCCTTTCCCTTGCATTCATGGCACGTGCATTGCATGAGGTACCCATTGTCTGAGGGCGTGCGTGTTCGGAGGATACGTAGCGTCTATAGGGCGTGGGGGCCGTGATGATACGCAGCGTCGGTCGGGCGTGGGTGTCATGTGATACGCAGCGTCTATAGGGCGTGGGTGCCGTGCGAATACGCAGCGTCTATAGGGCGTGGGTGTCTGAAGATACGCAGCGTCTATAGGGCGTGGGTGTCGTGCGATACGCAGCGTCTATAGGGCGTGGGTGTCCAGAACAGCAAGTGGTGGCTAGAGACCATGACGCTGGAGTTAGGTCCCGGGAGCATGCATTGCATATGGGTCCAGGAGCATTTTGTCTGACATGTTTCTAGTTGCGTATGACACGTTATGTGAACATGCATCACGTACTTGCGCATACATCTTGTGTGGATTGTTTACTTTCCGTATAAGTTATGTCGTGTTGTTTTATGTCGGTTACATGGAGTGTCTTACTTCCCGGTGGCATGCTATCTGTCTTATGTGGCTACGTGGTGATATCTTTTTGGGTATGTAAGTTTTGTATTGTTTTGAGAGGCACCTACTGGGTGATTACCATCACTCACCCCTACTATTCCATATGTAGCCGAGACGGAGTATGATTACATCTACGTTGAGGATGGGTCCGACACCGTGGAATGGGCTGAGTGACTCGGAGGAGTGCGTGCAGCGAGGATGGAGACGGGATTCTTATGATGTTATTGGGATGACACAGACAGTTTAATTTTCAGCTTTACTTTGAAAACAGTTTCATGCTTTTAAATTTAGACATTTGACCTTGACTTGTAAGGCCCGGTCAGCCTAGATTTAATTTCAAATTGGTGTTGTGACTTATCGTTTCCGCAGAAAGAAAAGGAAAACTTTTCTATGTCAGCACTGACGTGTAGCAGGTTGATGTGACGCCTTGTATTCTCCTGAGTGAGATACGGCGGGTGCACCGTTTCCGAGGGTGGAGCTCGGGAGCGGGGCGCTACAATACATGAATCTATTTCCGCTCGGTCGTTGGCATATAGACAAATTCCAAAATCTTCGAGATCTTTGCCAACTCAGGACGGTATTGTTTTCCTAACTCTCTTTGAACTATGAAGCAGTCAGAGGAGAAAATTGGAGAAAAATTTGCAGGCAATTGTGTGTCGTTCTTTAAAATTTATCCGGCAAGCATCATTAATAGGAATATTGACTAAGTTTCACACGTTTTTTTACATAAAAATTGAATCAGCTCTAGACTTTTAAATGCTGTTTATATGGAAAGCTGTAAACCTTAGAATCATAGTTGTAGTAGTTTAACTAATAACTAAGTTTATGTCTGTATGCCGAACGGATTTGGCTGAGTATTATTCGTATGAACTAATAAAGTTGGATGATTGCTTATCTTGGAATTTTGTTTAGGAAGTTTAGTGAATCCGCAATACATCGTACATATTCCAGAGCAACATTTTATACCGAATTATTTGTCACTTTATTATTTGTAACATGGTTGTTAAGATTTCTACAATTTAATTTTTAAATGTTAGAGCTAGACTTTTCGTAAAATGAACCTTCAGTTGGATAAAATGGAATATTAACTAGAGTGGGAAGAAGTTTTCACAGATAGAACCTTTTATGGATGAATGTTCTCGTTTTTTTTTTTGGGGGGTTTTGGTGTCGGTCACCTAATGATAAAATAAATAACACGTGAACGAAAGTCGTTTTTCTTTGAGATATAACATTATGTACACCACCTATATATAACACATCGTTGAATCTACCTATTAGTAACAAGATAACATTACAGGATTTGATTGGGGATTCGATTAGATTCAATCAGGACGGATATCAATCTATTCTTCATTTAGATGATTTAGATAATCGTAATTTTATCGTCTCAACACTCCCTTCAAGTTATGTATTGGGACTTTCAATACCCAACTTGCTCAAAACTGACTCGAATATTCTTTCGATAACTGTTTTTGTTAGGATACCCGCAAGATGATCTTTAGATTTTTACAAACAGTAGCTCGATGCTTCCTTCTTCTAGTTTTTTTTGATGAAGTGCCGATCTACCTCAATATGCTTGGTTTGATTATGCTGAAACGAGTTCTCAGAGTTAATGATTGCAGCCTTATTATCACTCGTGAACCGCACTGGGAGTCATAGCGAAAACCTAACTTTGTTCATTAACTTCTTTACCTACAGTATTTCTACAATACCTTTCGCGATACCACCTTTTTTTTTTTTACTTTTCCACTTAACCAATTTTTCCCCAATAAAGGCAAAATTCTCTGAAGTAGATCTTCTATCACTCGGACTATCTGCCCATTCAGCATCTGTAAACATCTCGATATCCAGTGCCCGTGTTTTCTAAACACAATACCACGAACTGATGTTCCTTTTAAGTATGTAACTATCCTTTTGACTGCTATCATATGTTCTTCGTAGAATATGCATGAACTGACTTACGATTTTGACTGCGTAGGCTATATCTAGTCATGTGTGAGAGAGATAGATCAACTTTCAGACTGCCCTTTGATACTGTTCTAGGCTAACTACTGGAGATCTTTCCATTATTTGTAGTTTATGGTTCACTGCTATTGGCGTGCTAGTTGGCTTACAATCTACCATTCTCAGCTAACAAGTATATATTTTTACTCGGAAATCCAAATACCATCTTTAGAACGACAAACCTCTACCCATAGAAAATATTGCAAGCTCCCCAAGTCCTTCATTTTAAATTATGCAAACAAACTCTGGTGAAGTTGTATAATCTTCTTCATCATCATTCATGATGATCATCTCGTCTACATATATAATTAGACACGTTACCATCTTTCCATCCTTTTTGAAAAAAATCTTGTGGTCAGCATTACTTTGCCGGTACCCATTTTGCTTCATTGCCACTCTGAACTTCCCAAACCATGCTCGCAGACTTTGTTTCAATCCATACAGAGCTTTCTTCAGTTTTCATACCTCACGTTTTCTAAATTCTTCTGAGAAACTTGCAGAAGCTTCTATTCCTCATCTAGCTCTCCATGTACGAACGTATTCTTAACGTCAAACTGGTATAGTGTCCATTCTTTGTTTGCGCTACGGAGAACAACACCCGAATAGTATCGGTCTTTGCGACTGAGGAAAATGTCTCCGAATAGTCAGCCCTATACGTCTGAGTATACCCTTTTGTCGTAAGTCTCACTTTATATCATTCAACAGTTCCATCTGTTTTTTGCTTGATAGTGAACATCCATCGACAGCTCACTGACTTCTTTCCTTCTCGAAGTACACTTTTCTCATGTCTCACTCTCCGTTAATGCCTCCATTTCTACAGCCATTGACTCTCACCATTCATCTCTCTTACTGGCCTCCTGAACTATTCGAGGAATAGATTTTGAGTATAATGAAGTCGGTAATGCACTCCTACTATTTCCATGGATGATGGGATATCTCGTCAACTAGGACTGCCGCTCTGGTGGAATCCCTCTATTACTTCTTGGAGGAAGAACTCATACCTGTCTCTCAACAAAATCATTTAAATGCTATTCAATAGTAGATTCACAAAATTATGGTTCACTTAGCTCTTGTCGAACATCCAATGAAGTAGGCATATCAAGAGTAGAGAGAAGTCAGTCGGTGGAGCCATCTGCCCGATCTTGTCGAACAACCTCCAAATAGCTGAAATTACGTAACCACCCAAGAGACTCATTGACACTCTCCCCCTGAGACCCGATATGGTGATCAAAGTAATATTGAGACAAAAAAACACAATCTATAGTAATATCGAGACGACAAGTAGTGGGGTTATAACACCGGTATCCCTTTTGGTGAGTGGCATAACCAACGAACACACATTTTTTCGTACATGGGTCAAGCTTAGAACATTCAGCTTTTTGTATGTGGGCATAGCATAACACCCAAAGATGCAAGGAGAAGTGTCAAAACAGACATAACGATGGACTAAGTGGCTAGTGTCTGGAGCGGGGTCTTATGATTTAGGACTTTTGTGGGTAGTTGATTTAAGAGGTACACGGCTGTTCCGACTGCTTATGGGCAAAAATATTTAGGTACACGGGACTCAAGCATCATGTCATTTGTCATTTCAAGAATGATCTAGTTTTTTCTTTCTACAACCCTATTTTGTTGTGGAGTGTGCTTACATGATGTTTGATGAATTAGACCATGAGTTTGGAGAACAGATTTGAGAGGAAAATATTCTGTCCTATTATCAAGCCAAAGAATCTGACTAGTTGTGTTATATTGGGTTTCTACTAGATGAAAAAAAATGAATGAATTTTTCTGGAACTTCTGACTTATGTTTTGAGAAGTACACCCATGTCATTCTAGATTAGTTATCAATGAAGAAAGCAAAACACTGAAACTGATTCTGATTGGACACATTTGCTGGAGCCCATGATCAGAGAGCACTAATGAAAACATTTTAGTAACCCAACTATTATTTGGACAAAACGTAGTCTGGTGAACTTTAGCATGAATCACGTCTCATACTATATGGAGACTGTTTTTCGGGTAAATAAATAAGAAAACAGGAACTTTAAATAACTGAAAGAGGGATGACCTAGACGGAGATGCCACAGCCAAAACTGTTGGTTGACTGTCCTGTGAGCGAGCATAGACCAATCCTGATGAGCAACTTCATCAACATAGTACAGACCTCAACGTTCAGTGCGACGCCCAATAATCTCCTTCCTATGTATGTCTTGTAAAAGTCAAAAATTGGAATACATAAGTGAACACAATTAAGCTCTTTAGTGACGTGGTTAAGCTATAACAATTTTGAGACAAAGTAGAGACATATAAACAATCGTTCAGGCTCATTTTTGAGATACATAGATGGAGCCCCCACACAGACGATAACAAGTTCGCCACTGGCTGTCTCAATATGGGTTTTTAAGGGTTTATAAAAACATGTAAAATCACTATGGTCATTTGTCATAATGTTAGTAGCTCCATAATCGAAGATCTAGGTGGAGGAGTTACTAGGATTTAAGGCTTGGATATTTAGTGCACTGGATGTTTGGGTTGAATTGGCGGAATTGAAAGAGTTAGAGGGATGTCTTGTACTATTTTCAAGCTGAGGGACCTGGTCTTGAATTTGGACAAGTTGGAGGATAGATTTTTAGTTTCAGATCCAATGGGGGCTTTTTTAATTATTTTAAAAAGCTGAGGGTTGGGGCGAACCTCAAACCCTAGCTGCTTCTGCAAGTGCTGCTGTCGCCTCCTTTTCTTTCACCAATCCTATGGAGTGTTATGCCTCCCTTTCTTTCTCCTTTCTTCTGGATGCTTCCTACCGCCCTTTTTTCTTTGTCTGACTGTTCATTCTTTCTGATTCTTCTTCCTCACTATGGCCTTCATCACTGTTGGATTCTTTTTGGGTACCCACGGCTGCTGCTCCTCATCCAATGGTGTCTTCACTAGGTAGACTTCGGTTGTTCCACAAGTCAGGATACCATACCAGAAGAAAGCATGACTCTTTATGTGCTTCTTCCGTGCACAATGAGAACATCAGATATGGGCTTTATCCTCTTTATCTCCTGGACGCGAGATGAAGTGATTTCTGAGCGTCGAGATGAAGTAATTTCTGGGCACCGTGATGTTACTCTCCGACCTCTGTTTGCGTTGTTTCTTGTTGTCAACCCATACCTAACCCCGTTGATATGTCAAAATCCTTTGAGGGGTTAGACCTCAAAATCTGTATCCTCGTCTCTTCTCGCCAGATTAGTTCATACGCCACTTGCACCGGTGGAAGTGGCTCCTTCTTGAGAATTTCCCTCTTTGCTCGCTCAAATTTTTCATTAACCGCTGTAAAAAAACTAGAACAATCGCTATTCTCGTATTTGTTTTGTTGTATATCCTGATGTCTTTTGGGTTCTTCATCGGGTTTGGATTTTTTATGTCTATAGTCATCCAAATAGTCTGGCTTTTATTTCAAACTTCCTCTAGTGTATGTGTGCCATGTCATAAGGTGTTAAGCCTTTTATGTAGGTCAAACACTTGGAGAGAATCTGTACCAGACCCATAAGTCACCATCAATCCGTCCCAAAGCGCTTTCACTGTCAATTTCTGAGATGCAGCGGTCACGAGGCATGATTCAATATTCTGAATCAACCACGTGAACACACATTCGTCATCCTGTTCTATCTTGCAAAGCCAGGGTCAGTTGGCTAGGGTGGTGGAGGTACCCCCCATAAGGTGAGCGCTCCTCCCACTTCCTCCATGGCCTTGCGGATTAATGTCACCCATAGTGACTAATTCTCATTGTTGAGTTTTACTCGTATGGTAAGATTTTTTGAATTTGTCGTGAGGGGTTGAGACCCGAGACTCTGACAGAGGAGGTTTGCACATTATACTGTAAATTCATCGGTAAAATTTGGCTAGTTTTAGTCTCTGAAATTTCTTCAGGGGTTCACATATCGTGGTTTGTTATTAGGATTGGTTACTGGTAATTGGCCTTGGTCTTTGGTCAGAAAGGTATTGGGGACTGTGGTGATTACGTATGAATCCCAAGTGTTTCTGGTGGGTTTCTATGTGGTTTTTGAACGGAGATTGGCTAGGCCGGACTCTTGGCCGGGAAAAGTTTTCTTTTTCTTCGAACGATGAGGAGTTTGATTTTGAGTCCTCAAGTATTAGACTTGCTTTGATAGCATGATAAATCTAATAATATGTGAATAAAAGTCATTTTCATTGAGATATAACATTATGAATACCGCCTATATATATAGCACATGGTTGAACCTATCTATTAGTAACAAGATAACATTACAAGATCTGAGTGGGGATTTGATTAGATTTAATCAAGAATGATATCAATGTATTCCTAATTTAAACGATTTAAATAATCGTAATCTTATCTTCTCAACACCAAAGATTCGTGTCACGTGAAATCGTACAGTTCTTGTTAAAGAGAATGTCGTAATCATAATTCGTGGAGCTATAAAACTATCCTCAACAAATCATTCTCATAAACGTTTTTTTTGGCCAGATTTTTCGCTTAGTGATAATGACAACGAATTATTTCGTATACTTTTCACTCTTTATTGTTTTGCAAACTCCATCAATATTACTCGCTCTCTACATTAGGAAATTTACGGACATTAGATGCCCTTAAAAAAAATTTACACGAAAAAATTAGTGAGATTGAGGTTTCAAGGTAAATTTGTTTCGAATTCGAATTCTGTGATTGTAGTTTATATATTACGATGCGAACAATGGTTAACCTAAATAACATATCCCGTGTCAAGAGGCACTAACAAATTATGCGTGTGACAAATTTTTTTAGATTTATTTTTCTTCAATAAAAGAAGCTAAACATAGACACCTACCTAATATATGCATAGACACGCACACACACGGAGGTACATAGGCACGTGCACACCTAGATAAAAACATACATACATACATAAACACATATATTGTAAGATCTAAGAATTCACAAACTTTCGATCAAAATGAAAATTCCAAAAAGAACACAGAAACAAAGAAAATACGAAAGAGAACGGAAAACATGATTTACGTAGTAATGCAGTAAACTCTACGGTCTCAACTATTTATATTGATTATCGAGTACTTTTAATTATAGAGAATACACAGAATAATAAAGGTACAAGACAAAAAAAAATTTGACAGAATAACAGATAACTTAAGCCGCGTAAATAACATTATTTGAGAGTAGGCTGCACAACATAACTATATACATACATACATACATACATACATATACATACACACACACACTCAATATATATATATATATATATATCCATACATACATCTATACACACACACACACACACATATACACCACCAAAAAAAAGCCATATAGCGACAGACAAATTTCGTCGCAATTTCGTCACTAACGGAATATAGCGACGAAATTACGACGAAATTTGTAGGTCGTTATACGGCTTGTCGCAAAGTGATTTTCGTCGGTTGCAGCGTCGTTATAATGCGACAAGAGAAGGCTCGTCGGCGGTTCGTCGCAAAATTGCGACGAAAATCTGTCAGGTCTGCGACATGTTATTTCCGTCGTCGTTTCGTCGGAATCTTTGTCGTGTGTATTTTAATTTTAAGTTTTTTTTTATGCCGGTCTACGACATTTTGTTGCGTCGCTATTATTTAAATTAATAATTAAATTAATAAATATTAAAAAAAAAAAAAGATAATAATTATAATAATATCAATATATTATTAATTAAATAGTTTTTATTATTATTTAATTTTTATAATATATTTTATTTTGTATATAAAATCATTTTACGAATATTATACAGAAATACGGTATTTGCGTATTGAAGTTCGTATAATTAAACAACACAAACGAAATGAATCCGTATAAATGTCAGATAAAATATAAAAGAACAAAGAATATGTCAATACAATAAATGAAATAGTCATACGAAAAATCAAAAAATGAAATACTATGCAGAGGAAGTTGGAGGGGGATCATGCGGAGAAGATGACCATCATGAGGGCGAGGCTGAGGCTGCGAGGAGCTGGAAATGAAAGAGAGGATCTGCGATAGCTGCGAGATTTGCTGGTTCGTCTTGCTGCGCCGCATCGTATTCTGCTGCGCCTGCTGAAGCGCCTGCTGAACCGACTGCTGCAGCGCCTGCTGGGTCTGAGTGAGCTGCGACCGCAGTGCTGTACACTCTCCTCATGCTGCGCCCTGATGGTCTCCATCTCATGCTGCAGCGCCGCATGATCTGATTCCAGGCGCGAAATATCCTCTGGCGTCGCAGAAGGGCGGAGGTGCTGGCCTCGGAGGAAGCACCTGGATGCAGAACTTCGGGGAAGAATCGCGGCGCTGCTGATCCAACCCGTACACCTCCCTCTTCTTCTTATTCTGAGGGCCGATGGTCCGAACCGCATCCCAATAAGCACGGTTCTTGTCGGCCTCTTCTCCCCTCTCTGCGAGTAATCTGTTGTACTCGTCTGAAATGAGAATAAGAATTGTTAGGGTTTAGGGTTTAGAAATAAAACAAACTAAGGAAAAAACAAATGATATCGTAGTCTACTTACACTGATGTCGCGGGCCTTCGCCGTGATCCAGTCCTCCGTCCCGTCGGAGGCTTTCTTCCGATGCGTCTTGTAGAAGAGATCGTAGGAGGCTGGCCACTCCCCCGTCTCCGCTGCTGAAAGAATGAAATAAAATATGTTAGTGAAATCCAGAATTTTAAAAATTTCGGCATGACCTATTCGTTTATCGGAGGTATCCCGGCCTTAAAGGCCTCTCCCAAGTCAAATCAAAAATAAAAAGAAAAAGGCAAATGAACACATATACTACTTACATTAACCATATACGAATACCAAAAAAAAACAGCGGAACATAAGAAATCAATGAATCTAAATAATCACTTAAGTCAATGAATCTAAATAATCCACTTAAGTCAATGAATCTAAATAATCCAATGAAATCAATGAATCTAAATAATCCAATATTAAAATACTTACCATAGTACGCATCGTGGTGGCGTGGGAAACCGAACCACCTGAGTGTGTGGCAGGTGTGGGCTGGCCTGTAGATTGCCGCTCGCGGTTCGCCGCTTGGGCGCTGCGGGCTTGGTTAGCAGGGTCCATCCACCCTTCTATCCACCCCGCCCAGGTGGCCTCGGATACGTAGGGAGGCCTCGCAGAAATGGGGTCACGCTCCCACTTGGTCTTGTGCGAGTTGACGAAGTCCCTGTAGCGTTTGGCGGCCCTCTGGCGCCAGGCCTGCTCCACGTCGTGGGCGATGTCGGCTGGCCAGCTGTACGCCTTCTGCAATTATTATACGGAGGAAAAATAAAAATGTGGTTAGAAAAGTAATGATCGATTACGCATCAAAAAGTGAAATTCATCAAATTTGAATACCTGAAACTCATCCCAGTAGAACCTACGTGTCTGCGGGGTGACACGGGACCAGGCATATCCAGCAGGGTTGCCTCAGGTGGAAGGACCGAGTGATGCAACCGGAAATCTGGCCCGAGTCCGATGCAAACCTGAAAGAGGTGAAGTTGTTAGGAAAAAATAACTCGTGAAATATATTTGAAAACGTGTTAAAAAAATAAATCATTACTTACGTATGGGTATCATGTGACCAAGGGAGGGCACGACGCCCTGGTATGACACCCTCGTCCGATGCCGCATCAGATGCCGGATGATGTGCTGAACCGGTGGGTGTGGGTGGCGGCGTAGATCTGGGGGGTGCGGACCTATCGGCAGACCCTAAAAGGTCCGCGTCCGCAGCCAGAGCGGCGGTCGACACCGAACCAAGCAGCTCATGCTGAGAAACGAACAGATTAAACTCTCCTGAGAGGGCCTGTCTAGCTGGTGGGTAGGTGGATCGAGTAGGTAAACCCTCACTAGCCATCAGATCTGCAAGGGTGAAAAATTTAAAAGGCACATTCAACAAGTTTAGGGTTGGTTGGCCAAACAAATAAGATGTCCAAAAAATGACAAGTGTTTACATACATTTAATGCAAGATATTAATAATTTTAAAATTTCGGCATGACCTATTCGTTTATCGGAGGTTTCCGGCCTTAATGGCCTCTCCAAGACAAATCCAAATCCAAACAACATGACATGATTAACCAAACTACATAATCAAACTTCATCATCAAATTACACTTCAAAGTATACATCACTTGAACTTGATACTTAAAGCATAAATATGCATCACCTCTAAACAAATTACACTTCAAAATATACATCACCTCTACATCCTTATGATACATAACTTGTAACATGAATTATGCATAAAAATGGTAAATTAAAGAGAATTATGGGCTGCCCAAAGTAAACACAATTCAGTTTAACAACAAACAGGCTTCAACCATAAACTAGCTAAACAAAATACATGCCTTCAATAATATACATCATTTGAGCTTCAAATTGAAAAATAAATAAAAGCTACTTAATACATCACTTGTAACATAAAATAGGCATAAAAATTGAGAATTTAAGAGCATTAGGGGCTGCCCAAAGGCTGCACAAACATACCTTAGCCACATGATCACCAACCCACCACCACGCCAGACCCACCCACAGCCACCCCCAACCACCACTGCCCCGCCATTCACCACCCCAACCGCCCACCCCGCCCCAACTCGCACCATCCAGCCACACCCCGCCCCACCAGCCCCACCCAGCACCACGCCAGACCCACCACAACACCCCCAACCACCACTGCACCGCCATTCACCACCCCAACCGCCCCACCCCGGCCTAACCCGCACCATCCAGCCGCACCCCGCCCTACCCAGCCCCACCCAGCACCACGCCAGCCCCACCCACAGCCCCCCAACCGCCATGCCCCGCCCCAACCCGCACCTCGCCCCACCCAGCCCCACCCAGCACCACGCCAGCCCCACCCACAGCCACCCCCAACCACCACTCCAATCCATCTTTACTAACCCATCCAGCCACCACGCCCCACCCGATCTGCCTCAACCCACCTTAACCAAAAATAACAAATCTAACCCACAAAGTGTTCAAATTTAATCAGATTTAAGCATGTAAAACGGATTCAAACTCTGAATTCCCTATTGCTGTGGATTCTACTCACCATGGCGGGGGTGTGGCGGCAGTGTGACGGCGAAACTAGACGCTAGCAACCAAAACACAAACCCTTTTATCCGGATGCCATAATAACAAAATCAAATTAATTTGTTCTAATCAATTTTACGAAAAACAGTGAAAAAACAGAATAGATCTTATAAAAACAAAGACGAAAAAAAGAATAGATATTATCAGTTTTATGTGTGTTGGAAGATACCACCTACCAGAAAAGTTGAAGCCGAAAGCCTGTTTTAGGTATCTGCTGTATTCGCCGGAAAAGATGGGGGGAGGAGGCAGCTAGATTTTCGTTGAAAATGGGGAATGGGGGAAAGGAGGGAAACGCTGAAATGGGGAAGAAGAAGGGGGATTTCTGGTTTAATTTCGAAATTTTGACGAAATAGCGACGGGTGTTCGTCGCTATTTTTGTGTCATCGCTATTTCTTGTGTCGTCGTTATTTCAAATTGCGACGACACGTTTCGTTGGTAAATCGTGGCGCTCTTCATAAAAAATAATACAAAATATAAAGTACTTACAGCACACATTATGTATATACATGTGTATAAGTACATCAACACATACACACTTTCACATAAAGAGGTACATAAAAATTTTGACTAACGTCAATCTTCTTCATCCGCATCCTCATACGCATCTTCATTTTCATCTTCATTTTCATCTTCATCTACATGCTCGTCCTCTTCATCCTCGTATTCGTCTTCGCCTACATCTTCAATATTGTCAGCCGGTTGTATGTTGAGATGAATTTCGATGAAACCGCCGTTGGGGTCATTTAGAGGGAGATTGTGCAGTTCAACATGTGTCGTATCCACAACGGCGGGTTTTCTTCTTGAAATGCGGCATCCATGCCATCTGAACCTGGCTGGATACTGACATCAAACTTGCTCGATTTCACTTTGCACACGGCTCGCCAGTCTTTTGAGCTCGTCGTCGTCGGATACGATAGATAGTACACCTGGGACGCTTGACTAGCCAAAACGAATGGATCGTACTTTCTGTACCGTCGCCCTTGGTGTATGTCTACCAACTTATATCGGTCGTGAACCTTTGTGCCAGCGATAACCTTCCCGAGTTGGATCGTACCATTCGCATTTGAATAGCACCACCCGCTTTATAGGCAATGCGGGATATTCGAGCTCAATGATGTCAGTAAGGTAGCCGTAGAAGTCATCCTCGTCCGGGCTATTGTCATACCGCTTGACACACACTCCGCTGTTCTCCGACGATTTTCGGCTGGCATGGGAGACTGTGTGGAATCTATAACCGTTCACAAAACACATGTCGTAGCGCGTGACTCTGTTCAATGGACCCTCGGCTACTGGTGTCAGAATGTAACCGTACTCTTCGTCAGCCAGATGACCTTTGCTCGCCTGTAAAACGACAAGTATACATCAGCGGGGCAATAAATGCGTATCACATGACGTACACGTAACCAGCAAATATGTAAACTTACATGCCACCTGAACCAATCAGCAAACTTGGCATCTAACTCATTGTTTATTGCATCGCTCGATATACCCGGTGAACGTTCTTGCAATAAATCAACGAACAAGCTGAAGCAAATTACGAATGAGTACCCTGTATACCTTTGTAATATATGGATAGAGTAGCGCAAGGTATTTACAAATTAAAATTGGATATCGTTTATACCTCTGGAAACGGTCAACTTGACGGCAGTTGCGCAGAACATAAGAATGAGCAATCTTCAGATCGCTGTCCCCCAATATCATTTCCTTTCCCTGTCCGTGAAATCTGATCGGATGTGTGAATATCGGGAGGACACCGGATCTGGAAATGCCGTCGTCGTTCCGGGGAACATCTCTGCACCTCGACGGGACATCTGGCTGAAGTAATGAGACACGAAGGTCGAGGCTTCCTCCGTCAGGTAGGCATTGCACATCGAGGCCTCGACTTTCGCCTTGTTCCTGATGTTCAGCTTCAAATGCCTGAGATATCTGTTCATATAGTGAATACTCCAACGTCACATGATGAAACAAATTGGTAAGCATGCTCGCGCTTAGACACATAAGAACGTCACGTAATAAATAAGAGTACCTCTCGAACGGATACATCCACCTGTACTGAACAGGACCACCAACGCGTGCCTCGTATGGTAGATGAACTGGCAGGTGTTCCATTGAATCAAAGAAGGCCGGAGGGAATACAGTTTCCAGCTTGCATAGGATCACTGGGATTTCGCCCTCCAGCCTTGACATATCATCCGCCCTGAGTCTCGTGGATGTAAGACATCTGAAGAACAGACTCATCTCGGTAAGTGCTTCCCATACATTGGTTGGAAGCAGCTCGCGGAATGCAATGGGCATCAACCGTTGCATGAACACGTGACAGTCGTGGCTCTTCATCCCGTGCAAACCGCGTTATTCACGTCGATGTTCTTCGACAGGTTCGAAACATGGCCGTCAGGAAATCTATGCGTCCCCAGCCACGGCTAACAACGCACTGACCTGCTCCGTAGTCCAGCGTGTACGAGGGACTCGGCATGTAGGATGGCCAACGGGATGCAGCTCTGGTCGCATTTTGAGGTCACGCATATCAAGTCGTGCCTTCAAATTGTCTTTCGTTTTTCCCGGCACATTCAGCACTGTATTGAAGATGTTGGTCAAACATGTTCTTCTCAATGTGCATGACATCTAGGTTGTGTCGGATCATATGCTCTTCCAGTACTGAAGCTCCCAGAATATGCTTCTCTTCTTCCACCCAATACAGTCACGGGCCAGGTCTGCGTTGTGGCTGCCGTCGGGATCATCAACGACCCCCACGAATCTACAACTGTCTATCTCCTCCAACACCTCCGCACCTGTGAAGAAGCTCGGGCTTCGTGTCCTTCTCGATAATGCCAGGTATGAACGCCGTCACGTTCTTTCTGTACAAATAACGTCTGGTCGGAACTTCCTATGGCTGGTTGACCAGCAAAATCTTACGTCCATGTTTCAAGGGACATTCGCTTTCGCTGCTTCATGCAGTAAGGGCAAGCGTATTTCCCCGCTGTACTCCAACCCGGGCAACATAGAATAAGCCCGAGAAGTCGCTGATCGGTCCACATCAGCGCAGCGCGTAGCTGGAAGTTTTGTTTGGTCGATACATCAAACGTCTCCACGCCAAACTCCCAACACCACTTCAGCGTCCTGTATCAATGGCCTGCAGGTATAGGTCGATCTTCTATTCGGATTCCTAGGCCCCCGGTGCGATCACAGTCAAGAACCTGTACGGCTCTCATGCACATCTAAGGTGGTAGATTTATACAGGTCACGATGACCAGGGCCACGACGAAATACGCTCTCCCGACTGTCCGAACGGGTGAACCCTGTAGGTGCATAACCCCAACCTACGTTCCTTGTCTCTGACGAAAAACCCCGGATGTGTCGCATCGAACGTCCTCCAAGCTTCGCCGTCTGATGGATGGCACATCTCACCGTCTTTCGTGTAGTGCTCCGCGTGCCACCTCATCTGGCTAGCTGTGGCACCAGATGCGTAGAGCCTCTGCAGTCTAGGGGCGAGAGGTAAATAGTAGAATTGCTTTCTTGGCACGTTCCGGTTTCTTTTGTTTGTTCTCCACCTGCGTGTCCCACAGACCCTGCACTTGTCTTCATCCTCGTTGATGCCCCAGTATATGATGCACCCCTCCGAACAACAATCGATCTTTTGACCCAGCAGTCCCAACGCCTGCAGCTGTTTCTTCGTCGAATAAAAACTGTCGACCATTGTGTTCCCTTCGGGAAGAGATTCCCTCATCAGCTGACACATCCATCGTACAATCTCTCTGTCATGCGGTGCTCCGTCTTCATGCTCGTCATCCGAACCGATCATGGACATCTGTGTGTGACTACCGCAACCGGGATACAGCGGCGTGTTGGCGGCGTTCAGCATCTTAAAAAACTGTCTTGCGTGAGGGTTCGGATCCTTCCTCCACGAATATACGCAGCTGTTCATCCGGATCCTGTGCACGTTCGTACCCGACATGCATCTGTAAGTACTGCTCTCCTGTAAATGCACCGGCGGCTGCGTCTTGCACCATCTGCATGTACGGGTTCTGAGATCCCTCGCCTATTTCTTCGACATCAACCTGACCGGGTCCCCCTTCGACGTGAACAGTGCAGATGTAGACGCCCCCGCATATTCGTCGTGGCAGTACCATGTATGGTATTGTGCACGAAACCTTGTTTCAATAAGTGAACCCTCACGTCACCCCAGATCCATATATTTACGGTCTTGCATTTCTTACACGGACATATAATCTGCGTTCCACTTTCATTACTCGTCGCAAAAATCCACAAATTCTTCGAGACCTCCAACAAATCTATAACTCCACTCTCCGTTGTTTACTCTCTTGTACATCCACTTTCTATCGCTCTTCCTCAGATCCATTTTCTCGATGTACCTTCAAAATAACAGCAGCTATCTTTTCTCGGTGTGAAAAACCTCAAAATCCACAATAAGATATCTTCCTTCTACATTTTCGTTGAAAAGTTGATGATTTATGTGTTTGAAAATGGGAGAAGAATAGAAGAAGAGTGGAAGATGAAAGATGGTTTTATGTTCTCTGCCTGCAACTTTACCGATGATATAGCGTCGCCATAGTGACGCCATAGAGACGAACAAAGAAATACAAATACCGACGCTTAAAAGGAAACAAACAAACACAAATATCGACGACTTAGCGTCGCTTAAACGACGAAACACGTTGTATGGTGTGCGTGTATTAATGTCTGCATTCATTTGCTTACCGACGCTTTACCGACGAATAGCAACGCACGACGTATCTTCACACCATACGATGCGTTTCGTCACTATAGGCGTCGCTAAGGCGTCGCTATGCAGTCCCAACGGCAGTGTCTGCACAGTGCCCGATGGTTACAACGTACGATGAATTTACGTCGCTAAGTCGTCGCTATGTCGTCACTGAAATCCCCTATATAAACAGCAACCTGCCGTGACTCTCATAATATAAAATACAAAATCTCCTTTCTAATCATATAAAAAGAGACAAATATGGTTCGTACTAAGGCACATGCACGCCGTGGTAGTGGTTGTACATACCCAAGACGGGCTCTTCAACCACCCGCACCTGCACCGGTTCCTCCACAACCACAACCACCCCCACCGGCTGACTCCTCCGAACCTTCTGTGCAAGGGCCAAGGCGGCAAGAGGATCGCCAAATTGGCGATCCTCGTGTAGAAATAAAGGAGCTGTGAAACACAGTGGAGGAGATGAGGGAGGTGCTTAAGCAACAGGATGAGCGTCTCGATTACCTGGACAGAAGGCAGATGCGGATCAAATCCAAAGCTGCGCAGCTGAGACGCCTCCTGAAGGCGTGCGCGGAGAGTGTTGCTACTCTTTGTTCGGATGACGAACAGTGAACGGCTCCTCTCCGCTCTTCTTTTAGATTTTTTTTCAGTTTTTTCCTTATGTATTTTGTAATTTTAAATTTTCTATTAATGAAGTTTTTTTCCCCAATCATCGCTTTCGTTTTCTTAATTTAAACACATGTTTAATCCCTTACGAATCTCGACGATGCTAAAATACAGACAACGCTAAAATACAAACGAAATGTAAATCGGAAAAATTTGGGACGACTGATTCACCGACTAAACAGCAACTATATACCGACTAAACTTAATACAACGATGAGAACATAATAACCGACGAATTTTTTTATCGGTGTTTGAATTTAGCGACGCAATACCGACGAAATAGCGACGTACGACGTATCTTCACACCATACGATGCGTTTCGTCGCTAAGGCATCGCTAAAGCGTCGCTATGTAGTCCCAACGGCAGTGTCCGCACAGTGCCCGATGGTTACAACGTACGATGAATTTACGTCGCTAAGTCCTCGCTAATTCGTCGCTTTTTCAAACGAAGCGTCACGCTCGCACATCTTCCAATGTTGAGTAACGGGAAAAAAATTCGTCGCTGTGTCGTCGCTATTTTTACCTATATATAACCCCACATCCTTACATTTCACATAAACAAAGTTATAAAACTTCTTAAACAAAATACAAAGTATGCCCCGTCGTTATATAAGAACCCCAAGGCGTGGAGGGGCAAACAGTGCACCTCCACAACGGACTCCTCCTCAACCACAACGGCCTCCTCCTCAGCCACAACCCCAAGAAATGCCAGAACCGCAGATCAACTACAGTACGCTTATAGCAAACATGCAGCAGCACTCGAGGCAACTGCACATCGTGAACAGAAGGCTGCGCAAGTTGAAAGCCAGATATTACAATCTGAAGCGCCTCCTCAAAGAGTTCGCGGAGAATGTGGCGGCCACTCTTTCTTCCGATGACGAAGAGTGAACGGCCCCTCTCCGCTTCTCTTTTAGATTTATTTTTTAAATTTTTCGTCTTTTTATTGTAAATTTTTATTTCTAAATGAATAAATTTTTTTTCCAATCACCACTTTCTTTTTCTTAATTCATACACGTGTTTAATCCTCGACGAATCTGTGACGACACAGCGACGAATCGAAATACGAACGAAAAGTAAAACGAAACATTTGTGACACGCGGGTTTCATCGACAAAAAACAGACGATACACAACGCGGAGAACCTACTAACCGACGAATTTATTTCCTTGTTTATCCGTGTTTATGTTTCTGGAATTTTAGCGACACATTAGCGACGATATAGCGACGAAACGCTACAAACTAAATAGCGACGAACAAAAGACACAGAGTAGCGACGAACCACCGACAAAACACCGACGAAATTGTAACGAAAGGATTAACCTGACTATTTTTTGTTAGCGACAACGTATTTCATCGTAGTTTTGTCGCAATTAACGACGAAAATGCGTGAATCGCTATTTCGTCGCAAATTACCGACGAAACAAGGTGCGTCGGTGAATTTTTCGTCGGTAAACGAAATTCTTTTTGTGGTGATACATACACACACACACACATATATATATATAGATATATATATATATATATATATATATATGCATACATACATTTATACACACACACACATACACACACAGATATTTTTTTTGATAGCAGGAGGTAATGCATCCCAATTTTTATTTAATAGCCCTCACTTTATACACACGTATATATAGACACACACACAAACGCACATGTATGTACACACACTTTAGACTTGTTTTTAACAAACGCCTCTAAATTTTTCCGGAATATAAAAAAGGGTGCACTGGAACTCAATTATATTATATTAAACAGGCATTTTCCATGATAAAAAATGATCTGAAATGCATAGTTAAAAGACATCGGCAGTCTTATAGAAGAGTGCGCAAAAGAACCTTAAAGATCTGCTAAAGGAACCTACTCTTCATCAACAGTATCACACCCCACAGGGCCTATTTTAGCAATTCAAAGACCAGTGGGAGGAGGTTATAGAAGGGAATCACAGAAAGGATATGGTCAGTCAGGTTTCAAACGTCCATTCTATATGTTTTATAATACACCAGGACACACTGTGGATAGATGCTATAAGAAGCATGGATTTCCACCTGGTTTCAAACAAAGGCCACAGGTGAACTATTTCAATGGTGATGAGGAGTTTTTCAGGAAGATACCTGTGCATCAACACAATGATGAAAATTCTGTGACACAGAGTTCATACTATACCAACATACAAAACAACACTCCAATATCTCAGGAGCAATATGCACGATTGATGAGTTTGCTTCAGGAACATAATAACATGAACCAGAAGAGAGTTGGTTAGAAACATGAGAGCACAGAAGGACATCATGCGGTGATGAGTGCTCAGAGTCATGTTGTTGCTGGTAAGCAAGCAGGTAACTATGTGAGTAAGGCTTTAAACATATGGATTGTAGACTCTGGAGCCATAGATCATATATTTGTTGTAGCCTGTGTTTGTTTGATTCTTTTCAACGAGTACATTCATTGCATGTCACCCTTCCTAATAATCAACTGGTTGAGGTGTCGCATATTGGAATTGTCATTATCAAGCCATCACTAATACTCAGAAATGTATTGTTTGTGCCTGCGTTTGCTTTCAATCTAATTTCCCTCAGTAAGCTACTTTTCTCAGATGGATGTGAAATAATCTTTAAATCCAAAAGCTGCTTGATACAGGATTAAATCAGCAAGAAGGCGATTGGTTCAGCTGATTTGCACCAAGGCCTTTACTATCTTCACAGTTCACCCATTCGACCATCAGCACACTCAGCTTCAACACTTCCAGCCCCTCATCAACCCATTCAACACTCTTCCCAACATGCTAAGATGCTTCTCTGGCACTGTTGGCTGGGCCACTTGAGTGAATCAAGAATAAAAGAGATCCATAGGAGGGATCCCAAAGTTTCTATAACTGAATGTACTTCTGAATGTCTTGTATGCCCATTAGCCAAGCAAAAGCGCAATCCATTTCCCATATTTCCTCCATATGCAAAACTCCCTTTTCCCTTATTCATGTAGACATCTGGGGGTCATACAGACATTGTACAATGTATAGACAAAAGTATTTCTTGACTATAGTGGATGATTTCTCTAGATATTGCTGGATTTATTCGATACAAGCAAAATCTGAAACTCAACGCATATTGAAGAGCTTTTGCAAGTATATTCAGGTGCAATTTGACACTCATGTTAAAATAATTCGTTCAGACAACGGACAAGAATTTAAGATGTCTCAATATTATCTTCTGAGGGAATAGTGCACCAAACTAGCTGCATACACACTCCACAACACAATGGCACTGTGGAAAGAAAACAGCAACATTTGCTCACTGTTGCCAGGGTCTTGAAAATCCAATCCGACCTTCCTCCTAGCTACTGGGCTTTCTGTGTGCAGCACACAGAATACCTGATAAATATCCTACCCCACCTCTACTCAACAACAACACACCTCATGACCTGTTGTTTCAAAGAGACCCTAAGTATCAAAACCTGAGAGTTTTTGGGTGTCTAGCATTTAGGCTAAACACTCAACCACATAAAGAGAAGTTTGCCCCCCGGTCCAGAAAAAGTGTCTTCTTGGGAATTTCTCTTAATACCAAGGGATATATCTTACAAGACTTAGCCACCAAAGACATCTTCATTTCTTGAGACATTCAATTCCATGAGTATACCTTTCCCTTTCACTTAACGCCTCAACCTCACCTGCCTTATGTCCCACCATCTCTAACGTCTACTCAGTCCTCTGATTTGTTCAATGTACCTGTGTTTTCAGATGTCATTGCAGACATACCTGACACAGCATCCTTAACACCCAACTGTTCCTCTTCCTTGCCTCATATGTCCTCTCCATCATCATCCCCTGACCAAAACTCACTCACTTCCCACGAATCCATTAACACACCTCCTGTTGACATTTCCTCAATCAGCATCAACCTACCTGCCTGCCAGCCATTCAACACCTCTAATACTCGGCCTACAAGAGAAAAAAGAGCCACATCCTATCTTCAAAAATACTACTGCAATCAAATCACTTCATCCAGTGATCAACCTCATATGTCTTCTCCACATACACTTGAAAACTCCTTCAGCATTGCATCTTTGGCTCCTCACTACAAAACATATGCTTTAAATCTAAGCTTGCGTTTGGAGCCGTCTTCTTATGCAGATGCAGCAGGACAACCACAATGGCAAGCAGCTATGGATGCTGAGTTATAAGCCTTACGGGATAATCATACATGGTAAATGGTGCCACAGCCCCCAGGAAAACGGCCAATTGGATGCAAATGGGTCTACAAAGTTAAACCAAAGCAAGATGGGAGTGTAGAGAGAAAAAAGCAACGCTTGTTGCCAAAGGCTATACCCAGCAGTATGGGGTAGACTACCAAGAAACCTTCTCACCCGTGGGAAAGATGACAACTGTGAGAATGGTATTAGCACTGGCAGCACACCAAGGATGGCATATTCAGCAGATGGATGTCAACAATGCATTTCTTCATGGAGATGTTCATGAAGAAATATACATGGAGCCCCCTCCTGGACTAGAATTACCACAACATAACATGGTATGTAAGCTTAAGAAGAGCCTTTATGGCCTTAAACAAGCTAGCAGAGAGTGGAATTCCAAGCTCGCACATTTCTTGCTGTCTCAGGGATTTACTCAGTCTAAAAATGACTACACTCTATTCACAAAATCCATAGGATCTGCACTATTAATTCTACTAGTCTACGTAGATGATATTGTAGTTGCTTGTCTGTATTTATCTGCTGTCAATCAGATCAAGGCCTCCCTACATTCAGAATTCAGAATTAAAGATTTGAAAGACCTCAGATACTTCCTTGGCATAGAAGTAGCTAGGTCCCAGGGGGGTTACTTATCAACCGAAGAAAATACAAACTAGAGTTACTTGCAAAAACTGGCTTCCTTGCATCCAAGCCAGCTAGAAGTCCTATGGAGAGTATTACGAGGCTAACTCACAATGATGGTCCTGTGCTTTCAGACAAGGTGCAATACAGGAGTCTCATAGGGAAATTAATCTACTTGACTATTACAAGGCCATATATATCCTTTGCAGTACATCAGTTAGGCCAATTTTTGGATTGTCCCACTGAGAACCATCAAAAATCAGCCCACAAATTGTTGAGGTACTTGAAAGAAACTGTGGGGCGAGGTCTTATGTTTCCAAGTAAAGGTGAGTTGCAATTGAGAGCCTTTGTAGATTCAGATTGGGCAGGGTGCAATGATACCAGAAAATCAATAACTGGATATTGTGTTTTTCTTGGTGATGCATTAATATCTTGTAGAGCTAAGAAACAAACAACTGTGTCTAAATCTTCAACTGAAGCGGAGTATAGGGCCATGACATCATTGGCTTGTGATGTTCAGTGGTTGTTGTATATGACAGATGACTTGAGATTGAGGAAGCAGACTCCAGTAGAAGTATTTTGTAACAGCAAGAGTGCTATGCACATAGCTGAGAATCCTATCTTTCATGAAAGAACCAAGCACATAGAGATAGATTGTCATATTACACGAGAGAAGGTGCAAAATGGGACATTAAAACTGATGCCCATAAGATCTAACCTGCAGCTGGCTGATTTGTTCACAAAACCTTTGGACTCTGGAAGGGTAGAAGTTCTAATGAAGTCACTAGGAGCTCTTAACATCTATGGCAAGCAGAGCTTAGAGGGGGTGTTGAAATGACAGTTAACATGAGTTGCAGCAATGGAGCAACTGCTGCTAAATTAAAGACACCAAATGCAGCAGGCTAAGTGACCAAGAAAGCACAATCCGTGTGAGGTCATAGTATGGACGTTGGATCACTTGAAATGGATGATGGAGATGGATCAGAAGGATGAGTGGTGCTGAATGAATCAAGAAAGGCAGGTGCAGTGGTGGAGCTGAAATCAGTTGAGCTAACGAGCAGCAACCGTTAGAGGAAACTAGAAATGTCTGTTTTGCCCTTTAGTTGTATAGACTGAGTAGGCAGTTAATGAAGGGTAGATTAGTAAATGCGCATTGTATTCATATTTCCTGCCTTGTATCTTCCTCCTTCTGTGTTGTATTCGATTGCTGTATATATATAGGCTTTAGCCTGTGTAATCAAGAAGTAGAAATTGCGGTTTTCTCAACCAATCAAATATTTTCTATTTTTATGAATTGGTTCTCTCTCTCGTTACTTTCTTCTTCCTGTTTCCTCAAGCATTTTTGTTATTCTAACGCTTGAGGTTCATTGTATGGCATATCAATTTGATTATAGCTTTGTGCTTGATGAATTTTGACAAGTTATAAGACAACGAATGTATGTTTGATAAAAAATGAGTTCATAGGTTACGGCGAACTCAGCTATGAGTTCTTTATCGTGACTTTGTTACCTGGCCAGTGACCTGTCCAATGGTACAACAAACGTATGTTCCTTAAGTTTATTGTTTTGTCAGTGAGCTCCCAGTGGTTACAACAAACGAATGTCGACCTACTATACATGTGCTTGTTGACTATTAAGAGGGTAGCCGACAACAACAATATTACTCTATTGTTTTAGAGTCTCTCGTCTATGGCGGTGTATAAGGAGGTCGGATTACGCAATTATACTATGGGTTAGAAACACACAGAGGTTGTTTCTCGATAACCTGCAATGAAAATTACGTCAAGCTGTGTTGATTAACTGTTATTTCATAATATAAGAAACGCATCAAATTTAGTGAGTCATTTTACTTTAGTCCATCATATTTCACAGTTAAGAAAGAGTATGCCTTGATCTATTGGAAATGGAAACAATACTAAGAACGTATGTTAAGCCTAATTTTGTGTTCGTCTTATGTTACACTCCTAGCTTGAGCTTGTACGACTTAGTCTTTCTTGAAACATTTACTTCTTTTCATTTTGGCACTATTTCTTTCAGATTTAAATCATTAAAACATAAACACTCATCTAACAATATATACACAAGCATATACATATCACACGTGTATATGTATATACATATACACATATATATATATACAAATATATATACACATATATATATACATATACACACATATATATAAATATATACATATATATATACATATATATATCTATACATATATATATGTGCGTGTATATATACACACACAGAGAGCACACACACAAATCTATTTCCGCGTGGTCGTTGGCATATAGACAAATTCCAAACTCTTCGAGATCAACGCCAAGTCAGGACTGCATTGTATTCCCAACATTCTTTGCGGTTGAGATCACATCAGGTAAAAAGTGAGGTAAAATATGAGGTCTCCAATCACGCATCACCACGTGTACAAATTGCTTTTTTAAAAATCGAAAAATTTTAAACCTCTATCCTCTTTTGTACACATGGCGACGCATGATTGGAGACCTCATATTTTACCTCAATTTTTACCTCTCCGATCTCAACCCCATTCTTTGAACTCTGAAGCAGTCAGAAGAGAAAATTGAATGAGAATTTGCAGGCAATTTTATGCCGTTCTTTAAAAGTTATCCTGCAAGCGTCAGTAATAAGAATATTTACATACTTTCGAACGTTTTTTTAATAACAGTTGACTCAGTTCAAGGCCCCCATTCTTTGAGCTCTGAAGCAGTCAGAAGAGAAAATTGAATGAGAATTTGCAGGCAATTTTATGTCTTTCTTTAAAAGTTATCCTGCAAGAGTCAGTAATAAGAATATTTACATACTTTCGAACGTTTTTATAATAACAGTTGACTCAGTTCAAGGCCCCCATTCTTTGAACTCTGAAGCAGTCAGAAGAGAAAATTGAATGAGAATTTGCAGGCAATTTTATGCCGTTCTTTAAAAGTTATCCTGCAAGCGTCAGTAATAAGAATATTTACATACTTTCGAACGTTTTTTTAATAACAGTTGACTCAGTTCAAGGCCCCCATTCTTTGAACTCTGAAGCAGTCAGAAGAGAAAATTGAATGAGAATTTGCAGGCAATTTTATGTCGTTCTTTAAAAGTTATCCTGCAAGCGTCAGTAATAAGAATATTTACATACTTTTGAATGGTTTTTTAATAACAGTTGACTCAGTTCAAGGCTTGTAAATACTTGGAGCAAAAGTGATTGTCCGGCTTTCAGGGTCTCCACCGTCCTATCTCCAAAGAACATTGTGGAAGATGCAAATCAGTAGTTCAGCAAACTTCTAGGTTGAGTAAGATTTTACGTAGTGATCCACACAAAGTGTCTCCCTCAAACCAGGCCTTCAGCCTAGCACCAGAAAACACCCACGTTGTATGTGTCCCTGGAATCGAACTGTTGACCTGTTGGAACAAATCTCAACTCGAATGCCAATTTAGGCTTTTAAATACAGGTTATATGGAAAGTTGTAAACTGTACCATCATAGTTTTGAGTGGTTTAACTAATAAATAAGTTTCACTCATTATATTGAACGGACTTGACTGAGTATTATTCATATGAACTAATAAAGTTGGATGATTACTTATCTTTGAATTTTAGTGCAAGATGATTCTTTTCAAACACTTAAACCAAAATACATAATACATATTCTAAAGCAACATTTTATATGCCAAATTATATGTCACCTAATTATTTGTAACGTGGTTGTTAATATTTCTACAATTTAATTTTTAAATGTTAGAGCTACTTGGATTTTTTAGAAAATTTATTTTTAGTTGGCTAAAATGGAATATTAACTAGAGTTGGAAGAAGTTTTCCAAGATAGAACTGTCTATGGATGAATGTTCCCTTTTATTTATTTTTATTTTTGCATTTTTTGTTGAAGATTCGTCTCACTTGAAATCATACACTTGAAATCATACAGCTCTTGTCAAAGAGAGTGCCGTAATCATAACTCATGGAGCTATAAAATCATTTTCAACCTATCATTTCTCATAAACTTTTATCTTTTTGGCCATATTTTTTTTCATTTGTAATAATCATAACAAATTATTTCGTATATTTTTCTTTCTTTATTGTTTAGCGAACTCCTTCAACATTAATCGCTCTGTACATTTAACGAGATTTGAAGGATATTAGATGCCGTTAAAAAAAGGTTTACAAGAAAACATTATTAAATTGAAGTTGCAAGGTAAAATTTGCTTCAAATCTAAAATCTGTGATTACAATTTATATATTTCGATGCGAAAGAAAAAAAGAACCAGGAAAAAAAAAGCGGAAAACATGATTTACGTGATAAGGGAAAATTACCTTTACCTCCCCTGTGGTTTGGCTAATTCGCCAAAAATTTCCCTGTGTTTTGAAAATAGACCTTTACCTCCCCTCTACTTTGGGTTAAAGTGGTTTCCGGCGAACTCCGTCCAAACTATAGGAGGTTGTGTTGGTCGGAAACCACTTTAACCCAAACTAGAGGGGAGGTAAAAGTATATTTAGCCAAACCACAGGGGAGGTAAAGGTAATTATCCCTTAAAAATATTGTCACAGTTGATTTTTCAATATATCGTATTATATTATTTTATAAAATAAAATAAAAATAATAATACATGCATTATAATACCAATATACAAATGTTACGACTCTTATTTTCTTTCCATCAATATCAATGTGAACCACGACAAATTTTACTGCCACGATTTGATGACTCCGAGATGAAAAAAAGCTAAGAATGTAGTCAAATTCAGAATGCACATTGTAAAACATTATGTAACAAAAATCCATAGGTCCACAACCCATGCAAAAAGCTCATAAATGGGTTGCCAACTCATGATATGGTGGCATGCACCCATTGGAAGGAAGCAAATATTCTGGACAAGAAGATGTACGATGATACATATACAACAGTGTTGCTATTCTTTTCATGTGGCCATCACATTAGCTTTGTTTGATTGCTTCGTGTTGGATTGAGCACAAATCTTACTACATACTCCATGAATTTCAGAAATACATGTTAATAATTTAACATGTAGAGATTACATATATAACAAAAAAGTTAAAGTGAACTGAATAATAGATACGCTGTCAATAGTTTATCAGACATGAAAGTGAACAAGGATAATAGGACATTGAATGGGCATTCTCCTAAAAAAGGGCTGATAATTGGTCTATAAAACGTCGTTCTCGCTGCACCAGTCTTCCGCGTTTGCACAGGGTCTGGAGAAAGGTCGGATCGCTTCGCGATCTAATGTATGCAGTCTTACTCTATACTTTATGCAAGAGGCTATTTCCGCGGCTCGAATCAGTGACCTCAATGTCACAAGCGCAGGTTTAACCAATAGAGGGTAGCTAGGTTGAGAACAAAACAAAAGTCGATGAAAAGTACCCTCTAAAGTGGAGGAGCTAGTGAGCAGTAGTTTTAAAAGTTAATAATTCGAGATAATTACCCTTAACTCCCCTGTGGTTTGGCTAATTCGCCAAAAATTTTCCTGTGGTTTAGCTAAATAGACTTTTACCTCCCCTTTAGTTTGGGCTAAAATGGTTTCCGGTCAACACATACCCCTATGGTTTGAACGGAGTTGGCCGGAAATCACTTTAACCCAAACTAGAGGGGATGTAAAGGTCTATTTTCAAAACACAGGGAAATTTTTGGCGAATTAGCCAAACCACATGGGAGGTAAAGGTAATTATCCCACGTGATAATGATTATTGATTAAACTTTACTGTGTTTTCAATTATTTATATTGATAACTAGATTACTTTTAATTACGGAAGATGTACATGGAATGACATATAAAAGGTACAAGCCAAAAAAGATTGACAGTATAACAGATTATTTAATCTGCGTAAATAACATTCTTTAACAATATAACAAATAATATCATACTCTTCAACCTAACAATATATATAATATATATACACACATATATATCGAACGAGATAGCCTGACCCCCTCCCCGTGACCGCCTACATGATCGCCCGACACGTGGCAGCGGGGTGGGATGGTGAGGTTGGGTGCGGGTGACCCCCATCCAGCCTCACAACCCCCCTGCTGCCACGTGTCGGACGGTCGCAGAGGGGGTCACGGACTTGGCGGTCAGGAGATCCTGACCCATATATATATGTGTATGGACACACAAACAGTACACACTCTAGACTTGCTTTAACAAACGCCTCTAATTTTTCTGGATACAAAAGTGGGCTCCATTGGAACTCTGTTATTTTATATTAAACAGATATTTTCCATGCTATAAATGATCTGAAATGAATAGATAAAAGACATCGGCAGTCGTATAGAAGAGTGCGCAAAAGATGAAGTCTTCTGCAATTTATTACTTGGTGCCCATTATTTTTATCCTGGGTAGGTGCAATACTTTCTTCTACCTCAAAGTTTCATTCACTTACGACCCATTTTTATCTTGCCATTGTCATAACATTTTGGGATCAATACATTTTTGCAGTCAGTATTGTAAATTCAGGTGATGCTCTACGCACCGACTCCCTACTGCACAAAGGATGGGTTCAAAGCAATGAATCCTCTCTTACCAGAAGCCTACTCTCCAATCCTGTTCCGCCCCCTATCAGGATTTGTCAAAGCTCCTCTGTGAACAACACATGCGAAATATCTGAAGAGGACTGTCCAGCTGAATGTGACTGTGTCGTGCTTGAAGAAGGTAAAAGATGTGTGTATTTCATGGACGTAGAGGAGTAGGTAACACCGTCATGTGTTACATGAGATGTTTGTTTCCCTTAGTTTCCATTTGCTCCGGTTTTCTGAGTAATAAATGGGTTCGTACCCAGTTTGTTTACTGGAGTTTTTTTAAGTTGAAAGGGGCGGGGGGGGGGGGGTAGTATCTTACTTTATTTCCTACAGTTAACTTGTCTTTGTACGTTTGACTGGTTATTGAGTTGGTTAGATTTTGGTGGTGGTTTTGTTTCATTACAAATTCCCCTGCTGGTTAGATTCACTTGGGAAATTTTTTGGGTTGACCATTCTGTGAACAAGAATGGCATGACCCTGTTGAGTTACATCATCGACGTAGTAGAGGCTTCCGTGCTCAGTAAAACATCAATGATCTCCTTTATATGAATGTTCTACGAAAAACAAAAATGAGGATACCTGAGTACCGTACAATGAAGTGCCTCTGTCACTTGACTTAATGACAACAATTTGTTGGATAATGTAAGAAAATAGATGCAATTTTTAACGTCAACTAGGGAGGAAAAATAATTATCTCCCTGAACTTTAATTAATTCTCCATTGATGGTTTCAATGTGGGATTTTGTGCCAGATGTGACCGGTGTCCGAAATTGCTCTGGTTAGAGGTCATCGTGCCGGTAGCCTTAGAATCAAAAATCCATTCACTAAGATTTTCGTGCCGGAGGCCTTACAATCAAAAAATCCATTCACTAGGATTTATTGAAATTTCTGTGGGTGCAGAGAGGGTTCAGTATTCTTTGGGCCAATAATCTGCTTTTTCCAAATTTAGAGGCAAATGCATAAAATTTAACTTTTCTAGTGGCAAACCCTTGTGCCTCTTTTGATTTCATTGTCTCCTCTCTTTGGATATATGTTGCTTCCACTGTTGTCGCGCTTATTTCTTTTTGGTTCCTTGACCATGTATGGTTATCCTCTCATCAATACAGATATCTCACGGTATGGAAAAAAGTGTCTCGCATGTGTTTTTTTATCTCGCAAAGGCGTGTCTTCCTTGTCCCAGTCCCGGATCCACGATAAAGGATATTAGCAGACTTGCCCCTTTTCAAATGGCTAATTCGATTTGAGTGTCTTTCGTTTTCCCAGTGCCTCGACGTCTTGGCCAAGGCCTATCCCTGATGACAAGTTGATTTCATCAGAGGCTGATGAATTTAGGCCTCTTTTCATTGTACTCGGCATATGCAGCTTCGATTTAGGGAAATAGCTTCCTATAATAGTTATTTTTATTGTACATAGCAGAGTTATCTTGGTAACTAGACGTTACTACAGCCGTTATAATATACTGTAGATAAACAGTAACAACTGTCCAAGTGGTGAAAATAGCTATTAGAATTAGTTTTTCACCCCTATAAAAGGAAAACACCTCTGTACATTATAGTTTTAACTTGAATGAATTTCGATTCTTTCGATCTCGACATGGTATCAGAGCAAATCTGATTCAAAATGTCTGCAAACTACATTCTGTTCTCTGCATATTCTAAAATTTATTCGAAATGACTACTCCTTCCAGTCTTGCTGAATCTACTGAGACCACCTCCATTTCTGATTAAGTATCAGAATGGTACATGTTCTTAAACTGACTGATGGTTCCTCCATCGTCACCACCAGTCACAAACTCAACGGAGATAACTACCACTCATGGTCTAGAGGGGTAGAAATGTTCATAACTAGAAAAGGTAAGGAGGAATACCTATATGGGACAGTTTTTTTCCCATCTCCAACATATGCAAACTTCCGACTGTGGAAGTCAGGGAACAGTATGATTATGTCATGGCTAATGTTAGGTCCGAAATATACTCTAGAGGGGGTGAATAGAGTGTTTGACACTTTTGCGGAATTTTCTTGTCTGGCTCAACTCAAACGAAATTCAAAATCAAAGCAAGAATGGGAGGTGAAAAGCAATGAATGAGTACACCGATATAGAGTGGTTCGAATCGTAAATGATTCTACTCCACTACCATTTTGTTGCCAAAGTGGATTTTCAACAACTACTATTCTTGTTAGAGACAATAAGAACAACCACAGCAACACTTACACTAACACCTTAGTGTAAGCAACAACAATAGCAACTTCTTGTACAAACTACACTTGTGCAACTACAGCACCTACAGCTCTAGCAAGAACAACTTCTTGCTACCTCACAATTTCAACAAAGTTCCATCAAGAACTTTCTCACAGTGTGTTGAAGGAAATAGTAATGTTCACACTTTCTCACTAGTCTAAGCACAAGCAAGGGATCAAATATTTATGGTTCCTCTTGTGCTAGACTCTCTATATCTCAATATACAATAATGAAGAACAAAGAAAAGCTTAACAAGTTTTAAGCTCTTTACAAGTGTGAGAGAACTATACAACAATGAATAATGAAGCTAGATGATGGTGAAAGTGTGTATTTGCCTCATCCAAGCTTCTCCCATTTATAGATGAAGTTCACCACGTTTTTGAGGCCTCCACCATGTCTTCAACTACACCAAATATCAAGACAATGTCCAAATAGTCTTTAGCCACCCTATGGAGTGATTTGATCCTGAATAGCCAACCTAGGATTGCTTAGACATGGATACAATAGTCAAGGAAGCATGTAGTATGTTGGAGTAAAGTCTACAAGAAATTTGAGCAAGATTGGATAGAGAAAATGCCATGAATCTCCCTTGGATTTTGTTCAAACGTTCAAAAAATTTTGAATTCTGGGAGACATCGATCGATCTATGTGCCTGGGGGAGAGATCGATGTCCTCCAGAAACTTTGCAGTTTTAGAAACTGCTGGACATCGATCGATCGAAGTCCCCCCAAGAGAGACTGATGTCACTTCAATCAATCGATGTCCCCTGGACTGAGAGATCGATGTTGGACAGAAAGGTTTCTGTCTGACATCGATCGATCGATGTCCCCAGGTTGAGAGATCGATGTTGGACAGAAAGCTTTCTGCCTGACATCGATCGATCGAAGTCAGAGGCTGAAATGACATTGATCGATCAATGCCCCCAGTTAGAGAGATCGATGTTGGATAGTGAGTTCCAATCTCAACCATTTTTGACATAGTGTAATTTTCTCATTTTGCATCAAGTCTCAAGCATAAATTTAACTTATTTAAAACATCTTTTCATCATCAAAACAATCTATATCTTCACAATCTCCCTCTTTTTGATGATTTCAAAACCATGATTCAAAAGATGTTTTTACTTGATATATTTATATCTAAACTTGATATTTTACAACTCCTCCTTAGTTCATGTTCCCTCATCATATGAACACACCAAAAACCCCCCTCAACATGTAATCTACCCAAAATCAATAAATATGATGTCAATACCAAAGTGCCCCCCCTCAACCTATACACCACATTTCATGTTTTCAACAAGTGTACTATCAACCAAGCATGCCGTAATACCCATACCAATGTCTAAGCATTATAGATGTTTCCAAGCATATCAAGCATTCATTTTGTACCTTCATTAAGCAACTCATGCAACTAATTTTCACCAAACAATTCAATGCCACAACACCATGCTCAATGACATGTCAAATCCAACTTCTCAAACCAAACTATGTTATGTAATCCAAATCCAACTTCTCAAATATGCCAACCATGCCATGTTATGCAATACACCAAAACTTAAACCATACCATCAACACCAACATATTAAGATAACTTAAACCAAAACCATACCATCAATACCAACATATCAAGACAACATAAACCAACTTCTCCCCCTCTTTGAAAACATCAAAAAAAGTGATAAGAGACACGAAACTAAAGAAGCGAAATATCATTAAGCAAATAAGAAGTTCATGAGATACATGAGTAATCTCAACGTCTAAGCTAATCCTATAGCTACGAGGGGAATGAGGAAACTTAGAGTAACTACTCTTCATCGGGAGAGAAGCATAAACCGGAGTTGGTCGCATTGAGCTTTGTCTTCAACTTTTGGTACTTGGTCTTTCGAACAGTCAGCTCCGTTTGCAGCATTGTGACTTGAGTGTCAACCTTCGTTTCTAACATTTTAACACGGTCCTGGATTTTATTGTAATCCTTTTCAAGATCATCAATGCGTACGGCTTCTTTGGTCAAGTCCTCCCCCCATTGACCATGTGCATGGTTGATTTCGTCAATTTCAGCCTCCACATCGAATTCCTCCTCGGAACCACTAGCTTCCTCCATTGGGCCTTTCCCTTTCTCTGCTTGGGAGGTGGAGCTCGGTTGTGGGGGCGGTTGTGTTTGAGGGTGAGATGAGGGTTCCATGAGATGTTCAGTGGGTGATGGTGGAGGAATGGGATTCGCAGGTGGAACATCATCAGCTTCTTCCTCTTCACGGTCATGTTGACCACCCCGCCTTTTTGCCTCTTTACGCCACTTATGTATATGTTGGATGTTTGCATTGGTGCAATAATCCTTGCTGGATATCTGTACGGTATATTCTTCATCCAACTCTATATTAGCCTTCTTGAGCAATCTATAGATGAGATTGCTATATGGAAGCGCCTTTGATTTCTTTGTGACGGCTTCCATCATATTTGCAAACACAATCTCCCCAAAATTCACACTTTTCCTCATAGCAATACGGTAAGCAATGTAAATATCTAAGTTGCTTGGGAGTTTAGCCGATTTACCATTGACACAAAAAGTGACAATGGTGAGTAACACTCGGTACACTAAGGGCATGTCATTAGTGTTTTTGGTGGGATGAAATCCCAGAAAGGTTTTAACCTCATCTTCGGACATTTGGCACTTATAGGTATCCCACCTCCAGGGGTCAAATTCTTCCCAGCCGTCATCAGGAACTTCAAGCAACCCATTGATGGTCTTTGAACTAAATTCCAACAACTGACCATCTATTATCGAATTTAAAGCATAAGGCACTCTATTTATGTAGTCTACCCACATATTGGCATAAAACATTCTAGTATAACGGGTAGACATGTTTGTCATTTGAGAGACCTCCCAAACAAGTCTCCATTTTTTATAATCAAACCATTCCGATGATCGGTTTCAATACCTCATTTCTCAAAATGTCTTCAAGTTTGAGCAATATTAAGGGAATGGTAGAAATTTTCTTGTTTTCCCATTCACTAAACAGTAATTGAGCTCTAAGGAAAATATAGGCAAATTTACCTGTGTCTGTAGGATCTTTCAAGGCATCCTTGTATTCTCCGGACTTGAGCCATGAAAAATTGTTGAGAGTTAGCCTTCCCCTTGTCTCACTCAACATTGCTTCGTGAGAGGAGGTTGCTCTCTTCCTCAACCCTTGAGTCCTAGACCCTGTTGGGACCTAAGGATGTGATTGTGGAGGCACATTTGCTTCCTCCTGAGATGTTCTTTGCCTTTTGGAGGAGGGTTTCGTTTTTGGAGCCATGGATATTGTAGGGTACGAAAGTTTCGAATTTTTAGTATGAAATTGACGAAAATGATGAGATTTGTGAGTAGAGTGCTTGATTTGAGGCAAAAAAATAACTATTGATGCACGGATTTGGATTTGAGATTGTTGGATGTTCAAGTTCTCACAGAAGGGGATTAGGGTTCGTTTTTGTAAGAGAGGAAAGTGTAGAAAAATTAAGGTTTTGCAGCTTTTAAGTCGTCTATCCCGCTAACATCGATCGGTCGATGTCTGGGACATGGATCGATCGATGTCCTGTACTTCGATCGATCGATGTCTGTTTTACATCAATCTCTGAGACTGCTACATAGATTGATCAGCGTGTTCTGGAATCTGTCTTTCTGACAGGTTTGTCCCTCTAACCATTGTTTGTCATCCCTAATCTTGTTCTAATTGATTCGAATGTCTCAGTGGGAAGGCATTTAGTAAAGATATCCACTAGTTGGTCATTGGTTGGAAGAAATTCAACGCATACTAATCCTTTTTGAATGCGATCCCTTATGAAGTTATGCCTCACTTCTATATGTTTTGTCCTACTATGGTGAACCAGATTTTGTGCTATACTTATGGCTGAAGTAGTGTCACATAAGATGGGGACTTTATCAAACTTAACATTATAATCATTTAAGGTATAGATCATCCAAAGTAGTTGTGCACAACACGAAGCGGCCGATAAATATTCGGATTTCACTGTTGAAAGTGACACTGTTATATACGGGAAAAAAATTTTAATTATGTGTTAAATAAAAGGGTGCATGCGTGCGAGGGGATAAGGGATGGGGGAGATTTATCTTGTTATTGATTTGATTAGTATTGGAATCCTAGATATGGTAAATTCCTAAAAAGAATAATAAAATAAATCCAAATCCCCCCAAATTCCTCCCCACCCCTAAGACTTTAAAACACCCTAATCCTCCCCTTCCCAACCTCAATTTCGGCTGCAACCCTACCCACAAAAAAAATTAACGTGAGAAACAGAGAGGGGAGAGGAGAGGAGAAAAAAAGGGGGGGGGGGGGGGGGAAGAGAGAGAAGAAGAAGAAGGATAGCGCGGCCTCCACACTTGAGTTCTAATCCGCCTAGATAATTCGTTTAGCGTCAATCAAGGTAGGTGCCTCTTCCCCCTCAAATGGGTACGATCCATGCATGTTTTGATGGTATATTTTATGTGATTCATTGCTTTATTTGCATTAGATATATATTTTTATTTGTTTATATTCGGAAGAGCATGAGGTAATTGTTTTATTGCTATTATGTGCTTGTATGTGTTGAACCTTTGTGATAGGATTTGATTGAATCAAAAATAACCTTAAAAGAAATTGGAAAATGGAAATCTTCATATTAGGAGCCTTTTAAAAGGGGTGTTTTGGCCTTAAAATAGGTTCCCATAGTTTGGAAATAGGAGAAAATCCGGAACTGCCTCGAAAAACGGGCTATGGAAGGCCGCGCCTGTGTCTCACGCGCCGCTGGAAGGGCTGCGCGTGGCACAACACGCGCCTTCGCTGGCAATTTCCTCAATTATTAAAAAAAAAAGGTTAAGGCCGGCCTGCCAGCGCGCGCCAGCGGGCCAGACCCTTAACGGGCTGGGGCTGGGGGCTGCAAGGCCGGGCCCATTAACTTAAATTAATAAAAAAAGGCAGAAGAGGGCCGTCTGGCCAACGGACCGGGCCGGACCGAAGGCAGGCCAGGCCCAATATCTAAACGGTTAAAAAAAATTTAAAAATTAAATTAAGGCCGCTGGCGGGCGGGCCAACACGCGGGCCGGGGCAGGAGAAATTGTACAGGGCCGTGTTTCGGCCCATTAAAAAAAATGGTTGATTATTTAGAAATTTTAATAATTTTTGGAAATTAGAAAAAAGTTAAATAAATGATTTTAAATTCCAGAAAATATAATTAAATACCAGAAAATTCTAAATAAATTCCAGAAAATATAAAAAGGTTAAAATTAATTTATTTCCACTTAATTTATGAATTTTGGTAAATGCAAGTAATTAAAAATAATTAGCAATAAATAGAATTAAATAAGAGGAAAATAGGGAAAATTAGTAGAAAATTCTAGAAAATTAATAAAAGCTAAGGAAAAATAAAAGGGATGCTAAATAACAACTTTCCAATACTCGTAAAATTTACACAACCAAATATTGAGTGCCAGAGTTGGTGAGGATGGGCGTACGGGTCCCAGGCGACTTTGTTTTTGCATTCATGGCTCGTGCATTGCATTTGGAGTGGATCATGGTATACGGGCCATGGGTACTCGGTCATGGTGGATCATGGTGTACAGGCCATGGGCATCGGTTAAGGTGGATCGTGGTGTACGGTCCACGGGCATCGGTCAGGGTGGATTGTAGTGTACGGGCTACAGGCATTCAGTCAATCTCGGGATCATGCATTGCATATAGGTCTAGGGCATATTGCATGACATGATTCTTGTTGCATGTGACACGTTATTTGAGCATGCATCACGTACTTGCGCATTTTCTGTGTGGAGTGTTTTACTTACCGCATTTACTTTATCTTATGCATGTTATCTTATATTTATGTGCTATGTGATTATATCATGTCTATGTGCTATGTGGCTATATCATTTCGGTATGTGCGTTTTGTATTTGTTTGAGGCGGGCATCTACTGGGTGATTTCTGTCACTCACCCCTACTTCCCAGGTGAGCCGGAGGAGGACTACGAGCACATTTTTGTTGAGGACGGGTCGGACGTAGCAGAATGGGCCGGTTGAGAGCTGCAGCTAGGATAGGAGGTAACTCTGCAGCCGTTTTGCTCTTGTTACACTTTGAGGATTTTTCCACATACTACTTTATTATTTTTATTCCCAGAATTTCCATTCAGCGATGTAATGACAATTAATGGAGTTTAATTTATGTTGTGGTTTACGTTTCTGCGCAAAATTTTCTACGTCATTTTGACAAGTAAGAGATTGGTTGACCTTTGCATCTTCCTTAGTGAGATACGGCAGGTGCACTATTCCCGAGGTTAGGGCTCGAAAGCGGGGCGCTACAGGTGGTATCAGAGACCAGGCTTCAGATCCGCCTCGGAAACGCATGATTAATTAGAACACTTAGACATAAGCTACGATTTTACCCCTAATAAACAAAGTAGACTTAAGAAATGATTTTAGACCTAAGTTACGATTGGGTTATGGGAGGTGTGAGTCGATGGAGAGCTTTCTTGTTTAAATATTTGATTTATCCGCATTCCACCTTTCAACTTCTCATTGACTAATCTGATTTCGTCTCATGAACTTGGATTACAAAAAATGCCTCCATGACGTGATCCGGCTGGTAATAACGACGATGATCAGCAGGGTCAGGGGGCCATTCCCCAGGTACTGGCAGATACGCTGGCCACTCTGACTGCCTTGGTGGCCCAGCAGCAGGTGCAGATGGCTCACCTGCAACAACAGCAGGAGCAGCTGCAGCAACAGCAGCAGCAACCGCCACCATCACCACCACCACCGCCGCCACCCCAGGGGCTTAGATTCTTTTACCGGGAGATCCCGGATACCTATGTTCAGGGGTACCTCCCGACCAGAGGAGGCAGAGATTTGGCTCAAGAACGTATCGGAGCAGTTGAGGTTGTTAGAGGTTCTGGATGACCTGAAGGTGGATGTGGTGGTACCATTCTTGGAGGGCGATGCAGAGCGATGGTGACAGGGTGTGGTACGCAGACGCACTACACCGCCGACATGGACCCAGTTTAGGGAGGAGTACCAGAGGCACTACGTTCCTGAGAGTGCGATTCAGAGGAGAATGACCGAGTTTCAGCTCCTGACACAGGGGTCCATGACTGTTGATCAATATTCTGAGAAATTTCATGCACTTGGGAGATACATGCCCGCCGTCACGGACGACGAGAGGACAAAGATGTTGAAGTTCGAGACGGGTTTGAGCTCACGCATTCAGTCATTGATCATATGTGCCCAGCCTACCACTTTTGAGGGATTGTTGGAGGTGTGTCGTAAGGTCGAGGGTGACCTCGTGAGGGTTGCAGCGGCCGACAGGGCCAAGAGACCGCGAGAAGAGTTCCGTTTAGGGAGATCAGGGAGATGGTTAAAGATTCCACGCCGACACCCGACTGGACAATTCTCCGGGCCACCGCAGCAGGGGCATGGATCGACGACTCGACCACTGATGATTGAGGGTCTTGCAGCGACGACAACGCAGCCACTCAGGGCGGTTGGACCGCCACCTCCGGTATGTGCACAGTGTGGTCGTTCTCATACATGACCATGTTGGAGAGCTCAGCAAGGTTGCTACAAGTGTGGCAAACGGGGACATTATGCCAGAGAGTGCCCTACACCGACACAAGCACCTCTGCCACAGGGTCAGACGCGGCAGAGAGGAAAATGAAAGACCAACGCTCGAGTGCATGTCATGACGGACACTGAGCTACAAGAGGTCGGAGACGTAGTCACAGGTACTTTTAAATTTAAGCAATTACTATTTTAAAATCTTAAACATATGTTTTCTCTTTGTTTTGATGATTTGTGCTACGTGTATAACTATGAACCTGATAGGGGAGATATTAATTAACCAAGTCCCAGCATACGTTCTATTCGATAGTGGTGCTAGCTACTCATTCGTTGCTAGGAGATTCGCCAAGAACCTAGGGGTTCTACCAGAACTGCTAGAGATTCCGTATCGTGTTTAAGCCGCCAGAGATTAGGTGTTAGTATCTCATTATCAGTACAAGGATTGCCCGTTGGAGATTAATGAGCTTGGGTTCTCCGCAACCCTGATTCCGATCCAGATGCAGGATTTCGACATTATTCTGGGCATGGATTTCATGGCGAGATACAGTGCTAACATCGACTGCCGCCAGAGACAGGTCAGTATGCAGACACCGGACAAGAGAGAGACCATCTTCCAGGGGGATGTTAAATTGAAGAAGTCCTCCAGGAAAATCTATATTACTGCAGCACAGGCTTCGTGGGCGTTGAAGAAAGGAGCCGAGGGTTTTCTTGTGTATGCTCTAAATGCCAGTGCTGAGACGCCATCGATTAAGGATATTCCAGTGGTACGAGATTTTAAGGATGTCTTTCCCGGCGAATTACCAGGTTTGCCACCGAGAAGAGAAGTGGAGTTCGAGATCGATCTCGTACCTGAAGCCGAGCCAATCTCGAAGGCACCATATAGGATGGCACCAACAGAGTTAAAAGAACTTAAGGATCAGTTGCAGGAGCTACTGGACAGAAAATTTATCAGGCCTAGTGTTTCGCCCTGGGGAGCACCAGTATTGTTTGTGAAGAAGAAAGACGGTACTATGATACTATGTGTTGATTATCGTGAGCTGAATAAGATCACAATAAAGAATAAATACCCACTACCAAGGATCGACGATCTATTTGATCAATTGAAGGTAATGTCTTTAATAAATCATTGTGAATTTGGTTATTTCGTATATCAACTGGTGTACAACAAAAAAAAATTGCGTGCAGGGTGCCAGGGTATTCTCGAAGATTGATCTGCGATCAGGCTACCACCAGTTAAGGATTAAGGGAGAAGACATAGCAAAGACTGCGTTCCGCACTCGATATGGACACTACTAGTTTCTTGTAATGCCCTTTGGACTAACAAATGCACCTGCGGCCTTCATGGATTTGATAAACACTGTATTCAGGGAGCAGTTGGACGATTTTGTGGTGGTGTTCATCGATGACATCTTGGTGTATTCGCCTAATGAGGAGACGCATGCTAAACACTTGCGGGAGGTATTGGAGACTCTCAGAAAGAAGAAGTTGTACGCTAAGTTCAGTAAGTGTGAATTCTGACTAAAGAGTGTGACCTTATTGGGCCACGTAATTTCTGAGGAAGGTATTTTGGTTGACCCAAAGAAGATAGAGGCGATCACAGAATGGCCACGACCTACTAACGTCACTGAGGTACGCAGCTTTCTTGGCCTTGCCGGTTATCATCGCAAGTTTGTTGAGGGATTTTCGAGGATTGCAGCACCACTGAGTCGATTGACTCAGAAAAGGACTAAGTTTGTATGGACCTCCGAGTGTGAGAAAAGCTTTGTAGAGTTGAAGCAGAAATTGACGACTGCACCAGTGTTGGCGCAAACCTCCGGCACTGAAGGATTTGTCATCTATAGCGACGCCTCGAAGAATGGGCTAGGTATATGTGTATAAAATTTTAAATTACCATTATGTACATATTAACTTTAGCCTAACACTTTCGTCGCAGGACGCGTGTTAATGCAGGGAGGTAGAGTTATTGCATACGCATTGAGACAGTTGAAGCAATATGAGCAAAATTACCCGACCCATGATTTGGAGTTAGCAGCGGTGGTGTTTGCGTTAAAGATTTGGCGTCATTACTTATATGGTGTGAAGTGCGAAGTCTTTATTGATCATAAGAGCTTGAAGTATTTATTCACACAGAAAGAGTTGAATATGCGTCAGAGGAGATGGCTTGAGCTACTGAAGGACTACGACTTGACCATTAGCTATCATCCGGGGAAGGCAAACAGAGTTGCAGATGCCTTGAGTAGAAAGTCAAATCACGCCAGACAGACACCATTAGAGAAAGAGATGGCAGAGTTTGATCTTGACATTGTCGATTCCACTACTAATATTCTGGCGGCCTTGATTATTACACCCTCTCTGATTGAGCGGATTAAGGAAGCGCAGAAGGAAGATGTGATACTTATAGAAATCCGAGAGAGGATGATGACCAGTCTGACTGAGGGGTTCCAAATACACGATGATGGCAGTATTTGGTACCAAGGGAGGTTGTGCGTCCCTGATAATGAGGACCTAAGGAAGGAATTGCTGAAAGAGGCCCATAATTCGAAATTGTCAATCCATCCAGGTGCTACGAAGATGTATAATGATCTAAAGAAACACTACTGGTGGGTGGGATAAAAAGACACGTCGCAGAGTTCATTGAGAGATGCCTTGTTTGTCAGCAGGTTAAGGCAGAACATCCGAGGCCGGGAGGTTTGATGTCGCCATTGGAGATACAGAAGTGGAAGTGGGAGCATGTGGCGATGGACTTTGTAGTAGGACTCCCTAAAACAAGAAACGGCAACGACATGATTTGGGTGATTGTTGATCGATTAATGAAGACTGCTCACTTCCTACCCGTGCCTATTGATGTGACCGTGGAAAGATTGGCGACGTTATATATTGATGATATTGTTAGCCTACATGGAGTCCCAATCAGTATCGTCTCAGACCGTGATTTGAAGTTCACCTCTCGATTCTGGTCAGCTTGTCAGAAAAGGTTGGGGACGGAGCTGCGACTGAGTACCGCTTTTCATCCATAGACAGACGGGCAGTCTGAGAGGACCATTCAAACTTTAGAGGACATGTTGAGAGCGTGCGCATTGGACTTCAAGGGGAACTGGGACAGTATGATCAAGCTAATTGAGTTCTCCTACAACAACAGTCACCATAGTGCCATCGGCATGGCACCCTTTGAGGCGCTCTATGGACGTAAGTGCAGGTCTCCTGTTCATTGGGATGAGGTTGGTGAGCGCGTGGTTACCGGTCCTGAGTTGGTTGAGCAGACTAGAGAGAAAATGAAGTTGATACGTGATAGACTCAAAATTGCTCAGGACAGAAGCAAGAGCTGGGCTGATTCGAAACGACGTCCCCTAGAGTTTGACGTCGGCCAGAAGGTTTACTTGAGGGTGTCGCCTATGAAGGGGGTTTCACGATTTGGTTTGAAGGGTAAGCTGAGGCCTCGCTACATTGGCCCTTATGAGATACTCGAGAGGGTAGGTACGCTAGCCTACCGATTAGCATTACCCCCTGCTTTGGCTCAGGTTCACAACATATTTCATGTTTCTCAGTTGAGGAAATATGTTCCGGACCCGAGCCATGTTTTGGATGCGTCACCATTGAGGATCCGACCGGACATTACGTATGAGGAGACTCCTATCAGGATAGTGGATCGCAAGGACCAAGTGTTGAGGCACCGAGTCATCCCTTATGTCAAAGTGCAGTGAACCAATCACACCGAGCGCGAGGCAACTTGGGAGCTTGAGGAGCAAATGGGAGAAAGATATCCACAGCTTTTCGAATAAGGTACGTCAAGTTTCGAGGACGAAACTTCTTGTAAGATGGGTAGGATGTTATATACGAGAAAAAAAATTTAATTATGTGTTAAATAAAAGGGTGCATGCGTGTGAGGGGATAAGGGACGGGGGAGATTTATCTTGTTATTGATTTGATTAGTATTGGAATCCTAGATATGGTAAATTCCTAAAAAGAATAATAAAATAAATCCAAATCCCCCCAAATTCCTCCCCACCCCTAAGACTTTAAAACACCCTAATCCTCCCCTTCCCAACCTCAATTTCGGCTGCAACCCTACCCACAAAAAAAAAATTAACGTGAGAAACAGAGAGGGGAGAGGAGAGGAGAAAAAAGGGGGGGGGGAGAAAAAGAGAGAGAAGAAGAAGAAGGATAGCGCGGCCTCCACACTTGAGTTCTAATCCGCCTAGATCATTCGTTTAAGGTAGATAATATTTCATGTTTTTTTTTTCAATTATTAAAAAAAAAGAAGTTAGGGCTAGTCTGCCAGCGCGCGCCAGCGGGCCGGACCCTTAACGGGCCGGGGCTGGGGGCTGCAGGGCCGGACCCATTAACTTAAATTAATAAAAAAAAGGGCAGAAGAGGGCCGGCTGGCCAACGGACCGGGCCGGATGGCCAGCGGGCCGGACCGAAGGCAGACCAGGCCCAATATCTAAACGGTTAAAAAAAATTTAAAAATTAAATTAAGGGCGCTGGCGGGCGGGCCAACACGTGGGCCGGGGCAGGGAAAATTGTACAGGGCCGTGTTTCGGCCCATTAAAAAAAACTGGTTGATTATTTAGAAATTTTAATAAGTTCTGGAAATTAGAAAAAGGTTAAATAAATGATTTTAAATTCCAGAAAATATAATTAAATACCAGAAAATTCTAAATAAATTCCAGAAAATATAAAAAGGTTAAAATTAATTTATTTCCACTTAATTTATGAATTTTGGTAAATGCAAGTAATTAAAAATAATTAGCAATAAATAGAATTAAATAAGAGAAAAATAGGAAAAATTAGTAGAAAATTCTAGAAAATTAATACAAGCTAAGGGAAAATAAAAGGAATGCTAAATAACAACTTTCCAATACTCGTAAAATTTACACAACCAAATATTGAGTGCCGGAGTTGGTGAGGATGGGCGTACGGGCCCCAAGCGACTTTGTTGTTGCATTCATGGCACGTGCATTGCATTTGGAGTGGATCATGGTGTATGGGCCACAGGTACTCGGTCATGGTGGATCATGGTGTACGGACCATGGGCATCGGTTAAGGTGGATCGTGGTGTACGCGCCACGGGCATCGGTCAGGGTGGATTGTAGTGTACGGGCTACAGGCATCCAGTCAATCCCGGGATCATGCATTGCATATAGGTCTAGGGCATATTGCATGACATGATTCTTGTTGCGTGTGACACGTTACTTGAGCATGCATCACGTACTTGCGCATTTTCTATGTGGAGTGTTTTATTTACCGCATTTACTTTATCTTATGCATGTTATCTTATATTTATGTGCTATGTGATTATATCATGTCTACGTGCTATGTGGCTATATCATTTCGGTATGTACGTTTTGTATTTGTTTGAGGCGGGCATCTACTGGATGATTTCTGTCACTCACCCCTACTTCCCAGGTGAGCCGGAGGAGGACTACGAGCACATTTTTGTTGAGGACGGGTCGGACGTAGCAGAATGGGCCGGTTGAGAGCTGCAGCTAGGATAGGAGGGAACTCTGCAGCCGTTTTGCTCTTGTTACACTTTGAGGATTTTTCCACATACTACTTTATTATTTTTATTCCCAGAATTTCTATTCAGCAATGTAATGACAATTAATGGAGTTTAATTTATGTTGTGGTTTACGTTTCCGCAAAAAAATTTCTACGTCATTTTGACAAGTAAGAGTTTGGTTGACGCTTTGTATCCTCCTTAGTGAGATACGGCGGGTGCACTGTTCTCGAGATTAGGGCTCGGGAGCGGGGCGCTACAGACACATCATTTTGTTTCTTGGAGAACCAAGAAACTAAGCAATCTCCAAGGAATTGGCATGTTCTGGAGGTGCTTTTTCTTCAACTAGGTTTCCGGCATAGTCGGAGTGACTTTACCCTCTTAAATCAAAACAACCATTTTTGGGATAAAACAACCCAAAGTTCAAAGTTCCTTTCAAGTACCTAAAAATACGTTTAATGGCAACTAGATGCGGATTTCTTAGGCATGCTTTGAAATCTAGCATATAAACATACATCATGCAAAATATTCGGTCTACTAGCGGTCAAATAAAGTAAACTACCAATCATACCCCTATATTTGGTTACCTCAAGTGGCTTTCCTTTCTCATCTTTGTCAAGCTTTGCACTTGTGCTCATTGGTGTGCTCACACTTCTTCCATCCTCAAACTTGTATTTTTTGAGTAAATCCTTTGTATATTTTGTTTGAGATATGTACACTCCGTCTTGAGTTTGCTTGATTTAAAGACCAAGAAAGTAGTTGAGTTCACTCATCATGCTCATTTCAAATTCTCCTTCCATCAATTTAGCAAAATGCTTACAAAGAGAATCATTAGTAGCACCAAATATAATATCATCCACATAGATTTGAACAAGCAATTAATGGTTTCCTTGTTCTTTAATAAAAAGAGTAGTATCGACTTTTCCTCTTGAAAACTCATTTTCAAATAGGAAGTTACTTAACCTATCATACCAGGCCCTAGGAGCTTGTTTAAGTCCATAAAGGGTCTTTTTGAGTTTAAATACATGATTTGGATAATCATGATTTTCAAACCCTGGTGGTTGAGCTACATACACCTCTTCATGAATTATTCCATTCAAGAATGCGGATTTCACATCCATTTGGTATAGTTTGAAATCCTTATAGCATGCATGTGCTAATAGCATACTAATAGCTTTTAACCTAGCTACGGAGACAAAGGTCTCATCATAATCTATGCCTTCCTCTTGTCTATATCCTTGAGCTACTAACCTAGCTTTGTTTCTAGTAATATTTCCTTTATCATCTATTTTGTTTCTAAATACCCGTTTAGTGCCAATTATAGGATGATCACCAGGTTTAGCTACTAAATCCCAAACATCACTCCTTTCAAATTGATTTAGCTCTTCTTGTATGGGAAACACCAAATCTTCATCATTTATTACCTCTTTTCTATTTTTAGGCTCAACTTGTGAAATGAAGACATTTTCATTAAATTTTCTCCTAGTCATTATGCCTTGACTAGTTTCATCTAATATTAATTCTTTAGGATGATCTATCCTATACTTATATGAATCCGGTAAATTTGAGGTATCTCCTCCTACTTCTTCATTTTCAACCTTAGGTTCAAGGGGATCAATCCTAAGGTCAATGACAATAATACCTTTTGGATTTTCAAATTTCTCTATATGACTTACTTCAATTATTTCATCATCATCATCATCATTAGTGTTTGGTTCATCCTCAATGAGTTCACTAAACTTGATATGAATTGATTCATCAACTTTCATGCTTCTTTTATTACATACCTTAAATGCCTTGCTATTTTGAGCATATCCCATGAAGATTCCTTCATCCGCTTTGAAATCGAGTTTATCCAAGTTACCTTTGGTGTTAAGTATAAAGCACTTACAACCAAAAACCTTGAAATAACCAATATTTGGTACTCTACCTTTCTAAAGCTCATAAGGAGTCTTTTTGAGAGATGGTCTCAAATAAAATCTATTTATCACATGACAAACAGTGTTTACCGCTTTGGCCCAAAAATACTTGGGTAGCTCAAATTCATTTAGCATGGATCTACTCATTTCTTGAAGTGTTCTATTTTTCTTTTCTGCAACACCATTTTGTTGAGGAGTTTTTGGAGCCGAGAAATTGTGTCCATACCCTTTGGATACACAAAATTCTTGAAATTCACCATCAAACTCACCATCTCTATCACTTCTAATTTCCATAATTGTGTCTTATCTTTGATTTTCTAGTCTCCTACAAAGCTTTATAAATTCTTGGCATGCATCATTCTTTTTAGCTAAGAACATTACCCAAGTGTACCTAGAGAAGTCATCTACCACCACAAAGGTGTAACGTTTTCTACCTAGACTTGCCGTACCAATATCCCCATACAAATCCATATGAAGTAATTGTAGAGGTTTGGTGGTGGAGATTTCACTTTTGGGCTTGAATCTTGTTTTAACAAGCTTTGCCTTTTAACAAGTGTCACATAAGCCATGGGTTTCAAAATTCAATTTTGGAAGACCTTGGACTTTTTCATTTTTGCAAATCTCTTTGAAATTTTTAAAACTAGACGTCCAAGTCGTCTATGCCATAGTTGAGTCAAATCATTTTTGACAACTAGGCAAGAAACATTTTGTGATATCAAATCATGTGTGCTAAATTTGTAAACATCATTTTTCCTTATAGCCTCAAAAACAATCTTATCATTCCTTTTCACAATGCATTTTCTTTTCACAAATTCAACTTGAAAATTAGCATCACATAGTTGTCTAACACTTATCAAATTATATTTAAGCCCTTCTATATATAGTACATTATTAATAGTGAAAGAAAAGTTACCAATTTCTACATGTCCAAGGATTTTGGCTCTAATATTGCCAAAATGCACCGTTCCACCATCTTGGAACTTGAGCTTGGTGATCAACGTTTTGTCTCCGGTCATGTGTGTTGAACATCCGTTGTCCATAAGCCATTTGGTTCCTTCTTCTTTGGCTACTCCATTTATCTTGAGAGCCTAGAAAACAAAGAGATTCATGCATTGGTACTTTTTAATGATTGGGTCCTTTAGGGTTAGTTTGTCGACTCTTAGGCTACCAAACATACGTACTTCCAAATCTAGCTCTACGTGCAGTCTTCACATGTCCTACTTTGTTATAATGAAAATAAGTGGGTACACGCCTTGGTTTAGAAGATGATGAGTCATGTTGTGTTTTTCTCTTGTTTGTCTTTTTCTTTAACGACTTAGGCTTAATGGAAAAATGTGATGAATTAAATCCTAAACCGAATTTATCATTTCCAATTCTTTGGTTTCCAAGTAGTTTGTCTACATTATTTTTACCATTTGTTAGTCTTTGTAAATCTAACCTTAGTTTCTCACATTCTTTCCTAATTTCCACATTTTCAAGAGCTACGGTTTTATGCATGGTGAGTATGATGTCATGATCTTGAAACATCAAAATGTTTTTATCATGCGAGCATTTATTTTCTAAAATACACTTCTTGAACTCTTTCTTCAAATGTTTATCTTTAAATTGAGTTTTTCAAAATCATCTTGCAAGTCCCCTATTTCAACTTGCAAATTTGAAATATTAGAATTTACTTCAAGGTCATCTTCAATCGTCATGAGACAAGTATGTTGAGCCTTTAGATTTTCAACTATTGCAACAAGTCCAACATCTTGATCTTCACTTTCTTCTCCTTCCGTTTCGGAGAGAAGACCATCCCACGTGGTTACCTCTGCATTAAGAGCTTTCTTCTTTTGAGGAAAGACATTTTTTCTTGTTTTTGTGGCTCCTTGACGTGGCAATCGGCAATGATGTGACCTGGTCGACTAGACCTACAGCAATTTTTGTTTGCCTCTTTTTCTTTGGGTGGCCTCTTGAAAAACTTTCTTTCTTGATCTTTATTTCTTGTTGCCATTCTTCTAAATTTTCTTACTAGAAAAGCAACTGCTTCATCCGATTCATCAGACTCTACCACCAATCCTTTGTGTGATGTTTGTGTGTGTTTGATAGGATTCATCCTATTTTGTTCATCAATAAGAATTTCATGAGTAAGAAGATTACCAGATAGATTATCGAGGGTAAGAGTCTTGAGATTCTTTGATTCGGTGATGGCGGTGACTTTAGGTGTCCATTCTCTTGGAAAATAGTCGAGAAGTTTTGAGACAAGGTCTTCATTTGAGATTTTCTTATCCACCATGGAAAGTTGATTCACTATTCGTGTGAATTGGTCGATTGTATCCTCAATCTTCTCACCGCTCTTCATTCCGAACATCTCATATTCCTTCATGAGCATGAGTCTTTTGGCCATTCTTACTTGCTCAGTTCCTTCGCGTATCATTTCAAGCCTTTTCCATGCCTCATGGGCTGTTTCAAGACCTTGGAGTCTAATGAGCTCGGTGGTGGTAAGAGCACTTGAGAGAATGTCAAACGCTTTGCCATTGACGGCGAAGTTTATCTTCTCTTCATCGGTGTACTCATCCTCATCTTTGAACATTGATTCTCTTTTTGAGTTGGTAATCATAGGAACATCAATTCCTTTGACAACGGCTCTCCATATACCAAATCCATAGCCTTTCAAATGATTGATCATTTGAAATTTCCAGAAAGAGTAATTTTGGGCATCAAACATAGGTGCTTTAGTGTTTGATCCTGAAAATAGTGTAGTAGGCTTGGAAGTTGAAGTGTGAGATGAAGAGGTTTAGGTTGTCATTGCCCTGATTTTTAACCTTGCTACTTGCAAAGATAGGCCAAGCAATCAAGGTTAGGCTCTGATACTAATTGTTAGGTCCAAAATAAACTCTAGAGGGGGAGGTGAATAGAGTGTTTGGCACTTTTGCGGAATTTTCTTGTTTGGCTCAACTCAAATGAAATTCAAAATCACATCAAGAATGGGAGGTGCAATGAATGAGTACACCGGATATAGAGTGGTTCGAATCATAAATGATTCTACTCCACTACCACTTTGTTGACAAAGTGGATTTTCAACAACTACTCTTCTTATTAGAGACAATAAGAACAACCACAGCAACACTTACACTAACACCTTAATGTAAGCAACAACAACAGCAACTTCTTGCATAAACTACACTAGTGCAACTACAGTAGCTACAGCTCTAGCAAGAACAACTTCTTGCTACTTCACACCTTCAACAAAGTTCCCTCAAGAACTTTCTCACAGTGGGTTGAAGGAAATAGTAATGTTCAAACTTTCTCACTAGTCTAAGCACAGGAAAGAGATCAAATATTTATGGTTCCTCTTATACTAGACTCTCTATCTCTCAATATACAATAATGAAAAAAACAAAGAAAAGCTTAACAAGCTTTAAGATCTTTTACAAATGTGAGAGAACTATACAACAATGAATAATGAAGCTAGATGATGGTGAAAGTGTGTATTTTCCTCATCCAAGCTTCTCCCATTTACATATGAAGTTTTTGAGGCCTCCACCATGTCTTCAACTACACCAAATGTCAAGAAAATGTCCAAATAGTCTTTAGCCACCCTATGGAGTGATTTGATCCTTAATAGCCCACCTGGGATTGCTTAGATATGGATACAATAGTCAAGGAATCATGTAGTATGTTGGAGTAAAGTCTACAAGAAATTTGAGTAAGATTGGATAGAGAAAATACCATGAATCTCCCTTGGATTTTGTTCCAATGTTCAAAAATTTTGAATTCTGGGGGGACATCGATCGATCTATGTGCGTGGGGAGAGATCGATGTCCTCCAGAAACTTTGCAGTTTTTGAAACTACTAGACATCGATCTAGCGAAGTCCCCCCTAAAGAGACTAATGTCACTTCGATCGATCGATGTCCCCTGGACTGAGAGATCGATGTTGGACAGAAAGGTTTCTGCCTGACATCGATCGATTGATGTCCCCAGGTTGAGAGATCGATGTTGGACAGAAAGCTTTCTGCCTGACATCGATCGATTGAAGTGAGAGGCTGAAGTGACATCGATCGATCGATGTCCCCAGTCAGAGAGATCGATGTTGGACAGTGAGATCCAATCTCAACCATTTTTGACATAGTGTAATTTTCTCATTTTGCATCAAGTCTCAAGCATAAATTTAACTTATTTAAAACATCTTTTCATCATCAAAACAATCTATATCTGAACAACTGATACATTCTATGTAGCTAGACATTTATAAGGAATTTATGATGTACTCCACTTCAATAGAAATCCGTGTTGCAGTCAAGGAGATATTTTCCAAACAGGATGACATCTCAGAACTGTAAGAAATTGAAGCTCATCTTCATGAGCTTAAACAAGGCAACCTTGTTGTCCACAAATACTATACATTACTCACGAAGGCATGGCAGCAGATATATTTTTTTGAAGCACTTCAGTGGTCCTGCATCATTGATGCTGCGGTGTACAAGGAGATTACGGAAAAGAAGCGGGTGTTTTGCTTCCTAACTGGACTGAACCCAGAATTCAAAACTACACGAAGCCGAATTCCGAGCACCAAACCACTGCCGACCCTGAAGGCTACTTTCGCAGAGATCAAACACGAGAAAGCCGGAAGAAGTTCATGATGGGAGGATCTTCAATGTTGGAGTCCTATGCCCTGCATTCTGAATAGCCAACGGAGTTAGTAGGGCTGGCTGTTAAAAGATACTTTACTCCTACTGGGTAAAGTATGTAAGTACTGCAAGAAAGAAGGCCATACAGTCGACGACTGTTGAAAGCTCTAGGCAAAGCTGATCCGAGAAGAAAAACCTCCTTTGAAGACCAACAATGCGCCCTAGAGGCCATAACAAAGAACTGCTGGACCAAGTGCTGCAAATCAGGTCAGCAGCATGAATCAACCTGGAGCAATTCGACCAAACACGAACCACCTCAGCTCAACAAAAGTAGATGATGCTGAGTTTATTACAAAGGATCAGATTGCTACTATGATCAACTTGCTCAATAGACAAGGTGGCCGAACTGAACTACACCTGGCAACAATAGCAGGATATATTTAGCCGAGCTCCAACAGCTCATGGATCGTTGACTCCGGGGCAACAGATCACATGATAAACAATAGTAACCTTCTGAATTTATATACTCCTTTTACCATTCAAAAGAAAGTAAAGATTGCTAATGGAACTTCATTAGAAGTTATAAGCACTCGCTCAGCTGTGATAACAAATAAAATATTTCTGAAAGAAGTCTTGCATGTTCCCAACTTAAGTTTTAACCTAATGTCGTTAGGAAAATTTGCTAGAAATAGTAATTGCATGGGCTTTTTCTCATCCACAGAATATGGTTTTTAGAAAAACAAAATGAAACGGATGATTGACAGTGCTAGGAACATAGCTGGCCTATACCTTTTAGAGTCAGACAATCAAGCCTTGATTAGCACAGGTGAGCTGCCGGGGAACCAGAATACCATGCCCTTTAGAACATCTTGTATAGGGGATATTTTGCTTTGGTATAATAGACTGGTACATCTCAATTTCGTAATTTTAAACAAATAATGCCAAAATTATTTTGCTCATCTGATCTTGCAAATATTACTCGTGAAACTTGTCAAATAGCAAAACAAACAAAACAGAGTTGTCCAGCTAAACCATATAAGTCTTCTACAGCTTTTAACTTAGTTTATTCAGACATCTGGGGTCCATCTAGAATTGCTAACCTCAATGGTGCAAAATGGTTTATCATCTTGGTGGATGACCAACTAGAGTAACTTGAGTCTACTTGTTAAAAAATAAAAGTGAAGCAGGACAAACATTTCAAAGATATGCTGCACTGATTAAAACCCTGTTCGGCTGCACCATTAAAACACTATGGACTAATAAAGGGTTTGAATAATTAGACAGTGCAATCCGAAATTTTATGTCAGAAAATGATATTTATCACCAAACTTCATGTACTTACACCTCTAAACAAAATGGTGTAGCTGAACGAAAAAATAGACACCTACTTGAAGTCACCCAAGCTATTATGTTTGCAATGAATATACCTAAACAATATTGGGATGAAGCTCTACTGACAGCGAACTACCTAATAAATAGAATGCCAACTAGGACTTTATCTTTTAAGGGCCCCAGGGAAATACTCCTTGGACAATATCCCAATTCTAAGCTATTATCAGAACTTCCATTAAAACTTTTTGGATGCACAATATATGTGCATGTTCAGCCCGGCCTTAGGAGTAAACTGGATCCTAGAGCTGAAAAATGCATTTTCGTAGGATATTCTAATTCTTAAAAAGAATATAAGTGCTACTGCCCATCTAATAGATGAATGCATGTAACTCTAGATGTTACATTTGATGAAAAACATGCATTTTATGGACCTATAGGAGAAACAAAAGGAATAAGAGTAATGAATATGAACCCAGTTTCCAAGTATCAAGACTGCCGAGCTCAACTACTCAGCCGAGCTGCACGCCACAGGTCGGCTGCGGGGCACCTCAGGGCACCACTGATTCTCCATCTAGTTCCACTTCTCCTGTCATTTCCAATGATCAGGATGATCTAGGATGGAGCAGTCAACCTGCCACACTTGATCAACTATCTCCGACTGAAGTAGAGGAAAACTCAAAGCACAATGAATATGATCATGTAATCAAACTTGATGACATGCCAATTGCTACAAGGAAGGGGACTAGAGAATATAATAAGAATCTCATATGTACGAAGTACTGCATTGATGATTATGTAACCTACAATAGATTGAATCCCAGCTTTAAGACATTCGTATGCTCACTCAATAGAAATTCTATACCCAACACCATTGAAGAAGCACTCAGCAGACCTGAGTGGAGAAAGACAATCCATGAACATATGAATGCCTTAGAAAATAATCAAACCTGGGAGCTAACTCCCAGCTCAGCTACAAACAAACCTGTAGGATGCAGGTGGATTTTTACCATAAAATACAATAATGATGGAAGCATGAATAAATATAAGGTAAGATTAGTCGTTAAAGGGTTTACACAAATATATAGAGTAGATTATTTAGAAAGATTCGCTCTAGTCGCTAAGTTGAACCCTATTAGAGTCATCTTCTCTATAGCCGTAAATCTAGACTGGGAGCTTTATCAACTTGATGTAAAAAATGCGTTTTTAAATGAAGATTTAATAGAAGAAGTTTATATGAGTGTACCACTAGGATTTAGTAATGAAACAAATAAGGATAAAGTATGTAAACTGAGAAAGTCACTGTACAGTCTGAAACAATCATCTCGGGCATGGTTCAAAATCTTTACCAAAGTAGTGACTGACATGAAATTCAACCAAAGCCGTAGTGACCACACCCTGTTTACTAAAATTTCACCTAAAGGGGAGCTGACTATACTAATAGTATATGTTGATGACATTATAATAACTGGGAATGATAATAACAAAATTTATGATATTAAAACATATCTATCTAAGCAGTTTGAAATGAAGGACTTAGGTAAGCTCAGATACTTTCTAGGAATGGAAATTGCTAGGAATAAAGTAGCAATGTTTATCTCTCAAAGGAAATACATACTCGACCTCCTAAAGGAGACTGGTCTGGTCGGATGCGACCTGAAAATATGCCAATAGAGCCCAGAAATAAACTAAGAGATCAATAAGATCATACACCAACCAATAAATAGAGTTATCAGAGACTAATAGAAAAAGTAATTTACCTATCACATACTAGACCCGATATCTGTTGCGTTGTTAGTTTTATATCGCAATATACGCACAATTCTATAAATGAGTACCCAAGCTACTCTTAGAATTCTCAGAAACCTCAAGAATGCACCTGGTTAGGGACTGAGCTTTAGGAAGAATGCATATCGAAGTATTAAAATTTTCACGGATGTAGACTGAGCCGGATCAAAAACTGACATAAGATCGACTACAGGCTATGGAACATTCCTTTGGGGAAACTTAGTCACATGGCGAAGTGAGAAACAACATGTAGTATCAAGGAGCAGAACAGAAGCTGAGCTAAGAGCCCTTGTATTAGGAATATGCGAGGGGATTTAGATCAGAAGAGTACTTGAAGATCTTCATATCAAGCCAGGTCTGCCAATCCAAATGTATTGCGACAGTGTCTCTACAATAAGTATGCCAGAGAATCCAGTTCAGCACGACAAATCTAAGCATGTAGAAATTCACAAGCATTTTATCAGAGAAAAGATATAAGGAAATAAGGTCAGGTTAGTACGCATCTCCACCAAGGATCAAGTTGCTGGCATTGAATGTCAAGCTTGTTTGTAAGAATATATACAACTAAGCTTGAGGGGGAGTGTGGAAACTAAGTCAAAACTGAGCTGAGCTAACAGAAGAGAAGCGTAGCCATGCTGAGCTAAATAGAAGCTGAGGCGAAGCACGGACAAAGACATAAATAATAAGGACAAGCTAATGAATGGCCGTGTTGAACTGAAGTATAGCTGCAGTGAAGCACAACAAAGTAGGCCAAAGATTACGAAGGAAAGAAGTGTTGAGCAGATGTGACGAAGCGAAGCACAAGACACAGAAGGCCGACCAACCATACTTTAGTCAAAATTGTAAACATAGTTATTTTTACTGCATATAGAAGAGCTGCCTTGGTAACTAGCCATTACCACAGCTGTTATAATTTACTGTAGATAAATTGTAGATAAACAGTAACCACTGTCTAAGTGGTGAAAATAGCCGTTAGAATTAGTTTTTCACCCCTATAAAAGAGAAACACCTCTGTACATTATAATTTTAACTTGAATGAAGTTCGATTCTTTCAGTAACGACAGACTAAAGAACTTGTAACATGTTATAATCATATGGGCATCATCCTTTTCTTGCAACGGGTCCAGAATCTCATTGGTAAAAAAAAAACAGTCTTCAATGGTCTAAACTGCATGTCAACATCTAAACAGCAACACTCTTCTAACTGTTACTAAACCTCTTGAACAAACATCCGAATGCCCTATTTAATTGATGGTACGAACCTCATATTCATCAATATCAACAATAGAAATCCTGCCATACATGACGGGATCTATTCCCAAATGATCAAACAATAGCTTTCACCACATCATGATATAATTTTATGTTCATAGATAAAAATGTTATATCTCATAAAGAAATTAATAAAAAGCATGGTTAAGATAAGATAGGGGTAGGTGCAGATATAATGGATTTTTTATATTCATATAATCATGAAATAATATTAATTATTGCGTAAAATATCGACACGTTATGTTATGCCCGTGACGAACCGGGCATAGGAAAGGTAAAGAAAAATAAATAAATATAGGATAAAGATTACCAAGTAGCATTTGGATTGGAATAGAATTATGCAAGACAGAGATAGAAATCAAAGTGTTGTCCCAATAGAATTCTTAAACCTATTAAGAAACAAATTATATACCTCTCTATATGTAACCCCTAACAAAAAAAATAAAAATCTAAACCCTCCCAAATTTCTCCCCCACCAGCCGGCCCTCCCCCAGTCACCATGGAATTCGGTAGCCTCTCCCTCCAATTCAACAAAGTGGCTGCCATTCAAAGAGGGAGTTCTGCCAGTAAAGAAAAAGGATTCCAGCGGCACCTATATCAAGTGAAGAAAAGAAGGAAAAAAAAAAGAGAAATCAAAGAAAATCCTAGTTAATCTTATACTGTATATATACCTACGCGCGCGCACAGATATACATATGTGTGTATATATATATACACATATGCACACCTATACACACACGAAATAAATCCTACCCAAATACTAAAGAAATTCTGCCAGCACTATTGGAAGAAGAAGGAAGGTGGTTTTATTCACCAAAAGCCCTAATATGAATTTGTGAAATCCGTATCGATATTTTCGTATCAAATCATGGATCATACATAAGTATATGAGATTGCATAAGTGGATGTATATATGTGTAAAGCCGTGTGTATGTATATGAATATATTTATATATGCAAAGTTTAGATATATCGTGAGCGGGCCAAATTCGTATGTCCGTATACATATGGACTTCAAAGTGTGAATTCTATTAAAAAAAATAGCCAAGAACCACAACTAGATAATGGAAAAGAAGCGGCCGAATAATAGAGTTGAAAGTAAGGAATAATTTTTGTACGTGTGTGTGTCTATATATATATATATGCCATGGCCTTGAGTTTGTGCAAGTATATTGGTAAATTTGTAATTTGTGGAATGTGGGCCAAAGGAATGGTGGAATCTGAGGCAATAGGAATTGGGGCCACCTGGGTTACCTACATAATATTTGTCCATTCTTTTCTTAGGCTAATTGCATGTACTTTTTTTTATGAAACAGATTTTATTGAAAGAAAGCCTCACTTGTAGCGAAGAAAAACCATATTACATAATTGAGTCATCGTAAGAAAAAAGCGAATGCAATGAATAAATAATTGTCAACCTCCAATCATATATGATATGCCGCATTAAAACCTTGCCAAGTAAAACCACCCTTGTGGATAAAACCTTGGCGAAGGAAAAAACGTACATATTTATATAATTAGAGCGTTGATACATGACAATGTACATGAAAAATTGTATTGTGATCCAACAAAACGCTCTATCTGCCATGTTTGAGATATATAGTGCCTTAACCTGGATTCAATAAGCGTCCATTTCCATCTATTCTTGCACCCACGAGCACCCTCACGCAGTCACCGAAAAAACCATGTATGCCAAAACAAACAGTCAATGTGATACATATAGATAATGCGTATAAGAACCGACGTGTATCTAAGAAACATACCGACGTTGCTTGTATTCATTAAGAATACAGGCAACCACCAAAAAATGACATCCAAGGCAGCTACAGCCCACTCCAAAAGAATGTATGGTGCATTTTCTACGGACTCCCACAGGTTACCATCACAAACCGCAGCAAATAGGCCTCGCAAAAGCATTGTTCCACAAGATTCATAAAAGTAGCAATGTAGATAGAATTTCAATTTAATACGAAAGCCACAACAGGAAAACATAGTACCCATGCTGCCTCCATCAATAAAATGATACATGCAGGTATAAAATGTTTAGCCATATCCTGCATGCAAATATGATGTTGACAAATCTGTGACGAGGCAGCCTCGAGCAATCGCTGGGAGATCTCATTAGAAATCAAACCGATTTAAAAGCGGATGCTGCATAGCATATGCAGCCAGATTGCTAATTGCATGTACTTGATTTTATATATATATATATATATATATATATATATATATATATATATATGATTTATCACTTTCTCCAAAAAAAACATGTAAAAGTATGTATATATGTTAGCCGAAGGAATATAGGCTATATTGTTGAGACAAATTAAAAAGTGCTGTGCTGAGACGGATTGTGGTAATTGGAAGATGACCATGCACAATCCTTTTATGTATATAATAAATAATTTTCAAAGTCTTGGATTCATATGAGTTATATGTATATATGTGCCTCGTATTTACGTTTACGTATATACGTGTATATGCACATGTATGAGTGTGGTCATATATAGGTATACACACACGGTTGAGATGGAGAAGTATTTGGTATTTTGGGCTTTTGGCCTATTTGGATTATATGTTTGGAAATTGTGATATTTGGATGGCATTTTGGTAATTTTGGCAAATTTTACATTTTCGCCCATTTTGGTAATTTAGACTAACTTTGGTACCTTGAAATCATTTTGAAAAGTCGCGTTGCATATTTTTAGAAATTCACCCCTACACTTGAAATATATTGTTAAGCTGGATTAGTTCCAAACTAATGGGTCGTCCGAGCATGTTAGCTATTTTGGTATATAGAATGCTCGGGCACATTTGGCTGCCGCTTGGACAGTCCAAGAAAATTTGATTATTTTGATAGGCTGCCTGTGACACATTTGCCCAATCAGAGGATCAATTCGTAAGTCTTAGGGTATATGTCATTTGTAGAGAAAGTGCTATAGCCATTGCATTGTTTTGGACCGTTTTAGCCGTATTTTGGATATTTTTGATTTGAAAATTTGGAGTTTGGACCGGTTAAGCCAGATTTGTATATTTGAATTTGGACCGAGTTGTACTCGGATTTAGATTTTGGATTTTTTACCAGCTAAATCGGATTTGGAAACTTTGGACTTTTGGACTTTGGAATTTTTGACATTTGGAATTTTGAGTCTTTGACTTTGGATGCTTTGACATCACATATTTGGAAAATTTGCATCATCGATTTTGATTTGAGATAATCCCTGATTGGACTTTGTTACATACTTTGTTGGACCTATTTGCTCTATTTGATTTTGGTCGTTAGAGGCAAAATTATAAATTTTGTTTGCGAAGAGAAGTATGCTATTATTTTATACTGTCACTTATTTTATCACACTTGCTTCTCCGTGTATGATCACATGGTAAGTATAGTGAGGCTATTTACTAGGCAACTTATCGCTCATACCATACTTCTCTATTTTTTTTCAGATGATCAGGGCTATGAATAGTATACCCGAGGAGATCAAGAGTGGAGATATGGATGTCAATGATATTCTGAGGATTTAGTTGTGACAGTTATTTTTGCTACTCGAGGTTTATGTAATTTTTGAATATTTAATACTTATCCATGTTTGACCATTGTATCAGATTCAGATTTTCCTAGACTTTGATATTTATGATGATGATTATTTCGAGGTTTTAAATTTTGACTTTCGTTGACGTGTATTTGTTTCGTCTTTGACGCCTTGTATTTTTCTTAGCGAAATACGGTGTTTGAGTCATTTCGTATACTAGGGCTTGAGACGGGTCGCTACAGGTGGTATCAGAGCATCGCTCTAGATCCACGTCGGAAACGTAGATTTAGGCCATGATCTTAGAAATTACGTTTTGATTTTGCCCTTAAGTCACAATCTTAGACATAAGTAAGGATTTTGATTAAGAGTTGATCTGAACATTAGACAATGATTTGAACATAACTACTGATCTTAGTCATAAGCAATGGTTATATTCTAAGTATGATCTTAGAATTAAGAAATGACTTAGAATTAAGTGACGATCGGTTGAGGGGTGCGCATACCTAGAGCGATATTATATCCATGTGGTTTCGGTTAATTATATTGTTTAAGTTTTGATCATAACCTTTGCACATTTCCTTAGCCGTGATTTTAGTAACCCTAAGTGAATGTGTATAATTAAATTACATGAATTGTAATGTTAACCAGGATGCCTTACTGAAGGCGCTGGTTGATGCATAAATTTAGATGCGCATGGTAATTACTAGCGCTGCTTCCTTGTAGCAGCAGAATGAGACCCGGTACGATTAAGATAATTGAAGCAGGTTTATGCCTCTACTTTAAAAGTAGTGTCGGAATGCGACTAGGTCTAAGTTGAAATCGGAGCTGCTAAGGAATGATTTATAGTAGAATGCTAGAAACTAAGTAACGATTTATAAGCATTATGATCAGTCGAGTTCAGTGAGAGATATCGAACGGAGGAATTTAAAGTCTAGGGTTATGATGGAGGCAAGCACCCCATGGATTGATGGATTGCCTCCACCCTAACCGTATACACGCCTCAAACAGCCTTGCGTGGGACAATGGTGTGATCACCACCTTTTTGGACAGGAGCTCATGCAACGCATAGATTCTAGCAAATTCAAACCTCCAATTCCAACCAGTCACTTCTAATCCTTGAAATTTGGTTCACCAACAAGGGACGCTACACACCTTAGTTGATTTTAGACTTGATTTTATGTGTGAAAACCAAAGGAAAATAATACCTCTCTTAAGGGGTGCAAACCAAAAATTGTTAGTCAAAAAAAAATGGCAATGTCTTTCTTCCTTTCATGGCACAAGCCACGCCTATATGTAGTTGGTTCCTCACAGATTTTTTGTAATAATCCTGATGAAAATTATCTAATGTATGCCGATATAAGATCTACCAAAAACAACCAATGAGAAGAAAGCAAGATAAATGTTTGAAAATAATAATCCTATATTTCGGAAAAGATGACACAATCTCGATTTTTCTCTACACGCCTGTAGTTGGTAATAAGCCTTTGGACTCTTCAAAAAAGTTGAAGAGCATGAAATTTCATTGCATTTGGACTCTGGAATCACCTCATTTAGATAACCACATGAAGAGTTATCGCCTCCTAAAAATCAGACTCCAGAATTCTAGAAACTTTCTAGATTTTGTCTACTGTTTTTTGGTCCTTTTGTCATCCGAGTTTGGAAACGTGCTCAACACAAAAATTTTCCCAAAATGAGTCTTCTAATACGTCCAAGTGGTTTGAACGCTTTTGGAATAGTCTTCGGAGCTGTGTTCGCAAAATGGCTGGCTGTGCACAGGACATAGCTTCCTAGATTTTAGGTTTTTTCCGTCACATGGATGCTCTTAACTCCAACACCTACAAAAACACTCAAACACAAACATAAGCATACGAAACATAATAATAAATACTTTCTAAGCTAACCTAGACCTAATCAAGGACAAATAATCAAAAGAAAACGAAATCACGAGGTTTCAAGTGAAGTGACTATCCTGTGGTCCCTCCAACCCTTACTTCTTGTTTGAGATGTATAAATGTCTAAGATAATCAGTTCACATGCTCAATAATAAGTATCCAACATGTGTCATCATGTGTAGTCTCATCTTGCACATGTCTACACAAGAAAGTTCCAACATCAAAGCCAGCCTTTCTTGTGTCAAGGACAATCTTCTGTGCTTGACTCCTTGTCAAGGGACCCTTGCGTTTATCATGTATGTCTCCTTGTGCAATGTTATCTTGATGAGGGTCTTCGACTTTATCAACTCCCCCGCTCCTTAGAAGGATTCAACCTTGAATCAAGGTCCTCAAAATATTCAAAGGGGGAGAGCTCAGAAACATTAAAAGTGTGAGATATAGAGCCATACCTGTCTTGTGGAAGATCAAGGGCATAAGCATTCTCACCTACTTTTTCAAGTACTTTGAAAGGTCCATCTCCTCTTGGCATCAACTTTGATTTTCGTTCCTTAGAGAACCTTTCCTTCATTAGACGCAACCAAACAAGATCACCAGGAGCAAAAGCAATGTTCTTTCTATGTTTATTAGCATGCTTGGCATATGGTTTGTTCTTTTTTCTCAAGTTGCAATTTAACCTTTTCATGTAACCTTTTAACAATGTCAGCCTTATGTTTACCGTCAAGATTAGCACATTCATTCACAGGAATAGGAAGCAAATCAAGCAGGGAGTGGGGATTAAAGCCATAAAAAACCTCAAAAGGTGAATATAAAGACCCACTACGAACAGGTATATTGTATACAAACTCAATATGTGGTAAACATTCTTTCCAATTCTTTAAATTCTTTTGAATTATAGCACGTAGGAGTTGTGATAAAGTCCTATTAACTACTTCAGTCTGTCCATTATTTTGAGGATAGGATGTGGTAGAAAACAAGAGTTTAGTACTAAGCTTTCCCCAAAGAACATGCAAAAGATGGCTTAGAAACTTGGTGTCTCTATTACCAACGATTTTCTTAGGCATGCCATGTAATCTAACAATTTCCTTGAAAAAAAATAAGCGACATGAGATGCATCATCAACCCTTTTACAAGCAATAAACTGTGTCATCTTAGAAAAATGATCAACAACCATAAAGAAACTGTCATTACCACTTTTAGACCTAGGTAAACCAAGTAAAAAGTCCATAGAAATGTCCTCCAAAGGTGAACTGGGCACGACTAATAGGGTGTATAAGCCATGGGGGTGTGTGTGACTTGGCTTGTTTGCATGCAATGCAACTTGCACAACCTTTCTCTACATCTACTCTCATACGAGGCCAAAATAAATGTTCTTTGAGATTCTTTAATGTCTTAAAGACTCCAAAGTGTCCCATCAAACCTCCTCCATGAGCCTCTTTGGTAAGCAATTCTCTCATTGAACCTTTAGGCATGCTCTATGCTCTTTGAACAAGAAGCCATTATTCAAGTAAAATTCATGAAAATGGGAATCAATAGATGCATCATAAATACTTCCGAAATCAAGATCATCCTTATAGAATTCCTTAATACTCTCAAAACCAAGCATTTGTGAAGACAACATAGTGATTAGGGGATACCTCCTAGACAAGGCATCAGCCACTACGTTTTGTTTACCTTGCTTATACTTTATAACAAAAGGAAATTTCTCAATGAACTCAACCCACTTAACATGCCTTTTGTTTAACTTACCTGGGCCTTTAGGTACTTAAGACTCTCACGGTCAGTATGAATCACAAATTCCTTAGGCTGTAGGAAATGTTGCCAAGTTTGAAGTGACTCAACTAAGGCATACAACTCCTTATCATAGGTTGAGTAATTTAAGGCTGCCCCTTTCAACTTTTCATCAAAGTATGCAATAGGTTTCTTTCCTTGTGTTAGCACAGCCCAAATGCCAACTCCACTTGCATCACATTCTATTTGGAAAGTCTCATCAAAGTTAGGTAACCTCAGGATAGGTGCTGAGGTTAACCTTCTCTTAATCTCATCAAGGGCCTTTTTTTGGGCCTCCCCCAATGGAATCCCACATCTTTCTTAACTATCTCATTCAAGGGGGCGGCTATAAAGGAGAAGTCTTTAACAAAACGTCTATAGAAGCTAGCTAAGCCATGAAAACTTCTTGCCTCTCCAACGCTTTTAGGGGTCGGCCATTCTAAGATGGACTTCAGCTTTTCTTCATCCATGTCAATCCCTGCGGAACTCACAAAAAATCCAAGGAAGGCAACTTTATCCAAACAAAAAGAGCATTTCTTAAAGTTGGCATATAATTGCTCCCTCTTCGATGTCTCAAACACGGCCGTAAGATGGTCTATATAATCATGCAAGGATTTGGAGTAAATCAAGATATCATCAAAGTATACTACCACAAACTTACCAATGAATGCTCTCTAGAATTCATTTATCAATCTCATGAATGTACTAGGGGTATTAGTCAAGCCAAAAGGCACAACTAGCCACTCATACAATCCAAAATTAGTCTTAAAAGCAGTCTTCCATTCATCCCCTTCCTTAATTCTAACTTGAAAATATCCACTCTCAAGATCAATCTTTGTAAAGTAAATGCACCATGAAGCATATCAAGCATATAATCAAGTCTAGAGATAGGGTACCTATACTTTATTGTGATCTTATTGATGGCCCTACAATCAGTGCATATCCTCCAACTTTCGTCCTTTTTGGACACCAAAATCACTGGAACTGCACAAGTGCTCATGCTCTCCCTTATTTTTCCCTTGGATAGAAGAACCTCCACTTGTCTTTGGATTTCCTTTGTCTCATCTGGATTAGCTCTATAGGCAGACTTATTAGGTAAGTGTCTTCAGAAACAAAGTCAATCTGATGTTTAATTCCCCTTAAAGGTGGAAATTCTGAGGACTCCTCGTCCGGAAACAAAGTTGAATACTCTACAATCAGTGGAACAACTCCACTAGGAAGGGTAGCTGGTAAGTCACTCATGGAAAACAACGAGTCTTTGTACTCCTTAAATAACAAGATGTAGACAGTTCCACTTGAATGCAATGCATGAGATACCTCACTACACTTGGCAAAGAATGCATGTTTCTTGACTGAAGGTGGTTTAATGGCCTCAGCCGTGGGTTGTCACCCTTCTCTTAGCGCTTTTCTCTCATTCTTAAGGCTCTCCAGGAATCTCTTTTCAGCCTCTTTCTCTTGAGAATCATTCTGACTTTTATTTCTCCTTTTTTATCCTCATATACCTTTTCGGGTGTCAAAGCATGTAGTTTGAAAAGTTTTTTATTGAACCTAAAAGAATATATATTAAGTTGACCATCATATGTAACACTTTTATCGAATTGCCAAGGTCTCCCTAAAAGGACATGACTAGCATGCATAGATGCAACATCACATAATATATCATCTTTGTAACCACCAATACATAAAGGAAGCAACACTTGTTTAGACACATGTTTCACCACAATCATTCAACCAAGATAGTCTATAGGGATGGGGGTGATCAATCAAAGGCAATTCAAGCTTCCTAACAAGCTTAACACTCGCCATATTAGCACATGATCCAGAATCAATAATTAGGCTGCAAACTTTTCCTTGAATCATGCAATGAATATGAAAAATGTTCTCTCTCTGTAAATCATCATCCTCTTTCTTGAAGTGTGCACTCAAGACCTTCCTAACTACTAGAAAATCCTTGTATGCACCTTCATCCTCACTTACAATCTCCTCTTCTATAGATTTATGTTCTTCTTCTTGAGATGGTTGCTCACTCTCAGAGTTAGTGCAATATTCATTAGTCTCTTCTATGAACATGACCCTCTTATTGTTGGGGCACTCTCTAGCATATTGCCCTCTCCCCCTACATTTGAAACATTCGATATCTCTTAATCTAGATGGAGGCATAGAAGACTTACCTTCACTTATCTGTTGTTTGCCCTTGTTATTTGTCATGGAGATTTGAAGCGGTTTGGGGGTGGCCATGGGTGTGTGGTGCCTTCCCTTGTGCTGAACATAGACCACGGCCCTGTGAGGGTGGAGGTGGCCATGGGTGCTGCCTCTGAAAGTGGACCTGGATTGCATTCTAGAATAAAAAGAAGAATTAGTCTTAAAACTTGAAACACTAGAAGAAGATCTTACCTTTAGTTGATGCTCTATCTTCTCGGTTTTATGCACTATTGAGGTTAGATCCACATAATTTGTAAGCTAAAAGTTGGAAACCAATCTCTCTGTTAAGCCCTCCAAGGAATCTAGCCATGGTAGCCTCTTCAGTCTCCTCTGTGTTGGCTCTTATCAGAAGGATCTCTAGTTCCTTGAAGTATTCATCTACACTCTTGTTCCCTTGATTAAGATTTTGAAGCCTTTGATGGTGGGTTCTTGTATAAGTCTCTGGGATAAACTTCCTGCTTATCTCATACTTCATGTCCTCCCAGGTGAAAATCAAGGGTTGCATGGCTCTCCTTCTCATGCCTTTGATTTGATCCCACCAAATCAAGGCACACTCCATGAACTCTATGGCCGCATATCTCACCTTTGGTAGCGTAGTTGGTGCAAGAATACATCAGACCAAACCTTTTTTCCCACTCAAGGTAGGCTTCGGGATCTCTCTTTCCATAAAAGGCTAAGATATTCATTTTGGTTTTGAGGTAATCATCTTCTTGAGGTACATTTCTCTTAGCTTGTACATGTGGTTGTGGCCAAACATGTCCATCATCAACCACCTCTTTATATAGCTTTCGGGTTGGGAAGTCCTCTCTTTGCTCAGGGTACCACATAGGAGCTTTTCCCCTATCTCCTCTTCCTCTCCCTCCTCCCCTATCCTCTACCTCCCATGGTTAAGGATCCTCTCGTCTCAACTTCTTGTGAGGTTTGGTCGTGATTTGGGGGGTGAGGTTCCCGGGTAGGTATTAGGGTTGGAATCCTATTCTCCCATTCATTCTTCCTAGACTCCAATCTAGCCAGCATTTGTATCACCCTATCTAAGGACACTTAAAACTTTTTCTCCTTAGTTGGGGTATTTGGGGAAGCTATTCTTGCGACTTGAAAATAGACACTAAACAAACAAAGGGGAAAACAAGACAAAGACAAGAAAAAGTGAGTAAGGTTAGAGTAAAAAGGAAGCCGAAAATTGTTCCTTGCACTCTCTTGTATATGGTAACTCAAATATGTGTTTCTCCTTGCCCAATCTCAAGCTAGAAGCTCCCAAGGTAGGCTGCCCAAGCAACTTAACAAATTCCAAGGGTTTATACTTCAACTCTTTAATATCCAATCAATATAGCCGATTTCAAGTGGTGCTAGTACAAAGCAAAGGATCAATGTTTGACATACTTGAACAAGTCTAAGATTCAAAGAAAATGAGACCAAAGCTTAGGTTAAAGGCTGAGCCAAGAAAAACTAAGGGGTTGCTCTGGGCGATCTTTAGCTAATCTTAGCCTTTATGCTAGTTGTTTACAATGATGTTTGATTAAGTCACAAATCAAGTGTCCAAGGTACAAAACAGTGACAATTAGGGTTTGTGTAGATATTTATGTATACGGCCTCTTTTTTTCTTGTACGTGCAAGGCCCTGTTTTGTATAGTGCACGGCCTTTTTTTTTTCTGCTAAAAAAAAGGTCAGTGAAGATGGACCATCAATAAAATACGACTACAAATTTTCCATTGCATTGATTAGCAGCCATCCCTATGTGGTTTGCAAAATATAGACATGAAAGACTAAAGCTTACTGATAGTGCATCTGTTCAGACAGTCTAGAAGATGCTTGACTAGTGAAGCCAAGTGACGTTTCCTGCGGTACGAGGATCGAAAGCCTATGCCTCTATTGTATAAAGAGAAACAATTTAAGGCACAAGATCCACTAGTTCTACTTTCTGCAAGTTCCTTCTTTCTTAACTCATCCGGCATCAGAATACAAAAGGCAAGATTCAGAACGAAGGACTGTGATAGATATAACTGAGGGCCAAACATCGCGAGAGATAAATGAATATGTAACAAGCCTTTTGGTTGTGTAAAGCAGGCCCTGGACTATATGGCCGGGTACATGTATGTGTTAAATAGCGTGGAACACAATATTTTGCAACCAAAATCAAGCACAAATGCAAGCAATGTCACACAAAGTCTAAAAATCAAATAACAGTTTCGTTAGCAACAAGATTATTGTGTGACACAGGTAGTTACATTTTATACGATGGACTAGCTCTTTCTAGGGCAGATTTTTTTTGTTCTAAATGCAAAGATCCTATGCTCTCAAGTATGCAAAAGACAGTAAGGAAGCCCAAATAGTTTGCACACTCGACGGAAAAGATTAGCGCTCTGTTTGGGGTTAGGCACGCCTGTAATGTAGGTGAGAATTATTCCTTATTCGATTTTGTAAGGATTAAGACAACAGCAATGAAGAATATAGTCAGGCTGTGAGAAAAAAAAATGTGGATACTGAAGCAATGCCCCAACGGAAAGCTTTGACCCCCCCCTTTTTTTTTCTTTTCTGATTGGGCGTTTGATCAAGAGAACGAAAAAAGGAAAAATCAAATGAGAAGGTAAGCAAAAGAAGAAGAAAACAGAACTGCGGGGAAGGGGGGGTGAACTAGGGTTAGCAAAAGTATGGAATTAGGTTATAAGGATAGTTTGGTTAGAAAAACAAGAACCTTTCGCTTTATTACCATTTTGATGGATGCAAGCCTATGGATTGATGGATTGCCTCATTCCTAACCGTATACATGCCTCAAACAGCCTTGCATGGGACAATGGTATGATCACCACCTTCTTGGACAAGAGTTCGTGCAAAACGTGTAGATTGTAGCAAATTCAAACTTCCAATTCCAACAAGTCACTCCTAATCTTTGAAATTTGGTTCACCGACAAGAGATGCTACACAGCTTAGTTGATTCTAGCCTTGATTTTATGTGTGAAAACAAAAGAAAAAGAATAACTCATCCATGGGGTGCAAATCGAAAATTGTTATTCAAAAAAATGGCAATGTCGTTCTTCCATTCGTGGCACAAACCACGCCTATATGTAGTTGGTTCCTCACTGATTTTCTGTGATAAACCTGATGAAAATTATTTAATATAAGTCTAGATAAGATCTACCAAAAACAACCAATAAAAAAAAAGCAAGATAAATGTTTGAAAAAATAATCCTCTTTTAGCAAAAGATGACACAACCTCGGTTTTTCTCTTCTACACGCCTGTAAGTTCATAGTAAGCCTTTGGAATCTTCAAAAAAGTTGAAGGGCACGAAATTTCATTGAATTTGGACTCTGGAATCACATCATTTGGATAACCACATGAAGAGTTATCGCCTCCTAAAAATCAGACTCCACTATTCTAGAAACTTTCTAGATTTTGTCCTCAGTCTTCAAACTGTTTTTTGGTCCTTTTGTCATCCGAGTTTGGAAACGTGCTCAACACAAAAATTGTCCAAAGTGAGTCTTCTAACACGTCCAAGTGGTGTGAATGCTTTTGGAACAGTCTTCGGAGCTGTGTGCGCAAAATGGCTGGCTGTGCACAGGACATGGCCTCCTAGATTTTATGGTTTTGTCGTCACATGGATGCTCTTAACTTCAACATCTACAAATACACTCAAACACGAACATAAGCATACAAAACATAATAATAAAGACTCTCTAAGCTAACCTAGACGTAATCAAGGACAGATAATCAAAAGGAAACGAAATCCGAGGTGTCAAGTGAAGTGACTATTCTGCGCTCCCTCCAACCCTTACTTCTTGTTTAAGATTTATAAATGTCTAAGATAATCAGTTCACATGTTCAATAATAAGTACCCAACGTTCATCATGTATAGGCTCATCTTGCACATGTCTACACAAGAAAGTGCCAACATCAAAGCCAGCCTTTCTTGTGTCAAGGACAATCTTCTGTGCTTGACCCCTAGTTAAGGGACCCTTGTGTTTGTCATGTATGTGTCCTTGTGCAATGTCATCTTGATGAGGGTATTTACCTCATCAGGTTAAAATTTTGAATGTAGTGTTATCAAAATAAGTCGACGATATTAGTCTTATTAGAGGTATTGATTGATAACTATATACGAGAATCGACTATAGTATGTGCCTTGAAATGGTAAATTACTACAAATCCTTAGTTAAGTGATGATCCGTAGAAACATCTAGTTACTCGGGTTGAATCTAGTAGGCTTGAATTAAAATAGAGTAAGCATGAACAAGTAGTGGTTGCTTTATATGTGAGATTAACCAGGTTAAAATTAGAGATTTGAATAACAAGTAAAGAAGTATGGTTAGTCAGTGTGACACGAATACTCTAAGTCAATCAATATTTATTGCGCCACGCTAGGATTGGAAAATTTAAGTTAAAGATTTTATTATGAGTAGACGAATGCTAGATTTATAAGAAACCGTACATACGAGATATTTATTTGAAAATGAGGATGGATTATAGAAATTATACAAAGTATGGGACTATCATTTCTCAAGTAATTAAATATTTTCATATACGCACATACCTTACGGTACACCTTTATTTTAAAGGTACTTCAAAGATTTTGCTTCTAAGAAATTTTTTCAGCTTCGTTTACGGGCTTATAAGGTTTACAAGGCTATTTGTTTCCGTATTTGTATATCAACATGATGAAGTCCCAACTATTTTGGACAACTCTGAAAACTATATATTTTTAAGAGGTCGATGTTTTCTGAGAACGATATATTTTTATATATTTATTTTACAATATCTCAAATTTTCCTTTTTGGTTACATCGATTTTGTCAAGATAAATTCTATTTTTGGATTGTTGTTATTCCAGCATTTCATCCATTAAATGCTTTTGAAAGTCGTTTATCCGCTTGAGATGAACTTATGTAATTTTGTGAAGAAAAAAATTGTTTTCAAAATATATATACTTTCTTGAGGAAAAAAAGAGATGTACCGTATTCAAATCGTTTTATAAAACTGTACATTCGTTGAGTCTCCAAATTGTTGTAACGCGATTTTATCATAATACTTTTCCGAACAAGTTATATCATTGTTTTGATAAATGGTCATGTAAGATACCATTTTGTGAAAACAAATATATAATACAGAATGTTATATATAAATTTTAGCAATCAAAAGTTTACAAGAAATTTTTTTAATGATTTTTTTTGTTATGGTAATGCTTTGGTTTATGTGTTTATAAAAATTAGAATCGATATATTATTTTAAATAGTTAAAGCTATGTTTCGAACTATAACTACATAAGTTACGTTTTTACTTGAAGAAAAACATGTCCATCTACGTTTCGTATATTAGGCTATCGATAATATGTCGAAGAAGTAAGGACATTATTACAGAGCTAGCTCGTACGTATACAAGAAGTAATTTGAAGATTCAGTTCTATCTTGAGGAAGAGTATGGGTTAGCATATTGGGATACTCAATGAATATTTAGTTGGTTATTGATTTAGGAAACGGATCGAATATAATGAGTTTTAAGATTCATCATTAAAGATTACAATTATCTAAGTTGAATGATACATGATTATGTGGTATCAGTGAAATTGAAGGCTTAACAACCTAAAAGTGAGGTTGATATGATGATAATCGTGACATACAAAGTTGAATGGATTAAGTAGAACTGCACTAAGTTATTGATTACGTGATACGCAACATTCGAGGACGAAATTTTTGTAAAGGGGGAGGAATGTTATGCCCGTGACCAACCAGGCATAGGAAAGGTAAAAAAAATAAATATAGGATAAAGATTACCAAGTAGCATTTGGATTGGAATAGGATTAATGCAAGATAGAGATTGAAATTAAAGAGTTACCAAAATAGGAAACTAATTATATACCTAGCTATATAACCCATAACAAAAACAATCAAAATCCTCCCAAATCCCCCCCCCCCCCACCAGCCGGCCCTCCCCCAGTCACCATGGAATTCGGCAGACTCTCCATCCATTTCAACAAAGTGGCTGCCATCCAAAGAAGGAGGTCTGCCAGCAAAGAAAAAGGATGCCAGCAGCACCTACATCAAGTGAAGAAAAGAAGAAAAAACAAAAAAAAGAGAAACCAAAGAAAACATGGGTTGATAGTGACGGCTTCATTCCCGTCCCCCTAGACGTCGTCGTCGTGCTAGGAAGGATTTACCACCTCATCCACTCTCTACAATTGAGACCCGTAGTGCAACACGTGGGAGACTTCCATCTTCTCAAACTGTTACCGTTAATGTTACTCAATCAAAGCCATTACATGGAATGTTGGTGGATTGCAGACCTCTTTGAACCGTTTATTGGTGGAGCTACACGATCATCGGGTTGATCTTTTTGTCTTGATTGAGCCGAAGCAACGTGATAGCAATCTGAATTTTTATCGTCTGAAATTGGGTTTGGTCATGCTTTAATAACATGTGACAGTAATATATGGGTTTTCTTACAAGCATCGAGTATTCGATTACTTAGTATCGACCATGGCGTGCAGGCCTCTTTATTTTGCGGCTGCCTCTACAGCAAACTATGGCTTAGACAGTAGTTTATGAAAAACATACTGTTTATGATCGAAAGCCTCTTTGGGATACTCTTTTATCATGTTTTAATCGCATTGCGGATCCTTGGGTAATATGTGGAGATTTTAATACTTTCTTGAGGCTGGATGAGCACCGTGGTCGTACATCTCCCACTTTACAATCCTTATTTGATTTTAATGATTGTGTACATAATTGCCACTTGCAGGAAATGCCCACTACATGCTCTCTTTTTACTTGGTCTAGAGGGAGCGGACCTAATCGAGTCAAGCATCGATTGGATAGACTGTTTAGCAATACTGCTTTCCTAGATCTTTTTGTTGATGTTGTCATCCGTCATTTACCACGAATTTCTTCAGTTCATCGTCCGCTCTTGCTAATTTGTAATTTAAATAGTGCGAAGCCACATGATCCATTTCGTTTTTTGAATATGTGGGCAGGCCATTCGGACTTTTATGTTTATGTGGCGGCAAAATGGAAGGAGTATCCGATGGTAGGATGGTAGGGGGCATGCGTGGGCTATATAATAAGCGTCATTTGCTTAAGAAAGACCTTCAGTATTGGAACACAACTGTCTATGCTAACATATTCAGTGCTCAGTGGAAGCCGAACGAGAATTTTTGCGACATGAGGCTGTATTTGAAACTTCTCCAAGGGATGAAAATAGGGCAACTTTCTCCTTGGCACAAGTGAATTTGCTTCGTTCAAACTCTAAACAGGCGGCATTTTGGGCTCAAAAGTCATGAATCCGTTGGACATTGGAGGGGGAAGCTAACACCGCATACTATCATGCTCTAGTTAAGGATCGATATCTCCGCCACAGAATACGCCAAATTTCGGATGCCACCCGCAAGACATACACAGATCAGAATGCGATGGGTCATCTTGCAGTGGAATATTATAAAAATTTGTTTACAAATGAGGATACACAGGATATTAAGGAATTTCTGCAGCATATCCCTACTCTTGTTTCTACTTCTAACAATGACAATTTATTACTCACACCCCAATTAGATCAGAGCAAACAAGCAATTTGGAGTTTTAATCCTAATAGTGCAGTTGGGCCTGATAAATATAATGGTTATTTCTTTCATACATGTCGGGAGATTTTGAAAATGGATTTTCATCGACCTGTGCAGGAGTTTTTCCTACGTATACCAGCGCCACAGTCTATGCTTTCTTCTCTTATCTTTTTGCTACCCAAAATTTCTCAGCCTTGAACTTTTGCGGACTTCAGGCCTATATGTCTTACCAATTTTGTTAGTAATGTGATTACTCGCTTGATTGCCACACGCTTATCACTTATATTGCCTAATCTAATCTCTGCAGGACAAATTGGTTTTCTTAAGGGCCATGATATTAGTGAGCATGTTCTCATGGCAAATGAGATGATACATTATCTGAATAAAGAAAATCGGGGTGGTCATGTGATGATAAATTTGGATATGGCTAAGGCATTTGATAGGGCGAATTGGCAATATCTGAGGCGCTTGCTACAGAAGTTTGGTTTTTCCAGTTTTTTATCCGTCTCATTATGAATACTATGACATTTTCCAGATTATCTATTTAACTAAATTGCCAACTCTTTGGTTTCTTCTCACCCTCAAGAGGTGTGAAGCAAGGGGATCTTTTATTGTCATTACTGTTCATTTTATGCTCAGAAGGTTTCAGCCGGAGAATTAATAATTTTTTAAACATTGGCGCACTTCGTGGGTTTAATATGGAACGGGTAAATGGGGTCTCCCACTTGGCATAGGCAGATGACCTACTTGTTTTCCTCAATGGCTCCACACAGAATTTGCAGAAATTCTAGGAATTCTTACATTCATACCAGCGTGCATCAGGACATCTCATTAATTATAATAAGAGCTAGTTTGTCACTAGCTCCTATTTATCTTCTCAGCGGCGGACGGCCATAGGCCAAATTTTGGACATGCGGTTGACATCACTACCTCTTAAGTATCTCTGTTCATATCTTTATAAGGGAGTAAATCATGCACGTTATTGTCAGCCTCTTCTAAATCATTTTGTTTCTAAATTGGAAGGCTGGCTAGTCAATTACTTTCTCCAGATGGCAGGTTGGTACTTTTGCACACTGTTTTGGCCTCTCTTCCTTTGCACATTTTTGCTGCGGCAAGACTTGCTAAAAGCGTTATTCATGCTATCAATCGGAGGATGGCATCTTTCTTTTGGGGAGATTGTTATCACTGGGTTTCTTAGACAAAACTGTGTAGTCCTGTGCATGAGGGCTGATTAGGCATCCGAAGTTTATTAATGCTCCAACAATCACATGTAAATTATGGTGGAATTTCAACCACAACAATTCACTTTGGGCTACATACATGCACGTACAATATGGACCCAGAAGTGACTTTACACCTCATCTTTATGATTCTCCGACATGCAAGCGCATTTGTTCTATTTATACATTTGGCACAGCTCATACCACACTTCAAGATCGCACGGTGTGGATTCTAGCACATCGGGTTTATTTGCACTCTTACAGGCGTATGACGATGCCTGCAAACATCGGCCAACTTTTTTATCACATAAATATATTTGGTAGAAAACTCTATCCAAGTCAAGCAGTAAATTTATGTGGAGATTATTTCATGGCGCACTCCCAATAGAAGATCATCTAGTCTGCTTTCTTCAGATTTGTCCATCCATATGCCCTTTTTGTAAGAGTTCATCAGCTACTTTGTCACATATATTTCTTCAGTGGATTCATATTAAGCATATCTTGAACCAGATAGCATTGCTTTTGCATGGCCCTCTGCCACCTACATCTCATATTCGACCATATCTACTAAAATGGTGGTGGCTTCCTGTTTGCGGTCACTCTCAGAACAATATCGAATTATAGCACCCTCATTTGTGTGTTGGGCCATTTGGAAAGTTCATACGAATGTAACTTTCGGAGACGCTGGTCTTATATCTAGAAATATATTTGCATTGACTCAGCAACTATGTTATACTTGGGGATCGACATTATCGGGCACGAAACTAGCAGAGAACATTCCTCATTTATTTGAGAGCAGGTCATCTCCCTATGTGAAGGTTTCAAGAGTTCGGGTTGTTAAATGGTTGCTTCCTCCATCGGGTAAACTCAAGCTCAATCTTGATGCTTCAGCTGGTAGACATTTGGTAATGATCTATCTTCTTTTGGTGATGATTTATCCATGTATCTTGGATCGCCGTCAGCTTTGGAATGATCTATCTTCTTTTGGTGATGATTTATCCGCCCCATGGATTATAACAGGTGATTTTAATACATTCCTTTCTCTAGATGATCATAAAGGGCACTCCCGTCCAACCTTATCATCACTACATGATTTTAATTCCGTTGTTGATCATTTATCCTTGCATATGATGCCACATCATGGGACACGCTATACATGGATGGGAGGTCGAGGGTTGGGACAAGTTCGCCGCCGTTTGGACTGGGTATTCTGCAATTCTTCATTCTATGACATATTTACGCAGATTAATCTAACACATCTTCCTCGAGTCACTTCAGACCATTGCCCCTTAATGATACACTGCCAACAATCAACACATGTTGTCTCAAAGAAATTTCGCTTCCTTACGGCATGGACATCACATCCCCAGTTCCTTACATATACTAGAAATAAATGGGAATCATATCCCACAACAGGAGGAATGCGAGGATTATGTCAAAAGCTGCGTCTACTCAAGCAGGACCTCGCAACATGGAATAAAGAAGTATTTGGAAATATCTTCAATAAGGTGGACTACATGAAAACAAAAGTTCAACGTGCAGAATTGGCATATGATACCTGTTGTACCCATCGTCAAACTACTATGTGCCCCCGATGTATATGAAATGGCTTAATAAAAAGTCCTAGTTCACAATTACAATTTTCTGCATTCCAATTAATTTCTTTCTTTTATATAGGTCCCTTAAGATAAATAATATTTTATAAGTAAATATCTAAATTATAAGTATGTATACTGCTTCATGATGAAATACCAATTATGCCCTCCCAACATTTTGAAAAAAAAGAGAGGGAAAGAAAATCGTCCATGCCTAAGAGGAGGATCTAGAACCATCCTCCTTTAATAATCTAACCAACTACCTCAAAGGGGTTTCCATTAACTAACCCATAAATGTTTCAAGGGCCATTAAGTAGCCACCCTCACCATGATTATGTCCTAAGATAATTAAGGAACCATCTCCTTCCTCCTCTCTAACCTTTCGGCCGGCCACCCCCTTGAAGCCTCCATGGATTCTTCTTCAACCTCATAACAAGCAAGCTACATTCCATCCACTAAATTCCTCTTAAGGCAATATACAAACAATTCAAGAGATTCAAGTACTCAAGAAACCTCTTGAGAAAGGTGTTCTTAGAAGTACTCCAAGACCATCTCCTTCAACCCTCAAGCTTCAAGCTAGGTAAGCAAGTCTCCTAAACATCTCCTTTAATCCTAAGATATCAACTTATGAAACTCACTTTGTTCTCCATTCCTCCCCAAAAACCCGTGGCCTTGCATGTGCCTCTAGGTGAGGAATCTTCAAGCTCCTTGGCATAGGAGTACTTCAAGTGAGCCATTCCAACACAAGTTCCATATTGGTAATGATTTTAAACCTCTATATGTCCATTCTAACTCCCCATGAAGCTTAAAATCAGATGTTCCCTACCCACATATAAACCGTGAGCCTTAGGAAGAAAAAGGGAGGTGATATCTTCAAGCTCTCAAGAAGTGGTGATAGTTGGTGGCTAGGATGCAACACTAAGCTATTTTGGTAAGAAACTCTATCTTGAATATAGTTCATTTACCTTTGGATTTAAGGATAATGCTAACCTCCACCTTTGACTTCAAAACCGTGTACACCACGGTGAAGTAGGGGGAGATTTCAAGCTATTTGATCCAATCCAAGCTAAAATGAATTTCGGACTCAACAAAAGGCAAGTATACTTTAGACTTTCATGATTTATTTAAGGAGTTAATGACTTGAATATTTAGTCATAGTAGGGTATGATTTTTAGATGACATGGTAAGCATGAAATAGTAAAGTTTATGAACCTCGATGAATCATTAGCATGAAAGCTTACCCGTTTGATTGTGTTACTTGATGGACATGTTAAGACCCCTCTTATTAGTATGTAGAGCATTGTATAATTCTTATATTCGGGCTGCAATAGTAACATAACAAGGAGTAGTATGAATCTTGTATGTTTGGTGCTCCATGATGCGTGTAATAGTCAAAATGCCAAGATAAGTGGATTGTTATGGAATTCTTGGAAAATCAGCCTTAGAAGACATTTGAAGGTATTAATGGGTGTTAAAATAAGGTATTATGGTCCATAAGAATGTTGGTCTAATCACCCTTGATGAACTATGTAGAGAATGGCGTTGAATCATGAGTTTTGATGAGTATGTTGGTGTGTGCTAGTTCGGCCTTAATAAGGTCTAATAGGAAATGGATGGTGTTTATTTTTCTTCTTGAGGAGCATGTTTAGGACTTATTCTCATAAGGATTTATGGCTGGAAAATTTGGATATCAAGTACTAGGTAAAGTCTATGTGTTCCAAGTTGTGCTATAAAAGTTCAAAGTGAAATTAGTCATGGCGTTGGTATTGGTGAGGGTGCTTGGTTTCATCACACTATGTGTGTCTAAATAATAACCTTAAAACCTAAGAATAAAGGTTTTTGGCAATGTGATATTGTGGTTAACACGTAGGATTAAAGGATGAAGGGGTAAATAATGCGCGTGACAAGAGACAAGGAGTGGTTTAAGAAACATTCCAGAAACAGAACTGTTTTGAGTGTCATAATGATTAGCCTTGAAATAAACCTTGTGATTGTGCAAATGACCTCAAATTTGGTGTATAGGTAGGCCATTATGTATATTAAGTGTGTGTGGTGGTGGATTGATAAAAAGACTAGTTCTATAATCTTAAAGGAACCTTAAGGTGAACATGTGCAAAAAAGAATTTTGGGCGTATATGTTCTGGAAAAATAATTTTTTAACCACTTTAAAGGTCTTGGATTGCCTTGAAAGTTTTATGGGAGTCACTTAAAGCATTGGGTCAGATGTCTATGTTAGGAAATTGGCTAAAAGTATCCATTTATGGGGTTAACAACTGAAGAGAAGTCGGATGAACATTTCTGGAAATCTGGACAGAATGTTGGGTCATAATGTTTGGGCTTATCCTTAATTGTTTAAGCGTAAATATGGTGTTTGGGCTAAAGAAAATTATTTGCAGTATGTTAGCTTTATTTTCCAGGTGGCATATGTGAATAAATGATGATGTAAGGGTCATGCAAGCGGAATGTAACAGGTATTACACAGCAGAAAGTTCGGCTGTGCCATGTTATGTTGGAAAGAAACCCTTATGTCTATTGAATTATTAGGAAATTTTTGTGGTTGATAGATAGGACCCTAATGTGCATGTCGTATAAAAAGGTTCAGGGAATAAGTTGTCTTGATTGCATTTTGAGTCAAGGAAAGTGAATGCGATCTGCTGGAAAGCTATTTTCAGCCTATGGGATTGTACCTATGTCATGTCCTAAGGGATTTTTAAGATGATTCATGCCATGACTCTCATTGCATTTCATCCCATGCATCATGCATGACCACGTGCATTACGAATCTGATTTTCTCTATGTTTTCCTTATGCAAGCGAGTTTTTTTTTCAAGTAAGCAAGTTTTCTTTATGCAAGTAATTTATTTATGGTCCCATGATTTTCGAAAGAAATGCTCTATGACTTCCTTGCCGGCTAAGCATGCTCATAACCCGAGCCAGACCCGGGGTTAATAGGTCTTATTACATGATATGTTCAGGACCCGTTCCGGACCTGGGGTTAATCGGTCTGATGATATGTTCTGGACACGACCCAGACCTAGGGCTAATCGGCTTGATGACACGTTCTGGACCCATCCAAGACCCAGGGTTAATTGGTCTGACGACATGTTTTGGACCCGCTCAGATCCGGGGTTAATTGATCTGACACTCTATTTTCTTTTATGCCTACTTTATGGGACCAAACGATGATTTTTCCATGACATGACATCATGCATTGCATCTTGCATATTTCATGTGCACTTTGCATGTTAGTACGGTTAAGTTAGGAAGTGATATGATAATGCCGGAATAATATTACTTGAGTCATGACTAGGTTATATCTTCTGAGGATCAAGGATTAAAGGCCAGGTATGAATTAGTGTTGGTTCGTGGGGTTTTGAATTCATGTTATGATTCTTTATTTATTTCGTGACGGTTTATTGTATGCTTGCTGGATGATTTTATCACTCTTATTTTTTCCCAGAGCCCGAGAATGCCAATGTTGAGTGGATCGATGATGAACCGAGAGTGGCATACCCATAATCAAGAAGCCGAGAGAAGACAATGCTTAAGGACTTTTGTGCTGACATGGTATTTGTACTACGGACTATGTGTGGAACCTTTGGGATTTCGGTTTTACTTCATTTTGATGGACCGATGTTTTGGACCTAATATTTTTGGCAAGCATGTTTATTTCGAAGTTTTTAATTTTGCCTAAAATTTGCTACTCTGTTTTTGGCGCCCCGCACCGTGGCCCCGGCGGAGTCGGTGCACCCGCCTTACTTCACTAAGGAGAGTACTAGGCGTCGTCTCATACGTGTCATATCCATGATATAGTGCATGGATTTTTGCGCTTACACGTAAATAATTAAGCGAAACCGTGGCAGAATTTAAAACTTCAAGCTAAAAACATCCACACGATCATTCATAGTATACATCCCAGACTAAAAGTATCGAAAGTCACAAAAGCAAGTGTTTTTCCATCCCAAATACATAATCAGTCATCAATCATAGCTGGCAAATCATGCCTCCTAGGTCTGTCCATCCTCCACTGTACTCACGGATACAGAACCCTAGGTTCGTCATCGATCCACTCTACTTTGTCGTCTGCAACCTCTGGGGGGAAAAATAAGGGTGAGTGACAACGTCACCAGCAAGTATACTATAATAATCAGGGATTAAATAGAAAGTGCGAATAAGAACCGAACCCCCAAAATTTTTTGGTTTAGAAGCATACCTGTCCTTCGTCAGATCCTCGATATATATATATATATATATATATCATCACTTAATAAAGCAAGATCATTTCTTAAATAAAAATTCGTTACTTAGAACTGAATATAACATCAAAGGACTGCAACTTATATTAGTGAATAGCATAATAAGGGTCAGTACATAAGGTCTATGAGTTCATCATAACTTAGACATCATGTGTTCCTTCATGAATGCATCATGCATGCGTATGTATGCGTAATGCGTCGAGATGAAAATAAAATATGATCTTTTCATGCTTTTGTTCAAATCATCATCGTTGTAAAACAATAGAGTGTTCAGATCTATGTCCCGGATCTGAGGCGGTACGTCTTGTTTCTCTTCGTCGGGTCTATTATATCCGGGCCCGCACGGCCTCTTGTTTCTCTTCGTTGGGTCTATTATATCTGGGCCCACACGGCCTCTTGTCAGATCACTTAACCCTGATCTGGTGGGTTCGTACTGGCCAAGTTCATACTCACACACGGTACCGGTGGGGAATCATTCTTTTCAAAAATCATCTTTCGGAAACGCTTTTCATCTTTCTTTCTCATAAAAATCATGTCGTAAATCATGTATGTGACGATGATGCAATGCATGACATGTAATATGCAAACCATGGCATAATGCGTGACATAAACGAATAAATACGTCTCATCGTCATGCTGGAAAATTTCCAGCTCAGTGACATCAACTTCTCCTTAGTTATTTCCTATTAAAATACACATTCTAGACCAATTGGTTCGCATGTACTCTTTCATAAATGTCATAACTGATTACCATGCAAGTTTTATGGAATTACGATGTCGATAAGGGAATCATTTGTTCTTTTTCATAAAGCAGATACAAACTGAATTCTGGAATGACCAATTTTACAATAAAATTTATTGTGACCAATCCTTTAATTCCTTTTTGGAAATTCCAACTCTCCAGCATAATAATCTCATTGGAATAGCATCCTACCAAAATTTGACCCAAATGCATTTTTCTAAGGTCCAATTTCAATTCATGCAACATGATACCCAAATTCTGTCAATCCAGCGCATTTCAGTCTGACTCATTTTACTAGAAAATTTATTAAAAATAAACCATAACTTATTTTGAGAAAATTCCAACTTTCACCTTTACTTTGTTCATGATGTTAGTTTCATACCGAAAATTAGTTAATTTGCATACCTCTAAGGTCTATTTCTAGGCTACTAAACACTTTACTTAAATTCTGTCCAGTACAACATTTTCAGTAGGACCAATCTCACTAGGAAATTAATTAAAAATAAACCGTAGCTCCTTTTAATGAAATTCTAACTCTCACATCTCATATACATATAAGACTAGTAACATACCGAAAATCAACAGATTTGAAAGTTCTTAAGGCCCCCTTTTTGATCTCACAAAACAGCCCAAGTTTCTGTCCAATTCCAGAAATGTTTCTAGTGGTCATATGTTATTCCTAAGTGTCCTTATCTTTCATTTTCGGCACAAACACCTAGTATACAATTGTGGTGTATACGCACCCCTCCATCAACAGTCCCATTTTCGGTGCATGCAATAAAATGAGGAATCTAAGAGCACGTTACGCGCAACGCACCACAAGACTATAGACTTATCTCCATTTCCTACTAAGTTAGCATGTCCATTCGAAAATCACACTCATTCCCCTTCACCCCTCCCACCGTGAGCCCTCCTTGGAGAAAAGAGAGAATCTTTAACTTGGTCCTCTTAGTTTAACACATAATTAGACATATAACCCCAAAAGATTTCACCTTTGGAACAAGATTTCACACCTACACTACAAATGGCTATGCCCGAAAGTTTTGGCCTTCAACTTAGCATAATACAACCAAGATTAAATCTCAAGTATATCTAGCCATTCATGCACGCACTTTCACATTCAAGCCTCAAAGAGTATAGTGTACTTGCCTTCTTTGCTTACTCTTCTTGGAGAGGTGTAGAAAAGTTGAAATCTTTCTCTTCTCTATGCATGCATTCCCACGGTGGTGAAGAGAAAGAAAGGAGCAAGATTAGTTTACATCTTCAACTAGAATATACCCTTAGAAAAAGGCTAGATGACTTACCAAAAGGAGCTTGAGTGGTTTCCAAGCTTCTCTAGCTTAGAATCCTTAAAAGCTTGAGTCTTGAGCCTAATGACCATGGGAGGTCATTCTTATGAACAAGAAACACAGTCTCATAAGTTTCATTCTTGTGAAGATGTAAACAATTTCTCAAGAGGTTAAGACCCTTACCTAATATCCTTTAGTCCTTGGATAAGCCTAGACTTCCTTGCTTGTCTCCTTGGCCGAATGTCTTGAAGGGGAGGGAAGGGATAGAGCTCTCTTGCACTTGAAGTTCTTAAGGGGTTTCAAGTGTGATATTGGAGGGAGATCTTTTTCTTTTTGGCTAGGTTTAGCCGTTGGAGAGGGGAAAAAGGAAGGGGTGGAGATCTTACCCTAGTTTGGTTAATGGATTAATCTTGATTCACTTTTTAACCTTGGTTACTTTTGACTAACCAAGGTTACTTTTTCCAATCATAGTTACTTTTTGAAACTAACCCTAGTTACTTTTTGTTAATCTTGATTAGTTAATATTGGTTAGGTTATCCTTAATTATGGTAGGAAGATGGCCCTCTTTATTGGCCTCTTCCCCTTAATTAACCGGCGGTTGGGGGTTTATAATGCCCTCAACCAAATTAAATTTCTATTTTCCTTCTTTTTCTTTATTTAGCATATTCATTTATCTATTCATTTGTTTATTTGCATAATTATAACATAGGGAAAAATGTGGTGTGCCTTCCTTGGGCTGCTGGCCGAAACCTACAAGGCCTTAGGCGAAAGTTGGGTCCTTTCCGGTTGATCCAATATTCACTCTCAAGTGCTATATGCATACTGGTCATTAATTCAATTACATTGTAATTAAGATAAATCAAGAGTACAAAAGGATCCTCTATAGGGTTACAACATCCTCCCCCCTTACTATAAGTTTCGTCCTCGAAACTTGAAAGTGCTAGTCAAAGAGGTGAGAGTACAAGTTCTTTATGTGTTCTTCCATTTCCCAGGTAGACTCATCTATAGAATGATTCTTCCATTGTACTTTGACCATTGGTATTGATCGTTTCCTTAATACCTTTTCTCTACGATCAACTATCTTCTCTGGTTCTTCCTCATATGTCGTGTCGGCCTCTAGTTTCAAAGGTTGATCCTTTATGACATGGCCAGAATCGTGTACATATCGTCGTAGTTTAGATACATGAAACACATCATGTATTTGAGATAGGGTAGGCGGTAGAGCGAGTCGATAAGCTAGTTCTCCAATCTTTTCAAGAACCTCGTATGGCCCAATAAATCTTGGGCTCAACTTCCCTTTAATACCAAACCTTTTAACTCCTTTTGTTGGCGACACGTTTAGAAATACTTTTTCCCCAATTTGAAATTCTAAGGGTCGCCGCTTTTCATCCTCCCAAACCTTGCTTCTATCTTGGGCCGCTTGTAACCTTTGCTTTATGACTTTTATTTTCTCTCGAGTCTGCTCTATTAGGTCGGGTCCAGTGAGAATCCTGTCTCCTATTTCATCCCAGTAGAGAGGGGAACGGCATTTCCTCCCATAGAGTGCTTCGTATGGGGCCATCCTTATGGATCGATGGTAACTGTTGTTATAAGAAAATTCTACTAGCTTGAGGCTTCGATCCCAGCTTCCCCCAAAGTCAAGTGTGCAAGATCGCAACATGTCTTCCAGTGTCTGAATAGTTCTTTCTGATTGACCATCCGTTTGGGGATGAAATGCCGAACTCATGTGAATCTCAATGCCCATTGTTTCCTGAAAAGTTGTCCAGAATTGTGATGTGAAACGAGGATCGCGGTCACATACGATACTTAGGGGTACTCCATGAAGACTCACAATTTGTTCCATGTACATCGTAGTCAATTTCTCCCTTGGAGCCTTGATGGTCATAGCCATGAAATGGGCGGACTTGGTCAGACGATCGACAACCACCCAGATGGCATCGTAACCGCTTCTTGTTCTAGGCAGGTCGGTGATAAAATCCATCGAAATGTGGTCCCACTTCCATTCGGGAACGTCGGGAGGCTGTAGCAATCCAGCGGGTTTTTGATGTTCTGCCTTCACCTTTTGGCAAACGAGGCATTTTTCCACAAATTCCGCAATCTGTCTTTTCATGCCACGCCACCAGAATCGTTGTTTCAAATCTTCGTACATTTTATTTGCTCCAGGGTGGATACATAACCGAGAGTTGTGAGCCTCCATAAGAACTTCATTCAGTATATCTTCGTCGTTGGGTACACACAATCTCTCTCAAAACCACAAACTGTTGTCATTTTGGACCTTAAATTCTTCGGTGGGTTTCATTCGTACCCGGTCTCTCATTTTCCTTATGGTTTCATCCCTTTCTTGTCCTTCTTTAATTTTGTCTATCAGTGAGGGAATTATCACCAACTTTGCGAGCATGCCTTCGATTGAGTCAACCTCTTCTAGGTCAAATTCTTCCATGTCACGTTGTAAAGGTGGTTGACGTGGATGACTCGTTTTTCTGCTTAATGCATCTGCTACTTTGTTAGCTTTCCCCGGATGATACTGAATTGATAGGTCGTAGTCCTTCATTAGTTCTAGCCATCTTCGTTGTCGCATGTTTAGTTCTTTTTGGGTGAACAAATACTTGAGGCTTTTGTGGTCTGTGAAAATTTCGCACTTTTCGCCGTACAGATAGTGCCTCCATATTTTCAGTGCAAAGACCACAGCTGCTAACTCGAGGTCGTGTACAGGGTAGTTTTGTTCAAAGGGCTTCAATTGTTGGGATGCATATGCAATCACTCGATCTTTTTGCATTAGCACACATCTCAACCCGTTCTCAGAGGCATCACTAAATACGACGAAGTTTTCCCCAGGGATGGATTGTGCTAAGACTGGAGCTGAGGTCAGTTTCCTTTTCAATTTAGTAAAGCTATTTTCACAATCTGAGGTCCATTCAAATTTGGTTTTCTTCTGGGTCAACCGGGTCAGAGGCATAGCGATTCGAGAGAATCCTTCCACGAACTTTCGATAGTAACCGGTGAGACCAAGAAAACTTCGTACTTCCGTAACATTTGTCGGTCTGGGCCATTCCGTGATTGCCTCGATTTTCTTGGGATCTACTGATGTACCCTCCTCGGATATCACATGCTCTAGAAATGGTACACTTCGTAGCCAGAATTCACATTTACTAAACTTCACGTATAGTTGTTTCCTTTGTAGAATCTCCAGAGCGATCCTTAAATGGGCTGCATGGGTCTCTTCATCCGGTGAATATATCAAAATGTCGTCAATGAAGACTACGATGAATTTCTCTAGTTGGTCTTGAAAAACTCGATTCATTAGATCCATGAATGCTGCAGGGGCATTGGTCAGTCCGAACGGCATCACTTCTAATTCGTAATGTCCATAACGGGTCCTGAATGCAGTTTTCTGGATGTCTTCAGCCTTGATCCTCGACTGGAAATATCCTGAGCGAAGGTCAATTTTACTGAAAATCCTTGCCCCACGAACCTGATCGAACAAGTCGTCGATCCTTGGCAAAGGGTACTTATTCTTTATGGTGATCTTGTTGATCTCCCTATAGTCAATACATAACCGCATACTTCCGTCTTTCTTCTTAACAAACAGTACAGGAGCTCCCCAAGGTGAAACACTTGGGCGGATCAGTTTCTTCTCCAGTAATTCACGTAGCTGCTCCTTCAGCTCCTTTAGTTCCGTAGGGGCCATTCTGTAGGGAGCCTTAGATATTGGCTCAGCTCCCGAAACCAGATTGATCTCTAAAGATATCTCTCGTTCCGGAGGAAGACCTGGCAATTCCTCTGGGAAGACATCTGGGTATTCTCGAACTACTGGTACTTGGGTTAGGTCTAAGGGGGCTTGATCAGTGCTTCTGGCATACACAAGATATCCTTCATGTCCTTTCTTTAGTGCTTTACTAGCGCGGATCGCATTTACATAAATGTTCTTAGGACTCTTCCGTAACTTTGATCCTCCTTGAAATGTTACGTCTTTACATGCGGGGTCCTTAAAGGTAACTTGTTTTTCTTTACAATCGATGTTGGCATGGTTCTTGGAGAGCCAGTCCATTCCAAGAATTACATCGAAGTCTGTCATGGGTATGGAAATCAAATCGGCGTCAAACCGATGATTACCGATCTCAAGTTCACAATTGTTGAAAACATGGTGAGCTACAAGCACCTGTTCCCCGGCTGCTTGGATCCTATAAGGTGCGTCACTATAGGTTGGGTTGGCCTCAATATTCTTTGCAAATCTCTTTGATATAAAAGAGTGGCTAGCGCCACTGTCAAATAGCACGTTGGCAGGTATTGAACATACTAATATAGTTCCTGAATCATACAATACTTACTAAGCAATCAAAGGGCAACAGTATTATAAAAGGAAAAATCATCACCATTTTCTGAAAATACCTGTCACCACGTCGTTAGCTTCTTCAGCAGCTGCGTCAGTCATGGCGTGAACTCGTGCGTTGGCACGCTGACGCTGAGATTTTGGTGGCTGTTGTTGCTGCTGGGCCTCCTTTTTCGGACACTCCCTGGCTAAATGTCCTGCTTTCTCGCATCCAAAGCAGGTGGGGCCTTGGTTTGGACAGTTCTTAGAGATGTGTCCTTCCTGGCCGCATCTAAAACATTTCCCGGTCTTGATGTAACATTCTCCTACGTGGCGCTTACCACAATGAGAGCAGTCTGGAATGGCAGATTATTGTCCTTGATTCTTCTAGGGGCGGCGTTGAAACTGACTCTTCCCTTGACGCCCTGGGCCCTTTGTGTTCTGTTTTGCGGACTTTCGGGGCCCTCCACTTCCAGACACCTCCCTACCTCTCTTTTGATTAAACTCATCTCGGCGGATGATATCTCTTTCAATTATGTAGCAAGCATCTAGAAGGGCACCGAAGTTTGCTGGGTTGGCATTAACCAACCACGTTCGGATTCTGGGGTTCAGTCCTCTCTCAAATTTCAACATTTTGGTTTATCGTTCATAGTGGATGGTTGGAATCTTCCCAGAGCTATAAATTTATTAGCGTAGTCTGCAACCGTCATTCCAGATTCTTGCACTAGGGATTCAAACTTATGTCTTTTCTGCAGTTTAGCTGAGGGTGGTATATAAAACTTGTTAAATTCCTGGAGGAACCTCTCCCAGGGAATCGGTCTTGGCAAGGCTTGTAGGTTGGCCTTCCACCATTGGTTGGCTTCCCCTAACAGAAACGATCTAACTGCTTGAGTCTTTACTTCTTCTGGAGCTCTGATTAGTTCAAAACAATTTTCTACCTCATCAAGCCACTTCTCAGCAGCATCAGAGTCTGACTTTCCTTCAAACGGCGGAACATTGGCTCTCTTCAGTTTTTCAAAATAGTATTGAGCATCTCTGACCAGCTCATGAGGTTGAGGGTTATTTTGTTGCAGCATTACTTTTCCAATCTGGGTGACTGTTTGGCAAAAGATCTGAAAAGCGTTAATATCCGGCATCATGGGTGGAAAAGGTCCTTGTGGTGGAGGGACGTTCTGATCTGGTGGTGGATTTTGGCCTGGAGGTGGCGGGGGTGGAGGGGCATGAGCAAGTGGAGGTGAGTTGGACTCCTACACCTCGGGCCTAGCTCTAGCTGGTCTCCCTCTGGGTCGCACCATCTGCAGTACGCAGTGTTGACTTTATGTAATACAGGGATATCACAATAAGTAGCAAAAATTAACTTATCATATCGAAAGAACATATACGTACTTACGTTATAATTCAAAATTTATATTTGTTCATTAATCAGGGCATATCACTGGGCCGTACCCTAATTTGCCAGTCTAAGTCGTCCTACTCTAAGGTCAACTCTCGTCTAAGATTAATTCTTAGTCCTAAGATCAAACTTAGTTGACTACAATCATAACTTAATTCTATATTCTGCCCGGACCTGGAGCCTTCGCTCTGATACCACCTGTGGCGCCCCGCACCTTGGCCCCGCCGGAGTCGGTGCACCCGCCGTACTTCACTAAGGAGAGTACTAGGCAACGTCTCATACGTGTCATGATCCATGATATAGTGCATGGATTTTTGTTCTTACACGTAAATAATTAAGCGAAACCGTGGCAGAATTTAAAACTTCAAGCTAAAAACATCCACACGATCATTCATAGTATACATCCCAGACTAAAAGTATCAAAAGTCACAAAAGCAAGTGTTTTTCCATCCCAAATACATAACCAGTCGTCAATCATAGCTGGCCAGTCATGCCTCCTAGGTCTGTCCATCCTCCACTGTACTCACGGATACGGAACCCTAGGTTCGTCATTGATCCACTCTACTTTGTCGTCTGCAACCTCTGGGGGGAAAAATAAGGGTGAGTGACAACGTCACCAGCAAGTATACTATAATAATCAGGGATTAAATAGAAAGTGCAAACAAGAACCGAACCCCCAAAATTTTTGGTTTAGAAGCATACCTGTCCTTCGTCAGATCCTCGATATATATATATATCATCACTTAATAAAGCAAGATCATTTCTTAAATAAAAATTCCTTACTTAGAACTGAATATAACATCAAAGGACTGCAACTTATATTAGTGAATAGCATAATAAAGGTCATTACATAAGGTCTATGAGTTCATCATAACTTAGTCATCATGTGTTCCTTCATGAATGCAGCATGCATGCGTATGTATGTGTAATGCGTCGAGATGAAAATAAAATATGATCATTTCATGCTTTTCTTCAAATCATCATCGTTGTAAAACAATAGAGTGTTCAGATCTATGTCTCGGATCTGAGGCGGTACGTCTTGTTTCTCTTCATCGGGTCTATTATATCCGGGCCCGCACGGCCTCTTGTTTCTCTTCGTCGGGTCTATTATATACGGACCCGCACGGCCTTTTGTTTCTCTTCGTCGGATCTATTATATTCGGGCCCGCACAGCTTCTTGTCAGATCACTTAACCCTGATCTGGTGGGTTCGTACTGGCCAAGTTCATACTCACACACGGTACCGGTGGGGAATCATTCTTTTCAAAAATCATCTTTTGGAAACGCTTTTCATCTTTCTTTCTCATAAAAATCATGTCGTAAATCATGTACGTGACGATGATGCAATGCATGACATGTAATATGCAAACCATGGCATAATGCGTGACATAAACGAATAAATACGTCTCATCGTCATGCTGGAAAATTTCCAGCTCATGGACATCAACTTCTCCTTAGTTATTTCCTATTAAAATACACATTCTAGACCAATTGGTTCGCATGTACTCTTTCGTAAATGTCATAAGTGATTACCATGCAAGTTTTATGGAATTACGATGTCGATAAGGGAATCGTTTGTTCTTTTTCATAAAGCGGATGCAAACTGAATTCTGGAATGACCAATTTTACTATAAAATTTATTGTGACCAATCCTTTGATCCTTTTTCGGAAATTCCAACTCTCCAGCTTAATAATCTCATTAGACTAGCATCCTATTTGACCCAAATGCATTTTTATAAGGTCCAATTTCAATTCATGCAACATGATACCCAAATTCTGTCAATCCAGTGCATTTCCGTTTGACTCATTTTACTAGAAAATTCATTAAAAATAAACCATAACTCATTTTGACAAAATTCCAACTTTCACCTTTACTTTATTCATGGGGTTAGTTTCATACCGAAAATTAGTTAATTTGCATACCTTTAAGGTCCATTTCTACGCTACTAAACACATTACTTAAATTCTGTCCAGTACAACATTTTCAGCAGGACCAATCTCACTAGGAAATTAATTAAAAATAAACCATAGCTCTTTTTAATGAAATTCTAACCCTCACATCTCATATACATATAAGACTAGTAACATACCGAAAATCAACAGATTTGAAAGTTCTTAAGGCCCCCTTTTTGATCTCACAAAACAGCCCAAGTTTCTCTCCAATTCCAGAAATTTTTCTAGTGGTCATATGTTATTCCTAAGTGTCCTTATCTTTCATTTTCGGCACAAACACCTAGTATACAATTGTGGTGTATACGCACCCCTCCATCAACAGTCCCATTTTCGGTGCATGCAAGAAAATGGGGAATCTAAGAGCATGTTACGCACAACGCACCACAAGACTATAGACTTATCTTCAATTCCTACTAAGTTAGCATGTCGATTCGAAAATCACACTCATTCCCCTTCACCCCTCCCACCGTGAGCCCTCCTTGGAGAAAAGAGAGAATCTTTAACTTGTTCCTCTTAGTTTAACACATAATTAGACATATAACCCCAAAAGATTTCACCTTTGGAACAAGATTTCACACCTACACTACAAATGGCTATGCCCGAAAGTTTTGGCCTTCAACTTAGCATAATACAACCAAGATTAAATCTCAAGTATATCTAGCCATTCATGCACACACTTTCACATTCAAGCCTCAAAGAGTATGGTGTACTTGCATTCTTTGCTTACTCTTCTTGGAGAGGTGTAGAAAAGTTGAAATCTTTCTCTTCTCTATGCATGCATTCCCACGGTGGTGAAGAGAAAGAAAGGAGCAAGATTAGTTTACATCTTCAACTAGAATATACCCTTAGAAAAAGGCTAGACGACTTACCAAACGGAGCTTGAGTGGTTTCCAAGCTTCTCTAGCTTAGAATCCTTAAAAGCTTGAGTCTTGAGCCTAATGACCGGGAGGTCACGGTTATGAACAAGAAACAAAGTCTCATAAGTTTCATTCTTATGAAGATGTAAACAATTTCTCAAGAGGTTAAGACCCTTACCTAATATCCCATATTCCTTGGATAAGCCTAGACTTCCTTGCTTGTCTCCTTGGCCGAATGTCTTGAAGGGGAGGGAAGGGATAGAGCTCTCTTGCACTTGAAGTTCTTAAGGGGTTGCAAGTGTGATATTGGAGGGAGATCTTTTTCTTTTTGGCTAGGTTTATGTAGAGAAAAAGGGGTTTGAGTGATTTTCAAATGCATGATTTAAATGTGCACAAAAACGAGCATAAGATAAAACGTGCATGATATATAGACATGTGTGCATGATAACTTGACATTACTTGCCTTATTTAGCTTATATATTATGTTGCCGTACTAACGAGCCATGAAGCATTAAAGCTTATATCATATGGCGAACATTTGTTGAGTTTATACTATTTTCAGGTGCCACAGTTAATGAACTAAAGTAGTTCATTAAGTGAAGTACTTAGTTTAATAAACTAAGTAGTTCATTAAAGGAAGATGCATTTGAAAAAGGCACAAAGGCAACATGGCTATGGAAGGAAAGTCTCCTCCTCCTCCCCACATTCATTCCACACGCCTTTTATACATATATATACTATATTTTCAGATTTTTTTTAAAAGGCACATACACATGTATTCCAACGTACTACCGACACGTTATATATCTTACGTACGTACGTTAACGTCGCACCACTATACTTAACTCATATTTATGAGTATATTCAGGTCTTATATCATATGATATAAGATATGGTGATGACAAATTAAATACGACACGATAAAAGGTTCTAAACCGAAATTTGTCGTATCGGGCGAATACCGAAACTTCGCCAACGTGTCACGTACTTGCCATAATTAAATGGCCAGCCCATATACATCAAAAATTGATGAAAATTTCGTGATACACATGGTGTGATTAGCCAAAAATACTTTCCATGTTGGCACACACAAATCACCCCACATTTAGGCCAAAATGTGAAGATTCCAATTTTATTTTTGTCACATGTTTATGGTACCATTTTAAATCAGCCAAGAGCTGAAATTTAAAATATATATTATATATATTATGTATAACATAATATATATATCATGTGCAAAAGTTGGAATTTAAATTAGAGAAAAATCGGGTAATCGATAAATATCGAAAATTCGGTTTTCTACGCACATAACATGGAACGTTTTTCTTGAACATCATGTGACACGTATCAAGACACTTTTTACATATAATATACATCTTAAAGTGTTCTAGAAGATTAAATTAAGGGCTGATTGGAATATTACATGTGTGTATTATTAAATGTGCACTATTTTACAAAGATTGCAAAAATAAATTTCAGCACATGTACAAACATATATACACGCCACCTACAGCTGAGATGGAGCATATGTGGAGCCTTGTTGGCATATTGATTGGTCAAGAATCAATCATACATTGTGGTGACATAAAGGAAGGAGCTACACAAGGTAACATTTCAAACAATATCACATTTGCAACACATGCTGAAAATTTCAGCATGTGTGCATTAACATGGGCCATTTTCTCACCTTGATGGCTCATATTTTGTGTCTTGATTAAGATGGATTAATTATAAGACAATTTGGAAGTGTTTTAAATATTTTATGGAATAAAGAAAGTGATATTCTTGGATATCACACATGCTGAAAATTTCAGCATGTGTGCAATGCATCTAGGCGTTTTTAAGGCCTCATTAGTGACTAATTTTTATTCCATAAAAGATGACAATATTGCATACTAAATGGTGATTGAATTATTATTTGATTTCTTGGATTAAATTAATGCAAAATAGGCAATATTTTGAATAAAAAGTGAGTGTTACACATGCTGAAATTTCAGCATGTGCAAGAGACATAGTGGCCGAATTCTTCATGCTTATTGTGTCCAAGTTCATTCTTCATTTGGTAGCAAGACATGCCATATATAATTGATTTATTTTTATGACAAAAATTCAAAGGAAAATGGCAAATAATCTTAATTTATTCCATGTTGTAAATGCTGAAAATTTCAGCATTGGAAAAAATGGTGTGGCCGATTTTTTGAGGTTGGAAAGAAGAATATTTTGTGTCTTGCAATTTATGAGAGAATTTGTGACTTATGATATGATTTTATGATTGATATTGGCACATGTTTAAAGTGTTAATCTCAGATTTTTTCCATGTCATCATGTTGACAACATTGAGCCAATAAAGAGGTGCCAAGTAAGCAAAGACTAAATGGTGATCCAATAGAATGATGCCAAGCAAGCAAGGCATTGTCACAATGATGTCTTACACTCTCTCAAGGACTTAAAAGACAATTTTCAAGAGGGGAGAAGCCCTAGGGGGACGGCTGCAATCTTAAAAAGAAAGAGAAGAGATCAAACAAAACAAGGCCAAGCATTGCAAAATCAAAGTGATCAAAAAGCCTAGTTCTTCTTCTTCCACATTCTCTCTTTCTTTCTCTTTTCTTGTAAAGCCTATTGTATTCATATTCTTTCAATCTTGAATAGGCTTGAGATAAACCACCATTCATACATCTTTGTAAAAGATTGATCAAGGTGTGATCAATCTTCATTCTAGCGAGGTGGTGGTGTTCGTGTGAATTGTACTCGCAATACAAGGTTTGTAAAGGGTTGGATTTAGGTGTAACTCTATCAACCCTGCGGTAAGGTGTACTGCGTGTGTGTGATTAGTGTGAACCAAGGAAGGTGTTCCTTGAAGACTGGAGTAGGTTGTTTATAACCGAACCAGTATAAAATTCTTGGTGTCATTTACTTTCAGCACTGATTTTCTGTTTCAGCACTGTTTACTGTTTTTAATCACGTTCGTAAAAATAGTAAACGAATTTCAAAAATTACGAAACTTTCAGAAAACATAGTCACACGTTCTAGGGTTATTTTGGCGCAAGTTTCGACCCTTTTGGACAAGTATAAGTCATTCAAACGTCCAAAGTTCTGAGACTAGTGCAGTCTGATTTTCAGACTTGCAAAGGTTTAGACTTTGGTTGTATTTGACCTACTTCCCAAAAGAATTTTCCAAAACTGTTTCAACCCATTTAAATATAGTGTGTGAGGAGTTATTGGTCAAATTTTCAGATCATTTGGACGTTCACACAAATAGGAATTAATTTTTCAAAACCATCTACCGTTTCTGGCAGATTTGCACAATCTGAGTACCAACGGTTTTTGAAGGGGTTAAAGGTTGAATTTTAATTTGAAATTTTTAGGGGACCCTCATAACATCTGAGGCTAAGTTCTCTCAAAATTTCATAATTTTAGGAGACCTCTAACCTAGTTTTAAAAACGTTTTAAAACTGGTTCTGAAAACAGAATCTGTTTTCAGAACTTGAATTGGTTAGGTTTAAAGAAATTTTAAAAACCATATTTTCCGCACCATCTATTCAACCCCCCCCCCTTCTAGTGGTGCCTTGCAGATCCTACAATTGGTATCAGAGCGCAGGAACACTCACTTCAAAGAATCCAACGATTCAGTGAGATGGCAACCACAACCGTGCAAGAAGGAATGTCAACCATAAGGCCTCCTCTTTTTGACGGTGAGTCTTTCATTCAATGGAAGGTAAGAATGAAACTCTTCTTTATGGCAATAGATATTGATCTTTGGTCCATTATAGAAGATGGTCCTTTTGTTCCATCTAAGTTGTCCACTGTAGACGGAGTCACATTAGAAGTCATTAAAACTAGACAAGAATATACAAGTGATGATAAAAAGAAACTTAGCATGAATGCTAAAGCCATGCAACTATTATTAAATGGCCTAAGTAAAAGTGAGGCTAGTTACGTGTCAAATTATTCTAGTGCTCAAGAGATGTGGCATATTCTTGAAATGAAACATGAAGGGACTAGCCAAGTAAAGGAGTCCAAAATTAACATGCTCATGTCCACACTTGAGTCTTTTAAATTATTGCCCAATGAGTCTATTGTAGATATGGATCTTCGTTTGACTAACATCTACAACTCTCTTGAGTCTCTTGGTAAGGCTTTTACTACGCAGGAAAAGGTGCAGAAAGTTCTACGAAGCCTTCCTTCTGAATGGGACCCTAAAGTAACGGCCATAGAAGAAAGCAAAGAGACCAAATCAATTAAAATGGAAGAACTAATCGGATCACTTAAGGTATATGAAAACAAACTTGCTTTAAGACATTCTGAGTCTATTTCTAATAATGATAGGGCCATAGCATTTAAATCAAATGAATACGTCGTAGATGATAGTGATACAGATTCCGATGACGAGGACTTAATCACAATGGCTAAGAGATTAAGAAAAATATTGAGAAAATCGATTAAACATAAGTCCACCTCATCTAAGGATCATAAAAATAAAAATAAAGAAATAAAGTGCTATGAATGCGGCAAACTCGGACATCTATCATATGACTGCCCTAATAAAGAAAAACAAACAAACAAATACCCTGACAAGGATTGGAACAAGAATAGACTCGTCTCAGAACCTAAGCAAAGGAGAAGAGCATTCAAAGCCTCCACTTGGAGTGACACATCGGATTCTGAGACTGATGATACGGAAGAACACAAGGCACAAGCATGCTTTACATCTAAAGCATCAAATGAGGTAACTTCCGACTCTGATTCCGATTCTGAATGTTCATATGATGATTTATTTAGTCAATATTTAGAATTGCATAAATTTTCAAAGACTCTTGCAAAAGAAAAGAAACGATTAATTGAAGACAAGAAATTGTTAGAATCTTCTAACGAAAATCTTGTTGCTCAATTAAACGATTCTAAAGAAGAGTCATCATGTATCATCAATGCATTAAAATCTGAAATTTCATCATTGACATCCGAGAACGTTGAATTGAAATCCGAGATTTCAAAATTAAAATCAAGGAATGCCGATGTAGAGAAAAAGGTGAAACAGTTTGATACAGGATCCAACATGCTGCATCGCATTATATCATCACAAAAGCATGACAATGATAAAACGGGGTTGGGATACGTTGATACAAATGAAGTATCAACCAAACCAACAAAGTTTGTTATGTCTAAGAAAGTAGACTCCCCAAAGCCTCAAGTGGCATCTAAGATGACGCGAAAATTGCATATTCCCTCATCACGCCCCACCTCTTCATCATATCATGCGAAACACAATGTTGTACCATATAGATATGAAAAGAAAAGAGTGATGCATACACGGCATTCAATCCATCCACGCGCTATGCATACAAACACAAGGACATATCCAAAGCGTTCTACATATAATGTGTATAAAGGAGTCCTTGGCCAAAGGCCAGATACAGTCGCACCAAAAGTTTATTATGTTGCGTTCTCATCACCTTTCTCACCTTTTGGAAGACCTAGAAAGGTCACCCAAATGTGGGTACCAAAAGGGACATTTTCAAAGGGTTAAATAAATAACCCTTACAAAAGCACGTATATGAAATGCATGATTTTCTTTTCTTCATCTTCACAGGCATCTTTTGATTTGCTTTCCAAAATAAAGGGGGAGAGAAAGCATGATTTAAGGGGGAGATTTAAGGGGGAGAGAGAAGCATGATTTAAGGGGGAGATTTAAGGGGGAGAGAGAAACGATTCAAGGGGGAGAGATAGTTTTAAATCATGTACACAAGTTATTTTGAAAATCATCAAAAGGGGGAGATTGTAGAGAAAAAGGGGTTTGAGTGATTTTCAAATGCATGATTTAAATGTGCACAAAAACGAGCATAAGATAAAACGTGCATGATATATAGACATGTGTGCATGATAACTTGACATTACTTGCCTTATTTAGCTTATATATTATGTTGCCGTACTAACGAGCCATGAAGCATTAAAGCTTACATCATATGGCGAACATTTGTTGAGTTTATACTATTTTCAGGTGCCACAGTTAATGAACTAAAGTAGTTCATTAAGTGAAGTACTTAGTTTAATAAACTAAGTAGTTCATTAAAGGAAGATGCATTTGAAAAAGGCACAAAGGCAACATGGCTATGGAAGGAAAGTCTCCTCCTCCTCCCCACATTCATTCCACACGCCTTTTATACATATATATACTATATTTTCAGATTTTTTTTAAAAGGCACATACACATGTATTCCAACGTACTACCGACACGTTATATATCTTACGTACGTACGTTAACGTCACACCACTATACTTAACTCATATTTATGAGTATATTCAGGTCTTATATCATATGATATAAGATATGGTGATGACAAATTAAATACGACACGATAAAAGGTTCTAAACCGAAATTTGTCGTATCGGGCGAATACCGAAACTTCGCCAACGTGTCACGTACTTGCCATAATTAAATGGCCAGCCCATATACATCAAAAATTGATGAAAATTTCGTGATACACATGGTGTGATTAGCCAAAAATACTTTCCATGTTGGCACACACAAATCACCCCATATTTAGGCCAAAATGTGAAGATTCCAATTTTATTTTTGTCACATGTTTATGGTACCATTTTAAATCAGCCAAGAGCTGAAATTTAAAATATATATTATATATATTATGTATAACATAATATATATATCATGTGCAAAAGTTGGAATTTAAATTAGAGAAAAATCGGGTAATCGATAAATATCGAAAATTCGGTTTTCTACGCACATAACATGGAACGTTTTTCTTGAACATCATGTGACACGTATCTAGACACTTTTTACATATAATATACATCTTAAAGTGTTCTAGAAGATTAAATTAAGGGCTGATTGGAATATTACATGTGTGTATTATTAAATGTGCACTATTTTACAAAGATTGCAAAAATAAATTTCAGCACATGTACAAACATATATACACGCCACCTACAGCTGAGATGGAGCATATGTGGAGCCTTGTTGGCATATTGATTGGTCAAGAATAAATCATACATTGTTGGTGACATAAAGGAAGGAGCTACACAAGGTAACATTTCAAACAATATCACATTTGTAACACATGCTGAAAATTTCAGCATGTGTGCATTAACATGGGCGATTTTCTCACCTTGATGGCTCATATTTTGTGTCTTGATTAAGATGGATTAATTATAAGACAATTTGGAAGTGTTTTAAATATTTTATGGAATAAAGAAAGTGATATTCTTGGATATCACACATGCTGAAAATTTCAGCATGTGTGCAATGCATCTAGGCGTTTTTAAGGCCTCATTAGTGACTAATTTTTATTCCATAAAAGATGACAATATTGCATACTAAATGGTGATTGAATTATTATTTGATTTCTTGGATTAAATTAATGCAAAATAGGCAATATTTTGAATAAAAAGTGAGTGTTACACATGCTGAAATTTCAGCATGTGCAAGAGACATAGTGGCCGAATTCTTCATGCTTATTGTGTCCAAGTTCATTCTTCATTTGGTAGCAAGACATGCCATATATAATTGATTTATTTTTATGACAAAAATTCAAAGGAAAATGGCAAATAATCTGAATTTATTCCATGTTGTAAATGCTGAAAATTTCAGCATTGGAAAAAATGGTGTGGCCGATTTTTTGAGGTTGGAAAGAAGAATATTTTGTGTCTTGCAATTTATGAGAGAACTTGTGACTTATGGTATGATTTTATGATTGATATTGGCACATGTTTAAAGTGTTAATCTCAGATTTTTTCCATGTCATCATGTTGACAACATTGAGCCAATAAAGAGGTGCCAAGTAAGCAAAGACTAAATGGTGATCCAATAGAATGATGCCAAGCAAGCAAGGCATTGTCACAATGATGTCTTACACTCTCTCAAGGACTTAAAAGACAATTTTCAAGAGGGGAGAAGCCCTAGGGGGACGGCTACAATCTTAAAAAGAAAGAGAAGAGATCAAACAAAACAAGGCCAAGCATTGCAAAATCAAAGTGATCAAAAAGCCTAGTTCTTCTTCTTCCACATTCTCTCTTTCTTTCTCTTTTCTTGTAAAGCCTATTGTATTCATATTCTTTCAATCTTGAATAGGCTTGAGATAAACCACCATTCATACATCTTTGTAAAAGATTGATCAAGGTGTGATCAATCTTCATTCTAGCGAGGTGGTGGTGTTCGTGTGAATTGTACTCGCAATACAAGGTTTGTAAAGGGTTGGAGTTAGGTGTAACTCTATCAACCCTGCGGTAAGGTGTACTGCGTGTGTGTGATTAGTGTGAACCAAGGAAGGTGTTCCTTGAAGACTGGAGTAGGTTGTTTATAACCGAACCAGTATAAAATTCTTGGTGTCATTTACTTTCAGCACTGATTTTCTGTTTCAGCACTGTTTACTGTTTTTAATCACGTTCGTAAAAATAGTAAACGAATTTCAAAAATTACGAAACTTTCAGAAAACATAGTCACACGTTCTAGGGTTATTTTGGCGCAAGTTTCAACCCTTTTGGACAAGTATAAGTCATTCAAACGTCCAAAGTTCTGAGACTAGTGCAGTCTGATTTTCAGACTTGCAAAGGTTGAGACTTTGGTTGTATTTGACCTACTTCCCAAAAGCATTTTCCAAAACTGTTTCAACCCATTTAAATATAGTGTGTGAGGAGTTATTGGTCAAATTTTCAGATCATTTGGACGTTCACACAAATAGGAATTAATTTTTCAAAACCATCTACCGTTTCTGGCAGATTTGCACAATCTGAGTACCAACGGTTTTTGAAGGGGTTAAAGGTTGCATTTTAATTTGAAATTTTTAGGGGACCCTCATAACATCTGAGGCTAAGTTCTCTCAAAATTTCATAATTTTTGGAGACCTCTAACCTAGTTTTAAAAACGTTTTAAAACTGGTTCTGAAAACAGAATCTGTTTTCAGAACTTGAATTGGTTAGGTTTAAAGAAATTTTAAAAACCATATTTTCCGCACCATCTATTCAACCCCCCCCCTTCTAGTGGTGCCTTGCAGATCCTTCAACTTGTAGGACCTCAGGCGCTACCAACTTTCCCAAAACCAATTGGTGACAGGAGTTGCGCATACCCTAGCCTTATAGTGCATTCAGCACACAAGCGCCCACGGCATTCGACTGTGACTTGGCCCACCCGGCCTACGCCCACCGGCCTACGCCACGGGACAATTGATGCACCCAACAATCTCCCCCTCAGCAATTGCTCCCGCTGGGAATCGAACCCGTGACCTCGCTCTGATACCACTTGTAGGACCTCAGGCGCTACCAACTCTCCCAAAACCAATTGGTGACAGGAGATGCGCATACCCTAGCCTTATAGTGCATTCAGCACACAAGCGCCCACGGCATTCGACTGTGACTTGGCCCACCCGGCCTACGCCCACCGGCCTACGCCACAGGACAATTGATGCACCCAACAGTTTAGCCGTTGGAGAGGGGAAAAAGGAAGGGGTGGAGATCTTACCCTAGTTTGGTTAATGGATTAATCTTGATTCACTTTTTAACCTTGGTTACTTTTGACTAACCAAGGTTACTTTTTCCAATCATAGTTACTTTTTGAAACTAACCCTAGTTACTTTTTGTTAATCTTGATTAGTTAAGCTTGGTTAGGTTATCCTTAATTATGGTAGGAAGATGGCCCTCTTTATTGGCCTCTTCCCCTTAATTAACCGGCGGTTGGGGGTTTATAACGCCCTCAACCAAATTAAATTTCTATTTTCCTTCTTTTTCTTTATTTAGCATATTCATTTGTCTATTTATTTGTTTATTTGCATAATTATAACATAGGGAAAAATGTGGTGTGCCTTCCTTGGGCTGCTGACTGAAACCTATAAGGCCTTGGGCGACAGTTGGGTCCTTTCCCCTTGATCCAATATTCACTCTCAGGTGCTATATGCATACTGGTCATTGATTCAATTACATTGTAATTAAGATAAATCATGAGTACAAAATGGTCATTGATTCAATTACATTGTAATTAAGATAAATCATGAGTACAAAAGGATCCTCTATTGGGTTACAACACTGTTAAATGTTAACATGGTAGTCCATGACTTAGTTATGGATTTTTACATGTTATGCATGACACTTTGTACTCTCTGTAGTGAAGTGCGGCGGGTGCACCGCAGTTGGACGAGGTCCGGTGTGGGGCGCTACAATACCTCTCCCACAGAGGACAACCGGATTGCATACGCTGTTGCTCAAGCAGAATATCAGGTTGCCTGTGCTAGAGAGCTAGAATATTGGCAACAAAAAGCACGCGTAAAATGGCTAAAGGAGGGTGATGCTAATACAACATACTATCATGCTATTGTCAAAGACCGACACCGACGACAATATATTCATCAAATCCGCAGAGATAATGGCTCACTGTGTGATACTCAGACTGCTATTCAACAGGCAGCTCTTCAATTCTACTCTAATTTATTCACAGCGCAACCAATCCAGGTAGATACTACATTACTCGAGGTCATTCCAAAATCTATATCAACAGCAGACAATACATTCTTAACTGCCATGCCATCAAAAGATGAAGTGCGAGATGTAGTCTGGGCACTAGATCTACAAGTGCAGCCAGTCCAGATGGATATAACGGAAGTTTTTATCGATTGTGCTGGGATATCATTCACTCGGATGTTTATAAAGCGGTACAAGAATTTTTTTGGGTTTCCTCTTACCAAAAGCTGCAGCACACACCATGATCATATTGCTACCAAAGGGATCATCGCCAACTTCTTTTGATGACTATCGTCCCATAGCACTCTGCACATTTCTCAAGAAGATTCAGACGTGAATATTGGCTACTAGGCTCAGCACAATTTTACCTAGAATCATCTCTTCTGAACAAGCGGGTTTTCAAAAAGGTAAATGTATAGCTCAACATGTACTACTAGCTAATGAGATGATTCATTGGTTGGACCACTCTCCGCAATTAACAAATTGCCTAATAAAGCTAGATCCTGCAAAAGCATTTGATCGGATCAACAGTCAATTTGAGAAGCGAGTATACGTAAATGAAAATGAGTTACTTGATCATGAATCCTAACTTCATGAAGTAAAATATCATCATGCTGCCAAAAACACCAAACTCGATCACTGCATAACGAGAGACTGGATGTAAATCCAAGTTGCAGTTGAGTCTGTTGTAATATAGCCACTTGATGTTGAGGTTCTATGATAACAAGGAAAGTTATTGAGTATTATTGTAAAAGTAGACGCAAGCGAGTTAATGAGGTGCGTAGTCCTCTAATATTCAAGACTAACAAACGAACTATTATTATTGAGTGGATGAGTATGAGGCCCGAACAGAGCTTCAGGTGGCAATTTGACGTGGCGGACGTACAACCTGAGATGCAAGTTTACGATTCCATTTTTTGACATGGACAATAAAACCATCATTGTCAGTAGGTGGAGGTGGATGAAGAATCTGTTGTAATAACACTTTGTCTGATTGCAACTGGGTTAGTCCTGTCATGCGGCTAGCTATGTGAGATGATTCAACCTTATATTGCTCAACCATGGCTAGCTATGTGAGATGATTCAGCCTTATATTGCTCAACCATGGTAGAGACAGCAGGAGGTTCTTGTTGAGTTGTTGTATGTAGATATATGTCAGTATCAGAATGGCCATGTATAACTTCTTCAATTGTGTCTACCTGCACATGAGTATTATCACCAACATTTTCCAGCAGCGATAAATTTAGTGTTTCAGGGATGGGAGGTGCCTTGTCTAATACTGAGATGTTAGGAGGTGGAATCTGTGAATCTGAAGCTGGAGGTTGATTGCTTGATACTAAGATCTGGACTGCATCAGCGACAGCAGTTTTATCTGATGGCATAGCTAGGTTGGAGGTAGATTCTGGTTGATCAGTATGCAACTTTTCTTTTTCTTTCCAAACCATCGAATTCTGGGGTGGTTTTGGAGGGTCCATAGCGACAGGAGGGCAATTACTTGTTTTATGTCCCAAAACACAACAAGTTGAACAAAATAAAGGAACATCCTCATAAATCACTTGTTGGAAAAACTCATGATTCTTACTTTGAATATGTAACTTGGAGGGCAATTCTTTGGAGACGTCGATTTCTACATAGACGCGAGCCACTGACGGTCGTAAAATTTTCTGTGTTGCAGCATCTAAACGTATTGTAGTTCCAATCATTGAGACGATTGCAAAGAGTGCTGATTGATGATGAAGATAAACGGGGAGTGCGGGCAAAGAGATCCATACAGGAACAATGGGAGCGTCAAACCTGGTATCAAAATCGTGTGTATACTTAGTGACGCGCATAGGATATCCAAGAATACTCCATGTTCGACGATAAAAACATTGGGTATAATTGCGTTCTTGATCAAAGCGGATAAGAATGTGTGATTTGTCAATTAATCTCAAGCGCACCGGTCCTGTAAAACCAATCCGATCAAAAGACTTTTTGATCGCATCCATAGAGGGACGTCCATGCCAAAATGATCCAACGAGAGTATGCTGAAATGGTGCAATCAAAGAATCCACTTCTGCGTCGGAGAAACGGATGGATGGAGAACCTTTATATTTAGATGGTTGCTTAGGCTGTATCAATGGTGGAGAATTGTCCCGGAGGACGTCCACGAATGAGAGAGAAGCAGAAGTTGTTGTCGGCAGCAGCAGGGCCATCGTGGAAGACGACTGCTGCGAGATCGTCGGATCCAGCGAAACGGAAAATTTATATATATATATGTGTGTATATATATATATAAACATATATATATATATACATAATCAATATATATATATATATATGATTTATTACTTTCTCCAAAAAACGTTAGCCGAGGGAATATAGCAATATTGTTGAGACAAATAAAAAAGTGCAATATTAGGGCGAATTGTGGTAATCGGAAGATGACCATGCACAATCCTTTTATGTATATAATAAATAATTTTCAAAGTCTTGGATTTATATAAGTTATATGTATATATATGCCCCATGTTTACTTGTATGTATATACATATATATGCATATGTATGGACGTGGGTATATACATGGGTATACATACACGACTGAGATGGAGATGTATTTGGTAAATTTTACATTTTAGCCTATTTTGGAAATTTGGACTAACCTTGGAACTTGGAAATCATTTTGAAAAGTTGCGCTGTATATTTTTGAAATTCACCTCTACACTTGAAATATATCATTAAGCTGGATTGGTTCCGAATAAACAGGCCGTCCGAGCACATTGACTATTTTGGTATATAGAGCGCTCGAGCACATTTGACCGCCAGTTGGGTTCTCCAGACACATTTGACTATTTTGATAGCCCGCCTGTGACACATTTGACCAATCGGGAGGATCAATTCATAAGTCTTGCCATATAAATCATTTGTAGGAAAAATGCTTAAGCCCTTGCGTTGTTTTGGACTGTTTTAGCCGCATTTTGGATATTTTGGATTTGGAAATTTGGATTTTGGACCAATTAAGCCGGATTTGTATATTTGGATTTGGATTGAGTTGTACTCAGATTTGGATTTTGGACTTTGAACCGGCTAAATCAGGTTTGGAAACTTTGGACTTTTGGACTATGGAATTTTTGACATTTGACTTTGGACGTTTTGACATTGCATATTTGGAAAATTCGCATCATCGATTTTGATTTGGACTAACCCCTGATTGGACTTTGTTAGGTACTTTGTTAGGTCTATTTGCTCTATTTGATTTTGAATGTTATGGGCAGAATCGCAAATTTATATGCGAAGAGAAGCATGTTATTGTTTTATACTATCACTTATTTTATTACACTTGCTTCTCAGTGTATGATCTTATGGTAAGTACAGTGAGGCTACTTACTGGGCGACTTATCGCTCATACCACACTTCTCTAATTTTTTCAGATGATTAGGGCTACGAGTTAGTATATCTGAGGATGATCAAGAGTGGAGATATAGAGTTCGATGATATTTCGAGGAGACTTTCGAGGACATAGTTGAGATAGTTATTTTCTCTACTCGAAGGTTTATGTAATTTTTGGAGATCAAGTATTTATCTACGTTTGACCATTGTATCGGATTTAGATTTGCCTAGACATTGATATTTATGATGATGATTATTTCGAGGATTTAAATTTTGACTTCCACTGACATATGCTTGTTTCGTCTTTGACGCCTAGTATTTTTCTTAGCGAAATATAGCGGGTGAGTCGTTTCGAGTAATAGGGCTCTGGAAGGGTCGCTATATGTTAAGAGATCATCGAGCGTGTTTGTGGATGAATAGTGTGGTCTAAAATAGAAACCCTGAATATGTAAAAAGTCATATGGTCAGAGACCACGATGGATTGGCTCAAAATGCAACGACCATAAATTGCACGACGTCTGTTCTCCGAGGGACGACAACCCTTGCGTGGTTAATAGAAAAATGTTGGTACATATTATGAAATGTTAAACAATATTTAATATTAAATATTAGATAATAGTATTTATTATTCAATATTAATTAATATATAATAGTGGATGAAGATCACTTGATGATAACATCAAGTATGTCCTCCTTTGGTGATAGAGATGAGAAAGAATTCTCATCTATAAAGAAAAAGGATTTGGTTTTAAGCATAACTATGAATTCTATAACCATCAGGATTGTCCCTCTATTTAAAGGAGGAGACTTTCACCTCCTAACACACACATATAGCCGCCGGCCGAGAGAGGAGAAAAGAGAGGGTGTGCGAACCTCTTTTATAAAGCCCACACTGCCTAGCCTCTCCATCGGGTAAATCAGTGAATTGTTGAATCCGTTCAAGGGGTGCATCAACAATTGGTGGGAGGTCATGAATCCTTGGATTACACCAGATTCGTCAAGTAGTGGGAGCAATTGCGTGGTGAGCAGATCAACATCAAACATGGAGCAAGGTAAAATTCCGCCTTTGTTACTTTGCTAGTGATTCGATTAAACGGTCTTTATTCAGGGATTTATTAAATAAATCAAACAAGTGGTATCAGAGCAGGTTTATTTCGAATCACTTTTGTTATTCTGTTCATGATTGAAAAAAAATTTTGGGTCAAAAGTTTTTTTCCCTTTTTTCACCGGAATAAAATTCTGCTGGAAAAAGGTACTAGTTTTGTAATATAAGACTAAAATGCCCCTTTTCTAAGACCAAAAGAGCTGCCGCTCTAGTGGTAGCAGCACCATTTAGGCGAAAGGAGGTCTCAGGTTTGAATCTGTGGAGGGGGCGAATTTTCTAGAGCTTTTTGCTCCTGGCGGGTCTGGCGGATCTAGGCTCCTGATCCGGGTTCAACCCCGTCTGACCCTGATCAAAAATTGGGATTTGGTCCAATTACAGAATAAAATAAAAAAGAAAGGGGAAATTAGATTTAAGATTAGGCCGGCGGGTCTGACCTGACCCGTCCCTGACCCGGTTCAGAGTAGGTTTCGGCCAGATTTCAACAAAAAAAGGGGTTTCAGGATTGGGCCGGGTGGGTTCTAACCCAACCCGGCCTTGTACAATAATAAAAAGGAAAATGCTAATGTTCCAAGTCTGACCCGTGGTCTGACCCGACCCACGGTCTGACCGGCTCGTCTTAAATTTCAGTTTTTTTCTTCATTTATTAATATTATTTTGGATAAAGTGAATAATAATAATTTTTATTATTATTATTTTAAAGTTTTTTAAAGAAAATAAAGTAAATAGTAATGATAATAATTCAATTATGATTGTAATTATTTAAATATTATCAAAGAAAATGGTAATAATAATAATAATAAATTATTATTATTATTTTAAACAAATCCAAAATAATAATAATTAAGTATTAAGTTTAATTCCGGCTATTAGATTATTTGTTTATTTATGTATTTATTTGTTCATTTAGTTATTTATGTTATTCGTTCATGTTAATAAATAAATACAAGTAAACATGTAATGGTCTGAGAATTTTTAAAATGACCCGGTTTCAAGTTGCATGGTTTGGTCTTTGACAGAAACCAAAAGGATTTAATGTTACACCTTAAAGTAAAAATTAAAGAAGGGGATCAGTTAAACTGGTCATGGCCTAGACCCAAACTTAATCTAATCAGAACTCAAATCTTGTTTGACCCGGTTTAACCTTGTTCAACCATGTTGATTCGATGGGTTAAGTTGACTGTGTTGACCAACACTAACCCGTATTATCTGGGTTTATTAATCAATGCGGTTTAAAGTACTTGTGATAGATGACTCATTAACTTGTGATAAAAACACCGTACACATAATTCTGTCTAAGAAAACCGGTTTTTAAGCGAGACTGTTTGTGACTCCACCAGTGGCCTGAGAATCATGGCAAGTGGGGATTACCGAATCAGTTAATTTCACACTCAATATGACTCATCATAAGATTATATCACTTGTTAAATTAGTTGATAAAGCTATTGTTCTTAAACCGTAAAGAGAACTAAGCTTAGTTCAAGGTGGTTCTTATTTGAACCGTAGAGGGAATCAAGCTAGTTCAAATTGGTTTAAGAAAAACAAAGAGATACGCCACAATGTTTAAAAAGGGTCAATCAGGAAACTGCGAGATAATTTAGAACCATAAAGTTACGCGGCTTAGCAAATGTGGGGCTTTAATATGATCCCCTTAAAGTGCCGCAATCATATCATCGCCACTATATTTGTTGTGATTTAAGGGCACGTATGTGTTGGGTTCAATCATTGACCGGTCCAAAGGAAGGTGTGATTGTCGAAAGCACATATGAGCAAAGTAGTGGACCCAAACGAGCCCAACAACGAAGCATTAAATGCATAGGTTAACTCATTGGCCCAAAGGAAGGTGGTTAACACGTGCTTGAAGAGCCGTTACATTGACCACTACACCCAATTGTTGAATTTATTATGACAGTTTAAAGCTGTTTTTATATCATGATTTGAATTATCTAGATGACCTGATTGTAGACCTCAAAAAATTATAAAATTTGGTGAAAAATGTGCTCTCAGATGGTATGAGTGTCTCACAAAAATTTTAAATTAAAACTATAGCGCCTCGCACCCCGACCCAGCCGGATACGGTACGCCCTCCGTACTTCACTAAGGAGAGTACCAGACGTCGATCTATAACATGACGTAGTCCATGATAAAATGTGTGGACTTTTGTGCATACACGTCAATAAGTAAGCGAAACCGTGGCAGAATAAAAACTTCAAATTTAAAATGTCTACGAAATCATTTTCAATTTTACAACCCAAATCATAAGTATTGAAATTCTCAAAAGTAACTGTTTCCCATCACAATTACATGAAAAGTCATTGATCACAACCAGCTCATCATATCTCCTAAGCCATCCATCTCTCGCATATCTTACGGATATGGGGCCCTAGGTTCATCCTCAATCCATTATACTTTGTTTCCTGCAACCTCTGGGAGGAAAAATAGGGGGTGAGTGACAAAGTCACCAGCAAGTATACCATAAATAATTGGGGATTAAATGGAATGTACATACAAGAACCGAACCCCAAAGAAAATTCCGTTTCGAACATACCTGACCTTCATCCAGTACCCGTTAGTGATCAACACTTAAGGCATCAAGATCATAACTTAAGCAAGATCGTCACTTATTAAAGAACATAACAATAAAAGATTGCAACTTATATAAGTTCATAACATATCAAGGATCATCACTTAATAACATCATAACTAGGAGCTACCAAGTCATAAAACAATTCGGTCCAAGTATCACGTACCACTACTCGCTGACTCATTAAATGCAACATGCATGAATATGTACGTGTGATGCATCATGATAAGAATGAGGATATGATCTTTCGTGCTTTCTTTCAAAACATCATCGTCGAGAAAACAATAGAGTGTTTAGATCTATTCACCCGGATCTGAGGCGGTCATTTCTCCCCTTCGAATCTATTATTCCCGGATTCGGAACGGTAACGTCATCACTCATGAGGTCTATTCTCTCCGGGCCTGCACGGTCCATATCAGGTCTGTTCTCTCCGGACCTGAACGGTCCATATCATCAGATCAATTAACCCCGGATCTGGAGCGGGTCCTTACTGGCCAGGAAACATACACACATGGTACCGGTGGGAAGCGTTCTTTTTAAAACAGAATCTTTTCTTTAAAAACAATTTTCATCTTTCTTTCGCATAAAAATCAGTTCCATAAATCATGTAAGTAACGATGATGCAATGCATGACATGTACCATGCAAATCATGATATAATGCGTGACATATACCTATGTACAACTCATTCCTTATGCTGGAATTATCAATCCATATACACGGCCTCAATCCCTTATGGTTAGGCCCACTATCATGAGTGCTTGTCATACATATGCATAAAAATGTCCTTTCTATTCATAATAGAATTCTCGTGACGATATAAAATGTGTAAGACACTTAGTCTAATTAATTACGAAACAAGGGCTGCTGAATTTCGGCAATACAGCGCCCCTTTCTTTTGCCTTTCATGTAAGCCCATTAAAATTTTAATTTGGGCCGGCTTTGGGAAACTATTATAAACATACTGTTAATTAGTGATTCTAAGCCCAAGCCGTATAACTAAGCCTAAGTCCATTAGAACAAGGCCTTATAATAATTTCCTCAATTCTGCCCAAAATTTCAGATTAGTGACGCCCACTTAATTATGGTGTTTACCCTTCAATTAGTCATTCTAAGATAAGTGGCTTACATAAAAGGGTTCACATACGTCTTAAGTAGTTGACATATACATTTCGCGGATTTATAATGTCGTTAAAGGAATCATTTATTCTTTTTCCCAAAACCGTTACATGCTGAATTGTGGATTGACCAATTTTACTATAAATTTTAGTGTGACCACACTGTGAATCCTTTTTTCAAAAATTCCAGCTCTCAAGCTTAGTAAACACATAGGGCTTGTATCCTGCCAAAAATCAGCCCAATTGCATATTCCTAAGGTCTATTTCCTGGTCACTCATTATGTCATATAAAATCTGTTTAACCCAGTAATTTTCCAGCATGACCAGTTTTAATAAAAATTCCGCTAAAAATATTCCGTAACTCTTTTTAACGAAATTCCAAGTCTCATACTTAATATACACACAGGGCTAGTGTCATACCAAAAATCAACTAAATTGAATGTCCCTAAGGTCTCTTTTCAGGTCTCACAAAATGGCCTAAAATCTGCCCTGCTCCAGTGAATTTCAAATTTTGTCACATTTCATTCCTAAATTGCCCTAACTTGCACGGTTTGACATAAACACTTCATTAAATATCACTCTCACCTTTAGCATGGGAAATTTACATATTCAACACATACAACATCATATTCATGTCTCTTCAAAACAGCTTGAATGCCACATATATCATTCTTTGGGTCATGCACACCATGTTCCTACTAAAATCAAACCTTGGTAAAATTGGTGCATACGCACCCTAACCCCCCAAACAGCCCGTTTATGTACATGTAAGGCGAAAATGATAACTCCGTAATGAACATAGTAAAGATAACACATAAAGCCCCCATCTTTGTCACATTTCATCCCACAAGGTAGCATTCTTTACAAAACTACCTTGGTTTCCCCTTTTCTCCCTCCAACCGTCCCCCATCCATGAAAAAGACAAGATCTTTGTCACATTTATCCTAAGTATACCACATAGCCATAGTTAAAAGTAACAAAGAATCCACCTTTGGAGCCAAGCTCACACGTGCAAGCCATTATACCCTAATGCCGAAAGTTTCATGCATCAAAGCTTAGTATTTCACATCTAACATTGAATCTTAAGGTCATCTAGACATTCAAGCAAGCACTTTCACATTCAAGGCACAAATAAGTATAGTGTACTTGCCTTCATAGTCTTTAGATCTTGCTTGAATTTGTTGGCACAGGGAGTACTCTCTCCCACCTTTTCCTATTACATACGGTTTATGGGGGTATTTGTTAGCCACTTCTTTAATTACATAATACAACTAAGTTGAGGGTTAGAGGGTCTTACCATTTGCATTTTGAGCGGGTTGAGGGAAATTCACTCTTGCTAGGCACTACCTTTGTTTGTTGTGTTGAAAACCTTCACCTAGAGCCGTGATGTTCACGGTTTTTGTCAAAGAAGGAGATGCCATATGAGCTTGATCCTTTAAAGTGTAACTTACTAAAATTATTGATGTTTGTCTTACCTATACAAGCCTTGAGGTTGGTGTGGTTCTTGGACCTTTTTGGCTCAATTGCCCAGCCGGTTTTCTTGAGAGGAAGGGGGAGTACTTGGAGTAACTTCTTGGATAGAGACTACTTAAGAGGTGTTAGGTAGGCTTCTTGTTAAAAGTGAAGAGATTAACTCTTCTTAGGTAGGGTAACCGGCGGCTCTCATCATGGGGGGAGGGAAAGACATATTTAAATGAATAATCCCCTTACGCCCAACTACATTGTTCTTTTAAGTTTTCTTAATGATCTTGAATTCAATGAATTACCTCATAAGGCCTTATGGCCGAAATATTGGTGGTCACACCAATACATGTATGAGATTAAATCCATTTCTCTATGACCCTAGCTTGCCAACCTTCATTATTTATCCATATGTTTATAATTGTATCGGTCGGTGTATTTTTCATATATAGCTCTTTAGGTAAACTTTTTGTACGCTATAATTTATTCCGCCATTTATCACATTATAGTTCCCAGTCTATACTACCTGTATATATGTGTGTGCATATATATGAGTCCGTATATGCACGGTGCTCTTCTCATACAAATGTGTCAAATAACTTGCTCTTCACCAAGTTGAATTTGTTAGGCCCTAAAAGTTGCTATGGTTAAATGATAAAGCTCTTCTTGTCCTCCTTTAAGAGGGTACCCGGCGGCCATAATGGTGATGGAAGGGGAAGGTTCCTCATGTTTAAGACACCATTATGACATGTATTAAAGGCTTAATTATGCCCAACTTTTTGGGTTTGCATGAGGAATCTTAACCCAATAGTTGTTCCTTAAGGCCCCATAGCCGAAAACTCATGTGTGTGTATGTAATTCAATTGCATCTTATCCATGCTCCCATTTTCCTATCTTAATATATATATTTTTTTGGCCAAAATGGAATTTTATTATGACATAATTCCTCACTTTAGGTGGAGTGAAACCCTTATACAATAGAGTCATCGTAAGCGAAAAGATAATGTAAAAAAGTAAGTATTGCCATTCGCCAATTATATATTATATGCTGCATTAAAACCTTGCCAAGTAAAACCACCCTTGTGGATAAAACCTTGGCGAAGGAAAAAGCGTACATATTTATATAATTGGAGCGATTGTGCATGGCAAAGTGAAATCTAAGCAGGAGTATGAATGTAAAGCTCGATGTTGACGTTCTTGCTCGAGGATTGCAGTATACGTATGTTGATGTCGTTGCTGCTGACGGATCCAAAGCCCTCGGGACCATATTAGTCATGCCATCATAACCCATGAAACATGCAGGTAAGAAAACATACGTTAAAGACATAATAATAGATCGGTAAGTCATCGAGTCTTGGGCATATAAGGGATGTACCGACGTTGTCTGCACTCCAATGAAGCACAGACAACAAAGAATGCAAAATTGGCTGTATATACATAGTCCAGTATCTCCACCAACATTGAATCCATGTGGAAAACCATGTGTCTCGCAAGTTCAGCAAACAATAAAGTATGTAAAAAATATAATGATGTAGTAGAAGTACGCAGTTGAAGGAGCGACAGAGTACCGTTGCTGCCTGTATCCATGCTGAGATACAGGCAGATAGCAGCAAACTAGCCATGATCAGGACGCAAATATGGAGTTGATAAGTCCGTGAGAATGCAGCCTCTGACCACCGATGGTAATTGCGTTGAAGATGAGAAAACATGTAAAGTTGGGTGCTGCATCGCATGGGCTGCCAAATGGTGTGCTGCTGCATTTGTTTCCCTAGGCGTGTATTGAAGATCTGAGCGAGTTAGTTGCAAAAACCGACCCAAACGATTTAGATCCATCTGTATATCTCCAGTGGATCCCTGTGAAGCTAGCAGTGACCGTATGCGTAAACAGTCAGTTTCAATAATAAGCCTTGAATGTTGTTGCGAGAAGTATATTAGGGAATACAACAAAGCCTGTATCTCTGCTCTCAAGGGAGATAATCTGGGCAACGCAAACGCAATTGCCTTAACAAAACGGCCAGAAGAATCTCGGATAATAGCTCCTGCTGCAGCACTTCTTTGTCCCGCTGCAGCGTCGACATTAAGTTTTAGTCTACCAGGGGGTGGAGTGTGCCATCTTACCAGAATTAGGCGGCGTGAGCATATTGCGGGAGATAAACCCAATGCAACTAAAGAGGGGATAGGACAAGCAATCTTTTTCCTCGAAATGGACGCACACCAACTATATATGTCCATACGGATGCGTTCTTCCAATTGATATGGTTGTGGTTGTTCCAGTCCAAATGTTACGTATGTATATTCCTTCCATATATTCCAGCATATGTAATGAGGGACTATTACTTTCAGATGACCTTGCATAGAGGAGGAAGAGGATCGTAGCCACCAACTCCATAGATTGGAACGCAAAGAAGTGCAAGAGCAGCACGGTCCGTCAATCAAAACCGTGTATTTCTGCCATATTCGTGCAATAATGGGACAATTCAAAAACAAATGATCAATGGTGCTGCTGTAGTTTTTGCAAAAAGGGCACTGCGAAGGGTATGCGTGCATAAAGTGGGACAAGTTGTCTGGTAAAGGCAGTGCTCCATTACAAAGTTTCCATATAAACATCTTGCAAGAGGCTGAGGCACCTGGCCACCAAATATACTTACAGCTTCGCAAGGTGACTTTCATGCTTCTACATTGTTCATATGCTCCCTTTAATGTGAATTGTCCATTTGCATCCGGCAACCAAGTCCATCCTGTGTGTCCTATTTGGGATCTTTCCTGACAAAAATCATTTATCCGGCAGATTCGTTTCCATACTGGAGAATCATATAATAGAATTCTGTAGTGTGCTCTCCTGCCATATTTTTGTTGCATATATGTTGCCCATAATGTGGATCCTTGGTGGTATGCCCACCAAATTTTGCAATCAAATGCCTTTTGCAACACCTGTAGGGAGCGAACCCCTACGCCCCCTTCTGATACTGGGTAACATAAGTCCTTCCATGATCGCCAACTATGCTTATTTGCCCAAAAGAAAGCAGACATGCGCCTTTCCAGCTCTTTTATTATGCTCACAGGTAATCTGGATGCTGCAAAGAGATGCAATGGGATAGAAGATAATACCGAATTAATTAGAACTAGTCTTCCTGCTGTACTAAGTAGCTTGGTTGACCATCCATAAAGTCGTTTATCAAAATGCTGCATTAGAGTGGAGAAATGTGTACTGCGGCATATGCCCTTGTGAATTGGTGCACCAAGATACCTCATTGGCAATGCACCGAGTCTCATACCCAGAATGTCTGCTGTGCCATGGCCATTTTGTCCTGCGCTTACTACAACCGAACTTTTATGAAAGTTGACTTGCTGGCCTGATGCTTGCTGGTACGTTTGTAAAAAAGAGATAAAACGACGCAGATTCCTTGGTGCTGCGTTTAAGAATATTAGTAAGTCATCAGCATAACCTAAGTGAGATGGCGTAGGTATTCTCCCTTCATGAAAACCTTTGATCCATTGAGAATTTATCAATGATTTGAGTCCTCTACTAAAGCCTTTGGATGCCAATATAAAAAGAATTGGAGACAACGGATCTCCTTGTTTGACGCCTCTACTTGGGCTAAAAAATCCACATGGCTTGCCATTAACTAGTATAGAACATTTAGTGGCGTGTAAGTTGTTGATGATCAGCCGCACAAAGAAAGGTTTGAATCCCATCTTTAACATCAGAAGACGTAGATATTCCCATGATACTCTATCAAAAGCTTTAGCCATGTCAAGTTTAATAATTGCACGGCCTCCCCTTTGAGGTTTGTCAATGACATGGACCATTTCTTTGGCTAGAAGAATTTGCTCTGTAATGCTACGCCCTGGCAGAAAACCCGATTGCTCTGGTGAAATCAATGTTGATAAGAGGGGAGCAAGACGAGTAGCAATCAAACGAGTTATGACCTTTGAGACAAAATTAGTGAGGCATATAGGCCTAAAATCCGCAAACGTTGTCGGCGAGTGCACCTTTGGGATTAACGTGATTAATGCAGCTGCCATAGCTGTAGGTACCTTAATCCCAATGAAGAATTCCTGTACAGCTTTAAGAACATCCGTCTGTATAATATCCCAGCAATGCCTGTTAAAACGACCATTGTACCCGTCTGGGCCTGCAACACTAGTCGGACTAAGCTTCCAGACTGCTTCTTTCACCTCCAAAAGCTGTGGGATGGCAAGCAGACCATCATTGTCTGAGTCTGATAGTAAAGACGGAATGTCGAACATAGTAATCTATCCAATCTTCTACTTACCCTCCCTAGTCCTCTTCCATCCGACCATGTGTATTTAGATCCCTGATAGGGAATGTCTACCAAACCAACTGTGTTGATCCATGTTGCAAAGTCAGTTATTTGACGTATAGTTGGCACCGATGCTCCTCTATGTTCATCCAAGGCAGCGAATGTATTAAAATCTCCTCCTACAATCCACGGTTCCTGTAGGTTATCTGAAAATTTTAGGAGGTCAGACCATAAATTCCTACGTGCGGACATCGTGTGAGGACCATACACGGCTGTCCACCAAAAGTGTGTGTTACTTGGGATCCAGTTAAAATGAAACGAAATGTTTCTGTATCCTTGTTTAATTTCAGAAGAAAACAGCAATGCTGAAATCCAAAAGGCCCAGATATTTCCATCCGACGATATTGCTGCTTTTGTAAAACCAAGTTTAAGCCGATATAATTCTAACTTTGATTCTGGTAGCTTGGGCTCAATGAGAACAAGTAAATGAATATGATGCTGACGCACCAAATACTGCACACGATTATAGGAGGTGCGCAAACCCCTCACATTCCATATTATGCAGTTCATTTTCGAGACTGAGGCTCCAAGCTTGTGGAAGATCTTGTGATCATACCTGAATGTGGTGGTCGGATCACATCCTTTTTCTTCGTACGATGTCTTTTCTGTGTACCTTCAATTATTCCTCCCACCACCATGGTATCTAAATTGCGTTCTAATTGATGTGGGTCATGTGGTGGAACAACCTCTTGGTGCAATCTCGAAGCTATATTCTCAGCCGCAATCATGAGGTTAGAGACATCTTCTAACGGCTGGGATAAATATTCTTCTGTGTCTGTAGCATGACCTGACATTGGTGAGGCCGGATAGTCATCTCGTGGTAAAGGTTCCACCGACGTTGAAATTAGGCGTGTGACATCTTGTTTATCTGTAATTTGGATCTGACTATCTGGGTGTGGTGGCAAGTCTGGGCCAGTGACTGTGTCACCATGGAGATTGGCATGCAGAGCTTCTGTTACTGTTTCAGCATTGTCATCCATAGCTACAAAGGGATCTATATCCTCCTCCAACCTTGTGGATGTGGAAGGAATCAACTGTGGATTTAAATCTGACCTCGAGGATATTCCTTTTTTTGGAGTCCAGCGCTGTGGACGTTTTGAGATTGGCTTGGCAGGAAGCTGGGCTTGGGGCGGAGTAGGAGCATCCATTTCTGTTGTACTATCTTTTTTGCAAGAGCTTGAAGCATGGCCTAATGTTCTGCATGTGGTACAGTACAGTGGCAAATTTTCATATTCCACTGGTTGAAAAAACTGATGATCCGCACTTTGAATAAATAATTTTTGTGGAAGTTCTTGGGAGACATCAATCTCAACACAGATCCTAGCAACCGATGGTCTCAGTAAATTAGACGTTGCTGTATCAGGCTGCAGTGGTGTCCCAATCATTCTTGCAATCTCACATAGTGCTTCGTGGCTATGTAGATAAATAGGCAACCCCGGCAATGAAATCCAAACAGGCACAATGGGAACATCTATTTTCGGATCAAAATCATATGTCCATTTAGTAACCCTCATGTGATAACCTAGAACAGTCTAGGTTCAACGTGAAAAACAACGATAATAGTCTACTTCTGCGTCAAAATTTAATAAGATATGTGTAGGATCAAGCAATGTGATTTTCACTGCTGCAGAAAATCCGATCTTTTCGAAACATTTTCGAATAGCTTCTAATCTTGGACGACCATACCAAAACGTGCCTACAAGACAATGTTGAAATGGGGCGGATAGCTTCTTTACCTCCTCTGTTGTAAATTTGATAGCAGGAACACCTTTGAATCTTGTGATCTCACGTGGAGGGAGAGGCGTTGATGATGATGGATGAAGGACTGATGCGTACGTTCGCTTCTGGTCCATGGCATAAAACCACCGCGAGCATGCATGAAACTCAGAAAAAATCGCAGCTTTTCTGGAACGAAGAAAGTCTGCAATGAGGATGATGAAAAGGAGATTAGAAATCTGAACGGCAAGTCGTCGTCTACGTCAATAGGGCATTCCATGATGATCGCCGTTCAAGAACGCCGCCGCCATATTGTTCTTTCCCTATCTTAATATATGTATATATATATATATATACCTATACACGTGTTTGTGTATCTTTAGTTGTTGTCCTTTGAAGGCATTTTCCATGGAACCATAATACTCTAAACCACTTATTACATTGCAGCCCAAAGTGTAATGTACACGTGTGTGTATATATATATATATATATATCCATATACGTCTAATACCACATATATATATAGCCTCTTAATTCTTACGTTAACTACTATTGTGGTTAAAAGAATGCCACGGGCTAACCATGGGTTTGAACCCGTTGGTTTGGCGCCATTAGTGCCCTTACTAAGCTTGAGTCACATTTTTAGGAATTTAATGAGAAGGCTACTAGGAGATAATTCTTAATTCCATCTTGGTCCCTAATCCATCCTTCCATGACTCCTACAGTTTCTAAGGAAATTTTCAAGGGTTTACTCTTCCTTTTTGCCAACCCCACATTGAAATTACATTATGCATATTATTTTGTGTAATTGCCTTGGTAAGCAATTAAGAAGGGTAGCTACCTTTTTCTAGTAAAAATATTCCAGCACTCACTCGCTTCCTAGCTCATACGTTGGGGTAATATTATGTGTTCCTTTACTGGTGACATAAACGAGAGTAAGGTCAAAATATTCTTCTTTTGAAATATCGTTCAACTTTAGGTGGGGTACAACAAAAAATCCAAGCCTAACTCTTGAAAACACGTTTTTGTGCAGATTGCGTCAATCTGCCAGAAAACTGTACTCCGAAATGAAAAATTTATTCATATTAATTGGCAACTCTAAATGACCTGAAAATTTTATGGTATGACCTTCAAGATGTTTGATTTAATAGGTTAAAACATCTTTTGAAAGTTTTCTTTGGTAAGTATGTCAACCACGTTGATGTTCTCAACCTTTGCAAGTCTGAGAATCAGATTGCACTAGTCTCAGAACTATTAAAGTTTGTTTGACTTATAGCTATCCAAATGTGATGAAACTTGTGTCAAATGAAATATAGGACGTGTGGCTATGTTTCTACAAGATTTTGTCATTTTTGGAAAACGTTTGCTGTTCTTTAATGAGTATGGAAATAATGTAGAAAACTTAAATTTGAAAGTAAAAGTGCTGAAAGTAAATAACACTGAGATTTTTATACTGGTTCGGTTAAAACAACCTACTCTAGTCTTCGAGGATACCTTCCTCGGTATTCTTTAATCACAAATAGCAACTTGACATAAAGGTGACTGGAGTTAAACACAAACTCCACCGTTTTACTATCAAACAAACAAACACAACAACACAAACACCATCACCAATCGAATGAAGATTTGATCACACCTTGATCAACCTTTTACAAGAGATGAACAAATGTGGGTGGTATATACAAAACCTATATAGTATATGGAATATAAGAATGATAGACTTGAGGCTAAGAGAAAGAGAAAAAATAAGAGAAGAAGAGAATAGTCCTGCTTGATCTTGTAACAGTATGAACATTGGCTTAGCATTGCTTGAATCATCTTGCCCCCTTTTTATAGGTGTGTAGCCGCCCCTATGGCTGAGATTTTCCATTGAAAATTTGTCTCGAATACCTTGGAAGATTGTCTTGTATAAGATGGTGACACAACCTTGCTTACTTGGTACAATATGATTGGAAGAATGACTTGTCTCTGCCTAGTTGTCACTTCTTGATAGGCTATTGCTTATCCACCTTGGCACTCCACAAATGAGCTGAAAATTCCCCTTAAAAATATGAAACACATACTTAAAATCAAGGTGGTTAATTTCAAATTAATCATGGTATGATTCTCCCACAATTTTAGAACAAAATTTGTGCAAGAACATGGTAAAATTGGCCAGTTTTTGTCCATGTGCTGAAATTTCAGTATGCGGTTTATTAGAAATAGTTCCTTGTGTGTTGCCCTCTTCAATGTCACCAATTATATGTGGCATATCCTCCACAAATTAAAGTGCCGAATAAGATCCACCTAGGCTCAAACAAATTGTAAATGGCCTGTATAGGTTCAGCTGCATTTGCTGAAATTGTCTTTTGAAATTTGACATATACAGATGCAATATCTTCACACATATGGTAAAATTCAATCAATCCTTAGTTGATTTTTCTAGAACACTCTAACATGTCTTGAATGTGTAAAAAGTATCAAGATACATGTGACATCAAGACCAAAAACGTCCAAGCATGTAGAAGTGTAGAAAATCGAATTTTCGACTTTTGCCGATTGCACGATTTTTCACCGATTAAAATGAAACTTCTTAAACATGTCATATATATTTTTTTTCATAAAAGGAGGCGTATCCCCTTTTTTTAATTAAAAACCCTCACATGTGGCAGAGGAAAACAATTATTACAAATCAAATCCCAACATAATAGAATGAATCAAAGGGCAAAAAGTAAAGCCAATATACGCTAGGGGGAGGGTGGTTGCCCACAAAAGATATGATATGCCTCATTAAAACCTTGGCAAGCCAAACCATCCTTATGGATAAAATCTTGCACGAAGGAAAAAGAGTACATATTTATCTACAGTGGGAACATGATACATGTTAATAATTGAATGAAATAAAAATGAGTGCAACGTCCGCCGATATCCATGTAGCCTCTGCATGTTTTCATCGCCATCTATGTCATGCAAAGAGAGTCCAAAGATAGTGCATATCAATATTGTGAAAATGCGGACAAAGTTGTAGAACTTGGATCTGTAAACGTACCGAATATGCCTACATTATTGTCAATGCAGGCAGAGATTGTATGGAAGGGCCAATCCATAAGGAAGACGTGAGCACCATGCCATGTGCTAGCATCAATGACACCTCGTAAAACCAACATATATACAATGAAAGCTATAAAATGGAGCATGTAATATATACTATATCACACATAATATACATAAAATGAGGTTTATATTCAGCTCCAATGGCTGAGGAAAAACCACCCAATCTGACAAAAGAAACTTGAATTCGAATTCTCCACAAATTTAGGCTAAACTGTGGGTGATTTGTGTGTGTAAATATGGTATGACTTTGGGGCTGAATATGATATGTGGAGCAGCAAAATTTATGAATTTTGTTTATGTATATAGGCTAACCATCTTTATATGGTAAGTACATGACATGTCATGAAGTTTCGGTAGTCACCCGATACGACAATTTTCGGTTTATGACCTTGTGACATGTCGTTATAATTTTGATGGCACTGACTTGTAATATATGATATGAGATTTGTATATACTCATAAATATGAGGTGTATATAGTGGCGTGACTTCGACGGATGTCTATAATATATATGACATGTCGGTGGAACGTTGGAATATAAGTATATAGTTTGTCATAAAAAAATATGGATATACAATATGTGTATGTATGTGGCATGTATATTGAGGTGTGGAGAGGGAACTTTCCAGTCCAAATTTGTTGCCAAATAGCTCTCTCCAAATATATCCCAAATATGTCTTCATTTAATAAACTAGTTAGTTCATCTCCTTAATCATTTCACTTAATGAACGAGTTTAGTTCATTAATTATGTAACGGCATGTAAAAACAACATTCAATTCTTTTAAATTATGAAACCCCCCGTCCCCCACCATAACCCCTTTAGCTACCCACTTATGAAACCCCCATCATAACTCTCTTAATTACCCTCTATCTCCACTAGTTATTTTCTTAACTCCCCTAATAAATAGACAAAATAAAACCCCTTTCTACACAAGGCCAATCGGCCACATCAAAGAAAAGAAAAAGAGTGCTATGGGGAAAAATAAGAAGAGGGTCGTGAGTGGAGGTGAAGAAAAGAGAAAAGAAAAGGGAAAAGAAGGAGAAGAAAGTCTAGCCCAATCTAATTCCGATTCCAACTACGGTATAGTATAACTCAAGCAATGTAAGTACCCTTCCTATATTTGCTATGATTTTTCAAAGTTATGATGTTATTTTCGTGTCAAAAACAGATCATGCATGAATACTTTTGGTTGCATAGTTGGTTGAATTGTATGAATATGTATATATATATATATATAATGAATGTCGATTTGGGTATGATATAAATATATATATGTATATATATATATAATGATATGTGAAGCAATTAAAAGTGACGGCAAAAGAAAAAAAAGTGAGTGGACAAACTAAAAAAAAAAGGTGGAAAAGAATAGGATGCTAAGTTTTTTTTGGTTTATGTAAATGATCAATTGTTGCAATATGAAATAAACATTTTGTTGTTTTTTTTTTCCTTTTAGTGCCGTGATATCACAGTTTGAGGAAGACTGCCGCTGCTTTAATATATTAATAAGTTTAGGAATCAAAAGTGGTTTCATGCAATAGACTAAAGTTCGCCTGAATATATTATCTAATATATGTGTGTGTATATATATATATATTAGATAATAATTAACAGTGGGTACATATATAGATTTGGGCATGAACTGCATTTAAAAGTGCAAATTGAAGGTGGCTGAGGTTGATTTTCAAAAAAAATAAATAAAATAAAGAAATAAGAAAAAGGGCTGTGACGTTTATTATGGTTTTTATGGAATTGATGTATATGTGCAGCAATATGTAATAACAAAATGGTTGCCTCATTTTTTTTGTGGTGCTTATCGTGATTATTTGAACAGTGGCCAAAAGGTGGGTGCACAATGAAATATTAATGTATTGTTATGAGAATATATATATATATATATATATATATATATATATATATATATTGTCTCAGTTAAAAGTATCAATTAATATGTTCTATTCGTGTATAGATATACATATGTTGGTATGACAAATAGAAAAAAAATAGAAAGCTGTGAACTAATTATTTTAAGTAAGTCAAATTAACCTTTATAATTAGGTATTGATTTTTATACTACAATTGTTTAGATTCGAGCCTAGAAGAGAAGGAAGTGAATACCAGATTCAAAGTAAGTGGTCTATCTGTGTCCGTTATACTGTCATGCATCAGAGGTAAGTGATCTATTTGTGCTCGTTATACTGTCATGCATCAGAGGTAAGTGATCTATTTGTGCTCGTTATATTGTCATGCATTAGCGGTAAGTGGTCTATCTATGCAATAATGTTTATTATGCATTAGTGTACTGTTCGTTGTATATATGTATATGGATGTGTGAGGGTATACATGCACGTATTTATGCACGTGTATGGGCGCGAGTATATATAGGAGCATGTATACACCAGATTGTGGGTGAAGCATTCATGGCACGTGCATTGCATTGCATCCTTTCGGGACGCTGACTCCACGTTACGGAGCGTGTGTGCGCTGACTCCACGTTACGGAGCGTGTGTTCGCTGACTCCACGTTACGGAGCGTGTGATCGCTGACTCCACGTTACGGAGCGTGTGTTCGCTGACTCCACGTTACGGAGCGTGTGGCCCTATGAGGCGTGTGGTCCTACGGGACGTGTGGCCCTATGAGGCGTGTGGTCCTACGGGACGTGTGGCCCTACGAGGCGTGTGGCCCGACGGGGCGTGTGGCCTGACGAGGCGTGTGGTAGGATCACCTCGAGGTTCATGCATTGCATGGTAGAGATATGAGCATCGTGCGTGACTTGACTTTTGTTGCGTGTGACACGTAGAGAAGGCATGCATCATGAAGTTGCGCATTATTATATGGAGTGACTTACTTTCCGTAGTTTATTTACTCGATTGACATGTACGTTGATCTGTAAATGTTATCTGTAGTTGTCTCTGTATGTATGATTTTCATAATGGGTATAGATAGGTTGCTTACTGAGCCCGTTGATTTGGCTCACACCACCACTCACCAGTTTTGCAGGTGGGGAGAAGTTGGGTATACTCACACGGGAGTTAGTATACCGTGAAGATCGAGACCGGAGATTTCGAGACTAAGGATATTCAGACGAGACTTTTGAGGGTTGATTGAGACAGTCGTTTCGATATTCGAGGTTTATGTATTTTCGAGATTAGTGTTTACATATATTTGACTATTGTATTGATCTAGAAGTTCTTAGACATTGTATTAATGATGAAGATTATTTTATCGAGGATTCTTAGTTATGACTTCCGCTGACATCGATTTATGTTATTGTGATGACGTGTAATTGAAGTGTATCGACGCCTTGTATTCTCCTTAGTGAGATACGGCGGGTGAGTCGTTTCGAGTACTAGGGCTCGGGACGGGTCGCTACAGTTGGTATCAGAGCATGGCTCTAGATCCACGGCGGAAGTATAGATCTAGGCCACGATTTTAGAAATTAAGTTACGATTTTGCCCATAAGTCTTGATCCTAGACATAACACGATGATTTTTGTTAAGAGTTGATTTTGAACATAAGTATTAGTCATAAGCGATGATTATAGTCTAAGCATGATCTTAGAATTAAGAAAGGATTTAGACTTAAAGGACGATCAGTTGAGGGGTACACATCTAGAATGATATTATATCCATGTGATTTCGGTTGATTATATTATCTAAGTTTTGCCCATAACCTTTGCACATTCCCTTAGCCGTGATTTTAGTAACCCTAAGTGAATTGTATATAATTAAATTATATAAATTGTAATGTTAACAAGGATGCCTTATATCGGACGCTGGTTGACGCATAAATTTAGACGGGTCCGGCAGATACTAGGCTGCTTCTCCATAGTAGCAACATGAAATCCGGTACCATTAGGATAACTGAAATGGGTTCATGCCTCTACCTTGACAGTAGTGTTGGAATGCGACTAGGTCTAAGTTGGGATCATAGCTACTAAGGAATGATTTATAGTAGAATGATAGAAGCTAAGTAACGATTTGTAAGCATTATGATCATTGGAGTTTAGTGAATGATATCGTACAAAGGAATTTATAGTCTATGGTTAAGATGTTAAATTTAGTGTTACCAAAATAGGTCGACGATATTAGTCTTATTAGAGATATCGATCGATAGCAACAAGCGATAATCGACTATAGTATGTATCTTGGAACGATATATCATTACAAATTGTGGGTTAAGTGTTGACATCGTAATATTTAACTTGAATGTAGTAGGCTTGACTTGAAATCGGGTAAGCATGAACAAGTAGTGGTGGCTTTTCGCATGTGATGTAACTAGGCCAAAATTAGCGGTTCAAACAACCAAGTAAAGAGGTATATTGGGATCAGTGCGGCATGCGGAAGCATGATGAATTTGAATACCTTAAGTCAATTAGTATTTAGTGCCATGCTAGGATTGGGCAATTTAAGTTAGTAATTTTATCATAATAGGCGAAGGTTAGACCTATAAGAACGATACATAGACGGAATTTTCATTTAAAAATAAGAATGAATTATAGAAATTATACGAAATATTGGACTCGTATACTTTCCAAGCAGATAAATATTTTATATAAGCATGTACACCAAGGTATACCCGTATTTTATAGGTACTTCAAAATTTGTTGTTGTTTTTTTAAAATACCTTATTGAGTTTTTTTTTAAAAAAAAAAAGTCTACTGAACTTTACAAGACTAACTTCTATTTTGTACTGGTATATAAGCATGATAAAATTTCAATTTTTTTTGATGATCTTAAAAAAAGGAAAACTTTTGAAATATTGATGTTCTTCCAAAAACGAAGTTTTATATATATTTCTTGCCCAATATTTCAAATTTTTATTTTTGTTACATCTATTTTTAGTCAAAAACTAATTTTATTGATGACTATCGATATCACAAGAATTTTATCTGTTAAAGTGTTCCCCAAGTTATTTATCCACTCGCGATGAACTTATTTAACTATTGTGAATCCAAAAAAATAGTTTTCAAAATATATATACCTCTTTTAGAAAATGAAAGATACCGTATTCAAATCCTTTTATAAAATCTTACCTTATTAAGTTTCAACTGTTTTAATGTGATTTTACCGTAGTGTTTTTTTTTCTGCGAATAAGTTATGTTGTTGATGGACATTTGAGACACCGCGTTGCAAAAACAAATATATGATACTTTGAGTTTTGTGGTTACAAAAAAAATAGAAGGCATATTATGTTAAACAGTTAAAAGCTACATTCCAAATTATAGCTACGTAAATTACTTTTCTTTAAATCGAATAAAATATGTCCATGCGCGTACTTTGTATATTAGGTTGTTGATAATATCTCCGAAAAAGTAAGAGCATGATCATAGAACTAGTTTGTAAGTAGAAGAATTGATTCCGAAAATACATATGGTTTGAGGAATGAGTCTGACAAACAAGTCTTTAAGTTAAAGATTGTAGTATACATAAGTAATGATTTTATAGGATTGCTGAGAACAGCAAATATAATTACGATATTGTCTGACGACTGGGATATGGAACTCCCGGTATGGTGAAGCTGATTGAGTTCTTTTATAACAATAGTCATCACAGTGCCATTGCCATGGCACCGTTAGAGGCGTTATATGGTCGTAAGTATCGGTCGCCTGTATACTGAGATGAAGTTGGAGAACGATCTATCATCGGGTCAGAATTGGTTGAGCATACTAAGGATAAGATCAAGATCATTCGTGAAAGGTTTAAAGTTTCTCAAGACCGAAATAAAGGTTGGGCGGTTCTAAAAGGAGACCGTTGGAGTTTGCAATGGGAGAAAAGGTATATCTGAAGGTACCACCGATGCAGGGTGTGATTCGGTCTGGAGTAAGAGGAAATTGAGTCTTCGTTACATTGGTCCCTACGAGGTACTCAAAAGAGTTGGGACACTGACGTATAAGTTGGCCTTACCCGTGGCTTTGGCTCAAGTCCATAATGTATTTCACGTTTCGCAATTAAGAATGTATGTTCCAGACTCGAGTCACATACTCGATGAGAGACCGTTGAAAGTTAGACCTGACGTGACTTACGAAGAGGTTCCGGTAAGGATGATGAATCGCAAGGATCAAGAACTGAGATGGACAGTCATACCCTAAGTCAAAGTCCAATGCAGCGACCATACCAAAAAAAAGAAACGACATGGGAGCTTGAAGAGCAGATGCGGGAGAAATATCCGCATCTCTTTACTTAAGGTATGCAAGTTTCGAGGTCGAAACTTATTGTAAGAGGGGTAGATTGTAACGGCATGTAAAAACAACATTCAATTCTTTTAAATTATGAAACCCCCCGTCCCCCACCATAACCCCTTTAGCTACCCACTTATGAAACCCCCATCATAACTCTCTTAATTACCCTCTATCTCCACTAGTTATTTTCTTAACTCCCCTAATAAATAGACAAAATAAAACCCCTTTCTACACAAGGCCAATCGGCCACATCAAAGAAAAGAAAAAGAGTGCTATGGGGAAAAATAAGAAGAGGGTCGTGAGTGGAGGTGAAGAAAAGAGAAAAGAAAAGGGAAAAGAAGGAGAAGAAAGTCTAGCCCAATCTAATTCCGATTCCAACTACGGTATAGTATAACTCAAGCAATGTAAGTACCCTTCCTATATTTGCTATGATTTTTCAAAGTTATGATGTTATTTTCGTGTCAAAAACAGATCATGCATGAATACTTTTGGTTGCATAGTTGGTTGAATTGTATGAATATGTATATATATATATATATAATGAATGTCGATTTGGGTATGATATAAATATATATATGTATATATATATATAATGATATGTGAAGCAATTAAAAGTGACGGCAAAAGAAAAAAAAGTGAGTGGACAAACTAAAAAAAAAAGGTGGAAAAGAATAGGATGCTAAGTTTTTTTTGGTTTATGTAAATGATCAATTGTTGCAATATGAAATAAACATTTTGTTGTTTTTTTTTTTCCTTTTAGTGCCGTGATATCACAGTTTGAGGAAGACTGCCGCTGCTTTAATATATTAATAAGTTTAGGAATCAAAAGTGGTTTCATGCAATAGACTAAAGTTCGCCTGAATATATTATCTAATATATGTGTGTGTATATATATATATATTAGATAATAATTAACAGTGGGTACATATATAGATTTGGGCATGAACTGCATTTAAAAGTGCAAATTGAAGGTGGCTGAGGTTGATTTTCAAAAAAAATAAATAAAATAAAGAAATAAGAAAAAGGGCTGTGACGTTTATTATGGTTTTTATGGAATTGATGTATATGTGCAGCAATATGTAATAACAAAATGGTTGCCTCATTTTTTTTGTGGTGCTTATCGTGATTATTTGAACAGTGGCCAAAAGGTGGGTGCACAATGAAATATTAATGTATTGTTATGAGAATATATATATATATATATATATATATATATATATATATATATTGTCTCAGTTAAAAGTATCAATTAATATGTTCTATTCGTGTATAGATATACATATGTTGGTATGACAAATAGAAAAAAAATAGAAAGCTGTGAACTAATTATTTTAAGTAAGTCAAATTAACCTTTATAATTAGGTATTGATTTTTATACTACAATTGTTTAGATTCGAGCCTAGAAGAGAAGGAAGTGAATACCAGATTCAAAGTAAGTGGTCTATCTGTGTCCGTTATACTGTCATGCATCAGAGGTAAGTGATCTATTTGTGCTCGTTATACTGTCATGCATCAGAGGTAAGTGATCTATTTGTGCTCGTTATATTGTCATGCATTAGCGGTAAGTGGTCTATCTATGCAATAATGTTTATTATGCATTAGTGTACTGTTCGTTGTATATATGTATATGGATGTGTGAGGGTATACATGCACGTATTTATGCACGTGTATGGGCGCGAGTATATATAGGAGCATGTATACACCAGATTGTGGGTGAAGCATTCATGGCACGTGCATTGCATTGCATCCTTTCGGGACGCTGACTCCACGTTACGGAGCGTGTGTGCGCTGACTCCACGTTACGGAGCGTGTGTTCGCTGACTCCACGTTACGGAGCGTGTGATCGCTGACTCCACGTTACGGAGCGTGTGTTCGCTGACTCCACGTTACGGAGCGTGTGGCCCTATGAGGCGTGTGGTCCTACGGGACGTGTGGCCCTATGAGGCGTGTGGTCCTACGGGACGTGTGGCCCTACGAGGCGTGTGGCCCGACGGGGCGTGTGGCCTGACGAGGCGTGTGGTAGGATCACCTCGAGGTTCATGCATTGCATGGTAGAGATATGAGCATCGTGCGTGACTTGACTTTTGTTGCGTGTGACACGTAGAGAAGGCATGCATCATGAAGTTGCGCATTATTATATGGAGTGACTTACTTTCCGTAGTTTATTTACTCGATTGACATGTACGTTGATCTGTAAATGTTATCTGTAGTTGTCTCTGTATGTATGATTTTCATAATGGGTATAGATAGGTTGCTTACTGAGCCCGTTGATTTGGCTCACACCACCACTCACCAGTTTTGCAGGTGGGGAGAAGTTGGGTATACTCACACGGGAGTTAGTATACCGTGAAGATCGAGACCGGAGATTTCGAGACTAAGGATATTCAGACGAGACTTTTGAGGGTTGATTGAGACAGTCGTTTCGATATTCGAGGTTTATGTATTTTCGAGATTAGTGTTTACATATATTTGACTATTGTATTGATCTAGAAGTTCTTAGACATTGTATTAATGATGAAGATTATTTTATCGAGGATTCTTAGTTATGACTTCCGCTGACATCGATTTATGTTATTGTGATGACGTGTAATTGAAGTGTATCGACGCCTTGTATTCTCCTTAGTGAGATACGGCGGGTGAGTCGTTTCGAGTACTAGGGCTCGGGACGGGTCGCTACAAATTATGCCACCTGAAAATAGTATAAAGACATCAAATGTTTGCCATATGATGTAAGCCTTAATGCTTCATGGCTTGTTGGTACGACAACGTTATATATAAACATGTAAAGCATTTCTATCGCGTGCATATATCAAATAACACTTATTTCATGCATTTCGTAAACACGTAACATTTAAATCATGCATTTTCAAATCACTCAAACCCCGATTTCTCAATAAATATCACATATGTTGCATATCTACTTCCATTTGTTATTTGGTTTTCAGCAATTATGTCTAACATTAAAGACATTCCTGCATTGAACGATTCAAACTATAAGCAATGGTAAGATCAACTTGAGATTTTTCTGGGGATTGTTGACGTTGACACTGCTTTACTGATAGACCGACTAGCTATGCTAACAGAAAATAGCACAAGTGAGGAAAAAGCTCAGATGGCACGCTGGATTCAGTCAAATTGCATATTTCTTATGGTCATGCAAAAGACCATCCTAAGTGCTTCAGAGGAGACGTTTCTGAGACCATGATGGCTAAAGATTTTTTTGCCAATCTCGAGAAAATTTTGTTAAGAATGAGAAATCTGAAGCAGATAATCTCTTAATGAAATTTCACTTGAAACAGTACTGTGGTAATGGCAGCATGAGGGGGTACATCCTACGGATGACTCACATGGCTTCTCAATTGAGAAACATGAAACTTGATGTCTGTGACGACATGCTAGTGGTCATGATTCTCAACTCCTTGCCTCCTAAGTTCAAACACTTTCTGGTTAGTCATAACGGCCAGAAGGAAAAGTGGACAATGAATGAACTTATTTCCCACAACGTGCAAGAGAAAGAAAGGCTCAAGAATGAGGGACATGAAATTTTGAATGTTGTCACCACCACGTCCAGTGGAAATAAATGTAAAGTTGGGGACAAAGCTAAGGTGCAAAAGGCAAGAAAAAGGGAAAAGAGGCGACTAATGCTGACTCACCCAAAAGCATGTCTTGTGTCTTTTGCAAAAGGGGGCAAATCTAAAGAAAAACTGTACCAGATATCATTCTTGGCTCAAGAAGAAAGGTACGTTCTTAGTTTGTTTTGAAGTTAATTTTGTTTCAGATATAGCCACTTAATGGTTGATACGGGAACCACGACTCACTTATATATGACTATGCAGGGTTGTCTCAGCCACAGAAACCAAGGGATTAGGGAAATGGAAGTGGCATGAAGGTTGAATCCATAGGGCATTTGAGATTGCTGTTGACTTCCGGCTTTTATCTAGATTTGCATAATACTTTTGTAGTTCCGTCATTTAGACAAAACCTTATTTTGTTTTATTGATTGGATAAAAGTGGCTATTACGGTTTTCTTGGAAATGAAAATTTCCATCTTTATCATGCATCTAGATTAATTGGTCACAGGTTAATGTCAGAAATTAACAAACTTTACTCAATAAATTTTGCTTCAAACCAAGAAACCATGCATGTCATTACACGAAAAGTTAAAGCAAAATTAACTCATGAGAATTCAGAAATTCTCAATCCTTTAGACTTAACAGATTTAGAATCGTGTGCATTTTGTGCTTAAGGAAAACAAACTATTTTATCACCTTTTTTGACGACTACTCACGATTTCGCTACATATTTTTACTTAAATAAAAAGTGCAAGCACTAGACATGTTCAAATCCTTTAAAGCTAAAGTTGAGTTACAACTCAACAAAAGGATTAAAGCCAGATCAGACTATGGAGGAGAATACTATAGTTGGTATGATGGATCAGAGGAGCAATGTACGGGACCATTATCTGGTCATTTTACCCCCAAAGACAGTTTCGGTATTTTTACTCAAGGAATCTCTTGAGTATCTTATTATCTTCATTCTGGAGTTGATTTATGAATATCTTGAAGATTATGTGGTGGTTTCCTATTTTATTTCTCTATTTGATGACATTATCGACGATAGCAGGATATGTGACGTTATTCGATGTCACGTTCTATTTTTTCTTGAAACTCTTATATATGTTGTTGGAGGCTTTCAATAATCATTTTTCAGAGATTTTGAAGGTGTTCTTGATGTGTAATTCATCACAACATATAATGAGAAATTGTGGGAATTTTGATGTTATATGTTGACATAATCTTGTCAACTATTATTTGTTGATTTCTCTTCATTAAATCTGATTTGTTATACATATGTACAGCCCTCAAAACATGTATAAACAGGTGGAAATGATTGTGCAATCATTTTATGACTTTATGCCAAGTGGACCAACCAAAAACAAGCTAGTTGACAAAATTGCCAACTTGGGAATTTTTTTTTAAAAAAAGGTACCAACGGTCAAGGCTGTTTTTTGAAGATTTTTTGAGTCAAATTTTCAGCCTCACATGCCCTATTATCTTGGTAAGGAGTTGAGGGTTTCTTGGTGGTATATTCTTTGGTATTATCTTCATTTTGCAAAGGTGTCATCTATGCAGGTACCTATACAGCGGGGGTTCTCACTGAAAGTAAACTCTTTATCCCTTGTGATAGAGGTATTGTTTGTCTGCCACTCACCCTCCCCAGACCCTAACAGTAGCTTTTGCTGCTATTTAGATGATTGATTGATTGACTGATTGATCTTCATTTTACAAAGGATAATCAATGTATTTCCTGTAGGATCTGCAAGGCACCACTAGAAGGGGGAGGGGTTGAATAGTGGGTGCGGAAAAAGTGGTTTTTAAATTGTTTTAAACCAAAAACCCAACTTCTGAAAACAGTTTCTCTTTTCAGGACCAGTTTTGAAACGTTTTGAAAACTATGTTGCAGGTCTTCAAAAATTCTGAAATTTGGCAAGAACGAGCCTCAGATGTTATGAGTATCTCCTAAAAATTTCAGATTAAAATTCAACCCCTACCCCTTGAAACATTGCGCAAATCTGCCAGAAACGGTAGTCTGATTTGAAAAATATATTCCAATTAAACCGTAACTCCAAATGCTCTGAAAATTTAATGACTAACCCCTTATTATGTTTACTTAATTGGGTTGAAACAGTTTTGAAAAATTGTTTTGGGAAGTTAGTCAAATACGTTCAAAGTCTCAACCTTTGCAAGACTGAAAATCAGACTGCACTAGTCTCAGAACTTTAGACGTTTGGATGACTTATCCTTGTCCAAAAGGGTTGAAATGTTCGCCAAATTAACCTTAAGACGTTTGGATATGATTCTGGAAAGTTTTGTGATTTTTGAAATTTGTTTACTATTTTTAATACCGTGATGAAAAACGATGCACAATGCTGAAACTGAAAGTAAGTACTGAAAGTAAATAACACCAAGAATTTTATACTGGTTCGGTTAAAACAACCTACTCCAGTCTTCGAGGACACCTTCCTCGGTTAGCACTAATCACAAAACACAAATAACATCTTACCACAGGGTTGATGGAGTTACACACCAACTCCAACCCTTTACAAACCTTGTATATGAATACAATGATCACGAACACCACCACATTGCAAGTGCAAGATTGATCACACCTTGATCAATCTTTTACAATGATAAAGAGTATAGGGTGGTATGTAAGAAGGCTATTCAAGATGTATGAATATGAATACAATAGGCTTTTTGAGAGAAGAAAGAAAGAAGTAAAGAAGAAGAGAGGATGTATGCGTTTTTGATCACTTCAATTTGCAAGACTTGTATTGTATTTTGTTTGCTCTCTTCTTTTCTTTTTATCACCATATGGCCGCCCCCTTGATGCCTTCTTCTCCTCTTGAAAATTATCTTCCAAGTCCTTGGAAGAGTATATTGCATCATTGTGACATTTCCTTGCTTACTTGGCAACTCCTCATTGGACGATCATTAAGCTCTTGCATACTTGGTACTCCTTGAATTGGACGGAAGTTGTCATCATTTGATGACTAGATAAATCTGAAAATAAATCTTAAAAAACATGTGCCAATTAGCCATAAAATTATTTCCATAAAGCATATAATCATCCCACATAATTAGCAAGACAACTTATCACCATTTCCTTGCTAAATTTCGGCCATTATGCTTCTCCACATGCTGAAATTTCAGCATGTGTAACATTCTCACTTAATTCAAATTATTGTCAATTTTGTATTTGATTTATTTGTTGAAAATAAAGAAGAAATCAATCATCATTTAGTACATAACATTTCTACCAATTTTGGAATAAACTTAGTCACCAAGTAGGCCATAAAATCGGCCACATTCTTTTCTACACATGCTGAAATTTTCAGCATGTGTGATATTTGAAGATATCACTTTACTAATTCCATAATATATTCAAAACATTTCCATACTATCTTTCAATTAATCCACATAATTCAAATTGGTAAATATGGCATAATATAATGGCAAAATCGACCAGCCTATGCACACATGCTGAAATTTTCAGCATGTGTTACAAATGTGACATAAGTTTAAAATGTTACCTTGTGTAGCTCCTTTCTTTATGTCACCAATATTGTATGGTTCATTCTTGGCCAATCAAAATGCCAACAAAGCTCCACATAAGCTTCAACATGGCTGTCTAGGCGTGTGATGATGAATATACATGTGCTGAATTTTATTTTTACAAACTTTGTAAAATAGTGCACATATAGTTATACACATATGGTATATTCCATTCATCCCTTAATTGATTTTTCTAGAACACTTTAGAATTTATGAAGCATGTAAAAAGTGTCTATATACATGTTATATGTCATGCCAAAAATGTTCCATGTGTCATGTTCGTAGAAAACCGAATTTTCGACGTTTATCGATTACCCGATTTTTCTCCGATTAAATTCCAACTTTTTGCACATGTTATATATATATTATGTTACACATAATACACATAAATTAAACTTTAATATTCAGCACTTAGGCTGATCTAAAGTGGCGCCTAATCATGTGACAAAATTGAATTTGAAATCTCCACAAATTGGCCTTAATTTGGGGTGATTTGTGTGTGCCAACATGGAATGATTTTATGGCTGTATATACCATGTAAGCCACAAAATTTGTGGCCACTTTTGAAGTGTAGGGGCTGGCCATCTATATATGTCAAGTACGTGACACGTTGGCGAAGTTTCAGTATTCACCCGATACGACAATTTTTGGTTTAGAACCTTTTAACATGTCGTAATAAATTTTTCATCACCATGACTTATATCATATGATATAAGAACTGAATATACTCGTAAATATGAGTTAAATATAGCGGTGTGACGTTAACGTGCGTACGTAAAATATATATCATGTTGGTAGTGCGTTGGAATATATGTGTATATGCCTTTTTATAAAAAATCTGAATATATATAAAAATATATGTTAAAAACGTGTGGTGTGGCGCCCCGCACCCCGGCCCCGCCGAAGTCGGTGCACTCGCCGTACTTCACTAAGGAGAGTGCTAGGCGTCGTCCATACGTGTCATGATCCATGATATAAATGCATGGATTTTAGCGCTTACATGTAAATAAGTAAGCGAAATCGTGGCAGAATTTAAAACTTCGAAATTAAAAACATCGTCACAACCATTCAAAGTCTACAACCCAGATCAAATGTATCAGAAAGTGACAAAAACAATTGTTTTTCCATCTCAATACATAAATCAGTCATCCCTTAGAGCTGGCAAGTCCAGTCTCCTAAATCCGTCCATCCTTCACTGCACTCACGGGTAGGGAACCCTAGGTTCGTCCTCGATCCACTCTACTTTATCTCCTGCAACCTCTGGGAGGAAAAATAGGGGTGAGTGACAATGTCACCAGCAAGTGTACTATAATAATCGAGGGTTAAATGGAAAGTGCATACAAGAACCGAACCCTAAAATTTCAGTTTAGAAGCATACCTGTCCTTCGTCCAATACTTGTTAAGGATCATCACTTAATGTAGCAAGATCATAACTTACATAAAGTCGTCACTTGATACAGAATATAATAGTAAAAGACCGTAACCCGCATAAATTAACATAACAAGAATCATCACTTAGAGACATCATACTTAGGATCTACGAAATCAAAACAACTTAAATATCATGTGTCACTACATGGCGACTGAATGAACGTGACATGCATGCATATGTACGTGTGATGAATCAAGATGAAAGTGAGAATGTCAACTCTTCATGCTTTTCTTTCAAATCATCATCGTCGTAAAACAATAGAGTGTTCAGATCTATCTTCTCGGATCTAAGGCGGTAACGTCTCCCCTTCGAATCTATTATTCCCGGATTCGAAACGGTAACGTCATCTTCTTGTCGGGTCTATTCTTTCCGGGCCCGCACGGTCATCATCATCAGGCCTATTATCTCCGGGCCTAAACGGTCATACTGTCAGATCACTTAACCCGGATTTGAGCGGGTTCTTAATGGCCAAGTTCATACTCACACACGGTACCGGTGAGGAAGCGTTCTTTTAGAAACAAAATCATCTTTTTGAAAACGCTTTTAATCTTTCTTTCACATAAAATCATGTCGTAAATCATATACGTAACGATGATGCAATGTATGACATGTTGTATACAACCCATGGCATAATGCGTGACATAAATGAATAAGTGCGTCTCGTCGCTATGCTGGAAAATTTCCAGCTTAGTGGCGTCAACTTCTCCTTGGTGATTTCCTACTGAAATAATCATTCTAAACCAAATGGTTCACATGTACTCCTTCATGTATGTCTTAAGTGATTGCCATGCAAATTTTATGGAATTATGATATCGATAAGGGAATCATTTGTTCTTTTCATAAAGCGGTTACGAACTAAATTCTGGAATGACCAATTTTGCTATAAAATGTATTGTGACCGATCCTTTAGTCCTTTTTTGGTAATTCCAACTCTCCAGATTAATAAATTTGTTCGACTAGCATCCTACCAAAATTTGGCCCAAATACATTTTTATAAGGTCCAATTTCAGATCATGCAACGTGCCACACAAATTCTGTCAATCCAGCGCATTTCAGTCTGACCCATTTTACTAGCAAATTCATTAAAAATAAACCATAACTCATTTTGTCAAAATTCCAACTTTCGCCTTTACTTTATTCATAGGGTTAGTATCATACCGAAAATTAGTTAAGTTGCATACCTCTAAGGTCCATTTCTAGGCTACTTAACACGTTACTTAAATTCTTTCCAGTACAGAATTTTCAGCAGGACTAACCTTACTAGGAAATTTATTAAAAATAAACCGTAGCTCTTTTAAATGAAATTCCAACTCTCACATCTAATATACCCATAAAAATAATGTCATACCAAAAATCAACGGAATTGAAAGTTCTTAAGATTTTTTTTTTCAGGTCTCACAAAATAGCCCAAGTTTCTGTCCAGTTCCAGAAAATTTTTCCTAATGATCATCTATCCTGCCTAGGTGTCTTTAGCTTGCCTTTTTGTCACAAACACTTAACTAAACATCAAACCCACTCTTTTATAGAGAAATTTACAGACTTAACCATGCTACAACCCCACATGCAAATCCCTCATAAAACAGTTCGTACATCTCTACACCTCATTCTTTGGCTCACATGTACATTCCTACTAATACAAAACTTTAGCAACAACCTTGGGTGCACACGCACCCTTTCACCAACAGCCCCATTTTCGGTGCATGCAAGAAAATGATATATCCAAGAGCATGTAAAGCATAACACTCATCAAGAGTAAAAACTTGTCTCCATTTTTCCAATAAGTTATCATTTTTGTGCAAAATCACTCTTAATCCCTTCACCCCCTTTCCACCGTGACCCCCCATCATGGAAAAGAGGAAATATTTAACATGTCCATCTTAGATTAACCCATAATAATACAAATAATCCTCAAAGATTGCATCTTTGGAACAAGATCTCACACCTACACCCCAAATGGCTTTGGCCGAAAGTTTTAGCATTCAAACTTAGCATAATACAACTAAGATTAGATCTTAAGTATATCTACCCATTCATGCACACACTTTCACATTCAAACCAAAAAGAGTATAGTGTACTTGCCTTCTTTGCTTACTCTTCTTGGAGAGGTGTAGAAAAAGTTGAAATCTTTCTCTTCTCTATGCATGTATTCCCACGGTGGCGAAGAGAAAGAAAGGAGCAAGGTTAGTTTACATTTTCAACTAAATATACTCTTAGAAAAAGGCTAGATAACTTACCAAAAGGAGCTTGAGTGGTATCCAAGCTTCTCTAGCTTGGAATCCTTAAAAGTTTGAGACTTGAGCCTAATGACCATTGAAGGTCACGGTTATGAACAAGAAGGATAGCACCATAAGTTTCATTCTTATGAAGATGTAAACATTTTCTCAAGAGACTAAGAACCTTACCTAATATCTCTTAGTCTTTGGAAGAACCTAGACTTCCTTGCTTGTCTCCTTGGCCGAATGTTTTGAAGGGAAGGGAAGAGATAGAGCTCTCTTGCACTTGAAGTTCTTGCGTAGCTTAAGAGGTTTCAAGTGTGATATTAGAGGGAACTCTTTTTCTTTTTGGCTAGGTTTAGCCGTTGGAGAGGGGTAAAAGGGAGGGGTGGAGATCTTACCATAGTATGGTTAAAGGATTAACCTTGATTTACCTTTTAACCTTGGTTACTTTTAGCTAACCATGGTTACTCTTTTACTAACCTTGGTTACTTTTTCTTAACCTTAGTTACTTGAACCTTGGTTGGGTCACCATTAACTATAGTAGAGTAATACTTTCATAATTGGCCTCACCCCCTTAATTAACCGGCGGTTGGGGTCTTTAATGAACCCAACCATGCCTAATTCAATCCTTTAACTTTTTCCTTTTCTTTATGGTCATTTATCTATTCCATATTTTTATTTGCATAATTGTGATTTAGAAAAATGTTTTGTGCCTCCCTTGGGCTGTTGGCCGAAATCTTATAGGGTCTCGGGCGAAAAATTGGGTGCTTTCCCCATGGTCCAATATTCACCCTCAAGTACTATATGCTTATTGTTACTATCCGAAATGAAATTTATAGTAGTAGTCATCGATTCAAATACATTGTAATTAAAATAAATCATGAGTACAAAAAGGATCCCCTATTGGGTTACAACATCCTCCCCCTCTTATTATAAGTTTCGTCCTCGAAACTTAAAAGTGCTTAATCAAAGAGGTGAGGGTACGAGTTCTTTACGTTTTCTTCCATTTCCCAGGTAGACTCATCTACAGAGTGATTCTTCCATTGCACTTTGACCATTGGTATTCACCGTTTCCTTAATACCTTTTCTCTACGATCAACTATCTTTTCTGGTTCTTCCTCATATGTCGTATCGGCTTCTAGTTTCAAAGGTTGATCCTTTATGACATGGCTAGGATCGTGTACATATCGTCGCAGTTGAGATACATGAAACACATCATGTATTTGAGATAGGGTGGGCGGTAGAGCGAGTCGATAAGCCACTTCTCCAATCCTTTCAAGAACCTCGTATGGCCCAATAAATCTTGGGCTCAACTTCCCCTTAATACTAAATCTTTTAACTCCTTTCATTGGCGACACTTTTAGAAACACTTTTTCTCCAACTTGAAATTCTAAAGGTCGCCGCTTTTCATCTGCCCAAACCTTGCTTCTATCTTGGGCCGCTTGTAACTTTTGCTTTATGATTTTTATTTTCTCTCGAGTCTGCTCTACTAGGTCGGGTCCAGTGAGAATCCTATCTCTTATTTCATCCTAGTAGAGCAGAGAACGGCATTTCCTTCCATAGAGTGCTTCGTACGGGGCCATCCCTATGGATCGATGGTAACTATTGTTATAAGAAAATTCTACTAGCTTGAGACTTCGATCCCAGCTTCCCCCAAAGTCAAGTGTGCAGGATCGCAACATGTCTTCCAGTGTCTGAATGGTTCTTTCTGATTGACCATCCGTTTGGGGATGAAATGCCGAGCTCATGTGAATCTCAGTGCCCATTGTTTTCTGAAAAGCTGTCTAGAACCGTGATGTGAAACGAGGATCGCGGTCACATACGATACTTAGGGGAATTCCATGAAGACTCACAATTTGTTCCACGTACATCGTAGCCAATTTCTCCATTGGAGCCTTGATTGTCATAGCCATGAAATGGTCGGACTTGGTTAGACGATCAACAACCACCCAAATAGCATCGTAACCGCTTCTCGTTCTAGGCAAGTTGGTAACAAAGTCCATAGTAATGTGGTCCCACTTCCATTCGGGAACTTCGAGAGGCTGTAGCAACCCAGCGGGTTTCTGATGTTCTGTTTTTACCTTCTGGCAAACGAGGCATTTTCCCACAAATTCCGCAATCTGTCTTTTCATGCCACGCCACCAGAATCGTCGTTTCAAATCTTGGTACATTTTATTTGCTCCAGGGTGGATGGATAATCGCGAGTTATGTGATTCTTTAAGAACTTCATTTAGTATGTCTTCGTTATTGGATACACACAATCTTTCTTGAAACCACAAACTGTTGTCGTTTCGAACCTTAAGTTCTCTGGTGGGTTTCATTCGTACCCGGTCCTTTATCTTTCTTAGGGTTTCATCCTTTTCTTGATCCTCTTTAATTTTGTCTATTAGTGAAGGAATTATCACCAACTTTGCTAGCATGCCCTCGATTGAATCAACCTCTTCTAGATCAAATTCTTCCATGTCACGCTGCAAAGGTGGTTGGCGTGGATGACTTGTTTTTCTACTTAATGCGTCTGCTACCTTGTTGGCTTTCCCCGGATGGTACTGAATTGATAGGTCGTAGTCCTTCATTAATTCTAGCCATCTTCGTTGTTGCATGTTCAGCTCTTTTTGGGTAAATAGATACTTGAGGCTTTTGTGGTCCGTGAACATTTCGCACTTTTCGCCGTATAGATAGTGCCTCCATATTTTTAGTGCAAAGACCACAGCTGCCAACTCGAGGTCGTGTACAGGGTAGTTTTGTTCAAATGGCTTCAATTGTCGGGATGCGTATGCAATCACTCGATCTTTTTGCATTAGCACACATCACAGCCCGTTCTTAGAAGCATCACTATATACAACAAAGTTTTCTCCAGGAATGTGTTGTGCTAAGACTGGGGCGGAGGTCAGTTTCCTCATCAATTCAGTAAAGCTCTTCTCACAATCTGAGGTCCATTCAAATTTGGTTTTCTTCTGGGTCAATCAGGCCAGAGGCATAGCAATTCGAGAGAATCCTTCCACGAACTTTCGATAGTAACCAGCAAGACCAAGAAGACTTCGTACCTCTGTAACATTTGTCGGTCTGGGCCACTCCGTGATTGCCTCGATTTTCTTGGGATCTACTGATATACCTTCTTCAGATATCACATGCCCTAGAAATGCTACACTTCGTAGCCAGAATTCGCATTTGCTAAACTTTGCATACAGTTGTTTCCTTCGTAGAATGTCCAAAGCCATCCTTAAATGGGCTGCATGGGTCTCTTCATCCGGTGAATATATCAAAATGTCGTCGATGAAGACTACGACAAACTTGTCTAGTTGGTCTTGAAAGACTCGATTCATTAGATCCGTGAATGCTGCAAGGGCGTTGGTCAGTCCGAATGGCATTACTAAAAATTCGTAATGCCCATAACGGGTTCTAAATGCAGTTTTCTGGACGTCTTCAGCCTTGATCTTCAACTGGAAATATCCTGAGCGAAGGTCAATTTTATTGAAAATCCTTGCCCCCCGAAGCTGATCGAACAAGTCGTCGATCCTTGGCAAAGGGTACTTATTCTTTATAGTGATCTTGTTGAGCTCCCTATAGTCAATACATAACCGCATACCTCCGTCCTTCCTCTTGACGAACAATACAGGAGCTCCCCAAGGTGAAACACTTGGGCGGATCAGTTTCTTTTCCAGCAATTCCCGTAACTAATCCTTCAACTCTTTTAGTTCCACCGGGGCCATTCTGTAGGGAGCCTTTGATATTGGCTCAGCTCCCGGAACCAGGTTGATCTCAAAAGATATCTCTCGTTCCGGGGGAAGACCTGGCAATTCTTCTTGAAAAGCATCTGGGTATTCGCGAACTACTGGAACTTGGGATAGGTCTGAGGGTGCTTGATCAGTGTTTATGGCATAGACAAGATATCCTTCATGTCCTTTCCTTAGTGCTTTACTAGCGCGGATCGCATTTATATAAATGTTCTTAGGGCTCTTCTGTAACTTTGATCCTCCTTGAAAGGTTACTTCTTTATGTGTGGGGTCCTTAAAGGTAACTTGTTTTTCATTACAATCGATGTTGGCATAATTGTTGGAGAGTCAGTCCATTCCAAGAATTACATCGAAGTTCGTCATGGGTATGGAAATCAAATTGGCGTCAAACCGATGATTATCAAAGTCAAGTTCACAATTTTTGAAAACATGGTGAGCTACAAGCACCTGTTCCCCAGCTGCTTGAATTCTATAAGGTGCATCACTATAGGTTGGGGTTTTCTCAATATTCCTTGCAAATCTCTTTGATATGAAAGAGTGGCTAGCGCCACTATCAAATAGCACGTTGGCAGGTATTGAACATACTAGTATAGCTCCTGAACCATACAATACTTACTAAGTAACCATAAGGCAACAGTATTGTAAAGAAAATTAGTAAGATTTTCTGAAAATACCTGTCACTAAGTCTTTGGCCTCTTCAGCAGCTGCGTCAGTCATAGCGTGAACTCGTGCATTGGTGCACTGACGCTGAGGTTTTGGCGGCTGTTGTTGCTACTGGGCCCCCTTCTCCGGACACTCCCTGGCTATGTGTCCTGTTTTCCCGCATCCAAAGCAGGTGGTTCCTTTGTTTCTACATTCTGCCCGGATCTGGAGCCTTAGCTCTGATACCACCTGTGTCGCCCTGCACCCCAGTCCCGCTGAAGTCGGTGCACCCGCCGGACTTCACTAAGGAGAGTACTAGGCGTCGTCCATACATTTCATGATCCATGATATAAATGCATGGATTTCAACGCTAACATTTAAATAAGCAAGCGAAACTGTGGCAGAATTTAAAACTTCGAAATTAAAAACATCGTCACAACCAGTCAAAGTCTACAACCTGTTGGACTGTTCACCTGCAAAGAACACCACTAGATGGGGGGTGAATAGTGGTTAGCGGAAATTACACTACAACCCTTTGTTAAAATCGCCTTTGAAAACAGAATCTGAGACCACCTCAAATTCAGAACCAGTTTTTCAAAAATTCACAAATAATTGTACACAATTCCAAAAATTATGAAACTTTCCTGAATTGAACTTCAATGAGTTAACAAGACTCTGTCCAAAAATCAGACAAAAATAAGATCGTTGGCCCTTCAAACAAATAAAAAGATTCAGATGGTCAATCTGGATAGAATTGGACAGAATGTTGTTGATTTTGCAAAACGTGTTTCTCTTTTAATACTCAACCAAAAAGGTTGATCTTTATATCAAAACACTCCTTAGGATGTGTAGATGAAGTTTCCAAAAGGTCCTGACCTCAAACAATTCTTGAAAAATACAGAATTTAAGTTTTCCCAAAACTGGTCAGATTGCAGCCAGATTGGAGCAGTTATCTTGCAAAGACTGAAAGACTAACTTTCTCTTGCTCAAATCAAGTGATTCTTGTTGCAAATGAAAGCTAAAAGTTTGATGTATAACTCCCCCACAAAACACGAATTTTGAAAATATTTAGCTATTTTTTAAATTGTGTGAAGGTTGGTGAAAACTGCAGTCAAAAACGGGTTAAAACAGAAATAAAGAAACAAGAGAAGAACACTGAGGATTTATCCTGGTTCAGTCAATGTGACCTACTCCAGTCCCAAGGAACACCTTTCCTTGGATTTCACTATGAAATGAACACCTTACAACAAAAGCCAAGCTTGATCCTTGGGTTATACACCAACCCTACTCAAGACTTGGATAATCACCTTCTAAGCAACACTTAGTTGCAACTCCTCTAACACCTATTGATGTAGCCTTATAAAGATGGTTAATCAATCTTACAAATGAAGCTCAAGAGGCTTTTAGCTCACCACAATACAACAAGAACACCTTTGCTACAATGAATAACACAATAACAACAAGAAGATGAAGATGAAAGCTAGACAATTCAACAAATGCTTGTGAGCTTCAAGTGTGTTTCATCTTCTACACCAATGCCTCTATTTATAGTGTGATTTGAGCCTTGAAGATAAGAATGCACATGTGTCACCATCTTCATCATCAAGTCCAAATGTCTTCTCATCATTGGTTGGCTTTGTACACTTGGCAAAATAAAACATAATGATAGGTCCACCTTGGCACTCCATGTTGGCCGAAAATTTCAACTAAAAAGTGACTTGGAATTATCTTTAAAATGTGAAGATAATAGCACCATAACAACTCCATTATCTTCTCAAGTTTTTGGCACAAGAATAGGCATGTGGTCATACCATTTCAATTTCAAAAATCTCCACCAAGAATGGGTAGTAGCTGTTGGCTATATTGTTTTTCCCAAAAATTCATTTTGATTTTCCTTAATAAAATAAGAAAGGATAATACCTCCAAATTATCTCCAACTTCAAGCATAATAATAGGACATGTGAAGTCTTCATTTGACTTCAAAAATCCGCTGAAAATACTAAAGAAAAAGCTTATAGCCGTTGGCTATATTTGAAATTTCCAAGTTGGCAATTTTGCCAACTAGCTCCTTTTTGGTTGGTCTACTTGTCTCCAACTGACAAAATGAATACACCATCATATACATCTGAATATACACATTTTTCAACATATATATATGTGTAGCAACTCAGATTTTTGAAGAAGAAATAAATAGATAACAGTTGACAAGATTATGTCAACGTGTAACACCAAAATTCCCTAATATTTCTTCTTATATGTCAAGAACATTTTCACACCTTTGACACCTTTAATATCTCTGAATAATGATGATAAATATCCTCTTATAACATATATAAGAGGGTCTTCAAGAAAAAATAGAATGTGACATCTCAAATCGTCACATATCCAGCTATAGTCAATAATATCATCGGTTGAGAGAAAAAGATATAAGATCACCATATTATCTTCAAAATAATAATAACACAACTCCAGAATGAAGGTAATAATATACTCAAGAGATTCCTTGAGTGAAAATACCAAAAATACCCTTGGGGGTAAAATTACCAAAATACCCCTGATGTGAGAAAACTCCAGAAATGATCCCGATGGTCAGAAATAATCACGATACCAACTTAGTCATGATAAATAGTATAAGAATGCACCATTGAAATATTTTCACCAAATCACGTGATGTTCCGACAAAACTCAAAATACCAATTTCGCCCTTTTTGGTAAGTTGTAGAAACTTCCGAGGCACGTTAGTCACAAGGCAATAATAATCACCAAAAACACATAATAATCACATAATGAATATGTATAATTCATATACAAATGAAAACAACTATTTCAACACATTTTAGAAAATTATTTCTAAAAACCCTAGACATCGATCGATCGAAGTGCCTAAACTTCAGAGATCGATGTCTCACAGAAAGTTTCAGAGTTTGCCTCTGACCTACATTGATCGATCGAAGTGAGGGTTCAATGTACATCGATCGATTGATGTGTGTGGCGCCCCGCACCCCGGCCCCGCCGAAGTCGGTGCACCCGCCGTACTTCACTAAGGAGAGTACTAGGCGTCATCCTTACGCATTGTGATCCATGATAGAATTTCATGGAATTTTTGTCTTTTGCGCAATTAGTAATCGAAACCGCGGCAGAATTTAAACTTCAAATTAAAGTACCATCAAAACAGTTAAAGTAGCATCCAAATTCCGAAAACGAAGAAAGTAAATTGTTCCCATCACTATTACAAAACATCATCAATCCTTCAAGCTGGGTGCTCGGTTCACCTCTCTTGGCCATCCTTTAACTCTCTCACGGATAGGGTACCCTAGGCTCGTCGTCAATCAATTCAACTTTATCTCCTGCCACTTCTGGAGAGAAAAATAGGGTGAGTGACAACGTCACCAGCAAGTATACTATAATAATCATGAGTTAAATGGAAAGTACGAGCAAGAACCGAACCCCAAATTATAATTGGTTTGGAAACATACCTGACCTCCATTTCAGGTTTGATAAGGATCATCGCTTAATGTAACAAGATCATAACTTAATAACATCACTAGATAAAATGAAATATAACATAAGGTGATTGGTTCATGCATTGTTTAATAAAACAGTCATCATCATCCTTACGGACACGCAAGGTCATGTCAACACGGCATAGTTCATGCGACGCTACGTTACAACTCTACAAGTGACATGCATGCATATGCACATGAAATGCGTTATGAGGAAAAATGAGAAATGCCTTTTCATGCCTTGCTCTTTTAAAAACATCATCGTCATAAAACCATAGAGTGTTCAGATCTATCTTCCCGGATCTGAGGCAGGTAACTTCTCCCCTTCGAATCTATTAATCCCGGATTCGGATCGATAACATCGTTCCTTTCCATTCAGATCACTTAACCCGGATCTGCTCAGGTTCCTTTCATTTCAGATCTATCTTCCCGGATCTGAGGCGGTAACTTCTCCCCTTCGAATCTATTAATCCCGGATTCGGATCGGTAACATCATTCCTTTCCATTCAGATCACTTAACCCGGATCTGCTCAGGTTCATACTGGCCAGTTCATACTCACACACGGTACCGGTGGGGAAGCGTTTTAAGAAAACAAAACGAAGTCATCCTTTTGAAAAACGCTTTTCATCATTCCTTTATGTAAAATCCACATCATAAAATCATGCATGTGACGATGATGCAATGTATGACATGCAACGTGCAAACTCGTACACGGCATATGACATAAGAACGGGCACATTTCGCTAGCAATGCTGGAATTTTTCCAGCTTTGTATCATACACTTAACCTTAACGAATTCTTTGTTAAACTAACTCATGTTAAACTCACGCAATCACATCTACTCATTCGTGACCATTAGAAGCGAGTGTCATGCATGCATTGCGGACTTACGATTTCATTAAGAGACCCATTTACTCCTTTTTACGAATCCATGCAATAAAAATCCGGCAATGACCATATTTTACTATAAAATTTATTGTGGTCAATCCTTTGATCTTTTCCAGAAATTCCAACTCCCTAATCTCATAAACTCTTTGGGCTAACATCCTGCCAATTTTTAGCCCAAAACTAATTCTTTAAGGCCTTTATCCAGGCCATACAAAATAGGTCATATATTCTGTTTTTCCAGCCTAGCTCGATTTGACCAGTTTTAGTAGAAAATTTATTAAAAATAAACCACAACTTATTTTGATGGAATTCCAGATGTCATTTCTTCTTCATTCATGAGGCTAATGTCCTGCACGAAAATCATTGGATTTGCACACCTCTAAGATCCCTTTTTAAGCTGCTAAACATGTGGCTTAAGTTCTGTCCAGAACATATTTTCCAGCAAGACCAATCTTAGTAAGAAATTCATTAAAAATAAACCGTGACTCTTTTTAAGGTGATTCCAACTCTCACTACTAGCAAACACATACAACTAACGTCATACCAAAAATAAACGAAATTAAAGGTCTCTAAGGTCCCTTTTCTGGTCTAGCAAGTCAGCCTAATTTCTTACCCAGCTCCAGAATTTTCAGTAGCCCTAATTTCATCCTAAATGTTCTTAGCTCACCTTTTAGTCACCATTCATGGTATCCACCCTAAAATGAACACACACACACCACGTCAGCCCCATTTGCGGGTGTTTAGAGAGAAAATGACCAAAACCAAAAACACTTTAAGCCTACAAGCACAAGATCAAGTCTTCCCCTCATTTTCTTGCTTTGTTATTATTTTGCATGCAACTTTACCTCACCTCCCTTTCTCCCTTCAACCAGTGACCCCCCCTTCAACACAAAAGAAGAAATCTTTAACACATTCAAGCCTAGTTTAAGACATAAACATGCATAAAATCTTCAAAGAACTTATCTTTATTACGAAATGTTCATCCTACCCTTATGTGTGCCTAAAGCCGAAAGCTTTTGGCTCAAAGCTAGCCATTTTACAACTAAGATCAAACCTTAAGTCTTTCTAGCCATTCATGCACACACTTTCACATTCAAACCATGAAGAGTATAGTGTACTTGCCTTTCTTGCTTACTCTTCTTGGATATGTGTCAAAGTTGAAGTCTTCTCCTCCTCTACACAATATTCCCCACGGTGGAGGGAAAGAAGGAAGAAGAAATGGTTAGTTCATGCTTTAAATCACTATTCTTTCAAGAAAAAGCTAGATGGCTTACCAATAGAGGTGTAAGTTGTCCAACTTAGCTAGAGTTCTTGAAGGCTTGGAGTCCTTGAGTCTAGTGACCATGAAGGTCACGGTTTTGGGGGCAAAGAAGAACACTCATGAGTTTGATTTCCATAAAATCATAAATGTCACTCTTAGAAGGTTGTGGATACTTACCTAAGCTTACTTGTTCTTGGAAGGGCTTCCTTCTCCTTTGGTGCACACTTAGCCGTAAGTGGGGAGGAGAAGAAGGGAGTGGAAAGAATTCCTTCTTGTCTTGAAATGCTTAAGTGTAAGTTGGAGGGTATTCTCCCTTTCTTGGTGATCCTAACCGTGGGAAATAAGGGTGGGGTTAGGGTTTGTATGCTAGTTAAGGCTTAACCTTGGTTACCTTAGGTTAACCAAGGTTACTTTCTACTAACTAAAGTTACTTTTGGGGTCAACCATGGTTTCTTTTTCCTAACCTTGGTTTAATTTAGGGTTGGTTAGGCTAATGGTAATCATTAGCCACCCTTTTCTTAAATTGGGTTTTCCCCACCCCTCCTCTCTTTATGATGTCCGGCGGTTGGGGTCTTAAATGACCCCAACTAGCCAATTTATTATTATTTTTTCTTTTATTCCCTTTCTATTTACCCTTTTCTAGTAAATAAATACCAATATATTTGTTTCATGCCAATTAGTCATCTTCTTTGTGAGCATGGGCCGAAAACCATAGGGTCATAATACAATTGATCCTAGTCTTGTAAATACACATAGTGTCCTCATGCCTTACTTTACAACAATTGCCAGCTAATATTAACTCTAAGTACCACGTGCATGGCCACATATTATCTATTTCATCCTTAGGTACAAGAAGGGCTTGTAACGGGGTTACGACATCCTCCCCCCCTTAATGTAAGTTTCGTCCTCGAAACTTGATCTGCTAATCAAAGAGGTGTGGGTACAACTTCTTCATGTCCTCCTCAAGTTCCCAGGTGGATTCATCCGCGGAATGCTTTTTCCATTGTACTTTAACCATGGGTATCGTCCTTCTTCTTAGTACCTTTTCCTTGCGGTCTATTATCCCTTCCGGTTCTTCTTCGTAGGTCGTGTCAGCTTTTAGCCCCAAGGGTTGATCTTCTATGACATGCTTGGGGTCGTGTACATATCGTCGCAGTTGAGAAATATGAAACACGTCATGGATTTGAGATAGGGTGGGCGGTAGAGCGAGTCGATAAGCCACTTTCCCAACCCTTTCTAAGGATCTCGTATGGCCCAATAAATCTTGGGCTCAGTTTCCCTTTAACGCCAAATCTCCTGACTCCTTTTGTTGGCGTTACTTTTAGAAATACCTTCTCTCCTTCTCGAAGTTCTAAGGGTCGTCGTTTTTCATCTGCCCAGACTTTGTTCCTATCCTGAGCCGTTTGTAGTTTCTGCTTGATAATCTTTACTTGCTCTCGAGCTTGCTCTACCAGGTCGGGCCCTGTGAGAATTCTGTCTCCTATTTCATCCCAGTAAAGCGGAGAGCGACACTTCCTCCCATAAAGTGCTTCATATGGAGCCATCCCTATTGATCGATTGTAGCTGTTGTTATATGAGAACTCTACAAGTTTGAGGCTTCGATCCCAACTCTTCCCAAAGTCGAGTATACAAGATCGTAGCATGTCTTCGAGTGTCTGTATAGTTCTTTCTGATTGTCCATCTGTTTGCGGATGAAATGCTGAGCTCATATGAATTTCCGTCCCCATTGCCCTTTGAAAAGCGGTCCAGAACCGTGACGTGAATCGAGGGTCGCGGTCACATACTATACTTAAGGGCACACCATGTAGGCTTACTATTTGTTCTACGTACATTGCGGCCAACTTTTCCATTGAGGCCTTGATCGTCATGGCCATAAAGTGGGCAGTCTTAGTTAGGCGATCAACCACTACCCAAATAGCGTCGTGGCCACTCTTTGTTCTAGGCAGGTCTGTCACAAAATCCATGGAAATATGATCCCATTTCCATTCGGGGACCTCGAGAGGTTGTAGCAACCCTGCAGGTTTCTGGTGTTCTGCCTTCACCTTTTGGCAGACTAGACATCTCTCCACATATTCAGCGATCTGTCTTTTCATGCCACGCCACCAGAATCGTTGTTTCAGGTCTTGATACATCTTGTTAGCTCCCGGGTGGATGGACAGTCGCGAGTTATGTGCCTCCTTAAGGATTTCGTTCAGAATATCATCGTTATCAGGTACACACAATCTTTCACGAAACCATAAACTATGGTCATCTCGAATTCTGAAATCTCCAGGGGGTTTCACTTGTACTTGAGCTTTTAGTTTCCTGAGTGCTTCGTCCTTGTCTTGCTCCTTCTTGATTCGATCTATTAACGAAGGAGTTATCATTAATTTTGCGAGCATGCCTTCAATTGAATCGACTTCTTCCAACCCAAATTCCTCCATATCACGCTGCAAGGGGGGTTGGCAGCGGGTGACTTGTTTTCCTACTTAAGGCGTCCGCCACCTTGTTAGCCTTTCCTGGGTGGTATTGTATGGATAAGTCGTAGTCCTTTATTAGTTCCAACCATCTTCGTTGTCGCATGTTCAATTCTTTTTGCGAGAACAGATATTTGAGGCTCTTGTGGTCCGTAAAGATTTCGCACTTTTCGCCGTACAAATAGTGTCTCCATATTTTTAATGCGAAAACTACTGCTGCTAATTCTAGGTCGTGTACCGGGTAATTTTGTTCAAAGGGTTTCAGCTGTCGAGATGCATATGCGATTACTTGATTCTTTTGCATTAATACACATCCCAACCCGTGCTTAGAGGCGTCGCTGTAAACCACAAAATTTTCACCAGGAATGGGCTGCGCCAAGACTGGGGCAGAAGTCAGTCTCCTCTTTAATTCAGCAAAACTACCTTCACAATCTGCGGTCCATTCAAACTTGGTCTTCTTCTGGGTTAAACGGGTCATGGGCAAAGCAATCCGTGCAAATCCTTCTACAAATTTCCGATAATAACCAGCGAGACCCAGAAAGCTTCGTACCTCCGTAACGTTGGTCGGTCGGGGCCATTCCGTGATTGCCTCGACTTTCTTAGGATCTACAGATATTCCCTCCCCAGATATCACATGTCCTAGGAAAGCTACGCTTCGTAGCCAGAATTCACACTTGTTGAACTTTGCATACAATCGCTCTCTGTGTAAAATGTCTAGGGCGATCCTTAAATGAGTTGCGTGGGTTTCCTCATCTGGCGAGTATATTAAGATATCGTCTATAAAGACTACAACGAATTTGTCCAATTGTTCTTGAAAAACTCGGTTCATTAGATCCATGAATGCGGCAGGCGCATTGGTTAGTCCGAACGGCATTACCAGGAATTCGTAATGTCCATAACGGGTTCTGAATGCCGTTTTGGGAACGTCCTCAGTTTTGATTCTCAATTGAAAGTATCCCGAGCGTAGAATCGATCTTGCTGTAAAATTATTTGCTCCCCGCAGCTGGTCGAACAAATCGTCGATCCTTGGTAAGGGGTACTTATTCTTTATGGTGATTTTGTTGAGTTCTCTATAGTCAATGCACATTCGCATACTTCCGTCCTTTTTCTTGACGTACAGCACCGGAGCTCCCCAAGGCGACACACTTGGGCGTATTAACTTCTTTTCTAACAATTCCCTTAGTTGCTCCTTTAGCTCTTTCAGTTCGGCAGGGGCCATCCTATATGGGGCCTTTGATATCGATTCAGCTCCAGGAATTAGGTCGATCTCGAAGGCTATTTCTCGTTCTGGGGGAAGGCCTGGCAGTTCTTCGGAAAAATTTCCGGACATTCTCGGACCACTGGAACCTGGGTTAAATCTGTGGTTGCTTGGTCCGAGTTTATAGCATACACCAAATATCCTTGATGTCCTTTCCTTAAAGCTTTACTAGCGCGAATTGCATTTACATATATGTTCCCAGGGTCCTTTCGTAACTTCGATCCTCCTTGAAACGTTACATCCTTATGTGTGGGGTCCTTAAAGGTAACTTGCTTCCTTCTACAATCAATGTTGGCGTGGTTCTTGGATAGCCAGTCCATTCCAAGAATCACATCAAAGTCCATCATGGGTATAGAAATTAAATCGGCGTCAAATTGATGGTTATTAATCTCAAGTTCACAATTTTTGAACACTTGGTGGGCTACAAGCACCTGTTCCCCAGCTTCTTGGATTCTATAAGGCTCATCACTATTAGTTAGGGCCTCTTTCAATATTCTTTGCGAATTTCTTGGATACGAAGGAGTGGCTGGCGCCACTGTCAAATAGCACATTAGCTGGTATTGAACACACTAGTATGGCTCCTGGATCATATAATTCTTACTGAGAAACCTTAAGACAGTAATTCCACTAAATAGTAAGAGTGGGATATAGAAAGATACCTGTCACTACATTATCCGCTTCCTCAGCAGCTGCGTCTGTCATAGCGTGGACCCTGGCATTGGCACGCTGACGCTGTGGCTTTTGGGGCTGTGGCGGGGTTCCTTCCTCAGGACACTCTCTGGCCAGGTGTCCTGCTTTCCCGCATCCAAAACAAGTGACTCCTTTGTTCGGACAGTCTTTTTGGATGTGTCCCGTCTGTCCACATCCAAAACATTTACCAGCTTGAACATAACATTCTCCTATGTGAAATTTACCACAATGTGCACACATTGGAATGGCAAGTTGTTGTCCTTGATTCTGTGATTGGTTCCTCTGGGAACGAAGTTGGAACCGGTTCTTCCCCTGTCGTCCGGGTCCCTTAACATTTTGCTTAGCGGTCTTTCGGGGCCTCCCATTTCCAGATGTCTCTCTTCCTCTCTTTTGATTGAACTCATCCCGGCGGATAATATCCCGCTCAATCCGATAACAAGCATCTAGGAGAGCGCCAAAATTGGTTGGATTAGCATTTACCAGCCATGTCCGAATTCTGGGGTTCAGTCCCCTCTCAAATTTCAGCATCTTGGTTTCTTCATCGTTCATGGTGGATGGTTGGAATCTTCCTAAGGCTATGAATTTGTTGGCATAATCGGCTACCGTCATCCCTGACTCTTGCATCAAAGACTCAAATTCATGTCTTTTCTGTAGCTTAACTGAAGGGGGTATGTAAAACTTGTTAAATTCCTGCAAAAATCTTTCCCAGGGTATTGGTCTTGGCAAGGCCTGGAGATTGGCCTTCCACCATTGGTTGGCTTCTCCCAACAAAAAAGGTCGGAACTGCTTGTGTCTTCATCTCTTCCGGTGCCCTAATCAGTTCAAAACAGTTTTCTACTTCGTCCAGCCACTTTTCTGCCATGTCAGAATCTGACTTCCCTTCGAACGGTGGAACGTTAGCTCTTTTCAACTTCTCAAAGTAGTACTGGGCATCCCTGACCGGCTCGTGAGGTTGTGGGTTATTTTGATGGAGCATTACTTGTCCAATTCGCGTGACCGTTTGGCAAAAGTTTTGAAAGGTATTCATGTCCGGCATCATAGGGGGAAAAGGTCCTTGCGGTGGAGGTACATTCTGCACTGGCGGCGGTTCTTGGCCTTGCGGTGGGGGTGGTGGAGGGACCTGAGCAGGTGGGGGTGGGACATGCTCTTGTACTTCGGGCCTAGCTCTGGTCGGTCTTCCTCTGGGTCGCACCATCTGCATCACGCAGCGTCGACTTTATTTAGTATAGAAAAGTTATATCAAAGTATAACTAAATACATCAAAAACACGCCGCCATATACTCATTACTTCAGGATAGATCGTTAGGGGTGGCATGTCAGTGGACTGTACCTAATCTCGTAAGTCGAGGTCATTTTGTACTAAGGTTAACTCTCATCGAAAATCAAAACTTAGTTCTATGATCAACCTTAGCGGACTAAAATCATGACTTAGTTCTACATTCTGCCCGGATCTGGAGCCTTAGCTCTGATACCACCTGTGGCGCCCCGCACCCCGGCCCCGCCGAAGTCGGTGCACCCGCCGTACTTCACTAAGGAGAGTACTAGGCGTCATCCTTACGCATTGTGATCCATGATAGAATTTCATGGAATTTTCGTCTTTTGCGCAATTAGTAATCGAAACCGCGTCAGAATTTAAACTTCAAATTAAAGTACCATCAAAACAGTTAAAGTAGCATCCAAATTCCGAAAACGAAGAAAGTAAATTGTTCCCATCACTATTACAAAACATCATCAATCCTTCAAGCTGGGTGCTCGGTTCACCTCTCTTGGCCATCCTTTAACTCTCTCACGGATAGGGTACCCTAGGCTCGTCATCAATCCATTCAACTTTATCTCCTGCCACTTCTGGAGAGAAAAATAGGGTGAGTGACAACGTCACCAGCAAGTATACTATAATAATCATGAGTTAAATGGAAAGTACGAGCAAGAACCGAACCCCAAATTATAATTGGTTTGGAAACATACCTGACCTCCATTTCAGGTTTGATAAGGATCATCGCTTAATGTAACAAGATCATAACTTAATAACATCACTAGATAAAATGAAATATAACATAAGGTGATTGGTTCATGCATTGTTTAATAAAACAGTCATCATCATCCTTACGGACACGCAAGGTCATGTCAACACGGCATAGTTCATGCGACGCTACGTTACAACTCTACAAGTGACATGCATGCATATGCACATGAAATGCGTTATGAGGAAAAATGAGAAATGCCTTTTCATGCCTTGCTCTTTTAAAAACATCATCGTCATAAAACCATAGAGTGTTCAGATCTATCTTCCCGGATCTGAGGCGGTAACTTCTCCCCTTCGAATCTATTAATCCCGGATTCGGATCGGTAACATCGTTCCTTTCCATTCAGATCACTTAACCCGGATCTGCTCAGGTTCCTTTCATTTCAGATCTATCTTCCCGGATCTGAGGCGGTAACTTCTCCCCTTCGAATCTATTAATCCCGGATTCGGATCGGTAACATCATTCCTTTCCATTCAGATCACTTAACCCGGATCTGCTCAGGTTCATACTGGCCAGTTCATACTCACACACGGTACCGGTGGGGAAGCGTTTTAAGAAAACAAAACGAAGTCATCCTTTTGAAAAACGCTTTTCATCATTCCTTTATGTAAAATCCACATCATAAAATCATGCATGTGACGATGATGCAATGTATGACATGCAACGTGCAAACTCGTACACGGCATATGACATAAGAACGGGCACATTTCGCTAGCAATGCTGGAATTTTTCCAGCTTTGTATCATACACTTAACCTTAACGAATTCTTTGTTAAACTACTCATGTTAAACTCACGCAATCACATCTACTCATTCGTGACCATTATAAGCGAGTGTCATGCATGCATTGCGGACTTACGATGTCATTAAGAGACCCATTTACTCCTTTTTACGAATCCATGCAATAAAAATCCGGCAATGACCATATTTTACTATAAAATTTATTGTGGTCAATCCTTTGATCTTTTTCCAGAAATTCCAACTCCCTAATCTCATAAACTCTTTGGGCTAACATCCTGCCAATTTTTAGCCCAAAACTAATTCTTTAAGGCCTTTATCCAGGCCATACAAAATAGGTCATATATTCTGTTTTTCCAGCCTAGCTCGATTTGACCAGTTTTAGTAGAAAATTTATTAAAAATAAACCACAACTTATTTTGATGGAATTCCAGCTGTCATTTCTTCTTCATTCATGAGGCTAATGTCCTGCCGAAAATCATTGGATTTGCACGCCTCTAAGATCCCTTTTTAAGCTGCTAAACATGTGGCTTAAGTTCTGTCCAGAACATATTTTCCAGCAAGACCAATCTTAGTAAGAAATTCATTAAAAATAAACCGTGACTCTTTTTAAGGTGATTCCAACTCTCACTACTAAAAAACACATACAACTAACGTCATACCAAAAATAAACGAAATTAAAGGTCTCTAAGGTCCCTTTTCTGGTCTAGCAAGCCAGCCTAATTTCTTACCCAGCTCCAGAATTTTCAGTAGCCCTAATTTCATCCTAAATGTTCTTAGCTCACCTTTTAGTCACCATTCATGGTATCCACCCTAAAATGAACACACACACACACCACGTCAGCCCCATTTGCGGGTGTTTAGAGAGAAAATGACCACAACCAAAAACACTTTAAGCCTACAAGCACAAGATCAAGTCTTTCCCCTCATTTTCTTGCTTTGTTATTATTTTGCATGCAACTTTACCTCACCTCCCTTTCTCCCTTCAACCATGACCCCCCCTTCAACACAAAAGAAGAAATCTTTAACACATTCAAGCCTAGTTTAAGACATAAACATGCATAAAATCTTCAAAGAACTTATCTTTATTACGAAATGTTCATCCTACCCTTATGTGTGCCTAAAGCCGAAAGCTTTTGGCTCAAAGCTAGCCATTTTACAACTAAGATCAAACCTTAAGTCTTTCTAGCCATTCATGCACACACTTTCACATTCAAACCATGAAGAGTATAGTGTACTTGCCTTTCTTGCTTACTCTTCTTGGATATGTGTCAAAGTTGAAGTCTTCTCCTCCTCTACATAATATTCCCCACGGTGGAGGGAAAGAAGGAAGAAGAAATGGTTAGTTCATGCTTGAAATCACTATTCTTTCAAGAAAAAGCTAGATGGCTTACCAATAGAGGTGTAAGTTGTCCAACTTAGCTAGAGTTCTTGAAGGCTTGGAGTCCTTGAGTCTAGTGACCATGAAGGTCACGGTTTTGGGGGCAAAGAAGAACACTCATGAGTTTGATTTCCATAAAATCATAAATGTTACTCTTAGAAGGTTGTGGATACTTACCTAAGCTTACTTGTTCTTGGAAGGGCTTCCTTCTCCTTTGGTGCACACTTAGCCGTAAGTGGGGAGGAGAAGAAAGGAGTGGAAAGAATTCCTTCTTGTCTTGAAATGCTTAAGTGTAAGTTGGAGGGTATTCTCCCTTTCTTGGTGATCCTAACCGTGGGAAATAAGGGTGGGGTTAGGGTTTGTATGCTAGTTAAGGCTTAACCTTGGTTACCTTAGGTTAACCAAGGTTACTTTCTACTAACTAAAGTTACTTTTGGGGTCAACCATGGTTTCTTTTTCCTAACCTTGGTTTAATTTAGGGTTGGTTAGGCTAATGGTAATCATTAGCCACCCTTTTCTTAAATTGGGTTTTCCCCACCCCTCCTCTCTTTATGATGTCCGGCGGTTGGGGTCTTAAATGACCCCAACTAGCCAATTTATTATTTTTTTTTCTTTTATTCCCTTTCTATTTACCCTTTTCTAGTAAATAAATACCAATATATTTGTTTCATGCCAATTAGTCATCTTCCTTGTGAGCATGGGCCGAAAACCATAGGGTCATAATACAATTGATCCTAGTCTTGTAAATACACATAGTGTCCTCATGCCTTACTTTACAACAATTGCCAGCTAATATTAACTCTAAGTACCACGTGCATGGCCACATATTATCTATTTCATCCTTAGGTACAAGAAGGGCTTGTAACGGGGTTACGACATCCTCCCCCCCTTAATGTAAGTTTCGTCCTCGAAACTTGATCTGCTAATCAAAGAGGTGTGGGTACAACTTCTTCATGTCCTCCTCAAGTTCCCAGGTGGATTCATCCGCGGAATGCTTTTTCCATTGTACTTTAACCATGGGTATCGTCCTTCTTCTTAGTACCTTTTCCTTGCGGTCTATTATCCCTTCCGGTTCTTCTTCGTAGGTCGTGTCAGCTTTTAGCCCCAAGGGTTGATCTTCTATGACATGCTTGGGGTCGTGTACATATCGTCGCAGTTGAGAAATATGAAACACGTCATGGATTTGAGATAGGGTGGACGGTAGAGCGAGTCGATAAGCCACTTTCCCAACCCTTTCTAAGATCTCGTATGGCCCAATAAATCTTGGGCTCAGTTTCCCTTTAACGCCAAATCTCCTGACTCCTTTTGTTGGCGTTACTTTTAGAAATACCTTCTCTCCTTCTCGAAGTTCTAAGGATCGTCGTTTTTCATCTGCCCAGACTTTGTTCCTATCCTGAGCCGTTTGTAGTTTCTGCTTGATAATCTTTACTTGCTCTCGAGCTTGCTCTACCAGGTCGGGCCCTGTGAGAATTCTGTCTCCTATTTCATCCCAGTAAAGCGGAGAGCGACACTTCCTCCCATAAAGTGCTTCGTATGGAGCCATCCATATTGATCGATGGTAGCTGTTGTTATATGAGAACTCTACAAGTTTGAGGCTTCGATCCCAACTCTTCCCAAAGTCGAGTATACAAGATCGTAGCATGTCTTCGAGTGTCTGTATAGTTCTTTCTGATTGTCCATCTGTTTGCGGATGAAATGCTGAGCTCATATGAATTTCCGTCCCCATTGCCCTTTGAAAAGCGGTCCAGAACCGTGACGTGAATCGAGGGTCGCGGTCACATACTATACTTAAGGGCACACCATGTAGGCTTACTATTTGTTCTATGTACATTGCGGCCAACTTTTCCATTGAGGCCTTGATCGTCATGGCCATAAAGTGGGCAGTCTTAGTTAGGCGATCAACCACTACCCAAATAGCGTCGTGGCCACTCTTTGTTCTAGTGACCATGAAGGTCACGGTTTTGGGGGCAAAGAAGAACACTCATGAGTTTGATTTCCATAAAGTCATAAATGTTACTCTTAGAAGGTTGTGGATACTTACCTAAGCTTACTTGTTCTTGGAAGGGCTTCCTTCTCCTTTGGTGCACACTTAGCCGTAAGTGGGGAGGAGAAGAAGGGAGTGGAAAGAATTCCTTCTTGTCTTGAAATGCTTAAGTGTAAGTTGGAGGGTATTCTCCCTTTCTTGGTGATCCTAACCGTGGGAAATAACGGTGGGGTTAGGGTTTGTATGCTAGTTAAGGCTTAACCTTGGTTACCTTAGGTTAACCAAGGTTACTTTCTACTAACTAAAATTACTTTTGGGGTCAACCATGGTTTCTTTTTCCTAACCTTGGTTTAATTTAGGGTTGGTTAGGCTAATGGTAATCATTAGCCACCCTTTTCTTAAAATGGGTTTTCCCCACCCCTCCTCTCTTTATGATGTCCGGCGGTTGGGGTCTTAAATGACCCCAACTAGCCAATTTATTATTTTTTTTCTTTTATTCCCTTTCTATTTACCCTTTTCTAGTAAATAAATACCAATATATTTGTTTCATGCCAATTAGTCATCTTCTTTGTGAGCATGGGCCGAAAACCATAGGGTCATAATACAATTGATCCTAGTCTTGTAAATACACATAGTGTCCTCATGCCTTACTTTACAACAATTGCCAGCTAATATTAACTCTAAGTACCACGTGCATGGCCACATATTATCTATTTCATCCTTAGGTACAAGAAGGGCTTGTAACGGGGTTACGACAATGTGTCTCAGGTTTAGAGATTGATGTCTCACAAAAAGGTCTTAAACTTTTCTGCCTTACATAGATCGATCGATGTGAGAGATCTATGTACATAGATCGATCGATGTGCAACAACCTGAGAGATCAATGTCAACTTTTTCAACTTTTTCAACTTTTAATCACATATAACACCATGTGTGACATTTTTAAGTATTCACCACTTAAAATCATGACTTTGAAAATTATCCAAACATATTTCTCAACATTCTCCCCCTTTTGGATGATTTTCAAAATAACCTAACATGATTTTAATGTCACAACTTATAACCAAATGTTTTCAACTTTTAAATAGTATGTTTGCTCCCCCTCAGCTCATACTCTCCCCCTTAACCTATGCTCTAAAATTTATACCAATTAAAACTTAGCATATGATTCATCATGACTTACCAACTAAAATCCATGACTTACCAACTAAAATCAAGTTCTTATTCCATCTCCCCCTTTATTTTGCAAATCATGCAAAAGATAGAACTATGCAATGGTATCGTAAGTCATCATTCCTAATTTGGCTCGTAAGTTTTCAAAAGTGGCTTGATTAAGGGGTTTGGTAAAGATGTCAGCAATTTGGTGATCAGTTCTTATATGGTTTATCACTATATCCTCATTTTGAACATGATGGCGAAGAAAGTGGTATCGCACCTCAATGTGTTTGGCCTTAGAATAAAGCACCGGATTCCGGGAAAGATTGATTGCACTTGTGCTATCGCAGAAAATTGGAATCTTATTCATTTTAATGCCAAAATCACTAAGTTGCCATTTAAGCCAAAGTATTTGGGTAGTACATAAACTCAAAGCAATATACTCGGCTTCAGTGGTAGAAAGAGCTACACTAGCTTGCTTGTTAGAAAACCAAGAAATCAAGTTGGTTCCTATGAATTGACATGTACCGCTAGTGGATTTTCTATCTAACTTGCAACCACCATAATCAGCATCACTATATGCGTGTAATTCCAACTTAGCGTTTCTATCATACCAGAGTCCTAAGTGAGGTGTATGCTTAAGATATCTAAAGATCTTTTTCACTACATTGTAATGTGATACCTTAGGATAAGATTGAAACCTAGCACACATGCATACACTAAACATGATATCAGGTCTTGATGCAGTTAAGTATAACAGTGATCCAATCATAGACCTATAGAGAGTGTCATCAAAAGGTTTACCATTTTCATCCTTATCAAGTTTGGTAATAACACTCATGGGGGTAGTTGTGGCTTTAAAATCTTTAAAGCCAAACTTCTTAATCATATCATTGACATACTTAAGTTGGCTAATATGAATTCCTTGAGGGGTTTGTTTGATTGAAGTCCTAAGAAATAATTCAACTCTCATACCATTGACATTTCAAACTCTGACTTCATGCATTCTTTGAAGTCTTTTACTAAAGTAGGATTGGTTGAACCAAAGATTATATCATCTACGTATATTTGAACTATTAACAAATCATTATCTTTTCTTCTTAGGAATAATGTGATGTCTATTGTTCCCCTTTGATAATTATTTGCAATAAGAAAGTTTGCAAATCTATCATACCAAGCTCTTGGAGCTTGTTTCAAACCATATAAAGCTTTCTTAAGCTTATAAACATGGTTAGGATTCTTTGGATCTTCGAATCCAGGGGGTTGTTTGACAAACATCTCTTCTTGGATGTATCCATTCAAGAATGCACTCTTGACATCCATTTGGAAGAGTTTAATGTTACTTAGACTTGCAATCGCAAGTAACAATCTAATTGCTTCTAGTCGTGCAACGGGTGCAAAGGTTTCCCCATAATCTATTCCTTCTTGTTGATTATAACCTTGTGCGACTAGTCTAGCCTTATTCCTTGTAATGTTCCCTTGTTCATCCATTTTATTCCTAAAGACCCATTTAGTTCCTATGATATACTTGTCTTCAGGTTTAGGCACTAAGTCCCACACATTGTTCCTTGTGAATTGATTTAATTCCTCATGCATAGCTTCTATCCAAGATATATCACCTAAGGCTTCCTTTACATTCTTAGGTTCTAAGTGTGAGATGAAGCTATGTCCTTCAAGTTGACTTATATTTCTACGTGTTCTAACCCCAACACTTGGATCCCCAATGATTAGTTCTCTAGGATGCCACCAATTCCTAGGTTGACTAGGTTCACCCTCATCTTGTTCAAATGTTTCATTAGTATGAACATTATCATATGTAATTGGATCATTAGTTACATTATCTTCCAATTGCAAATTTGCTTCATTTATTTCATCTAAGGGTTCACGCATGTCTTGTTCAGGGGGAGTTGGTTCTAGATGATCGAGTACAGGCTCAAATAATACATCATCATCAAAAATATTTTCAACATTTGTTTCTTGTTTATGTTGATGTTTATCACTAACTTCAAAGCATGCATTTTCATTGAATTTAACATGTATGGATTCAATTATTTTTCTAGATGCAGGATTATAACACCTATATGCTCTTGAGTTAGTTGAATACCCAACAAATATGCATTCAATAGACTTTTGTTCAAATTTATCTAGATTATCCTTAGTGTTTAGCACAAAACATTTACATCCAAATACTTTAAGATAATCTATCTTAGGTTGTCTATTGTTTAGCAATTCATAAGGTATTTTATTTAATTTCTTTCTAATAGTGAGTCTATTTATAATATAGCATGCACAATTAACAGCTTCAGCCCATAAATATTTAGGTAATTTATTTTCACAAAGCATTGTCCTAGCAACTTCTTGAATCGTTCTATTTTTACGTTCAACAACTCCATTGAGTTGTGGTGTTCTAGGTGGTGAAAATTCATTTTTTATTCCATGTAGTTCAAAAAATTTAATTACGTCTTTATTTTTAAATTCTCCACCTCTATCACTCCTAATTCTTTTGACATTTTCTTCGTAAATGTTTTCAAGTTGCTTGATAAGGGTTTTGATTGCTAATGGAGCATCGTCTTTGTGTGTTAAGAATAATGTCCATGTGTAGCGTGAGTAATCATCTACTATGACACACACATAGTAGTGTCCAGCTAGACTTCTTGTCCTACTTGGACCAAATAAGTCTAAGTGAAGCAATTCTAGTACATGACTAGTACTCACTTCATGGTTTGGTTTTAATGCTTCTTTAATGTGTTTTCCTTTAATACATGTTTCACACATTTGAAAATTATCTAAGTCTAACTTAGGCATACCTCTAATTAAATTCTTTTTAGATAATTTCCTAATAGTTGAAATTCCTATATGGCCTAATCTTCTATGCCATAAATTCACATCTAAGTCATGTGATATTAGACACTTAACCTTAGCATCTAACATATTATCTAAGGTAAGAGTATAAATATTACTATCTCTATTTCCTTTTAATACTATTTCTCCCTTTTTATTTATTATATCACAAGAATTGGGAAGAAAGGAGACATTATAACCACAATCTATAAGTTGAGAAATACTAAGTAAATTATAGGATAGATTGCTTACTAATAACACATTTCGTATTTGAAATGTGTTAGGGTCCCGGATTGTTCCTCTTCCAACAACTTTTCCTTTGTTGTTGTCACCGAATGTCACCTTTCCACCATCAATATGTTCAAGTTCTGTGAATAGTTTGGGGTTCTCCGTCATATGTCTTGAACATCCACTATCTAAAAACCATTTGGTTTTTAGATTTTTTGACTTTGCCTCCTTCTTGTATTCCTTGCGTTGTTCCTCGTTGGATACGAAGCAGACTTGAGCTTCCTCAATTTTGGATTCTGAGTCGGATGAGTCGCTCCATGTGCTCACCTTCATTGTTCGTTTCCCTTTTCTTGCCTTAGACTCCTTTGTCTTTGTCGTTTGAGCCTCTTTGTCCTTAGCTTGTTTATTATTGTTGTTGTTATTATTATTTTTCTTTGTTGGACAATCGTATGAAATATGTCCTTTTTGACCGCATTCATAACACTTTAATTCTTTATTATACCATTTGTTTTTGTTATTCTTCCTAGGTTGAGAAGAAGAAGAAGAATAATTACGTTGTCTATTCTTATTTGGACGTTTGAAAAACTTTCTTAGTTTTCTAGCTATCAATATCAAGTCATTGTCTAATTCAGTATCACTATTACTATCATCGTTACTAGCATGTGTTTCGGTTGTTTTGAAAGCTATTGACTACCGGATGACTTAGACGATTCAGACTTTCGTTGGTTCAGTTTTACCTTATAGACTTTAAGAGACCCGATCAATTCATCCATTTTAGTGATTGACTTTGTCTCCTCGATTGCAGTCACCTTTGGATCCCATTCAGCAGGGAGGCTTCGTAGCACCTTTTGAACCTTTTCACTGTTCGAAAATGACTTCCCTAAAGCTTCAAGGGCATTGAAAATATTAGTAATCCTCAAATCCATAGATGTTATGGATTCGTTTGGCAACATTTTGAAAGTCTCTAATTCAGTCATAAGCATGTTTATTTTTGACTCTTTAACGCCACTAGTACCTTCATGCTTTAATACAAGTGATTTCCACATGTCGTGTGCGCTTGTGCAATTTGACACATATCCTGCTTCAGAAGTTGTAAGTCCATTCAGAAGTAATTGCAAAGATTTAGCATTCATGGACATTTTCTTTTTATCATCCGATGACCATTCACTTTTATATTTTTCAACCTCCTGTGTGACTCCACTAACTTGTACAAATTTCATTGGAATGTATTGCCCATCTTCGACTATAGACCATAAATCGATGTCTATAGCCATTAAGAATAGCCTCATTCTTAGTTTCCAATGAACAAAATTATTGCCATCAAAAAGAGGAGGACGTTGTGTGGACATACCTTCCAACTCACCTTTGTGAGAAACAATAGCCATAGTATGTACCTTTGATTTGAGACAAGTAGTATATTATAAATTGTTGTTTCTTGGCCTTGTATTGTTCGTACGGTGTTGAATTTTGCTTCTTTTGAGTGGTGTTGGTCTGGCTCTGATACCAAATGTTAGACCATGCACCTGCAATGAACACCACTAGAGGAGGGGTGAATAGCGGTTAGCGGAAATTACACTACAACCCTTTGTTAAAATCCCCTTTGAAAACAGAATCTGAGACCACCTCAGATTCAGAACCCGTTTTTCAACAATTTACAAATAATTGTAAACAACTCCAAAAATTATGAAACTTTCCAGAATTGAACTTCAATGAGTTAACAAGACTCTGCCCAAAAATCAGACAAAACTAAGATCGTTTGACCCTTCAAACAAATAAAAAGATTCAGATGGTCAATCTGGACAGAATTGGACAGAATGTTGCTGATTTTGCAAAACGTGTTTCTCTTTTAATACTCAACCAAAAAGGTTGATCTTTATATTAAAACACTCCTTAGGATGTGTAGATGAAGTTTCCAAAAGGCCCTGACCTCAAACAAGTCTTGAAAAATACAGAATTTAAGTTTTCCCAAAACTGGTCAGATTGCAGCCAAATTGGAGCAGTTATCTTGCAAAGACTGAAAGACTAATTTGTTCTTGCTCAAATCAAGTGATTCTTGTTGAAAATGAAAGCTAACAGTTTGAAGTATAACTCCACCAAAAAGCACGAATTTTGAAAATGTTTAGCTATTTTTTCAAATTGTGTGAAGTTGGGTGAAAACTATAGTCAAAAACGGGTTAAAACAGAAATAAAGAAACAAGAGAAGAACATCGAGGATTTATCCTGGTTCGGTCAATGTGACCTACTCCAGTCCCAAGGAACACCTTTCCTTGGATTTCACTATGAAATGAACACCTTACAACAAAAGCCAAGCTTGATCCTTGGGTTATACACCAACCCTACTCAAGACTTGGATAATCACCTTCTAAGCAACACTTAGTTGCAACTCCTCTAACACCTATTGATGTAGCCTTATAAAGATGGCTAATCAATCTTACAAATGAAGCTCAAGAGGCTTGTAGCTCACCACAATACAACAAGAACACCTTTGCTACAATGAATAAAACAATAACAACAAGAAGATGAAGATGAAAGCTAGACAATTCAACAAATGCTTGTGAGCTTCAAGTGTGTTTCATCTTCTTCACCAATGCCTCTATTTATAGTGTGATTTGAGCCTTGAAGATAAGAATGCACATGTGTCACCATCTTCATCATCAAGTCCAAATGTCTTCTCATCATTGGTTGGCTTTGTACACTTCGCAAAATAAAACATAATGATAGGTCCACCTTGGCACTCCATGTTGGCCGAAAATTTCAACTAAAAAGTGACTTGGAATTATCTTGAAAATGTGAAGATAATAGCACCATAACAACTCCATTATCTTCTCAAGTTTTTGGCACAAGAATAGGCATGTGGGCATACCATTTCAATTTCAAAAATCTCCACCAAGAATGGGTAGTAGCCGTTGGCTATATTTTTTTTTCCAAAAATTCATTTTGATTTTCCTTAATAAAATAAGAAAGGATAATACCTCCAAATTATCCCCAACTTCAAGCATAATAATAGGACATGTGAAGTCTTCATTTGACTTCAAAAATCTGCTGAAAATACCCAAGAAAAAGCTTATAGTTGTTGGCTATATTTGAAATTTCCAAGTTGGCAATTTTGCCAACTAGCTCCTTTTTGGTTGGTCTACCTGTCTCCAACTCACAAAATGAATACACCATCATATACACCTGAGTATACACGTTTTTCAACATATATATATGTGTAGCAACTCAGATTTTTGAAGAATAAATAAATAGATAACAGTTGACAAGATTATGTCAACGTGTAACACCGAAATTCCCTAATATTTCTTCTTATATGTCAAGAACATTTCCACACCTTTGACACCTTTAATATCTTTGAATAATGATGATAAATATCCTCTTATAACATATATAAGAGGGTCTTCAAGAAAAAATAGAATGTGACATCTCAAATCGTCACATATCCAGCTATAGTCAATAATATCATCGGTTGAGAGAAAAAGATATAAGATCACCATATTATCTTCAAAATAATAATAACACAGCTCCAGAATGAAGGTAATAACATACTCAAGAGATTCCTTGAGTGAAAATAACAAAAATACCCTTGGGGTAAAATTACCAAAATACCCCTGATGTGAGAAAACTCCAGAAATGATCCCGATGGTCAGAAATAATCATGATACCAACTTAGTCATGATAAATAGTACAAGAATGCACCATTGAAATATTTTCACCAAATCATGTGATGTTCCTACAAAACTCAAAATACCAATTTTGCCCTTTTTGGTAAGTTGTAGAAACTTCCGAGGCACGTGAGTCACAAGGCAATAATAATCACCAAAAACACATAATAATCACATAATGAACATGTATAATTCATATACAAATGAAAATAACCATTTCAACACATTTTAGAAAATTATTTCTAAAAACCCTAGACATCGATCGATCGAAGTGCCTCAACTTCAGAGATCGATGTCTCACAGAAAGTTTCAGAGTTTGCCTCTGACCTACATTGATCGATCGAAGTGAGGGTTCGATGTACATCGATCGATCGATGTGTCTCAGGTTTAGAGATCGATGTCTCACAGAAAGGTCTTAAACTTTTCTGCCTTACATAGATCGATCGATGTGAGAGATCTATGTACATACATCGATCGATGTGCAACAACCTGAGAGATCAATGTCAACTTTTTCAACTTTTAATCACATATAACACCAAGTGTGACATTTTTAAGTATTCATCACTTAAAATCATGACTTTGAAAATTACCCAAACATATTTCTCAACACAACCCAGATCAAATGTATCAGAAAGTGACAAAAGCAATTGTTTTCCCATATCAATACATAAATCTGTCATCCCTTAGAGGTGGCAAGTCCGGTCTCCTAAATCTGTCCATCCTTCACTGCACTCACGGGTAGAGAACCCTAGGTTCGTCCTCGATCCACTCTACTTTATCTCCTGCAACCTCTGGGAGGAAAAATAGGGGTGAGTCACAATGTCACCAGCAAGTATACTATAATAATTGAGGGTTAAATGGAAAGTGTGTACAAGAACCAAACCCCAAAATTTTGGTTAAGAAGCATATCTGTCCTTCGTCCAATACTTGTTAGGGATCACTCACTTAATGTAGCAAGATCATAACTTAAATAAAGTTGTCACTTGATACATAATATAATAGTAAAAGACCGTAACCCGCATAAATTAACATAACAAGAATCATCACTTAGGGACATCATACTTAGGATCTACGAGATCAAAACAACTTAAATATCATGCGTCACTACATGGCGACTGAATGAATGTGACATGCATGCATATGTACGTGTGATGCATCAAGATGAAAGTGAGAATGTGAACTCTTCATGCTTTTCTTTCAAATCATCATCGTCGTAAAACAATAGAGTGTTCAGATCTATCTTCCCGGATCTGAGGCGGTAACGTCTCCCCTTCGAATCTATTATTCCCGGATTCGGACCGGTAACGTCCTCTTCTTGTCGGGTCTATTCTTTCCGGGCCCGCACGGTCATCATCATCAGGCCTATTATCTCCGGGCCTGAACGGTCATACTGTCAGATCACTTAACCCGGATCTGAGCGGGTTCTTAATGGCCAAGTTCATACTCACACACGGTACCAGTGGGGAAGCGTTCTTTTAAAAACAAAATCATCTTTTTGAAAATGCTTTTCATCTTTCTTTCACATAAAATCATGCCGTAAATCATGTACGTGACGATGATGCAATGCATGACATGTAGTATGCAACCCATGGCATAATGCGTGACATAAATGAATAAGTGCGTCTCGTCGCTATGCTGGAAAATTTCCAGCTTAGTGGCGTCAACTTCTCCTTGGTGATTTCCTATTGAAATAATCATTCTAGACCAAATGGTTTGCATGTAATCCTTCATGTATGTCTTAAGTGATTTCCATGCAAATTTTATGGAATTATGATATCGATAAGGGAATCATTTGTTCTTTTCATAAAGCGGTTACGAACTGAATTCAGGAATGACAAATTTTGCTATAAAATTTATTGTGACCGATCCTTTAGTCCTTTTTTAGTAATTCCAACTCTCCACTTAATAAATTCGTTGGACTAGCATCCTACCAAAATTTGGCCCAAATGCAGTTTTATAAGGTCCAATTTCAGATCATGCAACATGCCACACAAATTCTGTCAATCCAGCGCATTTCAGTCAGACCCATTTTACTAGAAAATTCATTAAAAATAAACCATAACTCATTTTGTCGAAATTCCAACTTTCTCCTTTACTTTATTCATAGGGTTAGTATCATACCTAAAATTAGTTAATTCTCATACCTCTAAGGTCCATTTCTAGGCTACTCAACACGTTACTTAAATTCTGTCCAGTACAGCAGTTTCAGCAGGACTAATCTTACAAGGAAATTTATTAAAAATAAACCGTAGCTCTTTTAAATGAAATTCCAACTCTCACATCTAATATATACATAAAACTAATGTCATACCAAAAATCAATGGAATTGAAAGTTCTTAAGATTCTTTTTCAGGTCTCACAAAATAGCCCAAGTTTCTGTCCAGTTCCAGAAAATTTTTCCTAGTGATCATCTATCCTTCCTAGGTGTCTTTAGCTTGCCTTTTTGTCACAAACACTTAACTAAACATCAAACCCACTCTTTTATAGAGAAATTTACAGACTCAACCATGCTACCACCCCACATGAAAATCCCTCATAAAACAGTTCGTACATCTCTACACCTCATTCTTTGGCTCACATGTACATTCCTACTAATACAAAACTTTAGCAACAACCTTGGGTGCACACGCACCCTTTCACCAACAGCCCCATTTCCGATGCATGCAAGGAAGTGATATATCCAAGAGCATGTAAAGCATAACACTCATCAAGAGTAAAAACTTGTCTCCATTTTTCCAATAAGTTATCATTTTTGTGCAAAATCACTCTTAATCCCATCACCCCCTTTCCACCGTGAGCCCCCATCATGGAAAAGAGGAAATCTTTAACATGTCCATCTTAGATTAACCCATAATAATACAAATAATCCTCAAATATTGCATCTTTAGAACAAGATCTCACACCTACACCCCAAATGGCTTTGGCCGAAAGTTTTAGCATTCAAACTTAGCATAATACAACTAAGATTAGATCTTAAGTATATCTAGCCATTCATGCACACACTTTCACATTCAAACCACAAAGAGTATAGTGTACTTGCCTTCTTTGCTTACTCTTCTTGGAGAGGTGTAGAAAAAGTTGAAATCTTTCTCTTCTCTATGCATGCATTCCCACGGTGGTGAAGAGAAAGAAAGGAGCAAGGTTAGTTTACATTTTCAACTAAATATACTCTTAGAAAAAGGCTAGATGAGTTACCAAAAGGAGCTTGAGTGGTATCCAAGCACCCTCTAGCTTGGAATCTTTAAAAGTTTGAGACTTGAGCCTAATGACCATTGAAGGTCACGGTTATGAACAAGAGGGATAGCACCATAAGTTTCATTCTTATGAAGATGTAAACATTTTCTCAAGATTCTAAGAACCTTACGTAATATCTCTTAGTCTTTGGAAGAACCTAGACTTCCTTGCTTGTCTCCTTGGCCGAATGTTTTGAAGGGAAGGGAAGAGATAGAGCTCTCTTGCACTTGAAGTTCTTGAATAGTTTAAGAGGTTTCAAGTGTGATATTGGAGGGAACTCTTTTTCTTTTTGGCTAGGTTTAGCCGTTGGAGAGGGGTAAAAGGGAGGGGTGGAGACCTTACCATAGTATGTGTGGCGCCCCGCACCCCGGCCCCGCCGAAGTCGGTGCACCCGTCGTACTTCACTAAGGAGAGTACTAGGCGTCATCCATACACGTCGTGATCCATGATAGGATTGCATGGATTTTCGTGCTTACGTGCAAACAAGTAAGCGAAACCGTGGCAGAATTTAAAACTTCAAATTAAAAGCATCACCACAACCAGTTTAAGTTTACAACCCACATCAAATGTAGCAGAAACTGACAAAATCCAATTGTTTTCCAACTTCATTACATAACTCAGTCATCTCCTTAAAGCTGGCAAGTTCGGTCTTCTAATCCTGGCCATCCTTCAGTGCACTCACGGGTAGGGAACCCTAGGTTCGTCATCAATCCACTCTACTTTGTCTCCTGCCACCTCTGGAGAGAAAAATAGGGTGAGTGACAATGTCACCAGCAAGTATACTATAATAATCATGGGTTAAATGGAAAGTGCGGACAAGAACCGAACCCCAAAATTTTTTTGGTTTAGAAACATACATGTCCTCCGACCAGTATTCGATAGGGATCATCACTTAATGCGACAAGATCATAACTTAATTAAAATCACCACTCAAAGTAAAACATTAAGAGACTGTGACTCTTATTGATGAATAACACAATAAAAATCATTACTTAGGGTCTACAAAATCATCACAACTTAAATCTCATATATCGCTACATGAATGTAATATGCATGCATATGTACGTGTGGTGCATCGAGATAAAATGAAATATGATCTTTCATGCTTTCTTTAAAATCATCATCATCGTAAAACAATAGAGTGTTCAGATCTATCTTCCCGGATCTGAGGCGGTAATTTCTCCCCTTCGAATCTATTATTCCCGAATTCGGAACGGTAACGTCATCATACTTGCCGGGTCTATTCTTTTCTGGGCCCGCACGGTCATCACCATCATTCTCATCATTAGGCCTATTATTTTCCGGGCCTGCACGATCATACTGTCAGATCGCTTAACCCGGATCTGGGCGGGTTCATACTGGCCAAGTTCATACTCACACACGGTACCGGTGGAGAATCATAAAATCATCCTTTGAAAATGCTTTTCATCTTTCTTTCTCATAAAAAAGACATGCTGTAAATCATGTACGTGATGATGATGCAATGCATGACATGTAATATGCAAATCGCGGCATAATGCATGACGTAAACGAATAGACACGTTTCGTGGCCATGCTGGAAATTTCCAGCTTAGTAGCGCCTACTTCTTCTTAGGTATTTCCTACTAAAATGCACGTTTTAGACCCATTGGTTCACATGTCCTTTTCTGTAAATGTCGTAAGTGAATGCCATGCATGCATTGTGGAGTTACGATGTCGATAAGGGACTCGTTTGCTCTTTTTCATAAAACGGTGTAATCCTAAAATCTGAAATGACCATATTTTACTATAAAATTTATTGTGACAAATCCTTTAATCTTTTTCTGGGAATTCCAACTCTTCATCTTAATAAACTCATTGGGATAGCATCCTATCAAAATTTAGCCCAATTACAATTCCCTAAGGCCCTTTTCCAGATCATGCAACTGGTTACACAGATTCTGTCCATCCAGCATATTTCAGTTTGACCCATTTTACTAGAAAATTAATTAAAAATAAACCACAACTTATTTTGACAAAATTCCAACTGCCACCCTTCTTTATTCATGAGGTTAGTATCATGCCGAAAATTAGTGGATTTGCACACCTCTAAGGCCTATATTTAGACTCCCAAACACTTTACTTACATTCTGCCCAGTACAACTTTTTCCAGCAGGACCAATCTCAGTAGGAAATTCATTAAAAATAAACCGTGGCTCTTTTTAAGGTGATTCCAACTCTCACATCTAACATACTCATAAAACTAGTAGCATACCAAAAATCAATGGGTTTGAGGGTTCTTAAGGCCCCTTTTCTGGTCTCACATTACAGTCCAAATTCCAGTCTAGCTCCAGAAATTTTTCTAATGATCATACATTCTTCCTAAATGTCCTTAGCTTACATTTTGTCACCAACAATTAGCCACTATTTTGGGGATGAACACACGCACCCTTCACCAACAGCCACATTCTTTGGTGCATGCGAGAAAATGATATATCCAAGAGCATATTCAACTTAACACGCAACAAGATCAAAGTTTGTCTCCATTTCATTACTAAGTTGGCATTTTTCATGTAAAACCACTCATGTCTCCCTTGGCCCTTCCACCGTGAGCCTTTATTCATGAAAGAAAGAATCTTTAACACATCCAACCTAGATTAGCACATAAATATGCATATAATCCCCAAAGAACACATCTTTGGAACAAAATCTCACTCCTACATACCCAAAATGACTTAGGCCGAAAGTTGTGGGCATTCAACTTGTTATTTACAACTACGATTAGATCTTAAGTATATATAGCCATTCATGCACACACTTTCACATCTAAACCATAAAGAGTATAGTGTACTTTCCTTTTGCTTACTCTTCTTGGAGAGATGTTGGAAAAGATGAATTCTTGTCTTCTCTATGCATGCATTCCACGGTGGTGAGGAGGAAAAAGGAGTATGGTTAGTCTACACCTTTAACCAAAATATATCCTTAAAAGCTAGGGGACTTACCAAAAGGCTTGAGTGGTATCCAAGCTTCTCTAGCTTAGAATCCTTAAAAGCTTGAGACTTGAGCCCAGTGACCATTGGAGGTCACAGTTATGAACAAGAGAGATAACACCATGAGTTTCATCTCAAGAAAATGTAAGTATCTTCTCAAAAGGCTAAAAACACTTACCTAATGTCTTTTAGTCTTGGAGGAACCCAATTCTTCTTGGTTGCTCCCTTGGCCGTGTGGTTGGGAGAAAAAGGAAAGGAAAGAGTTCTTTTGCTCTTGAAGTACTTTAGGGTGTTTGAAAAATCTAGAGAGTGCTCAAGTGTGTTTTGGGAGGGAAAATTCTTTTTCTTTTGGCTAGGTTAGCCGTTGGGCAAAAGGGGTGGGTGAGGTTTTAACCTCAATTAAATTCCTAACCCTGGGTTACTTTATGCAAATCATGGTTTCTTTTGTCTAACCTTAGTTACTTAGGTTAATGGTTCACCAATTTCTAGCAAGACAACCTCCTTAATTAGCCTCCTTCCCCCCCCCCCCCTTAACCAGCCGGCGGTTGGGGTCTTTAATGACCCCAACTAAGCCTTTGTAATTTCCTTTGCCATCTTTTCTTTTTCCTTACAACAAAATAAATAATACATATTTATTCTATTAGTTTATTCTTAAATAGGGCTTTAAGAAATAGCCCTTCTTGGCTATTGGCCGAAACTTACAAAGCCATGGGGAAATTGGACCCCCTTCTTGTAATGCACATAGTACTCTTCATGATATACTTATAATGATCATTGACTTAATCAATTTCAAACGTAACCGTATATTGTCATATGTTTACTAACTCAACCTTAGGTACAAGAAGGATTCTCTTATTGGGTTACAACAGTATGGTTAAAGGATTAACCTTGATTTACCTTTTAACCTTGGTTACTTTTAGCTAACCAAAGTTACTTTTTCACTAACCTTGGTTACTTTTTCTTAACCTTAGTTACTTGAACCTTGGTTGGGTCACCATTAACTATAGTAGAGTAATACTCTCATAATTGGCCTCCCCCCTTAATTAACCGGCGTTCAATTCTTTAACTTTTTCCTTTTCTTTATGGTCATTTATCTATTCCATATGTTTATTTGCATAATTGTGATTTAGGAAAATGTTTTGTGCCTCCCTTGGGCAGTTGGCCGAAATCTTATAGGGTCTTGGGCTAAAAATTGGGTCCTTTCCCCATAGTCCAATATTCACTCTCTATATGCATATTGTTACTATCCGAAATGAAATTTATAGTAGTAGCCATCGATTCAAATACATTGTAATTAAAATAAATCATGAGTACAAAAAGGATCCCCTATTGGGTTACAACATGTGGAGACGATGAAGAGGACTTTCTATACTTCAACTTGTTGCCTTTGTGCCTTTTCCAAATATAGCTTCCTTTAATCAACTACTTAGTTTATTTAACTAAGTACTTCACTTAATGAACTAGTTTAATTCATTAATGATGGCACCTGAAAATAGTTCAAACATAACAAATGCTTGCCATTTGATGTAAGCTTTAAAGCTTCATGGCTCGTCAGTACGACAACATTATATATGAACTATATAAGGCAAGTTTTATGCAACCACGTGTCATGTCATAATATATGTCATGCATTTCTTTAATACACGTTATTTAAATCATGCATTTTGTAATCACTCAAACCCTTTTTTCTCTACAATCTCCTCCTTTTGATGATTTACAAAATAACCTACATGCATGATTTAAATCTTGCCGCTCCACCTTCAATTGTGCATAAATTCAAATTTTGAATTTCAAATTTCAAATTCGCTCCCCCTTGATTTATGCAATCAGTTTCTCTCTCCCCCTTAAATCATGCATTCTCTCCCCCTTTATTTTGGAAATTCAATCAAAAATGCATGTAAATATGGAAAGATAATCAAATCAAATCAGCAGAAATCATGCCTAATTTAGAACGAAGATTTTCATACATGGCCTGATTTAGTGCCTTAGTGAAAATATCTACTACTTGTGCCACTGTGCATACGTGATCTATGACAATATCACTATTACTTATGTGATCACGAAGAAAACGATAGCGTACTTCTATATGCTTGGCCTTAGAGTGTAGTACGGGGTTCTTAGATAAGTTGATAGCGCTCATACTATCACAATATGGGAATATGTTGTACTGTGATACCAAAATCAGAAAGTTGTTGTTTTAGCCATAGCAATTGTGTGCAACAAAGACTAAGTGCCATGTATTCAGCCTCAGTGGTGGATAGGGCGACGCTGGCTTGCTTTCCAGAAAACCATGAAATAAGTGAATTTCCTATAAATTGGCAAGTGCCACTCGTTCTTTTTTCTAACTATTTTACATCCACCATAATCTGCGTCAGTGTAGGCATGCAAGTTAGATTCACAGTCTTTATCATACCAAATGCCTAACGTGGGTGTGTGCTTAATATATCGAAATATTCTTTTTACGGTATTATAGTGAGACACCTTTAGTTGACTTTGAAAACACGCACACATACATACACTGAACATGATAACAGGCCTACTAGCAGTAAGATATAGCAAAGAGCCAATCATAGATCTATATAAGGCATTATCAAAATCCTTACCATGTTCATCTTTGTCTAATTTAGTGGTGACACTCATAGGGGTGGGTGACGGTTTTAAATTCTCAAAATTGAATTTTTTAATCATATCATTTATATACTTAACTTGGATAATATGGATACCTTTACTCGTTTGTTTAATTTGCAAGCCAAGAAAGTAATTTAATTCCCCAACCATAGACATTTCAAATTCCGATTTCATGCAAATTTCGAAGTCTTCAACAAGTTTATGTGAAGTGTAGACGAAAATGATGTTATCAACAAAAATTTGAATAATGAGTAAATCTGATTTATCTTGTTTTAGAAATAGAGTACTATCTATAGTGCCTTTTTTAAACCATTTTCTAAAAGGAAGGTAGCAAAACGATCATACCATGCTCTAGGTGCTTGCTTTAGACCGTATAGTGCCTTCTTTAGTTTGTACACGTGATCGGGATGTTTCAAATCTTCAAAACCGGGTGGTTGTTTCACGTATACCTCTTCTTGTATAAAGTCATTTAAGAATGCACTTTTCACGTCTATTTGATAGAGTTTAAAATCTTTCATACAAGCAATAGCAAGTAAAAGTCGTATGGCTTCTAAGCGTGCTACGGGTACAAATGTTTCATCATAGTCAATTCCTTCTTCTTGATTATATCCTTGTGCGACAAGTTTCGCTTTGTTTTTAACAACTTTTCCTTCTTCATTCATTTTATTCCTAAACACCCAATTTGTGCCTATTATAGTCTTATCTTGTGGTCGTGGCACTAAATCTCATATGTCATTTCTAACAAATTGATTAAGTTCATCATGCATAGCATCAATCCAAGAAGAATCACTCAAAGCATCATGCACAATTTTAGGTTCAATTTTGGAAATCATGGCATGAAATTGATTTATTTCAACCAGATTTATTCTTTTACGTGGTCACACACCGTGAGTAATATCGCCTATAATGAGATCGTGTGGGTGATCTCTATGCCATCTTGGTTGATTATTTTCTATGTTCTCATGCATTTCTAAGTGATCATGCATTTCTAGTGTATCATGCATATCATGCGTGCCATCATCATCATTCAACACGGGTTTCAATTCAAAATCATCATCATATTCTGTATCTTTATCAATCTCTCCAAATTCATTAAACTTCACATGAATGGATTCTAGAATTTGTCTAGTTAGAGGATCATAACATTTATATGCTTTTGAATTCACAGAATACCTAACGAAGATGCATTCAATTGATTTAGATTCAAACTTATCCAAATTATCTTTCGTATTTAACACAAAGCATTTACAACCAAAGACATGAAAGTAATCAATTTTAGGCATGCGATCATTTAATATCTCATAAAGCGGCTTATTAATTTTCTTTCTAATGGACAAACGATTAACTATGTAGCATGCACAATTTACGGCTTCTGCCCACAAAAATCTAGGCAATTTATTCTCAAAAAACATGGTTCTAGAAATTACTTGTAATGTCCTATTCTTTCTTTCTACTACTCCATTTAATTATGGAGTTCTAGGTGGCGAAAACTCGTGTTTAATTCCTTTTTCTTCGAAAAATGAAATGATGTCCTTGTTTTTAAATTCACCGCCTCTATCGCTTCTTATCCTTTTCACATTGACACCATATTGATTTTCAAGTTGTTTTATTAGCTTCGCAATTTCAATGGCACTATCATCCTTATGTGCAAGAAACAAAGTCCAAGTATAATGAGAAAAATCATCAACAATCACACAAGCATAATGACGTCCACCAAGACTGGTAGTACGACTAGAACCAAACAAATCAATGTGTAATAATTCTAAAGCTCTATTCGTGCTTATTGTATGATCTGCAAGGCACCACTAGAAGGGGGTTGAATAGTTGGTGCGGAAAAGTGTGGTTTTTAAAATTGTTTTGACCAAAAACTCAACTTCTGAAAAAAGATTCTCTTTTCAGGACCAGTTTTAAAACGTTTTTAAAACTAGGTTGTAGGTCTTCAAAAATTCTGAAATTTTGAGAGAACTTAGCCTCAGATGTTATGAGTGTCTCCTAAAACTTTCAGATTTAAATTCAACCTTTAACCCCTTCAAAAATCGTTGGTGGTCAGATTGCACGAATCTGCCAGAAACGGTAGACTGTTTAGAAAATTTTATTCCTATTTTTATTTAACTTCAATTGCTCTGACATTTTAACCACTAACCCCTTATATGTTGTATTTAAATGGGTGGAAATAGTTTTGAAAAATGCTTTCAGGAAGTTAGTCAAATACACTCAAAGTCTCAAATTTTGCAAGCCTAAAAATCAGACTGCACTAGTCTCAGAACTTTGGATGTTTGATCAACTTATACTTATCCAAAAGGGTTGTAACTTGTGCCAAATTAACCCTAAGACGTGTGACTATGTTTCTGTAAAGTTTCGTAATTTTTGAAAAACGTTTACTTTTTTTACGAACGTAATCAAAAAGAGTAAACAGTGCTGAAACAGAATATAAGTGTTGAAAGTAAATGACACCAAGAATTTTATACTGGTTCGGTTATAAACAACCTACTCCAGTCTTCGAGGAACACCTTCCTCGGCTCACACTAGTCACACAACACAAATACACCTTACCACAGGGTTGATGGAGTTACACACCAACTCCAACCCTTTACAAACCTTGTATGATGAATACAATTACGCACGAACACCACCACCTTGCAAGAATGAAGATTGATCACACCTTGATCAATCTTTTACAAAGATATAGAATGTGTGGTGGTCTAAGATAAGCCTAATCAAGAATATGAATATAAGTACAATAGGCTTTTAGAAAGAAGAAAGAAAGAGTGTAGAGGAAGAGAGGTGTTTGGCGTTTTTGATCACAAGAATGTAATGCTTGTTCTTGTCTTTTGTTTTGCTCTTCTCCTTTCCATTTATCCACTATGCCATCCCCCTTAGTGCTCTCCCCCTCTTGAAAATTATCTTCTAAGTCCTTGAGAGAATGTGTGGCATCATTATGACATGATCTTGCTTACTTGGCACCTTCTCATTGGATGATCATTTAACCTTTGCTTACTTGGCACTTCATGATTGGTTGAATGTTGTCATCATTTGATGAGTTGGAAAATCTGAAAATTCCACTAAAAGCATGTGCCAAAATCAACATAAATTAGTTTCCATAATTCATAAGATTATCATCCAAATCAAGCAAGATAATATTTCTCCACACAAGGTGATAAAATCGGCCATAATGAGTAGTTGACATGCTGAAATTTCAGCATGTGATACATGATGCTCCATTTCAAATTACTTCCAAATTTTCATTGATTTTTCTTTTAAAATAAATCACCAATTAGTAGCAAATATTCTCATCATTTTGGAAATCAAATTTGGACACCAACATGGCCATAAAAACGGCCAAGATACATTCCCACACATGCTGAAAAATTTCAGCATGTGTGATATTCAAGATATCACACTTTATGACTTTGTATCTTATTCAAATTACTTCCAATTCTTCTTCCAATTAACCACATGTCTCAAGACACAAAATATATGCCCATTTAAGGTGAAAATCGGCCAGCCTAATACTTACATGCTGAAATTTTCAGCATGTGTTTTAAATGAGATAAAGTTTGAAACATTACCTTTTGTAGCTTCTTTTTTAAATCACCAACATTGTATGATTGATTCTTGACCAATCAATATGCCAACAAGGCTCCACATATGCTCCATCTCAGCTGTAGGGCGTGTACAACATGTTTATGCATGTGCTAAATTTTATTTTGGCAAATTTTGTAAAATAGTGCACATTTAATAATACACACATGTTATATTCCAATCAGCCCTTAATTTAATTTTCTAGAACACTTTAAGATGTATGACATATGTAAAAAGTGTCTAGATACGTGTCATATGATGTGCCAAAAATGTTCCATGTATTGTGTGCGTAGAAAACCGAATTTTCAATGTTTATCGATTACCTGATTTTTCTCTAATTAAATTCCAACTTTTTGCACATGATATATATATATTATGTTACACATAATATATATAATATAAACATTAATTTTCATCACTTGGATGATCTAAAGTGGCGCCATTAACATGTGACAAAATTAAAATTGGATTCTCCACAATTTGGCCTTAATGTGGGGTGATTTGTGTTTGCCAACATGTAATGATTTTATGGATGAAAATATCATCATATGCACGAAAATAATAAGTATTTTTGAAGTATATGGGCTGGCCATCTAATTATGGCATGTACGTGACACGTTGGCGAAGTTTCGGTATTCGCCCGATACGACAATTTTTGGTTTAGAAACTTTTAACGTGTCGTATTTAATTTGTCATCACAATGACTTATATCATATGATATAAGACCTGAATATACTCATAAATATGAGTTAATTATGGTGGTGTGACGTTAACGTACGTACGTAAAATATATAACATGTCGGTAGTACGTTGGAATACATGTGTATGTGCCTTTTTCAAAAAATCTGAAAATATATATTTATATATGTATGTAGGCGTGTATATTAGATGAAGAGAGGAGGAGGAGACTTTCCTTTCTTAGTCTTGTTGCCTTTGTGCCTTGTTCAAATGTAGCTTCCTTTAATGAACTACTTAGTTTAATTAACTAAGTACTTCACTTAATGAACTAGTTTAGTTCATTAATGGTGGCACCTGAAAACAATTCAAACACAATAAATGTTTGCCATTTGATATAAGCTTTAAAGCTTCACGGCTTGTTAGTACGGCAACATTATATATGAACTATATAAGGCAGGTTTCAGGCAAAAACGTGTCCAGTCATAAAACATGTCATGCATTTCTTTAATACGTGTTTATTTAAATCATGCATTTTGTAATCACTCAAACCCCTTTTTCTCAACACAGCAATGAAGAATACTCCCCATGGTTCAGTGGTAGGGAGCATAATGTATATGCAAGTATGCACACGTCCAGATTTGGCATACATTACTGGAATGTTAGGCAGATACCTCTGTGATCCAGGTAATGATCACTGAACCGCGACAAAGAGGATGCTGAGATACTTACAAGGAATGAAGCAACACGTGTTGATGTATCAGAGATCCGATGAGTTAGTGATCACTTGATACATAGGTTCCAATTTTTTTAGATGTCAGGATAGCATGAAATCGACCTGGGGCTATTTATTTACTCTAGCCGGTGGAGCGATCTCGTGGATAAGTACGAAATAGACCTTATTGGCGTCTTCCACTACGGAGGCGAACTCGTGGCATGCTTCCACGCATCCAACCATGCGATATGGCTTCGTAATTCTGTCACAGAGCTGCGAATGGTGGAGACTATCTCGTCTCCAATGAAGATTTACTATGACAGTAATGCTGCGATGCGATATTCAAATAACAACCGGAGTTCATCAAAAGCGGAATATATAGAAATGAAGTATCTGGCTGTTAAAGAAAGAGTTCAAAGTGGGCTTATCAGAATTGAGCATATCAGTATAGACTCTATAGTGGCCGATCCTTTGGCAAAGGCCGTGGAACTCATAGTGTTTCATAAGCATGTTAGCCGTATGAGTTTTAGTCCGGTTAAGGATGTTTTGTCCTATTGGGAGTCTCAGAGGTTTATGTTTTCTTATGCTCAAAGAAGTTGTTTGTTTTAAAGTTTTCAGACAAGCAGTATAATGTACATTTCAGCTATATTAAAGTTTTCTGCTGAAATATTGTACATTAAGCGGTCACGAGATACATTCTGAATTCTGTTGATCTCGCTAAGTTAGGGCAAAGTTGGAATTAGATATATACGATCATCTAGCATATTAATTCCACGCTACATATCCATTGCAGCATCCATGTCATTCAGTGGAATTTAGTATCATGATTTAAGAATGACAAGTCATTAATTCAATATGGTGGCGTACGACTTAAGTCTTTGCTAACATTTGCTGATGGCCTGAAAAAAGTATGATACACTAACGGACATTCAGTAAGGGAGCTCAAAGGAGTGACATATAATCTTTAAGAAGCATACATAGTACAAGTGGGAGATTGTTGGGATTAATTCGTGACACGTGTAATGCGCAGCATGTTGATTAAGTAAACACGAATTAATCATAAGTTGGACGTTATGTATGATAATTTTATATGTCACATATGTCACATAATAATATTAATTATTGCGTAAAACATCTACACGTTAAGTGATCATCGGGCATGTTCGTGGATGTATAGTGTGGTCTAAAATAAAAACCCAGATATGTAAAAAGTCATATGGTCAGAGACCGTGATGGATGGGCTCAAAGTGCAACAACCATAAAGTGTACCACGTCTGGTCGCCAAGGAGTGACAACCCACGTGTAGTTAATAGAAAAATGTTACTAGTATTTAATAGTGGATAAAGATCACTTGATGATAACATCAAGTATATCCTCCTCTGGTGATAGAGATGAGAAAGAATTCTCATCTATAAAGGAAAAAGATTTGGTTTTAAGCATAACTCTGAATCTTATCACCATCAGGATTCTCCTTCTATTTAAAGGAGGCTTTCACCTCCTAACACACACATATAACCGCCGGCCTAGAGAGGAGAAAAGAGAGGGTGTGTCAACCTTTTCTACACAGCCCACACTGCGTAGCCTCTCCATCGGGTAAATCAGTGAATTGTTGAATCCATTCAAGGGATGCATCAACAATTGGTGGGAGGTCGTGAATCCTTGGGTCACGCCAGATTCATCAAGCAGCGGGAGCAATTACGTGGTGAGCAGATCAACATCAAACATGGAGCAAGGTAAAATTCTGTCTTTGTTACTTTACCTAGTGATTCGATTAAACAGTCTTTAGTCAAGGATTTATTAAATAAATGCAACCAGGAAAGGATGAAGATATATTCTTGATAAAGATTTTATCTACTGGAAAGATCTCCATGTTGTTTATAGAAAGAAGGGCAGAAGTATCAAGAGGCAAACTCGCCTTAGAAAATTCAAAGGGTTAAAGCTCTGTTAGTCATCCTTTGGGAGGAAAATTTTGAGCAAGTTCGTTCTGATACCAAGATAAATTTTAATGAGGAAAATTCATTCCGAGAACAAATCTTTCTCCTATCTAATTAGGTACAAGTCATCTTAATCTAGTCGTAATCAAATCAATAACTTACCAGAAAAATATAATGAAAGTAATTACAAAAAAATATATCACGAGTAAAAACGAAACATCCTAGCACATCTCAGAAGATATCTTAAGATATTCTAACAGAAACACCAAAAAAGTAGACTAAAGCAAATGGACAAGCTATTTGTATTAATAATTACATGCACCATCTGTTGTAGTTCTATGTTTTTCCAAAGCTTTAGTAAAAATATCGGCACGACTGATCAATGGATGAAACAAACATATGCTGAACGATGTCACGAACGTAATGGCAATTTCAATATGTTTAGTGCACTTCTGAAAAGCTCGACTGTTTGCGGTATTTATTGTTGACTCTACCCAAGGATTTTCCAAAAGTGGTTTGCTTAAAAATAAAACCCTGTTTCAATGTGACACCGGCAAAACTGGCTGATTTTCTGTTGAACTTTCACAAATCAGGCCTGTCTTTGTGAGACTCTGAAAGTTCTCAAACTTAATATATAGACTAGATCCTACATATGTATAAACTGTCTGTGGTAAAGAGTGTTTAAGGATTCGTTTGTTTCTCAAGTCAAAATAAGTTTATGCTTTTTTAACAAATGCCCAGTCTATAAAGCACATCCTGACTGTTGCAAAGGAACAACTGCTTGACTAACTTTTTCTTACCCAAATTTTGCGAGACTTGCGTGAAACTAGACATATGATATTGATCTAGTTGTTTGTTATGGTTCAAAACTTGTTGAAAATTTTCACCAACTCATCACGTTTTACATCAAAATGCAACTTTTTACCAACAAAGGTTACAACTAAACTGAATCAACTCGCTAAATGACCTTTGATCGCACCTTGATCAAAAGCATGACAGCTTGATGAGAAGATTTACAATATGAGTCTGAGGCGCGAATAGAATAGCCTTCATTAAACGAAATCTCTGGAGTATAAAGGCTATAAAATTGTTGGATCCAAATAATATTTTGTCTATAAGAACTGTATAATCTTCCTCCGAGACGCATTAGCCATCTCTAATAGGGAATAACTTTTGATACTACATAAACATGAATACGCTTTTGACGGATTGAGGATAGAATTCGGCCAAATTCGTCTTATCTACCATGTTGAAGAGTGTGCTCATCAATATGAAGAAGCTATGGATGCAAGCAAAGAGAAGAAGCAACTTGGCACAATTCATAGGAAATAGCTTGGAGTATTTCATGTGCAGTTGACAGCTGGTGTGGTTGATGGAGTTTATTGGGCTGCAGTGCGCAGAAGTTGGTTAGTTGGAGAGGCTGGGAAGTGTTGCTGTTGAGGTGACGAAGGAGATGAAGGTTGGAGAAGAAGACTCAGCGCGAGATTTTTAAACAGGGGTAAAAAGACATTTTTGCCCCTGACTAATGAGATCTGCCGTTATTAGAATGAGGGGTAGTATTATAATTTTACGTTTAAAATTCTATTGTTGCAATTGTATAAAGCTGGGTTGCGGTTATACTCGGGTCGGACGACTATTTTCTAATAAGAAATTCTCCTCCTTTTCGTTGCCAATCCTCCCTCCGTTTTTCTTCCTTCTTCGATTGGATTCATGCTGCTTTGATTGCTTGCTTTGTTTTTTTACATGGTATCAGAGGCACGTATATGATTGTGGCTGATCTATCTTGAATATTTGAAGTGGTTGTATTTTGCTTCGTTGTAGTGTGATTTATTTCTGTTATGGCTTCGCCAAGTAGTAATCGCAACACACCTGCAAAGAGCAGTGCTCAAAATGTTGTGTTTGGAACAAGAACTAATCAAAATCATGTTCCAGAAAGTCCAGTAGAAAGTCCATTCTATTTGCGTCCCTGAGACAGTCCTTCGACTGTATTGGCACAACCTCCATTGAATGCTCACAATTTTCACACCTGAAGTCGTACTTTCAGGACGACGCTGTTGGTGAAGAACAAGATAGGTTTATTGATGGTACAATTCAAAACCCGTTGGAAATGAATCCTTCGTATCCTTTATGGAGGCAGGTGAACTCTATGGTGCAATCTTGGATAATGAACTCTGTTTCTCAACTTATTGCTCAAAGTATTATGTGGTATGATAGTGCTATGGATTTGTGGAATGATTTTACTCTAAGGTATGGTAGTACAGATCCTTTTAGACTTTCTAAGTTATCAAAAAAAAAATTACTGTATTAAGTAGGATACATCATCTGTGACTGACTACTTCACTAGAATGAAGGTTGTGTGGGAAGAATTTATGGCTTTGAGGCCAATACCTACTTATAATTGTAGGGGATGTAATTGTAATGTCACTGTTGAGATGAGAATATTTGTTAAGAGTGATTGTGTCATTGAGTTTGTGAAAGGCTTGAATGATAATTTTTATCCAGTGAAATCCCAAGTTTTTGTGATGACACCCTTGCCTGATATTAATGTTGCTTTTTCAATGGCCTTGAAATTTGAGAGGAAAGTAATGTCTGATTCCTCTGTAATTCCTTTGGATGGCAATACTGCCTTAATGGGTGAAGTGGAGAACTCTGACGGTCTGGTTGCTAATGCATTTTTGAAGAGACAATAGACTGGTAGATATAAGAGAGGTGGTGGAAGGTTCTCTCAATCTGAGAACAGATATTATTAAGTGTACTCATTGTGGTATGATGGGGCATACCTTTGATAGGTGTTATAAAAAGCATGGATTTCCTCCTGAGTTCACAAGTTCCAAGTCTAGAGTAAATATGTCTGAGGTTGTTGAAGTTGATCCTGGTGTGTCTCAGGCTGAGAAGAGCATCCAGTCTTTGATGTTAACACCTCAGCAAAATCAGAAGCTATTGAAGTGGTTGAACAAACAAGAAGACACTTCAGAAGAAGGCATAAGTCCTGTGACTCAGGGGGCTGTCATGTCTGCCCAGGTTGGCAAGTTGTCAGGTAACACTCCTTCTGATGCTTTAAACACATGGATTTTTGATTCTGGTGCAACTGATCATATTACTTCACATCTATCTTTGTTTTCTTCTTACAAACCAGTAGAGCATGTCTGCATCAAATTGCCAACCAAAGTCACAGTAACAGCTACTCACATTGGAACAGTAGTTGGTAACTCCTCTTTAACTCTTAATAATGTCCTATACGTCACAGTCTTTGCCTTCAATCTTTTGTCTCTTAATAAGCTTACTTCTGATCCTGGCTTGCTCATTCAATTTTATGGTGATACTTATTTGATTCAGGATCAATCGTCCAAGAAGATGATTCGTTTACCTAAACAATGACATGGTTTGTACTATTTGCAAGGGACTACTGCTTTGACTACCAAACCAATTTGCCTAGCTACAGAAGCATCTGATAAAGCCATCGTGCTATGGCATTACAGATTGGGGCATGCTTCCTTACCAAGAATAAAAGAGATCCAGAAACTTGATGTTTCAATATCAGCACAAGAGCTTTCTAATCCTTGTTCTATTTGCCTTTTAGCCAAACTCAGAAAACTTCCTTTTCCTATTTCTTCTTTAGTTTGTAAAAATCCATTTGATTTGATTCATGTTGACATTTGGGGGGCCAAACAGGTACCCTACGTTGTATGCTCAAAAATTCTTCCTTACTATAGTTGATGACTACAATAGATATACTTGGGTCTATTTGTTGAAATCAAAGTCTGATGTCAGAAGCTTGTTGCATAACTTCTGCCTTTATATAGCCACTCAGTTTGACAAAACCATAAAAGTTCTTAGAATAGATAATGGCCAGGAGTTTAATATGCCTGAATTTTATTTGAAGCATGGCATTATTCATTAGAAAAGCTGTGTATACACACCTCAACAAAATGGGTTGGTGGAAGGAAGAACCAATACATACTTACAGTTGCTAGGTCCCTGAAATTTCAGTCGCATTTGCCCATGCCTTACTGGGACTTTGCTCTTTTACATGCTGTGCACCTTATTAATCTCATACCAACTCCCATTCTTTATCATAAAACTCCTTTTGAACTACTGTACCAACGTAAACCAGTTTATCACCATCTTAGAGTATTTGTTTGCTTGGCATATGCATATAATCAACTGCCAGGAAAACACAAATCTACTCCTAGGGCCATTAGATGTATGTTTCTTGGGATTCCCTCTACTTCTAAATGTTACATCTTGTAAAACCTTGAAACTAAATAAATTTCTGTGTCCAGGGGTTCAATGAACATCAATTTCCTCATGATATCAACCAAAACAGTATACACACTGATTCCCCTACTCACACACCACTGAATGCTCAAACACCTTTAGCTGATTGTCCATTCCCATCATCTACACCTACTGTCACACATCCAACCTCCCTTTATTGTTCTTCACCTAATCCTTCTGATCAGTCGCCACCTTCTACATCTTCAACATCTTCTCCAAGTGTTGTTACACCACCCAGTCCTGGTTTCACCCTGGACATCCCTCTTGTTATCAATCCAAATGATCAATTGTTAGTATCTGATACTAGCATTCCTCATCTCACAGAACCTGCGACTTCTTCAAGACCCGTTAGACAAAGAAAGCCTCCTGCATATTTACATGACTATCATTGCAACCATATCAAAGCATCCACTCCCAAATATCCTCTTCTCTCACATTATTCTCTGCATCAGTTGACACAAAATCATAAAAATTATGTGCTTAACATTAATCTACAGCAAGAACCTACAACTTTCCACCAGGCAGAACAGTCAGCTCACTGGCAGCAGGCTATGCAGGCTGAACTGACAGCTCTGGAAGGCAATGATACATGGTAGCTGGTCCAGTTAACTGAAGGTAAGAAACCCATTGTATGCAAATGGGTGTATAAGATAAAGAGACAGGCTGATGGTAGCATTGAACGCTACAAAGCAAGATTGGTTGCCAAGGGTTACACTCAGCAGGCTGGAATAGATTATGGTGACACTTTCTCTCCAGCAGCAAAAATGACCACAGTCAGGCTCTTGATTGCACTGGCATCACTTAAAAACTGGCATCTACATCAATTTGATGTCAACAATGCCTTTCTTCATGGGATTTGCATCAAGAAATTTACATGACTCTGCCTGAAGATGTACCCTCTCCTGCTCCTGGTATTGTGTGTAAACTCACTAAATCTTTATATGGTTTGAAGCAAGCTAGTAGGCAGTAAAATGAAAAACTCACTCACTTTCTCTTATCCAACGGGTACAAACAGTCAAGACATGATTACAGTATGTTCACTACAGCAACTTCAGACACCTTTCTTGTTCTGTTAGTTTATGTGGATGACATCTTAGTAGCCAATGATTCCTTATATGAAATTCAGACCTTGAAAACTTCCTTACATCAGGTATTTTGTATCAAAGACTTGGTCTCTCTAAAGTATTTTCTTGGCTTAGAGATAGCCAGGTCTCAGGGAGGATTGTTTTATGCCAAAGGAAGTATATATTGTAGTTGTTACAGGAAACAGGAACCCTGGCCTCTAAGACTGCCAAGAGCCCCATGGAACAGAACTTGAAACTGGCTCACAATGATACAGAGCTGATAGAAGATGTATCTGGCTATAGAAGGATGATTGGAAAATTGTTATACTTGACTATAACCAGACCAGATATCACATATGTTGTACATCAGCTCAGTCAATTTTTGGATGTCCCTACTAGCTCACACCTTAAGGCATCTCACAATTATTAACATATTTGAAATACACACTAGGACAAGGTTTGTTTTATCCCAGTATAGGTGATTTGAGGATCAAAGCTTTTTCAGATTCAGATTGGGGAGGATGTTCTGAACGCACGAAATCACTTACAGGATATTGTGTTGATTGGAAATTCATTGATTTCTTGGAAGGCTAAGAAGCAAACCACAGTCTCTGGATCTTCTTCTAAGGCTGAATATAGAGCTTTTGCATCTACAACTTGTGAGGTGCGATGGGTACTCTATTTGCTTGTGGACTTGAAGATTAAACAAAGTGAACCAGTTGATGTGTTCTGTGACAACAGAAGTGCCATCTATATAGTGGAAAACCCAGTGTCCTATGAGAGACCAAACACATAGAAATTGATTGTCACATTGTGAGGGACAAATATCAGGAAGGGGTCATCAGACATGTGCCTATCAGCATACGTCTGCAGCTGGCTGACATTTTCACTAAGGCGATGGATTCACAGAGATTAAGCATCTTGACTGAGGATTTAGGAGTCTATAATCTATTTGCTCAGTCAGGATTAAGGGGGGGTGTTGAAGAGTGTGCTCATCAATATGAAGAAGCTACGGATGCGAGCAAAGAAAAGAAGCAACTTGGCACAATTCATAGAAAATAGCTTGGAGTATTTCATGTGCAGTTGACAGTTGGTGTGGTTGATAAAGGAGTTTATTGGACAGCAGTGCGCAGAAGTTGGTTAGTTGGAGAGGCTGGGTAGTGCTGCTGTTGAGGTGACGAAGAAGATGAATGTTGGAGAAGAAGACTCAATGCGGGATTTTTTAAACAGGGGCGAAAAGACATTTTTACCCCTGACTAATGAGATCTGCCGTTATTAGAATGAGGGGTACTATTGTAACTTTACGTTTAAAATTCTGTTGTTGCAGTTGTATAAAGCCGGGTTGCGGTTATACTCTGGTTAGATGGTTATTTTCTAATAAGAAATTCTCCCCCTTTCGTTGCCAATCCTCTCTCCATTTTTCTTCCTTCTTCGATTGGATTCATGCTGCTTTGATTGTTTGCGTTGTTTTTTTGACATACCATTTGACCCACTTGACCCGTCAAAAACAAGACTGACTCATCAACATATCAACTTTGATACGCCAACTAGAAAGTGACCGGCCAACATGCCAAACTGACATGCCAACTCGTGAAACATGATCCACCCAACTTGAAAATGTCTTATCGGCCAATCAACTTGGCACGTAAAACTATCAAACATGGCATACTAAACCCATCGATTTGTATAGTTTGACGTGTCAAACCATCAATCTAATTGATCAAGTAAGTGAGTTAACTTGACAAGACCTGTCAACTTGGTAGGTTCATGTTTGTGTTAGCTTTTGAATCCACCATTTCACCAACCCAAATGAAACTTGTTTGTCAATGTAACAGTACTGAGATAGTTGTTCTTGCTAGCAAAAGGTGTAGAGAAGGTTGAGAGGTTGGGCTCATATTTGAGTCATCTTTCTGTGTCAATCGAGCTTTTCAAAAGCTACTGTGAAAAAACAGGAGAAACAGCCTACTCTCCTTGTCCAGGTCCTTGAGAAGCAGCCTTTACTGAAGCAGGTGGGCATACAGGTGCTTTTGTGGAAACAACTCCAGCCGAGGTGTGTCTAGATCAGTTAAGGTGCGCCGATCTGATCTAAATAATGATCATGATCAGCTGAGCTGAATTGAACTAAGGAAAAGGAGGAACAAAGGAAGACTATGATGAACTGAAGAAACGTTGAGGTGAAAAGGATGAAGTATGACCGTGATGAACTGAAGAGGAGCTAAGATAAAGAGAAGCGAAAGTGAAAAGGTACTGAGCCGAGGTGACAAGGTGAAGTGCTAGCCAGGAAGCAACATTAAGTTAGAACTGCCATACTCTGTAAATATTGTAACTTAGAATTTTCCATTGTAATAAGGCCAAGCAGACTAGGTAACTAACCGTTACCTTAGACGTTGGAAAATATTGTAGCAGAACAGTGACTGCTGTCCAGGTGGAAAAATAAAGCCGTTAGGAGTAGAATTACACAAAAAAAGGGAATAAACCATGTAAATTTAAACTTACCTTGAATGATCGTTAAATTCTTTCAATCACGACATAGTATTAGAGCTACTCTGATTCACTGTTACTGCCTACGTACTATTTTTCTCTACAAATCACAAAATTTCTTCAAAATATCTACTCTCTTCAGCTTAGCAGAATGTACGGAGGCATCTCCACTTCTGATCTGGTATTAGGAGTGGTACGTGGTCTTTAAATCAATGATGATTCCTCCATTATCATCACCAGCCACAAGCTCAATGGAGATATCTCTCGTTGTCTCGGGGGTAGAGATGTCCATAAAGGCAAAGTCAAGGATGAATACCAATATGGAACAGTTGATGTTCCATCTGAATTTGATACAAACTACCAGCTATGGAAGTCGGAAGACTGCATGATTATGTCATGGTGGTTACGTTCTATGCAACATGACATTTCTAATGATCTTATGATGTACAACACTATAACATCTGAGATGCAGTCAAGGCGATGTATCCAAAGCAGGATAATATGTCGATACAAAATTGAATCTCATTTTCAGGAGATTAGACAAGGCAATATGGATGTGCACAAATACTATACATTACTGATGAAGTCATGGCAGCAGATTTATTCCTTTGAGACACATAAATATTCTTGTATCGCTAATGCTGGATTGTACAAAGAAATTACAGAAATGAAGCATGTTTTTCATTTTCTGATTGCATTAAACCTAGAATTCAACAGTGTTCAAAGTCGGATTCAGAGTACAAAACCACTGCCGACCTTGAAGGCTGTCTTTGCAGAAACCTGATACGAAGAAAGCCGAAAAAAGGTCATGATAGGAGGTACTCCAAGTTTGGAGACCTCTGCTCTACACACTGAACAACCAGCGGAAGCATCTGGGCTAGCTGTTAAATGACACTTTACTTCTACTGGAAGTAAAGTGTGCAAATACTGCAAGAAAGAAGGCCATACAGTGGATGACCATTGGAAGTTGCAGGCAATGGTGGTCTGAGAAGGAAAACCACCTCTGAAGTCCAGTAATGCACCCTGGAGGCCTAAAAAACCATTCGCTGCTGGGCAAAGTGATGCACATTAGGTCAGCAACATACTCAACTTGGTGTAGCTCGGCAAAACACAACCCACCTCAGCTCAGTCTAAGTGGCTGAAGCTGAGGCCCCTATAAAGGATTAGATTGCTAGTCTGATCAATTTTCTGAGCAAACAGGGTGGCTGACATAAATCATACCAAGCTACAATCACCGGAAACGTCCAGCCAAGCTCCAAAAGTTCTTGGATTATTGACTCCAGAGCAACTGACCATATGAAAAGTAATGGTAAGCTTCTAAGCTCTTATTCTCTGTTTTCAATGGCCAAGAACGTTAGGATTGCTAATGGAACTTCCTTAAAAGTTGTTGAAATAAGCTCTACAATGATTAATAATAAAATCGTTCTAAAAGATGTGCTGCATGTCCCTAGTTTAAGCTTCAATTTTCATCAGTTGGCAAGCTCGCTAAGGATAATAATTGCATAGCCTGCTTCTCAACTACTGGATGTTGTTTTCAGGAAAACAAAATGAAGGGGATGATTGGTCATGCTAAGAATATAGCGGGTCTGTTTCTTCTGGAGTTAGAAAACCGATCCTTAATTAGCACATCCAAGCTGCCAAGAAATGAAAATATTGCTAGAAGTTTGTACCCTAGAAGTTCTTGTATTGATGATATTTTATTATGCCATAACAGACTAGGTCATCCTAATTTTGTATATCTTAAATTTTTAATGCCAAAATTATTTAGCTCGGCTGGTCTTGAAGGCCTTACTTGTGAAACTTGATATTTAGCTAAACACACTAAACACAATTATCTTGCAAAACTATACAAGTCATCAGCACCATTTAACTTTGTTCTTTCTGACATAAGGGGTCCATCTAGAGTAGCTAATATCAATGGTGCAAGATGGTTTATAACATTTGTAGATGATCACACTAGAGTAACATGGGTTTTCTTATTAAAGAATAAAAGTGACGTGTGACAAACTGTTATGAGATACATCTCGTTTGTTAAAAATCAGTTTGGCTGCACCCTTAAAACATTGAGGTCATATAACAGGGCTGAATACTTAGATAAAACTATTCAAGTCTTTATGATAAAAAAATACATATACCACCAAACTTCATGTACCTATACCCCTCATCAAAATGGTGTACCCGAGAGAAAAAATCGATACCTACTTTAAGTGACTAGAGCCATTATGTTTAAAATGAATGTACTCAAACAATACTGGGGTAAAGCCTTACTGCCACTTAGCTAATAAAAAGAATGTCATCCAAAACTCTGTCCTTTAAAGCCCTTAGAGAAACACTTCTTAGGCACTATACACACACCAAATCACTCGCAAAGCTGCCACACAAACTATTCGGATGCATAGAATATGTACATATTTAGCCCACCCTTAGGGGAAACTGGATCCTAGGTCAGTTAAGTGCATTTTCTTAGGATACTCAAACTCACAAAAAGGTTATAAGTGTTACTGCCCAACAAATAAAAGAATGTTTGTGACACTCAATGTCATCTTTGAGGAAAAACATGCATTTTATAGACCTCTCACCCAAGGAAGAGATTAAAGTCTCAATGAGTATTGGAGAATAATAGAAAGTGTAAATGAACCATGAGCTCGGATATTATGTAATGAACATTTAAAATGAGATAAAACACTTCACTTATAATTTATAAAGGCATTAAACCCATATATATACAAGAAGAAGCATCCAACGGCTAGTCTGTCGATGAGACTGCCTAACAGCTACTTTGCCGAATAAAATTCTTTGGATAAACTAAGGCTAAATCATCAAATGGACGATATATCTAATGTCCTATGATTAATAAATAAGTATGTACAGTAACTTGATAAACATAATCAGAATTCATGGAGAATTATATGTAAGAACAAGTCTTCAATGCTTAGATGAAACTGTTTGACAGAATGCCACAAACAGATTTGCAACTGCTTGGCACGCTGTGATCATTCCTTGGTTGTCTGTTCTTAGTGTTCATCAGATGAAGCTTGTATTCCAACTCTCCCCCTGAAGCTAGAGTTGTAGATATTGATATAACCTAACTTGTGAAGTAGCGTCTTGAGGACTTGAACACTTACTAGCTTAGCGAGTATGTTTGCGATCTGTTCTTTGAATCTGATGAAGTGGAGTTTTAGCTCTTTGTTCTCAATATTTTCCCTTAAGAAGTGTATGTCAATCTCAATATGCGTAGAATTGTCATGTTGTATAGGATTCTCAGTCATATGTGTAAAACCTGTATAGCCCACTACAAGCGGGTGTTGAATAATGAGTGTGGAAAAATTGGTTTTTAAATATGTTTATTGACCTATACTCACTTCTGAAAACATATTCTGTTTTCATACCCTGTTTTTGAATAATTAAATGAATAGGTTCTTGACCTCCAAAATTTGTGAAATATTGTCACACTGTACTTTAAGATATAATCTATGTGTCATACAAATTTGAGATCAAAATTTAAAGTCTAAAGCCCTGAAAAACATGTTTGATTGAACCCTGTCAATGAGTGAATACTTTCCCGTTTAATGAAAAATTAACCACCAAATAATGACAACTTCAAATGATCTGAAATTTTGACGAGCTGTCCCTTAAGATGTCTAGTTTCATGGGTTGAAATAGTTTTGCAAAATTTCTTTGGTACGTATGTCAACCATGTTGATGTTCTCAACCTCTGCCAATCTGACAATCAGATTGCACTAGTCTCAAAACCTTGAACGTTTGAATGACTTATACTTATCCACATTCAATGAAACTTGTCTTAAATGAAACATAAGACCTTTATCTCTATCTCTGTAAAATTTGGTGATTTTTTAAAATCGTTTGCTATTTTGCTCAAATGTTTTGAAAGTGTTGCAGAAACAGTACTGAACGCAAAAGTGCAGAAAAGTAAGAACACATAGATTTTTATCCTGGTTTGATCAATGGGACCTACTCCAGTCTTCAAAGACATCTTTCTCGGTATTCAAAAATCACCAAATTCACCTTCGAACAAGGGTGGCTGAGTTATACATTAACTCATTTAGTGTCCAACCCTTTTACAACAATCACAACAATAATCACCAAAATCACTATCGCCTCACTAATGAAGGATTGATCACACCTTGATCAACCATTTACACGTATGGAATGTATGATGGTGATTTATATGAAGCCTATACAGAATATAGGAAGTATGTTTGATATGCTTAAGAATTTGTGCAAGGGAAGAAGATATGAGATGAGGAGAACTCTTGCTTTTCACTTGATAGCTTGCAGAATGTGTATCTTGTTTCTATGTTTGATCTTCCTCCACCTTTTGTAACGTGTTATGTTGTACCCCAACCGTATTGTACCTGGAACTGTGATGAAATGGCGAAATAAAATGTTAGATCTTCCAAGTACATTTTATTTAGTTATATTATTTCTTCTTTAATTAAATCCCCTTAAAGTAGATACTACTTAATGAAAGAGGTGAGCGTTATGAAGCAAATGAAATGATCAATTCACCCCTCCAGGGCCTAAGAGATTTCGGCCAAGGTTTAAAAAGGGGCCTTAGAAGGTTTTTTTTTTCAAATTTATAAGAAGGCTAATCTTAAGGGCCTTCTTAAAAGAAGCCCAAATGGAAATTAAGGAGTTTAATTTGTGGGGCAATTTTTCCCCAACCTCTCACAAAATATCGGTCAAAGAGTCCAAGAGGGATCATAATTTTCCTAATTATATTTTAGATCAAGAAAAGGGGAAAATGATTAATAAAAAGGGGGCAACTACCTACATAGCTTCTCATTAAACCCACTTGGAAAGAGAATTAAGTATGCAAATGGCCCCTTAATGCTCCAACCCGCCGGCTCTTCTATGGAATAACCCAAGGAGCCTTTAAAATATTACCATGGTTACTTTATGTTAACCACAAGGTTAAAGTAACCCAAGTTAGCCTAAAAGAAACTATAGTTGGATAAAGTAACCCAAGTTAGCCTTAAAGTAACTATAGTTGGATAAAGTAACCCAAGTTAGCCTTAAAGTAACTATAGTTGGATAAAGTAACCCAAGTTAGCATTAAAATAACTTTGATTAGCTAAAGTAACTTGGGTTAATTAACTCTAACCATGCTAAGGTGATCTCCTACTTCCCTCTTTGATTCCAACGGCTAACCCTTAGCCAAGGGAAGGAAACTTTTCTCCAAGAAACTCTAGAACACTCTCCCTCAAGATCTCACAAGGAGCAAGAGACTTCCCTCTTTTCCATTAAGGAACACGACTAGTTTGAACCAAGGAGTCCAAGATCTTCAAGCCTCAAGAATCCTCTAGGTGAAAGCTTTCAAGCTCTTAAGTGGTGCTATTTTCTTAGAAGTTTGAACATCATTCAAGCTTCATTTTGGTAAGTCAATCTAGCTTCTATTTAGTTATATCTTCCACTTATGAAAAGGACTAATCTTTGTTCTCTTTCCTTCCCCATAATCGTGGGGTTTGTACATTGAAGAGGAGGAAGACTTCATTTCATCCAAGTTCCAAACTAAGGAGGCTTAAGCTTGAAGAAGGCAAGTACACTATAAATGTTCATGACTTGTGTGTGAAAGTGCATGCTTGAATGTCTAGATGCTACTAAGCTTTAATCTTAGATGTGAAATGTGAGGTTTGATGCATGAAACTTTCAGATTCTTGAGTAAAGTGGCTTGCATGTATGAGATTCTCTTCAAAGGTGGATTCTTTGCTCTTTTTAAGTATGAATATGATTTTAATCTAAGATGAATATGGCAAAGTTTTCTTCTTTGGCATGTAAGGGGGTACGGTTGGATGAAAATGAGGGATGAAGGTGGTTCTTGTGATAGGTTGTAACTTGTGGGGTAAAGAATGTGTACAAGATGTATGCTCTATGACTTAGATGTAATATGTTCATTATGGAAATATGATTTGAGCCCTTTTATGTGTATGAAGCGGGCTGTCTTGGAGGTATAGTATGTACACACTAATTATACCAATAATAGATTTTATTATGAACAAAGGGTGCAAGATAAAGGGGTGTTATGTGTAACCCTCCAACTGTGTTTGAAGTGATTTGTAGATGACTTCTAGCATGTCTTAGAACCTGTAAAGTTCACGATAAAAAGTGTATTTAATGATTAGTAAGTTACTTATGATGAACAACTCAAGTTGGAACACATTTAGTAAGAAGAGGTGACAAAATGAAATTTACTGGAACAGAGCAGAAAATATGACGTTTAGAAAGACCTGGAAAGGGACCTTAGAAGTATCCAAGCAAGCTAATTTTTGTATGACACTACCCCTATTATGTAGTAAACATGAGAGTTGGAATTATGGTAAAAGGAGTTACGGTTTATTTTTAATGGAATTTTTAGTAAAATTGGTCAAGCTGAAATTTACTGGACTGTACAGAATTTGTGTGGTGTATTTATTTACCCGAAAATGGACCCTAGGAAGATACAAATGGGCTTATTTTTTGATTGATGCTATCTTGATATGTTTAATAAATGTGTGAATTGGAAGTTTGGTAGAAGCATTTGTGGTTTGACTGGAATGTAATTTTTAATGACAACTGGTCATACAGAAATTACTGGAACAGGACAGTTTTGAGTAACAAGTTGTTTGGCTCGAAAATGAACCTTAGGAATGTGAAAACGAGCTGATTTTTGGTATGATGATAGTTTGATGTGTTTAGTAAGATTGGGAGTTGGAATTTTGGTAAAAGGACTTGTGGTTTAGTCACAATGAAATTCGTGGTAAATTTGGTTGTTCCAGATTCTGCATGTGCCTAGCTTTGGGAAATAAGTTAGATGACCCCTTAAGTGTATTAGATTGCCTTGAAATTTTTATGGTATTTACCTAAGGCATAGATGTACATGTTTATGCAAAGAAACCAGCTTAAACCCCCATTTTGAGGGTTAATAACTGAGTTGAAGTTAGTGGTACGAAACTGGAAAACAGGACAGTTTAATTACATAAGTTGTAAGACTTTGATCTTGCTCATTTAGGCTTGAATGTGATGTTGTCCACATGGATATTGTCCCTTAGTATGTTAGCTATGTTTTCCAGGTGATAACTCAAATTGATTAAGGTTTTATGACCCATGAAACTGAGGTGAGGCGGGTACTGCCCTGCTGATATCAGCAGTAACTATGATGGTAACTAGATGTTTTGAGGTCTTTAGACATTTCGGAACGTTATGAAATTGTTATGGCATGTATTTAAGTCGTCATTATGCATATGTATGGCATGAGTTTATGAAAATGAGTACGAATTGATGAGCATGAGTCTGTATGAACATGATGTTATTGTTGGACAGTTTTCCAGCTTAGGAGACAAGTCCGCGCATGCTTGTTTTGATGTATTTGTTCACGAGTTGCATGTGGCATATCATGCATTGCATTTTCCATGTTCATACAGCATATGAAACTGATTTTATGCCAATGAATGATGATAAAGATCTTTTGAAAAGAAGTTTTCAGTTTTGAAAGAAAGATATTTTGAAAAGAAGTTTACGATTTTGAAAGAAAGACTCCTAAGGCACCATTTATTTCTGGCCAGCAGGACCCGTTCCAGATCCGGGATTAATTGATCTGATGAGCAGGACCCGTTCCAGATCCGGGGTTAATCGATCTGATGATAATGGTTGTTCAGGCCCGGAGAGAATAGACCTGATTATGATAATGACCGTACAGACCCGAAGAGAATAGACCTGGTGATTATGATTGATGACGTGACCGTTCCGAATCCAGGAATAATAGATTCGAAGAGAAGAATATGACCGCCTCAGATCTGGAGAGAATAGATCTGAACACTCTCTTGTTTTCATTGACGATGATGTTTTGAAAGAAAGAATGAAAGAATTTATCTTCATTTTTATCATGATACATCACATGTACATACTCATGCATGTTGCAATTAATGAGTCATCGAATATTTGGTACATGTTACTTAGACTAAGTTGTTATGACTTGGTAGCTTCATAAGTTATGATCTTTAATTAGTTATGATCTTTTATAAATTATGATATTTGATAAGTTATGAGCTGATTACTTACGAGTATTGGATGGAAGGTCGGGTATGTTTCTAAACCGAATTTTTGGGGTTCGGTTCTTGTATGTACTTTCCGTTTAATTCACGATTATTTATAGTTTACTTGCTGGTGACGTTGTCACTCACCCCCTTATTTTCCTCCCAGAACCCGCAGGAAATAGGGTCGAGTGGATCTAAGATAAACCTAGGGTTCCTTATCCGAAGAAGAGCGAGAGGTGGATGACTTAAGGAATTCTGCTATGATGGAAGTGATTGATGATCTTATTATGACTTTATGATGGAAACATTTACTTTTAGATTTCCGCATTTTAAGAACATGTCTGTAAAACTTATGATGGATGATTAGACGCTTTTACTTTCAGAAGTTTTTATTCTAACTCGGTTTTGCTTACTTGATAACATGTAAGCATGGAAGTCCACATATTTTATATTGGACTAAGGTATGTTATGGATCGACGCCTGGTACTCTCCGTAGTGAAGTACGGCTAAACGCACCGTATCTGGCTAGGCCGGGGTGCGGGGCGCTACAGGTGGTATCAGAGCTGAGGCTCTAGATCCGGGTAGAATATAGAATTAAGTTATGATATTAGAAATCTAAGTTTGATCTTAGATTTAAGTCATGATCCTAGATGAGAGTTGACCTTAGACTAAGAAGACATAGAGGGAAAAATTAGGGTTTTGACCGGATGATAAAGCTCTAGTCGATGGCAATTTATAGAATGTAATCATGCCTGCTTGCATGACCTTAAGGTCTTATTTGGATTACGAATTAAATTTTGTCGCTTAATCTGAATATTTATACCTTGAGTAAGACTCCGACGCTCCATGGTGCGGATGGCATCACGATTCAGTAAAGTGACATCATCACCGTCACCCCTAGGAAGCAGTAGACTTTACTAGCAACAGTTAGTAAGAGCATGTTTTTCGAGGTTTGGCAGGGAATCTAGTTTGTAGTAGGCAGAAAGATGGTTAAAAGAAGTTGAAGGTAACTTCATGCCGATACTGGTACCGGATAGGATAAGGGCACCAATGTCCCGGCCGTTTTTGAACGGTAAGGACAGCCTGTGCTGGAGGATTTGTATCCAGCCACTATCCTGACCAATAACTTAGGCAAAGTTCTAAGAGGAGTTTTTGAGTTCTTCCTCTCTCAGGACTTAATCACGAGAAGGGTTGAGGAATTTGACTCACTAAGACAAGGGTCAGGCATCACCGACTCAGAGTACGCTCGTCGGTTCACTACCTTGGGTCGGTATGTTCCTTTGATCATGGAAGATGAAAAGTTTGAGGTGATCAGATTTGTGCACGGTTTAGACCCTCAGATCAAAACTCGGCTAGTCAATGCATGGTAAGAGAACGGAAGGACGGAATAAATGATTTAACGAGCGTACTAGCAAACGAAGTAGGAAATATAAGTCGTATCTGCATAAGGCTACTTTATGCGGATAACGAAGAAACAACCAAGGTACGAGTTAAATGTGAAGTACCTATGTCCTACTTCATATTAACAAAGTATGAGTGGTTATGATAGTTTCTTTAAGTTATGATGGGAAGACCATAAGTGACTAAGTGAGGTTATTAGTGGTAGTATGACCGAGTATAACACCGTGGTTGGGACTCAGGGTCTTTGCCATGATATGTCACCGTTAGCACATGTACCTGTTTATTATAAGAGTGCTATAGCCCAATTTGAAAACGTTATGACATCATGATATGAAAGTGCCATGTTAGGCAAGCTATGAAAAGCAAGTCATGAGTATGAAAATCATGTTTTATGCGATTGGACCATTTTAGGGTGATGATTAAGAGTTCCCTAAGTATATAAGACACTTCATCAAAGAACGCCCGCTGAACCGAAAGAAAACTAAAGGAACGATTGCGGGAGCTTTCAAGGAAGAAACTTGTCCGTCCCAATGTATCACCCTGGGGTGTTTCCATGTTATTCGTAAAGAGAAGAATGGAGGCTTGCGTCCTTGTGTAGATCATAAAGAACTCAACATGGTCACCGTAAGAATAAGTACCCTCTGACTAGGATCAGTGATCTATTTACCTAGCTTCGGATAAGCAATGGACAAGTGGTGTATTGTTCGGAAGTCAGGTAATTCGCTTAGTTAACCTGTATGTTGGTAGGAGAAATTCATAGAGATGTTGTGAGATGATGAAACGTTACGGGACTGTTTTAGAGAAATCTATAACAATGGCCATTCGAGAGGAGGAATGGCGAATCCCATAAGATATGGTGTTTAGATCGAGAATTTATAAGTTGAGAATATCTAACACACTCTAGCAATGATGTTACGATTTGGTATGGGAATCATTCCGGATGTCGTTGGATGCCGTTTCGTACGTAATATAACCGTTACATGTTTACAGAAAGGATGTTTACAAAGAGCTAATGACCTACAATCCAGAGTTAATGATCTCTGCTAGGTTTTGCGTGTTTTATGAAAGGGGAACTTTAAGCATTTCCTGATCATGATAGCCCGGAATGGATACCATTATCTGTACGTAGTATCAAGGTTGAAAGTGCTTAAGATATGAGATGAGTTACGGTGACGCCTCTAGAAAATTAATAATAAGTCCTGATGAGGCTTCTAGGATGAGTAGAACAAAGTCGTTCCAAGGGAATTAAATAGACACCATATTCTGTCCTAATTACCTAAAGTTAGGAAAGGAGCATCAAAGACATACAAGGTTTTTGCAACCCCTTAAGTCCCGAGTGAAAGATGGATCACGTCACTAATGGAACTTATGATTGACCTGCCTAGGACAAAGTATGGACATGATACTATTTGGATAGTAGTTGATTATTTGATGAAAATCGTCCATCTCATGGCTCTTACGAAGCGCGGTATGGAAGCGAGTGTCGATTTTCCCTTTATTGGGATGAAATTTGAGATAAAGTTTTTACAGGACCTGAATTAGTGGACCAAACTCGAGAAAAGGCTCTAGGGAAACGATCTATCCCTATGGTTAAGGTGCGATAGAAGCACCACTCTGCTGAAAAGCTACTTGGGAGACTGAAGAACACATGAGGGAAATTGTACTCACATCTTGGGATTAGTACTCTTAAGTTTCGAGGACGAAACTTATGATAAAGGGGGAGGATGTTGTACCCCAACCGTATTGTACCTGGAACTGTGATGAAATGGCGAAATAAAATGTTAGATCTTCCAAGTACATTTTATTTAGTTATATTATTTCTTCTTTAATTAAATCCCCTTAAAGTAGATACTACTTAATGAAAGAGGTGAGCGTTATGAAGCAAATGAAATGATCAATTCACCCCTCCAGGGCCTAAGAGATTTCGGCCAAGGTTTAAAAAGGGGCCTTAGAAGGTTTTTTTTTTCAAATTTATAAGAAGGCTAATCTTAAGGGCCTTCTTAAAAGAAGCCCAAATGGAAATTAAGGAGTTTAATTTGTGGGGCAATTTTTCCCCAACCTCTCACAAAATATCGGTCAAAGAGTCCAAGAGGGATCATAATTTTCCTAATTATATTTTAGATCAAGAAAAGGGGAAAATGATTAATAAAAAGGGGGCAACTACCTACATAGCTTCTCATTAAACCCACTTGGAAAGAGAATTAAGTATGCAAATGGCCCCTTAATGCTCCAACCCGCCGGCTCTTCTATGGAATAACCCAAGGAGCCTTTAAAATATTACCATGGTTACTTTATGTTAACCACAAGGTTAAAGTAACCCAAGTTAGCCTAAAAGAAACTATAGTTGGATAAAGTAACCCAAGTTAGCCTTAAAGTAACTATAGTTGGATAAAGTATCCCAAGTTAGCTTTAAATAACCTTGATTAGCTAAAGTAACTTGGGTTAATTAACTCTAACCATGCTAAGGTGATCTCCTACTTCCCTCTTTGATTCCAACGGCTAATCCTTAGCCAAGGGAAGAAAAATTTTCTCCAAGAAACTCTAGAACACTCTCCCTTAAGAACTCACAAGGAGCAAGAGACTTCCCTCTTTTCCATTAAGGAACACGGCTAGTTTGAACCAAGGAGTCCAAGGTCTTCAAGCCTCAAGAATCCTCTAGGTGAAAGCTTTCAAGCTCTTAGGTGGTGCTATTTTCTTAGAAGTTTGAACATCATTCAAGCTTCATTTTGGTAAGTCAATCTAGCCTCTATTTAGTTATATATTCCACTTAAGAAAAGGACTAATCTTTGTTCTCTTTCCTTCCCCAAAACCGTGGGGTTTGTACATTGAAGAGGAGGAAGACTTCATTTCATCCAAGTTCCAAACTAAGGAGGCTTAAGCTTGAAGAAGGCAAGTACACTATAAATGTTCATGACTTGTGTGTGAAAGTGCATGCTTGAATGTCTAGATGCTACTAAGCTTTAATCTTAGATGTGAAATGTGAGGTTTGATGCATGAAACTTTCAGATTCTTGAGAAAGTGGCTTGCATGTATGAGATTCTCTTCAAAGGTGGGTTCTTTGCTCTTTTTAAGTATGAATATGATGTTAATCTAACACAAATATGGCAAAGTTTTTTCTTTGGCATGTAAGGGGGTACGGTTGGAAGAAAATATGGGATGAAGGTGGTTCTTGTGATAGGTTGTAACTTGTGGGGTAAAGAATGTGTACAAGTTGTATGCTCTATGACTTAGATGTAATATGTTCATTATGGAAATATGATTTGAGCCCTTGTATGTGTATGAAGCGGGCTGTCTTGGAGGTATAGTACGACCGCACTAATTATACCAAGAATAGATTTTATTATGAACAAAGTGTACAAGATCAAGGGGTGTTATGTGTAACCCTCCAACTGTGTTTGAAGTGATTTGTAGATTACTTCTAGCATGTCTTAGAACCTGTAAAGTTCACGATAAAAAGTGTATTTAATGATTAGTAAGTTACTTATGATGAACAACTCAATTTGGAACACATTTAGTAAGAAGAGGTGAAAAAATAAAAATTACTGGAAGAGGGCAGAAAATATAACGTTTAGAAAGTCCGTGAAATGGACCTTAGAAGCATCCAAGCAAGGTAAATTTTGGTATGACACTAGCTCTATGTATGTAGTAAATATGAGAGTTTGAATTATTGTAAAAGGAGTTACGGTTTATTTTTAATGGAATTTGTAGTAAAATTGGTCAAGCTGAAATTTACTGGACTGTACAGAATTTGTGTGGTGTATTCATTTACCCGAAAATGGACCCTAGGAAGATACAAATGGGCTTATTTTTGGAATGATGCTAGCTTGATATGTGTAATAAATGTGTGAATTGGAATTTTTGTAGAAGCATTTGTGGTTTGACCGGAATGTAATTTTTAATGACAACTGGTCATACAGAAATTACTGGAACAGAACAGTTTTGAGTAACAAGTTGTTTGGCTCGAAAATGAACCTTAGGAATGTGCAAACGAGCTGATTTTTTGTATGTTGATAGTTTGATGTGTTTAGTAAGACTGATAGTTGGAATTTTGGTAAAAGAACTTGTGGTTTAGTCACAATGAAATTCGTGGTAAATTTGGTCGTTCCAGATTCTGCATGTGCCTAGCTTTGGGAAATAACTTAGATGACCCCCTTAAGTGTATTAGATTGCCTTGAAATTTGTATGGTATTTACCTAAGGCATAGATGTACATGTTTATGTAAATAAACCCGCTTAAAACCCCCATTTTGAGGGCTAACAACTGAGTTGAAATTAGTGGTACGAAACTGGAAAACAGGACAGTTTAATGACATAAGTTGTTAGACTTTGATCTTGCTCATTTACGCTTGAATGTGATGTTGTCCACATGGATATTGTCCCTTAGTATGTTAGCTATGTTTTCCAGGTGATGACTCAAATTGATTAAGGTTTTATGACCCATGAAACTGAGGTGAGGTGGGTACTGCCCTGCTGATCTCAGCAGTACCTATGGTGGTAACTAGATGTTTTGAGGTCTTTAGACGTTTCGGAACGTTATGAAATTGTTGTGGCATGTATTTAAGTCTTCATTATGCATATGTATGGTATGAGTTTATGAAAATGAGTACGAATTGATGAGCATGAGTCTGTATGAACAGGATGTTATTGTTGGACAGTTTTCCAGCTTAGGAGACAAGTCCGTGCATGCTTGTTTTGATGTATTTGTTCACGAGTTGCATGTTGCATATCATGCATTGCATTTTCCATGTTCATACAGCATATGAAACTGATTTTTTGCCAATGAATGATGAGAAAGATCTTTTGAAAAGAAGTTTTCAGTTTTGAAAGAAAGATCTTTTGAAAAGAAGTTTACGATTTTGAAAGAAAGACTCCTATGGTACCATTTATTTCTGGCCAGCAGGACCCGTTCCAGATCTGGGATTAATTGATCTGATGAGCAGGACCCGTTCCAGATCCGGAGTTAATTGATCTAATGATAATGACCGTTCAGGCCCGGAGAGAATAGACCTGATTATGATAATGACTGTACAGGCCCGGAGAGAATAGATCTGGTGATTATGATTGATGACGTGACAGTTCCGAATCTGGGAATAATAGATTCGTAGAGAAGAATATGACCGCCTCAGATCCAGAGGGAATAGATCTGAACACTCTCTTGTTTTCATTGACTATGATGTTTTGAAAGAAAAAATGAAAGAATTTATCTTCATTTTTATCATGATACATCACATATACATACTCATGCATGTTGCAGTTAATGAGTCATCGAAAATTTGGTACATGTTACTTAGACTAAGTTGTTATGACTTGGTAGCTTCATAAGTTATGATCTTTAATTAGTTATGATCTTTTATAAGTTATGATCTTTGATAAGTTATGAGCTGATTATTTACTAGTATTGGATGGAAGGTCAGGTATTTTTCTAAACCGAATTTTTGGGGTTCGGTTCTTGTATGTACTTTCCATTTAATTCACGATTATTTATAGTTTACTTGCTGGTGATGTTGTCACTCACCCCCTTATTTTCCTCCCAGAATGCGCAGGAAATAGGGTCGAGTGGATCGAAGATGAACGTAGGGTTTCTTATCCGTAGAAGAGCGAGAGGTGGATGACTTAAGGAATTCTGCTATGATGGAAGTGATTGATGATCTTATTATGACTTTATGATGGAAACATTTACTTTTGGATTTCCGCATTTTAAGAACATGTCTATAAAACTGATGGTGGATGATTAGACGCTTTTACTTTCAGAAGTTTTTATTCTGCCTCGGTTTTGCTTGCTTGATGACGTGTAAGCATGGAAGTCCACATATTTTATACTGGACTAATGTATGAATGGATCAACGTCTGGTACTCTCCGTAGTGAAGTACGGCGGGTGCACCGTATCCAGCTAGGCTGGGGTGCGGGGCGTACATGTTGCACGCTTGTAGGGCTGGTAAATGTCTTGAATACCCTTGAAAGATATCTTGCAAAGCCTTGTGACATAGCTTTGCTTATTTGGCGAGATATGATTGGATAAGTGACGTGTCTTTTCCTTGTTGCCACTCTATGATCTGGTCTTCATTAAGCCACCTTGACATAGATATATGACATGATAAATCATCAAAAATCTGAAAACAATTTGAATTTTGGATATCTTGGTGCCCGATCAACCATTAGTGTAATGTCTTCTCATTTTTGTAATGATTTTGAGTCTTGAAAGCTCTTCCACAAAATGGGCCATAATGTTGAAAACTTTAGCATAGTTTTTGAAATTTGAAATAGTGCCTTGTGTATCTTGATCTCTATAATTATTTGAATTCTTTTATAGATCATTCTCCACCAATCATAGTGCAAGATAGTCTCCACCTAGACTCCATGTAAGCTCAAATCAGCCGCCCACCTCAGCACACATATGCTGAAATAATTTTCAAATTTTGAATGAGTAATAATGTAGTATCTTAATAAACATGGTAAATCTCAATAACTATTGAATCAAGTCGTCTAGAATACTCTAACATAGGTCTTGAGTGTGTATAACATTTCTAGGTACATGTTACACATGTAGAAAAATGCCCCCCTTTGATATGATGTAGAAACTTGAATTTTCGAATTCAGCGGATTGCGTGATTTTTTTCCAATTTAATACAAACCCTTTAGACATGTAAAATGTGATATACAACATATAGTATACATAAAAAATGTATAATCTCAGCTTCAAATACTGTAAGAAATTTGGCCAAGGAGGTGTAACATTTTTGAATTTGAATTTCCAAGAGAATAAGGAAAATGATATATAATTGATATATGTAATTATGGTATGACTTTGGTCTTGATATGCGATGTAGTGCTTGAAATTTTGAGGAGCTTGGAGTGTATATGTAGGACCTGTATAGCACCACTAGAAGGGGGGTTGAATAGTGAGTGCGGAAAAATTGGTTTTTAAAACTTTTTTAAACCCAATAACTAACTTCTGAAAACAGTTTCAGTTTTCAGATCCTAATTTGGATTAACTAATTGACCAGGTTTTAGATCTCAAGAAATTATGAAACTTCGTGACAATGTGCTCTCAGATGTTATTAAAGTGTCACCAAAATTTTCAGATTAAAACTCTAAGTCCAACCCCTTGAAAAACAATTTTTGCACAGATTGGGTCAATCTGTCAGAAACTATGCGCCGAAATGAAAACTTTATTCCTATTAATTGACAACTCTAAATGACCTGAAAATTTTATGGTATAACCTTTAAGATGTTTACTTTAATGGGTTAAAACCGTTTTTCAAAATTCTCTTTGTAAGTGTGTCAACCACGTTGATATTCTTAACCTTTGTAAATCTGAGAATTAGATTGCACTAGTCTCAGAACTATGAACATTTGACTGGCTTATATTTATCCAAATGTGATAAAACTTGTCCCAAATGAAAGATAGTACATGTGACTATGTTTCTGAAAAATTTTATGATTTTGGAAAATGTTTGCTATTTTTCCCATCAGCATGAAAATGATCAGAAAACTTAATTTCTTTTTGTCATCACTAGTGTATTCTTGCTTCGGTTTTACGACTTCTAAAGTAATATCGTCAACAATGGATAACTTGGAAGGAATAAAAGGGTCATCTTCTATGATGGACGATAAGTCTATATCAATAGCCATAAGAAAAAGTTTCATACGAAGTTTCCTTTTTTATAAAAGACTCACTGTCGAAAAGAGGAGGCATTTGGCTCGACATACATTCTTGCTCGGTCTTGTGATTAGTGGATGCCATCTCACAAAGATCGTTGAATCTTCTTGTAGTGAGTATGCCTGCGCTCTGATACCATTTGTAGGACCGGTATTGTAGGACCTGTATAGCACCACTAGAAGGAGGGAGGGGATTTGAATAGTGGGTGTGGAAAATATGGTTTTTAAAAACTTTTGAACCAAAAACCACACTTCTAAAAACAATTTTTGTTTTTTAGATTCTGATTTGAAATAATTAAAAGACCTAGTTACAGACCTCTAAAAATTATGAGATTTGGTGAGAATCTACTCTCCAATGTGTTTAGTATCTCATAAAAATTTCAAATTAAAATTCCACTCATAACCCCTTGAAAACATGTTTTTGGTCAGATTGCACAAATCCGTCAAAAACATTACTCCGACTTGAAAAATTTATTCTGATTAATTGATCACTCCAAATGGTCTTAAAATTTTATGACAAGACCCTCAAGATATTTATTTTATTGGTTTGAAACAATTTTTAAAAGTTTGTCAATCACATTGATGTTCTCAACCTTTGCAACTCTGAAAATCAGATTGCACTAGTCTAAAAACTATTCAAGTTTGACTGATTTATACTTTTCCAAATGAGTTAAAACTTACGCCAAATGAAAACCAGGAGGGCTGGCTATGTTTTTGAAAAATTTTACGATTTTTGAGATTCGTTTACGATTTTTACCTTTACAATGAAATTGATGCAGAATGATGGAAACTGAAAGTAAAGTACAGCAAAGTAAAGACACCAAAGATTTTATACTGGTTCGGTTAAATCAACCTACTCCAGTCTTCGAGGACACCTTCTTCGGTTATCACTAAACACCAAAAACACCTTACCACAAGGGTGACTGGAGTTACACACTAACTCCACCATTTGATAAACAATACAATCAAGCAAACGAATAACAGACACCACTACCAAACGAATGAAGGTTTGATCACACCTTGATCAATCTTTTACAACAATTGAAATGTGTATGGTGGTATATTCAGAGACTATATAATATCAAGATTATAGGAACAATAGGCTTGAGAGAAGAAGAAGAAGAAAGAAAGGTAGAAGAAGAGAGTAGAAGATCCTTTTGCACTTGAGAGAAACTGTGACAGTTTCCTTGGCCTTGTTTGCACTACTTCTAGAACACTTTAACATGTCTTGAATATATAAAAAGTGTCTAGATACATGTTACAACTCATGCCAAAAAAAATTCCACGTGTTGTATTCGTAGAAAACTGAATTTTCGACTTTCGTCGATTACGTGATTTTCTTCGATTAAATTCAAACTTCTTGCACATGTCATATATGTTATGTCACACATAATAATCATAAAATAAAGTGTATATTCAGCTCTAATGGCTAGGCGCCCCATGTGCTTAAAAGAATTGAATTTGAAATCTCCACAAATTTGGCCTAAATTGTAGGTGATTTGTGGTGTTGCTTTAGTGGCTGATTAGAACATGTGAGCCACGAAATTTTTGGCTATTTGTGAATCGTATGTGATGTCCATCTTTATATGGCAAATATGTGATACGTTGGTGAAGTTTCGGTAGTCAACCAATACGACAATTTTCGGTTTATAGCCTTGTAACATGTCGTTATAATTTTGTCATCACCATGACTTATATCATATGATATAAGACCTGAATATACTCATAAATATAAGGTGTATATAGTGGTGTGATGTTGACGTACGTTTGTAACATGTTAGTAGTACGTCGGAATATATGCGTATTGTGCCTATTTAACAAAAATATGAATATATATATATATATATATATATATATATATATATATATATATATATATATATATATATATATATATTAAGACGGAACCAACCCACGTCTCCCCGTCTAACCAGGTTACTTGCAGCGCACCTCTCTAACTCTTTTGATGTTTTATCCCAATGAAGATCCTGTTGTTGAATGTACGCGGAATTCGTAATTCATTTAATAGATTACTCTCACTAGTTTGAAAACACAAAGTATATCTTATCATTGTTATTGAACCAAATCTAATACCCACTTCCTTGCAATCATATCAATTACAGCTTGGGTTTTCTAAAGCTATCTCTGTTTGTAATGATCAAATATGGTTTTTTGGAAGGATTCACTCCTCACTCCGGAAGAGGAACAATATGGACATCAACATCATTCCATGAAGTTTCGCTGGCTAGCCATGGGAGACTATTTTTGGTTGACAGGCGTATATGGCCGTCATTCTGGTCTACAACGACATATATTTTGGGATGAATTGAGACAATTTCGTATGACAAACACACTTCCGTGGCTTATCGGTGGAGATTTTAATAAATTAGAACGTTGGAAGAACACCGTGGCAGATCATAGCCATAATTCCGCACATTACAAGACTTCAACGATTTCGTTCAGCATTGTCAGTTACAGGAAATTTCATTTCAGGGTTCATGTTTCACTTGGTCTGATGGTCGAGGTTTAGGACGTGTATGGCGTCGTCTTGACCGTTTTCTGAGCTCAACCTCATTTTCTCATATATTCTGATTTACACAAGTTCAACATCTGTCCCGGGCCACTTCAGATCACGCGCCATTACTTTTGACATGTGACTCAGAAGGCCCACGACCACCATCGCTTTTTCGCTATTTGGACGTGTGGCAACACATGCGCATTTTGATGACTTTGTCGCTCACAGATGGCAATCATATTCAACAGTCGGTGGAATGTGGGGTTTCAATCGCAAATTATCTCTTCTTCGAAAAGACTTACGGCAGTGGAATAGAGATACATTTGGAAACATCTTCGACGCAGTTTCTTATGCAGAAGCAAAGTTAAATCCGCAGAACAATTTTTTGATGCTAATGCTACAGATTCAACGCGTGCGATGTATCATAAATGCATCGCAGAATTACATCTTGCTGAAAAACGTGCCTTTCTTTACTGGAAGGAGAGGGCCAATGTCAAATGGTTGAAAGAAGGTGATGCTAACACCTCCTTTTTCCATCAAACAGTTAAGCATAAGAGATGCTGCCAGCTTATTCGCAGAATTCTGAAACCGGATGGTACTGAGATTGATTAGCTGTGTGATATAAAGCTGAAGCTATTCGATATTTCTCTCATCTCTTCGCCGATGAAGCAGTTACGGATTGCGAATTAATTCTCCAACACATACTGCCACCGACCACGGCAGATGACAATAGTACGCTGAAGGAGATCCCATTGCTATCAGAGGTGAAGGCCGCAGTTTGGGATCTTAGTCCCACAAGTGCTGCCGGTCTGGATTGGCTACCTAGGGTCTTTCTAAAGACGTTTTTGGCACTTGATACAGTATGATGTGCATAAAGCAGTTCTAGAATTCTATTTGGGTATCCAAATGCCAAGGACAGTAGCAGCAGCATCCATTATCCACATACCGAAGGTAAGTAATCCTCAAACATTTGCGGATTACTGTCCTATATGTCTTACTAATTTTATTTCGAAAACCATCACAAGACTACTAGGTACAAGACTCGGAAGAATCTTGCCAAAGCTCATTTCGCCAGAACAAGCAGGTTTCATGAAAGGCAGAGACATTACTGAACAAGTGCTATTAGCGCAAGAGATGGTGCATGTCTTAGACAAACGAACAAGAGTGTAGGATCTGCAAGGCACCACTAGAAGGGGGGTTGAATATTTGGTGCGGAAAGTATGGTTTTTAAAATTGTTTTGACTCGAGAACTCAACTTCTGAAAACAGTCTCTATTTTCAGTACCATTTTTAAAAGGTTTTTAAAACCAGGTTGTAGGTCTTCAAAAATTCTGAAATTTTGAGAGAACTTAGCCTCAGATGTTATTAGTGTCTCCTAAAAATTTCATATTTAAATTCAACCTTTAACCCCTTCAACAATCGTTGGTGGTCAGATTGCGCAAATCTGCCAGAAACGGTAGACTGATTTGAAAATTTTATTTCTATTTGTACGTAACTCCAAATGCTCTGAAATTTTGACCAATAACCCCTTATATGTTATATTTAAATGGATTGAAACAGTTTTGAAAAATTCTTTTGGGAAGTTAGTCAAATACTATCAAAGTCTCAACCTTTGCAAGTCTGAAAATAAGACTGCACTAGTCTCAGAACTTTGCACGTTTGATTGACTTATACTTTTCCAAAAGGGTTGAAACTTATGCCAAATTAACCTTAAGACGTGTGGATATGATTTTGGAAAGTTTCGTAATTTTTGAAAAACATTTACTATTTTTTCGAACGTAATCAAAAAGGACAAACAGTGCTGAAACAGAATATAAGTGCTGAAAGTAAATGACACCAAGAATTTTATACTGGTTCGGTTATAAAGAACCTACTCCAGTCTTCGAGGAATACCTTCCTCGGTTCACACTAATCACACAACAAAAAAACACCTTACCACGGGGTTGATGGAGTTACACACCAACTCCAACCCTTTACAAACCTTGTATGATGAATACAATGCACACGAACACCACCACCTTGCAAGATTGAAGATTGATCACACCCTGATCAATCTTTTACAAAGATAAAGAATGTGTGGTGGTCAAAGATAAGCCTATTCAAGAATATGAATATAAGTACAATAGGCTTTTAGGAAGAAGAAAGAAAGAGAGTGTAGAAAAGGAAGAGCTAGGCGTTTTTGATCACTTGGTTTGCAAGACTTGTTCTTGTTCTTGTTTTGCTCTTCTTCCTTCCTTTTTAACATTATGGCCGTCCCCCTCTAGGTCCTTCTCCTCTTCAAAATTATCTTCTAGGTCCTTGGGAGAATATGTGGCATCATTGTGACATGATCTTGCTTACTTGGCACCTCCTCATCGGATGATCATTTAACTCTTGCTTACTTGGCACTCATTGATTGGTTGAATGTTGTCATCACTTGATGACTAGGAAAATCTGAGAATTCCACTAAAAACATGTGCCAAAATCACCATAAAACAAGTACCATAACTTCCAAGATCAGCACATAAATTAAGCAAGATAATATTTCTCCAAACATGGTGAAAAAATCGGCCATTACTAGACTTGACATGCTGAAATTTCAGCATGTGATATATGGTGCTTTGATTCAAATTATTTCCAAATTTTCTTTGATTTTTCTCATAGAAATAAATCACCAATTAGTAGACAATATTCTCATCAATTTTGGCAATAAAAATTTGACAATAACATGTCCAAAAATTCGGCCTCGATACATTCATACACATGATGAAATTTTTCAGCATGTGTGATATTCAAGATATCACAATTTCACTTTCATATCTTATTCAAATTAATTCCAATTTGTCTTCAAATTAATCCCATGTTTCAAGACACAAAATATAGCCTCATAATTGGTGAAAATCGGCCAGCCTATTATCCACATGCTGAAATTTTCAGCATGTGTTACAAATGAGATAAAATTTGAAACATTACCTTTTGTAGCTTATTTCTTTAAGTCACCAACATTGTATGATTGATTCTTGACCAATCAATATGCCAACAAGGCTCCACATATTCTCCATCTCAGCTGGAATAGGCGTTGCAATGTATGTGTGCATGTGCTGAATTTTATTTTTGCAAACTTTGTAAAATAGTGCATATTTAATAATACACACACGGTATATTCCAATCAGGCCTTAATTTAATTTTCTAGAGCACTTTAAGATGTATGAAATATGTAAAAAGTGTCTAGATACATGTCGTATGATATGCCAAAAACGTTCCATGTGTTGTGAACGTAGAAAACCGAATTTTCGATGTTTATCGATTACCCGATTTTTCTCTAATTAAATTCCAAATTTTTGCACATGTTATATATATTATGTTATACATAATATACATAATATAAAATTTAATATTCAGCACTTGGCTGGTCTTAAAGTGGCGCCGTTTACATGTGACAAAATTGAAATTGGAATCTCCACAATTTGGCCTTAATGTGGGGTGATTTGTGTGTGCCAACATGGAATGATTTTATGGCTGCACATAACATCATACCCACGAAATGTTTGAGTATTTTTGAAGTGTAGGGGCTGGCCATCTATTTATGGCAAGTACGTGACACATTGGTGAAATTTCGGTATTCGCCCGATACGACAATTTTCGGTTTAGAACCTTTTAACGTATCGTATTTAATTTGTCATCACCATGACTTATATCATATGATATAAGACCTGAATATACTCATAAATATGAGTTAAGTATGGTGGTGTGACGTTAATATACGTACGTAAAATATATAACGTGTCGGTAGTACGTTGGAATACATGTGAATGTGCCTTTTTCGAAAAAATCTGAAAATATATATATTTATATATATGTAGGCGTGTATATATGTGGTGAAAGGAGGAGGAGACTTTCTTTTCTTAGTCTTGTTGCCTTTGTGCCTTGTCCAAATGTAGCTTCCTTTAATGAACTACTTAGTTTAATTAACTAAGTACTTCACTTAATGAACTAGTTTAGTTCATTAATTGTGGCACCTGAAAATAGTATAAACACAACAAATGTTTACCATTTGATTTAAGCTTTAATGCTTCATGGCTCGTTAGTACGGCAACATTATATATGAACTATATAAGGCTGGTTATATGCAATATGTCATGCACGTTTTAAGCACATTTAAATCATACATTTTGAAATCACTCAAACCCTCTTTTCTCTAAAGTCTCCCCCTTTTGATGATTTTCAAAATAACATATACTCATGATTTAAATCCTATCACTTCCCCTTCAATCATGCATAAATTCAAAATTTGAATTTCAAATTTCAGACCCGCTCTCCCTTGATTTATGCAATCAGTATATCTCTCCCCCTTAAATCATGCTTTCTCTCCCCCTTTATTTTGGAAAGTAAATCAAAAGATGCATGTAAATAAGGAAAGAGAATCAAATCAAATCACATCAGCAGAAAGCATGCCTAATTTAGAACGAAGAGATTCGTACGTGACTTGATTTAAGGCTTTAGTGAAAATATCCGCTACTTGTGCCTCTGTGCGCACGTGATCTATGACAATACTACCATTATTTACGTGATCACGAAGAAAGTGGTAGGGTACTTCTATATGCTTGGCCTTAGAGTGTAACACGAGGTTTTTAGACAGGTTAATTGCACTCATTCTATCACAATATATAGGAACTTTATTTACGGTAATTCCAAAGTCTGAGAGTTGTTGTTTTATCCATAACAACTGTGTGCAGCAAAGGCTAAGTGCCATGTACTCAGCCTCAGTAGTGGACAAAGCAACGCTTGCTTGCTTTTTGGAAAACCATGAAATGAGTGAGTTTCCTATAAATTAGCAAGTGTCACTCGTGCTCTTCCTATCTATTTTACAGCCACCGTAATCTGCATTAGTATAAGCATGTAAATTAAATTCGGAATCTTTATCGTACCAAATGCCTAAGGTGGGCGTGTGCTTAATACAATGGAATATTCTTTTTACCGCATTATAGTGGGACACCTTAGGTTGACTTTGAAAGCGTGCACACATGCATACACTGAACATGATATCAGGCCTACTAGCAGTAAGATATAGCAAAGAACCAATCATAGATCTATATAAGGCATTATCAAAATCTTTACCATGTTCATCTTTATCCAATTTAGTAGTGACACTCATAGGGGTGGGGGATGGTTTCAAATTTTCAAAGTTGACCTTTTTAAACATGTCATTTACATATTTAGCTTGACTTATGTGAATGCCTTTACTCATTTGCTTAATCTGCAAGCCAAGAAAATAGTTAAGTTCACCAACCATAGACATTTCAAATTCGGATTTCATGCAATTTTCAAAATCTTCAACAAGTTTATGTGAGGTAGAACCGAAAATAATGTCATCAAGATAGATTTGAATAATAAGTAAATCCGATTTATCTTGTTTCAAAAATAATATACTATCTATAGTACCTCGTTAAAAGCCATTTTCTAAAAGGAAAGTAGCAAAACGATTATACCATGCTCTAGGCGCTTGCTTTAGTCCATATAGTGCCTTTTTTAGTTATTACACGTGATTGGGATGTTTCAAATCTTCAAAACCGGGTGGTTGCTTCATGTATACCTCTTCTTGTATAAATCCATTTAGGAATGCACTTTTTACGTCCATTTGATAAAGTTTGAAATCTTTCATGCAAGCAATGGCAAGTAAAAGTCGTATAGCTTCTAGACGTGCCACGGGTGCAAATGTTTCATCATAGTCAATTCCTTCTTCTTGATTATAGCCTTGTGCTACAAGTCTAGCTTTATTTCTAACGACCTTTCCTTCTTCATTCATTTTATTTCTAAACACCCACTTTGTGCCTATTATGGTCTTATCTTGTGGTCGTGGCACTAAATCTCATACATCATTTCTAACAAATTGATTAAGCTCATCATGCATAGCATCAATCCAAGAAGAATCACTCAAAGCATCATACACATTTTTGGGTTCAATTTCGTAAATCATAGCATGAAATTGATTTATTTCATCCGAAGTTATTCTTCTACGTGGTCACACCGTGAGTGATGTCGCCTATTAAGAGATCATGTGGGTGATCTCTATGCCATCTTGGTTGATTATTTTCTATGTTATCATGCATCTCTAAGTGATCATACATTTCTAGTGTATCATTCATATCATGCATATCAAACGTACCATCATCTTCATTCAACACGGGTTTCAATTCAAAGTCATCATCATATTCTTTATCTTTATCAATATCACCAAATTCATTAAACTTCACATGAATAGATTCTATGATTTGTCTAGTGAGAGGATCATGACATCTATATGCTTTTGAATTTATAGAATATCCAACAAAGATGCATTCAATCGATTTAGATTCAAATTTATCTAAATTATCTTTTGTATGCAAAACAAAACATTTGCATCCAAACACACGAAAATAGTCAATCTTAGACATGCGATCATTTAATATCTTATAAGGCGTCTTGTTTATTTTCTTTCTAATGGATAAGCGATTTACTATGTAGCATGCACAATTTACAGCTTCCGCCCACAGAAATCTAGGCAATTTATTTTCGCATAACATAGTCCTAGCGATTTTTTGTAGTGTTTGATTCTTTCTTTCTACTACTCCATTTAATTGTGGAGTTCTAGGTGGCGAAAACTCATGCTTAATTCCTTTTTCTAAGCAAAATGAAATCATATCCTTGTTTTTAAATTCACCGCCTCTATCGCTTCTTATCTTTTTCACATTGACACCGTATTGATTTTCAAGTTGTTTGATTAATTTCGCAATCTCAATGGCACTATCATCCTTATGTGCAAGAAATAAAGTCCAAGTATAATGAGAAAAATCATCAACAATCACGCATGCATAGTGACGCCCACCAAGGCTCGTAGTGCGACTAGGACCAAAGGAATCAATGTGTAATAATTCTAAGACTCTAGTTGTGCTTATTTCATTCTTAGGCTTAAGTGACTCGCGCGTTTGTTTGCCTTTTATGTAAGATTCACACAACTGAAAGTTGTCTAAATCAAGTGTAGGCAATCCTCGTACTAGGTTCTTTTGTTGGAGTTTTTCTAGTGTGGAAATGCCAATGTGTCCTAAACGTCTATGCCACAAATTTACATTGGGTTCGTTTGACATAAAACACTTAACTTTAGCGTCTAACATATCATCCATAGAAAGCGTAAAAATATTTCCTTCTCATTTTCCTTTTAAAACGGTTTCTCCATTTTTATTTATTATATTGCAATAAGGGTGAGTGAAACACACATCAAAACCATTGTCAATAAATTGCGAAATGCTAAGAAGATTATAGGATAAGTTGCTTACCAAAAAGACGTTGGAAATTTGAAGAGTGCTTGGGTTTCCGATTGTACCTTTTCCGATGATCTTGCCTTCGTTGTTGTATCCAAATGTCACGGATCCGCCTTTTGTGACCTTCTTTAATTTTGTGAACAAGCTCGGGTCACCCATCATGTGCCTCGAGCAGCCACTGTCAAGGAACCATTTTATAGATGTATCTTTTGATGTGTGGGCTCCCTGCAATGTGCAAAAATGATTTAGGTACCCTTTTAACTTTGGGTCCTTGCGAGTTAGTTAATCACCTCTTGGTAAAAGTACCTTTCGGTACCCATACTTGTGTGATCCTTCTCGGTCTAGCAAATGGCAAGAATGTAGATGAAGGTGCAATGTAATAAACATGTGGTGAATGCACTTTGGGCCTTTGGCCAAGAACTCCTTTATACTCATCGTATGTGGGACGTTTTTGATATGTCCTTGTATTTGTGTGCGTAGTGCATGATCTAGATGAATGAAATGGATGACGTGCATGCATTACTTGTTTCTTCTCATATCGATATGGCACAAAATTGTGTTTCGCATGATATGAGGAAGAAGTGGGGCGTGAGGAGGGGAGAGAGGGTCTTTGCGTCATCTTAGACGCCGTATTTGGCTTAGGGGTGTCTACTTTCTTAGACACAACGAACTTAGTTTGTTTGGTGGATACTTCATTTGTTTCAACGTATCCCAAACCCGTTTTATCACTATCATTCTTTTGTGATAAGATAATACGATGCAGCATGTTAGATCCCGTATCAAACTGTTTCATCATTTTCTCTAAGTTTGTATTCCTTGATTTCAAACTTGAAATCTCGGATTTCATTTCATTACTTTGCGTGGGCAATGATGAAATCTCTGTCTTTAATGCATTGATGATGCATGATGACTCTTCTTTAGAATCGTTTAATTGAGCGACAAGATTTTTATTAGAAGATTCTAACATCTTCTTGTCTTCAATTAATCTCTTCTTTTCTTTAGCGAGAGTCGTAGTGAATTTATGCAGTTCTAAGTACTGACTAAAAAGGTCATCATAAGAAGGCTCAGAGTCAGAATCAGAATCAGATGATACCTTATTAGATGCTTTGGACACAAAGCATACTTGTGCAGTCTCCTCTTCAGTTTCAGTCTCGGAATCCGTTGTATCCCTCCAAGTGGAGGCTTTGAGAGCTCGTTTCCTTTGCTTGGGTTCTGAGACGAGTCTATTCTTGTTCCATTCCTTGTCAGGGTATTTATTTGTTTGCTTTTCTTTATTAGGGCAGTCATATGATAAATGTCCAAGTTTGCCACATTCATAACATTTGACATCCTTATCATTTGTCTTGTTCTTATTTCTTTTAGTCGAGGTGCCCTTATTTTTGTTTCTAAATGACTTTCTCATAAATTTTCTTAAACCTTTAGCCAATGGAATTAAGTCATCGTTATCCGATTCAGAATCACTATCATCTACGTGATCGGAAGAAGTAGAGACGTATTCATTTGATTTAAAAGCAATAGATTTACCTTGTTTAGATGATTCCGATTTATGTATGATGAGTTTATTCTCATAAACCTTAAGTGATCCAATTAATTCTTCCATCTTTATTGAGTTTGTTTCTTTGCTTTCTTCTATTGCGATCACTTTAGGATCCCACTCGGAGGGAAGGCTTTGCAAGACTTTCTGTACCTTTTCCTGCATGGTAAAGGCTTTACCAAGAGACTCAAGAGAATTATAGATGTTAGTCAAGCGAAGATTCATATCAACAATAGATTCATTTGGCAATAATTTAAACGACTCGAGTGTGCACATAAACATGTTTATCTTGGAATCTTTTACTTGACTAGTGCCTTTGTGTTTCATTTCGAGTATTCTCCATATTTCTTGTGCACTAGAACAGTTTGAGACATAACTAGACTCACTCTTACTTAATCCGTTTAAATGTAATTGCATAGCCCTAGCGTTCATGCTAAGTCTCTTTTTATCGTCACTTGTATATTCTTGTCTAGGTTTAACAACTTCTAGTGTGACCCCGTCTACGGTGGATAACTTAGATGGAACAAAAGGACCATCTTCTATGATTGACCAAAGATCAATATCAATTGTTATAAGAAAGAGCTTCATTCTTAATTTCCATTGAATGAAAGACTCACCGTCAAAAAGAGGAGGCCTTTGGCTCGACATACCTTCTTGCTCGGTTTTGAGATTTGTGGTTGCCATCCCACTCAATCGTTGGATCCTTTGAAGTGAGTGTTACTGCGCTCTGATACCACTTGTAGGATCTGCAAGGCACCACTAGAAGGGGGGTTGAATAGTTGGTGCGGAAAGTGTGGTTTTTAAAATTGTTTTTACTCAAGAACTCAACTTTTGAAAACAGTTTCTGTTTTCAGTACAAGTTTTAAAACGTTTTTAAAACCAGGTTGTAGGTCTTCAAAAATTCTGAAATTTTTAGAGAACTTAGCCTCAGATATAATGAGTGTCTCCTAAAAATTTCAGATTTAAATTCAACCTTTAACCCCTTCAAAAAGTGTTGGTGGTGAGATTGTGCGAATCTGCCAGAAACGGTAGACTGATTTGAAAAATTTATTCCTATTTGTACGTAACTCCAAATGCTCTGAAATTTTGACGAATAACCCCTTATATGTTATATTTAAATGGATTGAAACAGTTTTGAAAAATTCTTCTTGGAAGTTAGTCAAATACTATCAAAGTCTCAACCTTTGCAAGTCTGAAAATAAGACTGCACTAGTCTCAGAACTTTGCACGTTTGATTGACTTATACTTTTCCAAAAGGGTTGAAACTTATGCCAAATTAACCTTAAGACGTGTGGATATGATTTTGGAAAGTTTCGTAATTTTTGAAAAACATTTACTATTTTTTCGAACGTAATCAAAAAGGACAAACAGTGCTGAAACAGAATATAAGTGCTGAAAGTAAATGACACCAAGAATTTTATACTGGTTCGGTTATAAACAACCTACTCCAGTCTTCGAGCAACACCTTCCTCGGTTCACACTAATCACACAACACAAAAATACCTTACCATAGGGTTTATGGAGTTACACACCAACTCCAACCATTTACAAACCTTGTATGATGAATACGATGCACACGAACACCACCACCTTGCAAAATTGAAGATTCATCACACCTTGATCAATCTTTTATAAAGATAAAGAATGTGTGGTGGTCTAAGATAAGCCTATTCAAGAATATGAATGTAAGTACAATAGGCTTTTAGGAAGAAGAAAGAAAGAGAGTGTAGAAGACGAAGAGCTAGGCATTTTTGATCACTTGGTTTACAAGACTTGTTCTTGTTCTTGTTTTGCTCTTCCTTTCTTTTTAACATTATGGCCGTCCCCCTCTAGGTCATTCTCCTCTTGAAAATTATCTTCTAAGTCCTTGGGAGAATATGTGGCATCATTGTGACATGATCATACTTACTTGGCACCTCCTCATTGGATGATCATTTAACTCTTGCTTAATTGGCACTCATTCATTGGTTGAATGTTGTCATCACTTGATGACTAGGAAAATCTGAGAATTCCACTAAAAACATGTGCCAAAATCACCATAAAACAATTACCATAACTTCCAAGATCATCACATAAATTAAGCAAGATAACATTTCTCCAAACATGGTGAAAAAATCGGCCATTAATAGACTTGACATGCTGAAATTTCAACATGTGATACATGGTGCTTTAATTCAAATTATTTCCAAATTTTATTTTATTTTTCTCTTAGAAATAAATCACCAATTATTAGACAATATTCTCATCAATTTTGGCAATAAAAATTTGACAATAACATGGCCTAGAATTCGGCTTAGATACATTCATACACATAATGAAATTTTTCAGCATGTGTGATATTCAAGATATCACAATTTCATTTTCATATCTTATTCAAATTAATTCCAATTTGTCTTCCAATTAATCCCATGTTTCAAGACACAAAATACAGCCTCATAATTGGTGAAATCAGCAAGCCTATTATCCACATGCTGACATTTTCAGCATGCGTTACAAATGAGATAAAATTTGAAACATTACCTTTTGTAGCTTCTTTCTTTAAGTCACCAACATTGTATGATTGATTCTTGACCAATCAATATGCCAAAAAGGCTCCACATATGCTCCATCTCAGCTGGAATAGGCGTTGCAATGTATGTGTGCATGTGATGAATTTTATTTTTGCAAACTTTGTAAAATAGTGCACATTTAATAATACACATATGGCATATTCCAATCAGCCCTTAATTTAATTTTCTAGAACAGTTTAAAATGTATGACATATGTAAAAATTGTCTAGATACATGTCGTATGATATGCCAAAAACGTTCCATGTGTTGTGTACGTAGAAAACCGACTTTTCGATGTTTATCGATTACCCGATTTTTCTCTAATTAAATTCCAAATTTTTGCACATGTTATATATATTATGTTACACATAATATACATAATATAAACTTTAATATTCAGCACTTGGCTGGTCTTAAAGTGGCGGCATTTACATGTGACAAAATTGAAATTGGAATCTCCACAATTTGGCATTAATATGCGGTGATTTGTGTGTGCCAACATGGTATGATTTTATGGTTGCACATAACATCATACCCACAAATTTTCGAGCATTTTTGAAGTGTAGGGGCTGGCCATCTATTTATGGCAAGTACGTGACACGTTGGCGAAATTTCGGTATTCGTCCGATACGACAATTTTCGGTTTAGAACCTTTTAACGTGTCGTATTTAATTTGTCATCACTATGACTTATATCATATGATATAAGACCTGAACATACTCATAATATGAGTTAAGTATGGTGGTGTGACTTTAATGTACGTACGTAAAATATATAACATGTCGGTAGTACGTTGGAATACATGTGTATGTGCCTTTTTCAAAAAAATCTGAAAATATATATATTTATATATATGTAGGCGTGTATATATGTGGTGAAAGGAGGAGGAGGAGACTTTCCTTTCTTAGTCTTGTTGCCTTTGTGCTTTGTCCAAATGTAGCTTCCTTTAATGAACTACTTAGTTTAATTAACTAAGTACTTCACTTAATGAACTAGTTTAGTTCATTAATGGTGGCACCTGAAAATAGTATAAATACAACAAATGTTTGCCATTTGATGTAAGCTTTAACGCTTCATGGCTCGTTAGTACGGCAACATTATATATGAACTATGTAAGGCAGGTTATATGCAATATGTCATGCACATTTATATCATGCACGTTTTTAAGCACATTTAAATCATACATTTTGAAATCACTCAAACCCCCTTTTCTCTACAAAGAGGAGGGCAGGTTATTATCAAACTCGATATGGCCAAGGCATTCGACTGGGTTAGTTGGAAGTATCTCCAACTACTGCTGCAGCGCATGGGTATGGATGAGCGCCTAGTACGCATTATTATCAACAATTTGAGCGACACAAGATGTTCTATTCTTCTCAACGGTTGTCTAACAGAGTCATTTTCTATTAGTAGAGGAGTGAAACACGGAGACACTCTATATTCATTATTATTCATCCTATCATCTGAAGGATTTACAAGAGGGCTAAATCACCACATATGGGCAGGCAAAATCGTGGGATTTAAAGCAGGTCGCGCCCCTTGTGTCTCACATCTGGGATTTGCTGATGACTTGTTAGTTTTCCTCAATGGTTCGCCATGCAACTTAGCAAAATTTCGAAATTTCTTAGACACTTATCAGCAAGCTTCAGGACAGCTGGTAAATTACCATAAAAGTCAATTTGTTGCGGATCAAGGAGTTTCAATTCCTAATTCTATGGCAGCTTTAGGCATGAGATCAACTTCGTTGCCTATAAAGTATCTGGGGTCATATTTGCATAAGAGGATAAATAAAGCCAGGTATTGTTCTGCTTTTCTCAATCACTTTGACGCTAAATTGTCATCATGGTCGACTGCTTTCTTATCTATGGCGGGCAGAATCATTCTCATCAAGCATGTACTCAACACGTTACCTACGCACCTCATAGCTAGTTCCAGATTGCCAAAGGGTGTGATCAACATTTCAAATCGGAAAATGGCTTCTTTTCTTTGGAAAGGATGACATCACTGGCAGTCTTGGCCTTCTGTGTGTCGTTCGGTCGACGTTGGTGGTCTAGGCATCCGGCATCTTTCACATGTCCAACAAGCATATGATTGTCAGTTATGGTGGAAGTACTTTCACTCCAACACATTATGGGCAGAATTTTGTAGAGCCAAATACGGCCGTAGTCCTTCTATTTATTCTCATATATATAATTCATCAACATGGAAAAGAATCTGTAGCATACATCAATATATGGAGATGCATACTTACACCACTCACGATATGTTACATTGGGCTCCAGAGGAAAACGGCCAATTCTCTATTCGCTCAGCTTATTCTTTAATAGCTTCTCATGGACACACCAGGGTTGAGACACGGTATATTTGGTGGAAAAGCTCCCATCCAGGTCAGAAAGTTTTTCTTTGGCGGCTTTGGACCCACTCTCTCCAAATGGTAGACAATCTTCGTTGCTGGATGACATCCTACCCATCGCAGTGTGCTTTTTCTCGCCAAAATCATGACCACCAAGATCATGTATTTCTGCATTGCTCAGACATTTGGCCATTTTGGGTGGACATGTCAATTACATTCTCTGGACCAATGCCCCTCTCTCGCACCATTAAAGCTCATTTACTTCGATGGTGGCAAATGTCCTCACAAAAGACAATGTTAGTCCAGCTCAAAGCAATAGTGCCATCACTTGTCGCTTGGGAAATATGGAAAATGTATGCAGCTTGTAGATTTGGAGAGGAGCAATTCAATTATGATCAGTTGTATACAAAGATAAAAGGGGCGATATATACATGGTGTTACTCAATCAATGGGAAAAAGTTTTCTCAAACAATCCCACATCTTGTAGCTCAGCACTTCTCCCCGCCATTACGCATGAAGAGGCTAGCAATAGTTCGTTGGCAATTTCCACCATCGGGAAAGATGAAACTCAATGTTGACGCCACTGTAGGACAAAGTATGTCGACAGGCGGAGCAGTACTTAGAACGGATCAAGGTTTATTTCATTCTGCTATCTGCTTTCCATTACCTTTATTACGGCTGCTACGGGCAGAGATTCAAGCAATGACGATGGCGCTGCTGTACTATGCGCAGCAATATGACAACTTAGTGGTGGAGACGGATTGTCAATTTCTGACCACTCTACTGTCTGAAAATAGGCATTGCGCAGGTTTTCTGACATCGAATATCACACGAGCAACACAGTTCCTCAGTCTTAATTATTCAACAATTCAATATTGTCCAAGAGAAGAAAACTCAGTAGCGCATAGGCTGGCAAGGTACAGATATCGATCTTCCGGCATGAATCTCTACAGTTCAGTCCATGAATTACCGTGTGAAGTACACGGCGCGTTAATCATGGACCTTCATCTGCCGACATTCAGAGTGTGATACATGTCCGCCAAATATCCATGCCGTTGTCTGTGTTCTCGAACACAGGCAACATTGAAGCGTTTACTATTCATACCTTCGTTCACTATGCACGATAACCTTTGCATCAATCTTCACTATACTAATCTTTGTTTGACATTTGCGTTTGCGTTTGCTTTGCCATGGTGGATATTTACGTGGGCAACCATGAGGCTCACAAACATTATCAAGTGCGGCATCAAAACACTGGGCAATCAACACTTCTCGTCGTCTTGGTTCAGGTCGATCCAAGACTACTTCGGTATGGTCTGGGTTTCTTCAACTTCGTTCACTTATACTTTCAGTGTGTTACTCCTAACTGCATTTTTGCTCTCTCATGAGGTACATGGTACACCTGGAGCAGCACCACTAAGTCACGACATCTCGGCAGCATCGGGCTCAAGGCATGATATCCGGCTCAGTAGTGGTATATCTTCCACCAGGAACTCATACGTGCATTCATTCACATATAGACTAGGCGTAATTACCAGTCGTATAAATATGTACGCTTTTTCCTTCGCTAAGTTTTTATCCACAAAGGTGGTTTTACTTGGCAAGGGTTTAATGCGGCATATCATATACGACTGGAGACGCACCATCATTAGCGATTTGTTTCATCTATTTTTGTACACTGATGTTTGTAATATGGTTTTCCTCCGCCACAAGTGAGGCTTTCAATAAAAGTTATCTTTCATAAAAAATATATTTATATATAATATGTTAGGCGTGTATATTGATAGAGTGTGGAGACTTTCCATTTTCAATTCGTTGCCATCAAACTTTCTCCAAATATGTCTTAATTTAATGAACTAGTTAGTTCATTAACTTAAGTACTTCACTTAATGAACTCGTTTACTTCATTAATTGTGGCACCTCAAAATAGTTCAAAGACACAAATGTTTGCCATATGATGTAAGCTATAACTCTTCATAGCTTTTTAGTACGGCAAAAATATATATAAAGCATACGAGGCATGTATATCATAACAATGTGTCAAGTAATAACTTTTGTCATGCATTTCGTAAACTCGTACTATTTAAATCATGCATTTGTAAATCATTCAAACATTTTTTTCTGAACAATCTCTCCCTTTTGATGATTTACAAAATAGCACTAGTTCGTGATTTAAATATAATTGCTCCCCCTTCAATTATGCACAAATTCGAATTTTGAATTTTGAATTTTATATCATCGTGTTCTCCCCCTTAAATTATGCAATCATGCTCTCTCTCCCCCTTAAATCATGCTTTTCTCTCCTCCTTTATTTTGTAAATGTCATCAAAATTACATGTAAGAAAGAGATAGCAGTTTATAGTATAACAACAAAAATCATGCATTTCAAGTACGTTCTTAAGGGTCATTTAATCAATCCTTTGCAAATGTACCTTTTGGTACCCAAACTTGGTGACTTTCCTATGTCTTCCAAAAGGTGAGAAAAGAGATGAAGACACAATATAATAGACATTAGGTGGGGATGTGTTTGGCCTTTGGCTGAGAATCCCATCATGCACATGATATGATTTTCGTTTTTGATAATGCCTTTGTGTTAGTGTGCATGGTGCGTGATCTGGATGCATTTATGTTGAGTGAATGTCGTGTATGCATCCATGGTTTCTTTTCATATTTATACGGCACATAATTATATCTTGTATGATATGAAGAAGAAACACAATGAGAGGAAGTAAGGGTGATCTAGGCGTCCTTTTATGTGCTACATTTGTCGTGAATGCATGTGTTTTCTTAGATGAAGATAGAATGAATTTGGTTAATTTATTTTGTGTTTCATTTTTCTCAACATATCCTAATCCGGTTTTGTCGCTTTCATGCTTTTGTGAGGATATGATGCGATCTAGCATGTTTGTACCTGAATCGAATTGTTTTACGGTCTTTTCTAAATCCGTGTTTCTTGATTTCAAAATTGAAATCTCGACTTTCATCTCAGTGTTCTCGGATTTTAAGGAGGAAATCTCCGATTTTAATGAATTTATCATGCAAAACGACTCTTCTTTTGAATCGTTTAGTTGAGACACAAGATTCATGTTAGAAGATTCTAACAATTTCTTGTCTTCAATTAAACGTTTCTTTTCTTTTGCGAGATTCGTAGAAAACTTATGCAACTCAAGATATTTGCTAAATAAATCATCATACGAGGGTTCAGAATCAGAATCAAAGTCAGGATATACCTCATTTGATGCCTTGGATGTAAAGCATACTTGTGCAGTCTCTTCTTCGGCTCCTTTAGTCTCAGAATCGGATGAGTCACTCCATGTGGAGGCTTTGAAGGCTCTTCTCCTTTGTGTAGGTTTTGTGACAGGTATATTTTTGTTCCAGCCCTTGTCACGGTTTTTGTTTGTTTGTTTGTCCTTGTTCAGGCAGTCGTATGACAAGTGTCCAAGTTTCCCACATTCATAGCACTTTATGTCCTCATTATTTTTATTTCTATGATTCTTAGATGAAGTAGGCTTAGATTTGTCTTTAATCGATTTCCTCATGATCTTTCTTAATCTTTTAGCCAATGCGATTAGATCTTCATCATCAGAATCTGTGTCACTATCATATACGCGATCACAAGAAGTACAGACGTATTCATTAAAATTTAAACTCTATAACCTTGTCTTGTTTAGAAGTAGATTCAGAATTTCATAGAGTAAATTTGTTTTTGTATACCTTTAAAGATCCGATTAGTTCCTCCATCTTTATTGATCTTGTTTCTTTACTTTCCTCAATTGCTGTAACTTTGGGGTCCCATTCGGATCGGAGACTCCTTAGCACCTTTTGTATCTTTTCCTTTGTAGAAAAAGCTTTTCCAAGTGACTCAAGAGAATGGTAGATGTTAGTCAAGCGTAAGTCCATATCAACAATAGATTCATTTGGTAATAACTTGAAAGACTCAAGAGTGGACATAAGCATATTCATTTTAGAATCTTTGACTAGACTAGTGCTTTGGTGTTTTATTTCAAGAATTCTCCACATCTCTTGGGCACTAGAGCAATTAGACACATAACTCGATTCATTTTTACTCAACCCATTTAAAAGAAGTTGCATGGCTCTAGCATTCATACTTAATTTCTTTTTGTCATCACTAGTATATTCTTGTTTTGGTTTTACGACCTCTAGTGTGACACCATCAACAGTAGATAACTTAGAAGGAAGAAAAGGAACATTTTCTATAATTAACCACAAATCTATATCAATGGCCTTAAAAAAAGTTTCATTCTAAGTTTCCATTGTATGAAAGACTCACCGTCAAAAAGAGGAGGCCTTTGAATCGACATACCTTCTTGTTCGGTCTTGTGGCTAGTGTTTGCCATCTCACAAAGATCGTTAGATCTCCTTATCGTGAGTGTGCCTGCACTCTGATACCACTTAGAGGACCTGTATAGCACCACTATAAGGATGGGAGGGTTGAATAGTGGGTGTGGAAAATTTGGTTTTTAAAAACTTTTGAACCAAAAACCTCACTTCTGAAAACAATTTCTGTTTTAAGATTCTGATTTGAAATAATTAAAAGACCTAGTTACAGACCTCTAAAAATTATGACAATCTGTGAGAATCTAATCTCAGATGTTCTGAGTATGTCATAAAAATTTCAAATTAAAAAATTTCACTCCTAACCCCTTGAAAACACGTTTTTGGTCAGATTGTGCAAATCTGCCAGAAACAGTACTCCGACTTGAAAAATTTATTCCGATTAATTGATCACTTCAAATGGTCTGAAAATATAATGAAAAGACCCACAAGATATGTATTTGAATGCTTTAAAATAGTTTTTAAAAGTTCTTTTAGGAAGTATGTCAATCATGTTGATGTTCTCAACCTTTGCAACTCTGAAAATCAAATTGCACTAGTCTCAGAACTATTCATGTTTGACTGACTTATACTTTTCCAAATGCATTGAAACTTGTTCCAAATGAACTCTAGGAGGTGTGGCTATGTTTCTGCAAAATTTTATGATTTTTGAAATTCGTTTACTCTTTTTACTTTTTAAATGAAATTGATGCAGAATGCTTGAAGCTGAAAGTAAAGTGCAGTTAAGAAAAGACACCAAGGATTTTATACTGGTTCGGTTAAATTAACCTACTCCAGTCTTCGATAACACCTTTCTTGGTTATCACTAAACACCAAATACACCATACCGCAAGGGTGAGTGGAGTTACACACTAACTCCACCCTTTGACAAACAATACAATCAAGCAAACGGATCCAGACACAACCACCGAACGAATAAAGGTTTGATCACACTTTGATTAACCTTTTACAACAATTGAAATATGTATGGTGGTACATTCAGAGTCTATATAATATCAAGATTATATGAACAATAGTCTTGAGAGAAGAAGAAGATGAAAGAAAGGTAGAAGAAGAGAGTGGAAGATCCTTTTGCACTTGAGAGAAAATGTGAGAGTTGTCTTGGCCTTGTTTGCACTACTTCTCTTCCTTTTTGTCAAGCTTGGCCACCCCCTAGGGCTTCTTCCCTTTCTTGAGAATTATTTTTAGTGCTCTTGGAGGATTGCTTTGTGTAGAAAGGACACCATCTTGCTTACTTGACACACTATGAATGGAAGGATGACTTGACCTTGCTTACTTGTAACTTGATGATTGGTCGAACTTGGCATCCTTTAATGTGCTTTTAAAATCTGAATAAAACTCATAAAACATGTGCCAAATAGTAGTCAAAATATTATCAAACAATCACTATTCAATCCCCTCAATTTTGTGAAGAAAATTAAGGTGCATTAAGGACAAAAAATTCAGCCACCATTTCACATGTGCTGAAACTTTTCAGCTGTGTAGTAGTTTGAAATCTTTTGAATTGTTACCTTTTATATCTCCCTCTTTTATGTCACTAACCTTGTGTGGCATATTCTCCACCAATTGAGACGCCAACTCAGCTCCACCTAGGCTCCATTGTGGCTACAAATGGTGTGTGAAATGGCTAGCATGTGCTGAAATTTTACTTTAGTAAGCTTTGTCAAATAATGCACAATAATTACACATATATGGTACATTCCAATCAGAACTAATTGGAATTTTCTAGAACACTTTAGCATGTCTTGAATGTGTAAAAAGTGTCTAGATACATGTTACAACTCATGCCAAAAAAAACGTTCCACATGTTGTGTTCGTAGAAAACAGAATTTTCGACTTTCGTTGATTACGCGATTTTTCTTCAATTAAATTCAAACTTCTTTCACATGTCATATATGTTGTGTCACACATAATAATCATAAAATAAATTGTATATTCAGCTCTAATGGATGATGGTATAGGCGTCCCCATTTGCTTAAAAGAATTGAATTTGAAATCTCCACAAATTTGGCCTAAATTGTGGGTGATTTGTGTGTGCCAATATGAAATGATTTAGTGGCTGATTAGAACATGTGAGACACGAAATTTTTGGCTATTTTTGAAGTGTGTGCGCTGGCCATCTTCATAAAGCAAGTACTTCACACGTCGGTGATGTTTCGGTAGTCACCCGACACGACAATTTTCGGTTTATAGCCTTGTAACGTGTCGTTATAATTTTGTCATCACCATTACTTATATCATATGATATAAGGCCTGAATATACTCATAAATATGAGGTGTATATAGTGGTGTGACGTTGACATACGTTTGTAACGTGTCGGTAGTATATCATAATATATGTGTATTGTGCCTTTTTAACAAAAATATGAATATATATATATATATAATATATTAGGCGTGTATATTGAAATAATGTGGATACTTTCTATTTTCAATTTGTTGCCATCATGCTTTCTCCAAAAATGTCTTCATTTAATGAACTAGTTAGTTCATTAACTTAAGTACTTCACTTAATGAACTAGTTTAGTTCATTAATTGTGGCACCTGAAAATAGTTCAAAGACAACAAACGTTTGCCATATGATGTAAGATTTTACGCTTCATGGCTTGTTAGTATGGCAACAATAAATATAAAGCATATGAGGCATGTATATCATGACAACGTGTCAAGTAATAATTTTTGTCATGCATTTCGTAAACTCATACTATTTAAATCATGCATTTGTAACAAGCACTTTTTTTCAGCATGTATAGCACCACTAGAAGGGAGGTTGAATAGTGAGTGAGGAAAAGTTTGGTTTTAAAACTTTTTTTAAACCCAATAACTCATTTTTGAAAACAGTTTCTGTTTTCAGATCTTAATTTGGACTAACTAGTTCACCAGGTTGTAGACCTCCAAAAATTATTAAACTTGGTGACAATATGCTCTCAAATGCGGTTAATGTCTCACAAAAATTTCAGATTAAAACTCTAAGTGTAACCCCTTGAAAAACTGTTTTTGCACAGACTGTGTCAATCTGCCAGAAACTGTGCTCCGAAATGAAAATTTTATTTCTATTACTTGAAAACTCTAAATGACTTGAAAATGTTATGGTATGACCCTTAAGATGTTTAATTTAATAGATTAAAATATTTTTTCAAAATTCTCTTGGTATGTATTTCAACCACATTGATGTTCTCAACCTTTGCAAATCTGAGAATAAGATTGCACTAGTCTCTGAACTATGAACGTTTGACTGACTTATCCAAACGTGATGAAACTTATCCCAAATAAAATCTAGGATGTGTGCCTACATTTCTGCAAATTTTTGTGATTTTTGGAAAATGTTTGCTATTTTTCTCCTGAGCACGAAAATGATGCAGAAAACTGGAAACTGAAAGTAAAAGTGCTTAAAGTAAATAACAGCGGGATTTTTATACTGGTTTGGTTAAATCAATCTACTCCAGTCTTTGAGGACACTTTTCTCGATATTTACTAATCTCAAATAGCACATTGACACAAGTATGACTGGAGTTAAACACTAACTCTATCCTTTTACAATGAAACGAACAAACACAACAACATGAACACCACCAACGAACAAATGAAGGTTTGATCACACCTTCATCGACCTTTTACAAGAGATGAACAAGTGTGGGTGGTATGAACAAAGCCTATATAGTATATCGAATCATCTTTTGCTGAATTTTGCACAAGAACAAGATTATTTGCGGTGTTTTGCGTGGCAAAGTTGGACTATTTCCGATAAGTTTATGAGGGTCACCAAATGTACCCCTGATTATGATCCTAAAGCTGACGTTCCGATTGTACTAGTTTGGGTTTCTCTTCCGGGGCTCCCAATTCATTTCCACCAACGAGAGGCTTTATTTCAGATTGGTCGTATGTTAGGCACACCAATGAGGTTGGACTTAGCCACAGCTGAGAATTTGCATCCATCAGTGGCGCGTTTATGTATTGAGCTTGATGTGTCTCAAGAACTGCCTATGCGTATTTTATACAGGCTTTTAATCGTTTCTATCTCACAAGCTGTTATTTATGAGGATTTTCCCATGTATTCTACTAATTGTTCACGCCTTGGTCATAAAGCATATCTCGTGGTAAGGATGAACCATTTGATCCTCAGCCAACTGCTGAAACGCAGGTGAAACCTGTGACAAATCGTGGTAGCAAAGAGCACTCCCGACGATGGACACCAAAAAACTGTCGACATAACCTCAATCGTTTCTAGATAATATCGCACAGCAGCCCATCAATGCAATTGAGGATGATCATGATATTTCTGTTCTATTGGTGTCGCATTCTCCAGATATGGTGCCGAATATTGTCTCATATACACAGGATTAATCCAGATCGAAGGGAGTTGACAATAGCATCTTAAATGATTTTCCTGCTAACTCTAATGTTTTGCGCGCTTTCGGATGGTGACGATGATGCTTGCTGCCATGATCCTTTATCTAATGCTGCTGGAGAGGCAATTTTCACCACTCATGTTAGTGATTTTGTTCAAGCAATGGTTATTGATGGCAAGCATTGGGAGATTAATAATACTTCCATCAACCAACCTGCAACACCGTCATCATCAGGGAATGACGATTAATTCCAGGTACCACCTAGACTATTGCGACGTCAAACGTAGAACAACTGAGCCAACTTCACCGCCATTTACGCAATCACATGCAGCTCTCTCCAACTCCTTTGATATACTATTTAATCAACGAGGATGATGATTTGGAATGTTAGGGGTATGGGCAACTCATTGGATCGATTAGTATCATTAGTTCAACGGTATCATTTACAGCTCTTATGGGTATTGAGCCTAAGGCATGGCCTTCTTCATTGGTATCTTATCGACTTAAGCTCGGTTTTTCTCAAGCCATATCTGTGAATCGTGATTGCATTTGGATATTCTGGAGGGATTCGTTCTTTCACTTGGAAAATCAACGCCCGGGAGTGCAGAATCATTCCTTGCGGCTTTGTTGGTTACCCACATGTGAATCTTTTTGGTGTATAGTGGTTTATGGACTTACACTCTATTTTTGCAAGACGCCCGTTATAGGAGGATCTCGTTTCATTTCATTCTTCATTAGAATTACCATGGCTTCTTAGAGGAGATTGTAACACCTTTCTGACTCTTAATAAGCATAAAGGACGTTCATCTCCGTCACTTCGCACATTATAGGATTTCAATGAGTTTATTTCTACCTGCTCTTTGCAATCCATGAATTTTCAGGGATCTCCATACACATGGAGCGATGCCCGCTGCTTGGGCCGAGTGTGGCGTTGCTTGGATCGCTATCTTTGCACTTCTGTGTTTTTTGATTTATTTGTAGTGGTTAAATCTCAGCATCTGAATTGTGCCCCCTTGGATCATTCGCCTATTTTTGTTGATTGTACAACGGCAATATCTCATAGACCATCTTCTTTTTGATACTTAGATGTCTGGACATCGTATCCAGATTTTGACAGCTTTGTGGAACATAACTGGCTTTCCTATCCGAATGTAGGGGGAATGAGAGGCTTTTATGAAAATTTAAGCAAATTGAAGGCGCAGTTGCGTTTGTGGAATAAGGATATCTCTGGAAATATTTTTGATGCTGTAGCGCTTGCCGAGACTGAGGCCATCAGGTGTGAACGAGAATACGATTTGTCTCCACCGGATGATATGAGAATGGCTAACCATTTGAGCATGGCTAAATTGCGCCTTACGCAATCTCGAGCATTGTCCTTTTGAAAACAAAAGGTAAATGTGAAGTGGATGCGAGAGGGTGACGCGAACACACGTTTCTTTCATCAAACTGTAAAAGAGAGGTGTCAAAGACAGTCAATTAGGCAGATCATACGTGAGGATGGTGTAGAGTGTGATATCAGTAGGATATTGAAACTGAGGCGATCCGTTACTTTAAGACATTATTTACAGGGATGCAGACCGCCAATCACATCTCAATTTTGTAGCACATCCCACAATTAGTTTGTGATGATGATAACCACACCTTACTCTCTATGCCCGAATTACAGGAGGTCAAGCAGGCAGTGTGGGATTTGAGTCCCAATAGCGCAGCTAGTCCAGATGGCTTTACATGATCCCTCTCTTGTCATTTTTGGTAGGTAAAATCTACGGATGTTCATAAAGTCGTCCAAGAGTTTTTTATTGGCATTCCACCGCCAAGTCAAGTGGCCACGCCCTTGTTACACTTATACCTAAAGTGACAAATCCAACAACTTTTTGAGTATCGTCCTATTTTCATGACTAATTTCTTAGCCAAGGTGATTACTCGACTGCTAGCTTAAAGACTTCCACTGCTATTGCCGAAAATAATATCCCCAGAGCAGGCATGATTTATGAAGGGAAGGGATATTACAGAGCAGTTTCTTGTGGCTCAGGAAATGGTTCATGTCATCGATAGGCCACCTCGTGGTGGCTATGTTATTATCAAATTAGACATGGAAAAAGCATTTGATAGGGTTTGTTGGAAATATTTAGAGAAGCTGCTGACGAAATTTTGATTCCATTCACGATTAGTCCGCAACTTGGCAGCCAATCGATGTTCGATTTTAATTAATAGAAAACCGGCCGATTTTTTGCTATGACGCACGGGGTTAAACAGGGTGATCCTCTATCGCCTCTTTTATTTATTCTCGCTTCTGAAGGATTTTCTCGCGACTTGAATGCTTTAATGGCAGATGGGGTTCTCGTGGTTTTCAAGCAGGTAGAGTGCCTAGGATATCACATTTGGAATTTGCAGATGACCTTGTAATTTTCTTAAATGGCTCAATTCAAAACATGCAGCTTTTTTGCCAATTCTTGGATACATATCAGCAGGCTTCAGGACAGTTGGTAAATCTTCAAAAAAAGTCAAGTGGTTGTGGGAGCAGTGTATCTGGGACCCGAGTTTCAAACACGTTAGGTATGCGACTGACTTCTTTACCTATTAAATTTCTTGGATCCTTTTTGTATAAAGGTAGCATTCGTGCCGCTTATTTTATGTCTTTAATTGCACATTTTGATGCCACACTTAATGCTTGGTCATCTAAATTACTCTGTATGCGTGTGATATTAATTTGCCATGTCTTATGTTCTATTTTCTATGTATTGTATCGAGTTCAAGATTGAAAAAGAGTATATTGGATGTTTTAAATCAGAAAATGACACAATTTTTATGGAATGGTAGTCATCATTAGAAATCCTGGGAAAGTGTTTGTCGACCTTAGGAGAATGGCGGTTTAGACATTCGAAGTCTAACATATATCCAGCAAGTGTATGATTGTCTATTATGGTGGAAATATCATCACTCCTCATCTCTGTGGGCAGTGTACAGTCGGGCGAAATATGGAAAATGGCCAACAATGTATTCTCATATATATGATTCAGCTACTTGGAAGTGTCTTTGTCGGATTAATGCCTATATGCTTCCTCATGTGAATCTTACTCAGGATGGATATTACTGGACGACTAAAGCCTCAGGACGGTTTTCTATCAAATCGACCTATAAGCAGCTTGTCTTGACCTCTATCCATTTTGATCATTATAGATATGTTGATGGCCGATCTTACCTTTGGGTGGACGCCTGTTTCTTTGGAGATTATGAATGCGTTCATTGCCTCTGCCTGAAAATTTACAAATGTGGCAAAATATATTTTCTACACAGTATGTCTTCTGCAAAATACATTCGGATCACTTAGATCAAATTTTTCTTGGTTGTCAGTCAATAAAGCCTCTATGGCAGAAGATCTCAATAATATTTTCTGGGCTAATGTCAAATCATTCTATAGTTCTTGGAAATCTAAGCTGATGGTGGCGCACTTCGTCGCTACATACAATGCTGGGTCACTTGCGTGTTGTTGTTCCTTCCTTGGTACTCTAGTTATCTTGAAAGAGCATACGACTATCAGATTTGGGGAAGATAGTTTCTCATATAAAAGACTGTATGGGAGAACTCGGGAGCATATATTTACTTGGTGTGCAATGACACAGGGCCGTAAGTATGCTCGACACATACCACACTTGACGCAAGTCTCTTTCTCACCACCTATTTAGTCAAATAGACCAAAAGTGGTCCGTTGGGAGCTCCCATTAATAGCCAAATTAAAACTAAATGTTAATGCAACGGTGGGCAGCTCAAGCGCGGCCACAGCTACGGTGCTACATAATCATAATGGGGATTTCATTTTCGCCATCTTTTTTTATTTGCCTGCTATGACACCTTTGAGAGTAGAACTTATGGCACTTCAATATGCCCTCATCTATTACTCCAGGGAATATGACCATCTCATCCTCGAAACTGATTGTAAAATGTTGCTGCATCACTTATCGACTATGGACAATTTCACAGGACCTTATGCTTTTAACTTGCGACGTACAATACAGTTTTTATGCTTAAACTCTTCATCGCTATCTTATTCTCCACGAGAGACCAACAATGCGGCACATTCACTCTCTCAGCATGGATTAAGATCGGCAGGAGTAAATCTTTACCCATCTTTATTATTCTTGCTATGTGAAGTTTGTGGAGCAATTATTTTGGACTCTTTGGTCCCATACTTGCGTTTTTGATGTCTCCCAATGGGTTGGCGTGTTTCTGCGTTTGTTCCCTATGTCACATTGACATAGGCAACAAGGGTATGTTTTCTTTGATATTACTGTTTCATTTATCCGCTACACTCGATCTCACTTACAATATGGACGGTAACAATTTTTATTCTGTTTCGCTTGAGGATAAAATGGATGGCAGCATAATGATTGTGATGGGACGTACGAATACTAGTGATGTGGCTTTCTCATCATTGTCTGTATTCCCTGTGAATTGAACAAACATTAGTATGTTCATGAAAATCTTATTACTCTTTCTACATATCGATTATACAGTATTGACCGATTATTTTATATGGCATGCATGGATTCTGTTTACAATGCATGCAACCACTCGCAAGCACAGACGGATGCAGGACTTTCATCAAATGATGTTGGAAGAGCTTCTACCTTGGGCCAGTCAGGCAGTGGCTGTGTCTACACATTGGATACTCGGAAGTGGGATAATCGGGCATTTTCTGTGGGATTGTATGGTACATATTATGCTTATTTTATTTTAGTTTTATTTTATTCAGTGTGAATTGTACAGGATCAACGCTTCAATTATATAAATGTGTACGCTTTTTCCTTCGCTAAGGTTTTATCCACAAGGGTGGTTTTACTTGACAAGGTTTTAATGTGGCATATCATATATGATTGGAGGTTGACAATCATTACATCACTACATTCACTTTTTTCGTATGACGACCCTATATGTAATATGGTTTTCTTCCACACAATAAGTGAGGTTTATCTTAATAAAATGTTCTTTATTTAAAAAAAGAATTAAGGGCTTGAGGCTAAGAGCAAGATAAAAGAATAAGAGAAGAAGAGAGTAGTCTTGCTTGATCTTGAATGAATATGAATTTTGGATTAGCCTTGCTTGAATCATCTTGCCCTCTTTTTATAGTTAGTTGGCCGCCTTCCAGGGTTGTAGGCTTCCTTGAAGATTGTCTTGAATACCTTTGGAAGATTTCTTTGTATAAATGGTGACACACCCTTGCTTACTTGGCTCAATACGATTGGGCAAATTATATGTCTTTGCCTAGTTGTCACTTCTTGATAGGCCATTGCTTATCCACCTTAGCACTCCATAAAATAGCTGGAAATTCAATCAAAAAATCTGAAACACATGCTTAACATTAAGGTTGTTAATTACCAATTAATCATGATATGATTCCTCCACAATTTTAGAAGAAAATTGGTGCAAGATTCAATGTAAAAATCGGCCAGTATACATATGCTGAATCATTTTCAGCATGTGTTCTATTTGGAATTGTTTCCTTGTGTTTCTTGCCCGCTCCAATGTCACCAATCATGTGTGGCTTATCCTCCACAAATTAATGTGCCAAACAAGTTCCACTTAGGCTCCAAGAATGCTGAAATAGGCGTGTATACCTTATCTGCATGTGTTGAAATTATCTTTTGAATATTTGTCACATAATGATGCACAATCATCACACACATGGTAAATTTCAATTAGACTTAAATTGATTTTTTTAGAATACTCTAACATATCTTAAATGTGTAAAAAGTATCTAGATATATGTTACATCAATACACAAACCATCCCATGTATTTATAGGTGTTAAAAACCGAATTTTTGACTTTCGTCGATTACGCGATTTTTCTTCGATTAATCTCAAACTTCTTAGACATGTAATACATATTATGTCACACATAATATACATAAAATAAGATGTATATTCAACTCCAATGGCTGAGGTTGAAAATGACCCCATGTTGCCAAAAACTAGAATTTGAATTTTCCACAATTCAGCTAAAATGTGGGTGGTTGATGTGTGTAAACATGGTATAACTTTGGGGTTGTATTCGACATGCGGAGCACCAACATTTTGAGTATTTTTAGTGTGTATATTCTGGACATCTTTATATGGCAAGTACGTGACATGTCTGTGAAGGTCGGTAGTCTCCCGATACGACAATTTTCGGTTTATGACCTCGTGACATGTCGTTATTATTTTGATGGCAATAGACTTGTAATATATGATATGATACCTGTATATACTCATAAATATGATGTGTATATAGTGGTGAGATGTCGACGTACGTTTATAATATATATGACGTGTCGGTGGAACGTCGGAATATAAGTATATAATTTATCCTAAAAAATTATGGATATATAATATATATGTATGTGGCATGTATATAGGTGTGGAAAGAAAACTTTCCATTCCAATTTTTTTCCCAAATAGTACACTAAAAATATGTCCCAAATATGTCTCTATTTAATGAACTATTGAGCTCATCTCCTCAAGTACTTCACTTAATGAACTAGTTTAATTTATTAATTATCGCACCTGAAAATAGTATAAAGACACAAATGTTTGTCATATGATGTAAGCCTTAATGCTTCATGACACGTTAGTACGACAACATTATATATAAGCATGTAAAGCATTTTTATCACGTGCATATATCAAGTAACACTTATTTCATTCATTTTGGAAACACGTAACATTTAAATCATGCATTTTCAAATCACTCAAAGCCCGATTTCTCAACAATCTCCCCCTTTTGATGATTTGCAAAACAACACTTATCCATGATTTAAATGTGATCTCTCCCCTAACAATTATGCATAAATTTAAAATTTGAATTTAACTTTATCTCTCTCTCCTCCTTAAATTATGCTTCTCTCCCCCTTAAATCATGCTTTTCTCTCCCCTTTATTTTTGTAAATCTCATCAAAAGCATAAGAAAGAATGGAAAGAAATAGCATTTTATAGCATATCAACAGAAATTATGCCTAATTTCGAACGTAAATTTTCATACGTGGTTTTAAGTGCTTTTGTAAATATGTGGGCTACTTGTGCTTCACTACGAACATGTTCTATAAGGATATCGCCATTGTTTATATGATCTTTAGGGTTACTTTGAAAACGGGCACACATACAAACACTAAACATGATATCAGGTCTACTTGGAGTAAGATAAAGCAAAGAACCAATCATAGACCTATACAAACCATTATCAAAGTCTTTTTCATTTTCATCTTTATCAAGTTTAGTGGTTACAATCATAGGGGGTGGAAGATGTTTTCAAGTTTTTAAAGTTAAACTTCTTAATCATGTCATTTATGTATTTTACTTGACTTATATGTATGCCTTTACTAGTTTGCATAATTTGCAAACCAAGAAAATAATTTAACTCACCAACAATAGACATCTGAAATTCAGATTTCTTGCACGTTTCAAATTCTTCTACTGACTTACGACATATAGATACAAAGACAATATCATCAATATAAATTTGAATAATAAGCAAATCTGATTTTTCTTGCTTCAAGAATAAAATACTATCTATTGTTCCTCTTATAAATCCATTTTCTAAAAGAAATGTAGCAAAAGGATCGTACCAAGCCCTAGGTGCTTTCTTTAAGCCATAGAGTGCCTTCCTTAACTTATACACATGATTAGGATATTTTATATCCTTAAAGCCGGGTGGTTGCTTTTCATACACTTCTTGTATAAAACCATTTAAGAATGCACTTTTTACGTCCATTTGATAAAGTTTCAAATTCATTATACAAGCAATAGCAAGTAATAATCGTATAGCTTCTAAGCGTGATACGGGTGCAAATGTTTCTTCGTAAATGAATATGAATTTGGCTTAGCCTTGATTGAATCATCTTGTCCCCTTTTTATAGTTGGTTGGACGCCCCCTTAGGGTTGTAGTCTTTCTTGAAAATTGTCTTGAATACCTTTGGCAGATTACTTTGTATAAATGGTGATATACCCTTGCTTACTTGGCGTAATACGATTGGATGAATGACATGGCTTTGCCTAGTTGTCACTTCTTGATAGGCCATTGCTTATCCACTTTGGCACTCCATAAAATAGCTGGAAATTCAATCAAAAAGTCTTAAACACATGCTTAAAATCAAGGTTGTAAATTACCAATTAATCATGATATGATTCCCCAACAATTTTACAAGAAAATTGGTGCAAGATTCAATGTAAAAATCGACCAGCATACATGTGCTGAATGTAGAGAAAAAGGGGTTTGAGTGATTTCAGAATATGTGATTTAAATTAGCATGACAAAAACATGTGCATGATATAAACGTGTGCATTGCTTATTACTTGCCTTATTTAGTTCATATATAATGTTGCCGTACTAACGAGCCATGAAGCGTTAAAGCTTACATCATATGGCAAACATTTGTAGTGTTTATACTATTTTCAGGTGCCACCATTAATGAACTAAACTAGTTCATTAAGTGAAGTACTTAGTTAATTAAACTAAGTAGTTCATTAAAGGAAGCTACATTTGAACAAGGCACAAAGGCAACAATGCTAAGAAAGGAAAGTATCCTCCTCCTCCTACATCATGAATATATGCGCCTATATATTTATATATATATATATATATATTTTCAAATTTTTTTGAAAAAGGCACATACATATGTATTCCAACGTATTACCGACACGTTATATATTTTATGTACGTACGCTAACGTCACACCACAATACTTAACTCACATTTATGAGTATATTCAGGTCTTATATCATATGATATAAGTCATGGTGATGAAAAATTAAATACGACACGTTAAAAGGTTCTAAACCAAAAATTGTCGTATCGGGCGAATACTGAAACTTCGCCAACGTGTCACGTACTTGCCATAAATAGATGGCCAACTCCTACACCTCAAAAATCATTAAAATTTTCGTGCCTATGATGTTATTTTCAGCCATAAAATCATTCCATGTTGGCACACACAAATCACCCCACATTAAGGCCAAATTGTGGAGATTCCAATTTTAATTTTGTCACATGTTAATGGCGCCACTTTAGACCAGCCAAGTGCTGAGAATTAAAGTTTATATTATATGTATTATGTACACATAATACATATAACATGTGAAAAAAGTAGGAATTTAATTAGAGAAACACTATAATGCTGTAAAATGGATATTTTGGTACATTAAGCACACTCCCACATTAGGAATTCGGTATGATAAAAACTGTGAATTTAACTTGCATGCCTATACTGATGCGGATTATAGCAAATGCAAAATAGCTAGAAAAAACACAAGTGGTACATGTCAATTCATTGGCAATTCAGTAATATCTTGGTTTTCGAAAAAGCAAGATAGTGTAGCATTATCTACCACTGAAGCAGAATACATGACACTTAGTGTTTGTTACACATAACTATTATGGCTAAAACAACTATCAGATTTTGGAATAGTTGTAAATTGCATCCCCATATACTGTGTAGTATGAGTGCTATTAACTTGTCTAAGAACCCCGTTTTACATTCTCAGGAAAAACATATAGAGCTACGATATCACTTTCTTCAACGATTTTTGAAGGGGTTAAAGGTTGAATTTAAATCTGAAATTTTTAGGAGATACTCATAACATCTGAGGCTAAGGTCTCTCAAAATTTCAGAATGTTTGGAGACCTACAACCTAGTTTTAAAAACGTTTTAAAACTGGTCCTGAAAACAGAATCTGTTTTCAGAAGTTGAGTTGGTTGGTTTTAAACAAATTTTAAAAACCACACTTTCCGCACCAACTATTCAACCCCCCTCTTCTAGTGGTGCCTTGCAGATCCTACAAGTGGTATCAGAGCACAGGAACACTCACTACAAAGGATCCAACGATTCAGTGAGATGGCAACCACAAATCTCAAAACTGAGCAAGAAGGTATGTCGAGCCAAAGTCCTCCTCTTTTTTACGGTGAGTCGTTTATTCAATGGAAACTAAGAATGAAGCTTTTTCTTATGGCTATAGATATTGATCTTTGGTCGATTATAGAAGATGGTCCTTTTGTCCCATCTAGGTTATCCACCCTAGACGGAGTCACACTAGAAGTTGTCAAACCTAAACAAGAATATACAAGTGAGGATAAAAGGAAACTTAGCATGAATGCTAGGGCTATGCAATTGCTCTTGAATGGATTAAGTAAAAGTGAGTCTAGTTATGTCTCAAATTGTTCGAGTGCACAAGAAATTTGGAGGATACTAGAAATGAAACACGAATGCACGAGTCAAGTAAAAGAGTCAAAGATAAACATGCTTATGTCCACACTTGAGTCGTTTAAACTATTGTCAAATGAATCTATTGTTGATATGGATCTTCGTTTGACTAACATCTATAATTCTCTTGAGTCTCTTGGTAAAGCTTTTACCATGCAGGAAAAAGTACAGAAAGTCTTACGAAGTCTTCCATCAGAGTGGGACCCTAAAGTAACCGCAATAGAAGAAAGCAAAGAAACGAACTCAATAAAGATGGAAGAGTTAATTGGATCACTTAAAGTGTATGAAAATAAACTCACCATACGGAAATCGAAATCATCTAAACAAGGTAAAGCAATTGCTTTTAAATCAAATGAATACGTCTCTACTTCGTCCGATCACGTAGATGATAGTGATTCTGAATCGGATAACGATGACCTAATTCTATTGGCTAAAGGCTTAAGAAAATTTATGAGAAGGTCATTTAGAAACAAAAATAAGGGTACTACAACTAAGAGAAATAAGAACAAGTTAAATGATAAAGATGTTAAATGTTATGAATGTGGCAAACTTGGACATTTATCATATGACTGCCCCAATAAAGGATAGCAAACAATAAATACCCTGACAAGGAGCGGAACAAGAATAGACCCGTCTCAGAACCCAAGCAAAGGAAACGTGCTCTAAAGTCCTCCACCTGGAGTGATTCATCGGATTCCGAGACTGAAACCGAAGAAGAGACTGCTCAAGTATGCTTTGTGTCCAAAGCATCTAATGAGGTATCATCTGATTCTGATCTGACTCTGAGCCCTCTTATGATGACCTTTTTAGTCAGTATTTAGAATTACATAAATTTACTAAGACTCTCGCTAAGGAAAAGAAGCGATCAATTGAAGATAAGAAACCGTTAGAATCTTCTGACGAGAATCTTGTCGCTCAATTAAACAATTCAAAGAAAGAGTCATCATGCATCATCACTGCATTAAAGACAGAGATTTCATCATTAACCACTCAAAATAACGAAATGAAATCCGAGATTTCAAATTTGAAATCAAGGAATATAGATCTAGAGAAAATGATGAAACAGTTTGATACGGGATCTAACATGCTGCATCGTATTATCTTATCTCAAAAGCATGACAGTGACAAAATGGGTTTGGGATACGTTGATACTAATGAAGTATCCACCAAACCAACTAAGTTTGTTGTGTTTAAGAAAGTAGACACCCCAAAGCCTCAAGTGGCGTCTAAGATGACGCAAAAACCGCCTCTTCCCTCATCACGCCCCACTTCCTCTTCATATCATGTGAAATACAATTTTGTACCATATAGATATGAAAAGAAAAGAGTGATGCATACATGGCATTCATTTCATCCACGCACCACGCACACACACACAAGGACATATCAAAAACGTCCTTCATACAATGAGTATAGAGGAGTTCTTGGGCAAAGGCCCAAAGTGCATTCACCACATGTCTACTATATCGCACCTTCATCTACATTCTTACCATTTGCTAGACCGAGAAGGATCACCCAAGTATGGGTAGCGAAAGATACTTTTACCAAGAGGTGATTAACTAACTCGCAAGGACCCAAAGTTAAAAGGGTACCTAAATCATTTTTGCACATTACAGGGAGCCCATACATCAAAAGATACAACTATAAAGTGGTTCCCTGACAGTGGATGCTCGAGGCACATAACGGGTGACCCGAGCTTGTTCACAAAATTAAAGAAGGTCACAAAAGTCAGATCCGTGACCTTTGGAGACAACAACGAAGGCAAGATCATCGGAAAAGGTATGATAGGAAATCCAAGCACTCTTCAAATCTCCAAAGTCTATTTGGTAAGCAAGTTATCTTACAATCTTCTTAGCATTTCTCAATTTATTGACAATGGCTTTGATGTGTGCTTCACTCACCCTTACTGCAATATAATAAATAAAAATGGAGAAACCGTTTTAAAAGGAAAATGAGAAGCTAACATTTTTACGCTCTCTATGGATGATGTGGTAGATGCTAAAGTTAAGTGCTTTATGTCAAATGAACCCAATGTGAATTTATGGCATAGACGTTTAGGACACATTGGTATTTCCACACTAGAAAAACTCCAACGAAAGAACTTAGTACGAGGATTGCCTACACTTGATTTAGACAACTTTCAGTTGTGTGAATCTTGCATAAAAGGCAAACAAACACGTGAGTCACTTAAGCCTAAGAATGAAATACGCACGACTAGAGTCTTAGAACTACTGCACATTGATTTGTTTGGTCCTAGTCGCACTACAAGCCTAGGTGGGCGCCAATATGCATGCGTGATTGTTGATGATTTCTCTCGTTATACTTGGACTTTATTTCTTGCACATAAGGATGATAGTGCCATTGAAATTGGGAAATTGATTAAACAACTTGAAAATCAATACGGTGTCAATGTGAAAAGGATAAGAAGCGATAGAGGAGGTGAATTTAAAAACAAATATATGATTTCATTTTGCGAAGAAAAAGGAATCAAGCATGAGTTTTCGCCACCTAGAACTCCACAATTAAATGGAGTAGTAGAAAGAAAGAATCGAACACAACAAGAAATTGTTAGGACTATGTTATGTGAAAATAAATTGCCTAGATTTCTATGGGCGGAAGCCGTAAATTGTGCATGCTACATAGTAAATCGCTTATCTTTTAGAAAGAAAATAAATAAGATGCCTTATGAGATTTTAAATGATCGCATGCCTAAGATTGACTATTTTCGTGTGTTTGGATGCAAATGTTTTGTTTTGAATACAAAAGATAATTTAGATAAATTTGAATCCAAATCAATTGAGTGCATTTTTGTTGGATATTCTATAAATTCAAAGGCATATAGATGTTATGATCCTCTCACTAGACAAATCATGGAATATATTCATGTGAAGTTTAATGAATTTGGTGAGATTGATAAAGACAAAGAATATGATGATGATTTTGAATTGAAACCCGTGTTGAATGAAGATGATGGTACATTTGATATGCATGACATGAATGACACACTAGAAATGCATGATCACTTAGAAATGCATGATAACATAGAAAATAATCAACCAAGATGGCATAGAAATCACCCACATGATCTCATCATAGGCGACATCACTCACGGTGTGCGACCACGTAGAAGAATTACTTCGGATGAAATAAATCAATTTCATGCTATGATTTCCGAAATTGAACCCAAAAATGTGCATGATGCTTTGAGTGATTCTTTTTTGATTGATGCTATGCATGATGAGCTAAATCAATTCGTTAGAAATGATGTATGGGATTTAGTGCCACGACCACAAGATAAGACCATAATAGGCACAAAGTGGGTGTTTATGAATAAAATGAATGAAGAAGGAAAGGTCGTTAGGAATAAAGCTAGACTTGTAGCACAAGGCTATAATCAAGAAGAAGGAATTGACTACGATGAAACATTTGCACCCGTAGCACGTTTAGAAGCTATACAACTATTACTTGCTATTGCTTGAATGAAAGATTTTAAATTGTATCAAATGGACGTAAAAAGTGCATTCCAAAACGGATTTATATAAGAAGAAGTATACGTGAAGCAACCACCCGGTTTTGAAGATTTGAAACATCCCGATCACGTGTACAAACTAAAGAAGGCACTATACGGAGTAAAGCAATTACCGAGAGCATGGTATGATCGTTTTGCTACTTTCCTTTTAGAAAATGATTTTAAACGAGGTACTATAGATAGTACACTATTTTTGAAACAAGATAAATCGGATTTACTTATTATTCAAATCTATGTTGATGACATTATTTTCGGTTCTACCTCACATAGACTTGTTGAAGATTTTGAAAATTGCATGAAATCCGAATTTGAAATGTCTATGGTTGGTGCACTTAACTATTTTCTTGGCTTGCAGATTAAGCAAACGAGTAAAGGCATTCAAATAAGTCAAGCAAATCATGTCAGTGACATGATTAAAAAGTTCAACTTTGAAAATTTGAAACCATCCCCCACCCCTATGAGTGTTACTACTAAATTGGACAAAGATGAACATGGTAAAGACTTTGATAATGGCTTATATAGATCTATGATTGGTTCTTTGCTATATTTAACTGCCAGTAGGCCTGATATTATGTTCAGTGTATGCATGTGTGCACATTTTCAAAGTCAACTTAAGATGTCTCATTATAATGCGGTAAAAAGAATCTTCCGCTATATTAAGCACACGCCCACCTTAGGAATTTGGTACGATAAGGATTCCAAATTTAACTTACATGCTTATACTGATGCAGATTATGGTGGCTGCAAAATAGATATAAAGAGCACGAGTGGGACTTGCCAATTTATAGGAAACTCACTGATTTCATGGTTTTTCAAAAAGCAAGCAAGCGTTGCTTTGGGCACTACTGAGGCTGAGTACATTGAACTTAGCCTTTGTTGCACACAGTTGTTGTGGATAAAACAACAACTCTCGGACTTTGGAATTACCGTAAATAGAATCCCTATATACTATGATAGTATGAGTGCCATCAATCTGTCTAAGAACCCCGTGTTACACTCTAAGGCTAAGCATATAGAAGTACGCTATCACTTTCTTCGTGATCACGTAAACAATGGTGATATCGTCATAGATCACGTACGCACAGAAGCACAAGTAGCGGACATCTTTACAAAATCCTTAAATCAAGCCACGTATGAATCTCGTCGTTCTAAATTAGGCATGATTTCAGTTGATATGATTTGATTTGGCGTGATTTGATTTTCTTTCCTTATTTACATGTATCTTTTGATTTAGTTTCCAAAATAAAGGGCTAGAGAAAGCATTATTTAAGGGGGAGAGGGAGATACTAATTAATACTGATTGCATAAATCAAGGGGGAGCGGATTCGAAATTTAAATTTCAAATTTTGAATTTATGCATAATTGAAGGGGGAGCGATAGGATTTAAATCATGTGCATAAGTTATTTTGAAAATCATCAAAAGGGGGAGATTGTAGAGAAAAAGTGTGGCACCCCGCACCCCGGCCCCGCCGAAGTCGGTGCACCCGCTGTACTTCACTAAGAAGAGTACTAGGCGTCGTCCATATGTCTCATGATCCATGATATAAATGCATGGATTTTAGCACTTACATGTAAATAAGCAAACGAAACCGTGGCAGAATTTAAAACTTCGAAATTAGAAACATCGTCACAACCATTCAAAGTCTACAACCCAGATCAAATATATCAGAAAGTGACAAAAGCAATTGTTTTTCCATCTCAATACATAAATCAGTCATCCCTTAGAGCTGGCAAGTCCGGTCTCCTAAATCTGTCCATCCTTCACTGCACTCACGGGTAGAGAACCCTAGGTTCGTCCTCGATCCACTCTACTTTATCTCCTGCAACCTTTGGGAGGAAAAATAGGGGTGAGTGACAATGTCACCAGCAAGTATACTATAATAATCGAGGGTTAAATGGAAAGTGCGTACAAGAACCGAACCCCAAAATTTTTGTTTAGAAGCATACTTGTCCATCGTCCAATACTTGTTAGGGATCATCACTTAATGTAGCAAGATCATAACTTAAATAAAGTCGCCACTTGATACAGAATATAATAGTAAAAGACCATAACCCGCATAAATTAACATAACAAGAATCATCACTTAGGGACATCATACTTAGGATCTACGAGATCAAAACAACTTAAATATCATGTGTCACTACATGGCGACTGAATGAATGTGACATGCATGCATATGTACGAGTGATGCATCAAGATGAAAGTGAGAATGTGAACTCTTCATGCTTTTCTTTCAAATCATCATCGTCGTAAAACAATAGAGTGTTCAGATCTATCTTCCCGGATCTGAGGCGGTAACGTCTCCCCTTCGAATCTATTATTCCCGGATTCGGAACGGTAACGTCCTCTTCTTGTCGGGTCTATTCTTTCCGGGCCCGCACGGTCATCATCATCAGGCCTATTATCTCCGGGCCTGAACGGTCATACTGTCAGATCACTTAACCCGGATCTGAGCGGGTTCTTAATGGCCAAGTTCATACTCACACACGGTACCGGTGGGGAAACGTTCTTTTAAAAACAAAATCATCTTTTTGAAAACGCTTTTCATCTTTCTTTCACATAAAATCATGCCGTAAATCATGTACGTGACGATGATGCAATGCAAGACATGTAGTATGCAACCCATGGCATAATGCATGACATAAACGAATAAGTGCGTCTCGTCGCTATGCTAGAAAATTTCCAGCTTAGTGGCGTCAACTTCTCCTTGGTGATTTCCTACTGAAATAATCATTCTAGACCAAATGGTTCGCATGTACTCCTTCATGTATGTCTTAAGTGATTGCCATGCAAATTTTATGGAATTGTGATATCGATAAGGGAATCATTTGTTCTTTTCATAAAGCGCTTACAAACTGAATTCTGCAATGACCAATTTTGCTATAAAATTTATAGTGACCGATCCTTTAGTCCTTTTTTTGGTAATTCCAACTCTCCAGCTAAATAAATTTGTTGGACTAGCACCCTACGAAAATTTGGCCCAAATGCATTTTTCTAAGGTACAATTTTAGATCATGCAACATGCCACACAAATTCTGTCAATCCAGCGCATTTCAGTCTGACCCATTTTACAAGAAAATTAATTAAAAATAAACCATAACTCATTTTGTCGAAATTCCAACTTTCACCTTTACTTTATTCATAGGGTTAGTATCATACCGAAAATTAGTTAATTTGCATACCTCTAAGGTCCATTTCTAGGCTACTCAACACGTTACTTAAATTCTGTCCAGTACAGCATTTTCAGCAGGACTAACCTTACTAGGAAATTTATTAAAACTAAACCGTGACTCTTTTAAATGAAATTCCAACTCTCACATCTAATATACACATAAAACTATTGTCATACCAAAAATCAACGGAATTGAAAGTTCTTAAGATTCTTTTTCAGGCCTCACAAAATAGCCCAAGTTTCTGTCCAGTTCCAGAAAATTTTTCCTAGTGATCATCTATCCTTCCTAGGTTTCTTTAGCTTGCCTTTTTGTCACAAACACTTAACTAAAAATCAAACCCACTCTTTTATAGAGAAATTTACAGACTCAACCATGCTACCACCCCACATGCAAATCCCTCATAAAACAGTTCGTACATCTCTACACCTCATTCTTTGGCTCACATGTACATTCCTACTAATACAAAACTTTAGCAACAACCTTGGGTGCACACGCACCCTTTCACCAACAGCCCCATTTTTGGTGCATGCAAGGAAATGATATATCCAAGAGCATGTAAAGCATAACACTCATCAAGAGTAAAAACTTGTCTCCATTTTTCCAATAAGTTATCATTTTTGTGCAAAATCACTCTTAATCCCTTCACCCCCTTTCCACCGTGAGCCCCCATCATGGAAAAGAGGAAATCTTTAACATGTCCATCTTAGATTAACCCATAATAATACAAATAATCCTCAAAGATTGCATCTTTGGAACAAGATCTCACACCTACACCCCAAATGGCTTTGGCCGAAAGTTTTAGCATTCAAACTTAGCATAATACAACTAAGATTAGATCTTAAGTATATCTAGCCATTCATGCACACACTTTCACATTCAAACCACAAAGAGTATAGTGTACTTGCCTTCTTTGCTTACTCTTCTTGGAGAGGTGTAGAAAAAGTTGAAATCTTTCTCTTCTCAAAAGGAGCTTGAGTGGTATCCAAGCTTCTCTAGCTTGGAATCCTTAAAAGTTTGAGACTTGAGCCTAATATCTCTTAGTCTTTGGAAGAACCTAGACTTCCTTTCTTGTCTCCTTGGACGAATATTTTGAAGGGAAGGGAAGAGATAGAGCTCTCTTGCACTTGAAGTTCTTGAGTAGTTTAAGAAGTTTCAAGTGTGATATTGGAGGGAACTCTTTTTCTTTTTGGCTAGGTTTAGCCGTTGGAGAGGGGTAAAAGGGAGGGTGGAGATCTTACCATAGTAGGGTTAAAGGATTAACCTTGATTTACCTTTTAACCTTGGTTACTTTTAGCTAACCAAGGTTACTTTTTCGCTAACCTTGGTTACTTTTTCTTAACCTTAGTTACTTGAACCTTGGTTGGGTCACCATTAACTACAGTAGAGTAATACTCTCATAATTGGCCTCCCCCTTAATTAACCGGCGGTTGGGGTCTTTAATGACCCCAACCATGCCTAATTCAATTCTTTAACTTTTTCCTTTTCTTTATGGTCATTTATCTATTCCATATGTTTATTTGCATAATTGTGATTTAGGAAAATGTTTTGTGCCTCCCTTGGGCTGTTGGACGAAATCTTATGGGGTCCTGGGCAAAAAATTGGGTCCTTTCCCCATGGTCCAATATTCACTCTCAAATACTATATGCATATTGTTACTATCCGAAATGAAATTTATAGTAGTAGTCATCGATTCAAATACATTGTAATTAAAATAAATCATGAGTACAAAAAGGATCCCCTATTGGGTTACAACATCCTCCCCCCTTATTATAAGTTTCGTCCTCGAAACTTAAAAGTGCTTAATCAAAGAGGTGAGGGTACGAGTTCTTTACGTTTTCTTCCATTTCCCAGGTAGACTCATCTACAGAGTGATTCTTCCATTGCACTTTGACCATTGGTATTGATCGTTTCCTTAATACCTTTTCTCTACGATCAACTATCTTTTCTGGTTCTTCCTCATATGTCGTATCGGCTTCTAGTTTCAAAGGTTGATGCTTTATGACATGGCTAGGATCATGTACATATCGTCGCAGTTGAGATACATGAAACACATCATGTATTTGAGATAGGGTGGGCGGTAGAACGAGTCGATAAGCCACTTCTCCAATCCTTTCAAGAACCTCGTATGGCCCAATAAATCTTAGGCTCAACTTCCCCTTAATACCAAATCTTTTAACTCCTTTCGTTGGCGACACTTTTAGAAACACTTTTCCCCAACTAGAAATTCTAAAGGTCGCCGCTTTTCATCTGCCCAAACCTTGCTTATATCTTGGGCCGCTTGTAACTTTTGCTTTATGATTTTTATTTTCTCTCGAGTCTGCTCTACTACGTCGGGTCCAGTGAGAATCCTATCTCCTATTTCATCCCAGTAGAGCAGAGAACGGCATTTCCTTCCATAGAGTGCTTCGTACGGGGTCATCCCTATGGATCGATGGTAACTGTTGTTATAAGAAAATTCTACAAGGTTGAGACTTCGATCCCAGCTTCCCCCAAAGTCAAGTGTGCAGGATCGCAACATGTCTTCCAGTGTCTGAATGGTTCTTTCTGATTGACCATCCGTTTGGGGAAGAAATGCCAAGCTCATGTGAATCTCAGTGCCCATTGTTTTCTGAAAAGCTGTCCAGAACCGTGATGTGAAACGAGGATCGCGGTCACATACGATACTTAGGGGAATTCCATGAAGACTCACAATTTGTTCCACATACATCGTATCCAATTTCTCCATTGGAGCCTTGATTGTCATAGCCATGAAATGGGCGGACTTGGTTAGACGATCAACAACAACCCAAATAGCATCGTAACCTCTTCTCGTTCTAGGCAAGTCGGTAACAAAGTCCATAGTAATGTGATCCCACTTCCATTCGGGAACTTTGAGAGGCTATACCAACCCAGCGGGTTTCTGATGTTTTGCTTTCACCTTCTGGCAAACGAGGCATTTTCCCACAAATTCCGCAATCTGTCTTTTCATGCCACGCCACCAGAATCGTTGTTTCAAATCTTGGTACATTTTATTTGCTCTAGGGTGGATGGATAATCGCGAGTTATGTGCTTCTTTAAGAACTTCATTTAGTATGTCTTCGTTATTAGGTACACACAATCTTTCTTGAAACCACAAACTGTTGTCGTTTCGAACCTTAAATTCTTCGGTGGGTTTCATTCGTACCCGGTCCTTTATCTTCCTTAGGGTTTCATCCTTTTCTTGATCCTCTTTAATTTTGTCTATTAGTGAAGGAATTATCACAAACTTTGCTAGCATGCATTCGATTGATTCAACCTCTTCTAGATCAAATTCTTCCATGTCATGCAGCAAAGGTGGTTGGCGTGGATGACTTGTTTTTCTACTTAATTCGTCTGCTACCTTGTTGGCTTTCCCCAGATGGTACTGAATTGATAGGTCGTAGTCCTTCATTAATTCTAGCCATTTTCGTTGTCGCATGTTCAGCTCTTTTTGGGTAAATAGATACTTAAGGCTTTTGTGGTCCGTGAAAATTTTGCACTTTTCGCCGAACAGATAGTGCCTCCATATTTTTAGTGCGAAGACCACAGCTGCTAACTCGAGGTCGTGTACAGTGTAGTTTTGTTCAAATGGCTTCAATTGTCGGGATGTGTATGCAATCACTCGATCTTTTTGCATTAGCACACATCCCAGCCCGTTCTTAGAAGCATCACTATATACAACAAAGTTTTATCTAGGAATGGGTAGTGCTAAGACTGGGGCGGAGGTCAGTTTCTTCTTCAATTCAGTAAAGCTCTTCTCACAATCTGAGGTCCATTCAAATTTGGTTTTCTTCTGGGTCAATCGGGTCAGAGGCATAGCAATTCGAGAGAATCCTTCCACGAACTTTCGATAGTAACCAGCAAGACCGAGAAAACTTCGTACCTCTGTAACATTTTTCGGTATGAGCCACTCCATGATTGCCTCGATTTTCTTGGGATCTACTGATATACCTTCTTTGGATATCACATGCCCTAGAAATGCTACACTTCGTAGCCAGAATTCGCATTTGCTAAACTTTGCATACAGTTGTTTCCTTCGTAGAATGTCCAGAGCAATCCTTAAATGGGCTGCATGGGTCTCTTCATCCGGTGAATATATCAAAATATCGTCGATGAAGACTACGACGAACTTGTCTAGTTGGTCTTGAAAGACTCGATTCATTAGATCCATGAATGCTGCAGGGGCGTTGGTCAGTCCGAATGGCATTACTAAAAATTCATAATGCCCATAACGGGTTCTGAATGCAGTTTTCTGGACGTCTTCAGCCTTGATCTTCAACTGGAATATCCTGAGCGAAGGTCAATTTTATTGAAAATCCATGCCCCCTGAAGCTGATCGAACAAGTCGTCGATCCTTAACAAAGGGTACTTATTCTTTATGGTGATCTTGTTGAGCTCCCTATAGTCAATACATAACCGCATATTTCCGTCCTTCCTCTTGACGAACAGTACAGGAGCTCCCCAAGGTGAAACACTTGGGCGGATCAGTTTCTTTTCCAGCAATTTGCGTAACTGCTCCTTCAGCTCTTTTAGTTCCGCCGGGGCCATTCTGTAGGGAGCCTTTGATATTGGCTAGGCTCCCGGAACCAGGTTGATCTCAAAAGATATCTCTCGTTCTGGGGGAAGGCCTGGCAATTCTTCTGGAAAAACATCTGGGTATTCGCGAGCTACTGGAACTTGGGATAGGTCTGAGGGTGCTTGATCAGTGTTTATGGCATAGACAAGATATCCTTCATGTCCTTTCCTTAGTGCTTTACTAGCGCGGATCGCATTTATATAAATGTTCTTAGGGCTCTTCTGTAACTTTGATCCTCCTGGAAAGGTTACTTCTTTATGTGTGGGGTCCTTAAAGGTAACTTGTTTTTCATTACAATCGATGTTGGCATAATTCCTAGAGAGCCAGTCCATTCCAAGAATTACATCGAAGTCCATCATGGGTATGGAAATCAAATTGGCGTCAAACCGATGATTATCAAACTCAAGTTCACAATTTTTGAAAACATGGTGAGCTACAAGCACCTGTTCCCCAGCTGCTTGAATTCTATAAGGTGCATCACTATAGGTTGGGGTTTTCTCAATATTCCTTACAAATCTCTTTGATATGAAAGAGTGGCTAGCGCCACTATCAAATAGCACGTTGGCAGGTATTGAACATACTAGTATAGCTCCTGAACCACACAATACTTACTAAGCAACCATAAGGCAACAGTATTGTCAAAGAAAATTAGTAAGATTTTTTGAAAATACCTGTCACTACGTCGTTGGCCTCTTCAGCAGCTGCGTCAGTCATAGCGTGAACTCGTGCATTGGTGCGCTGATGCTGAGGTTTTGGCGGCTGTTGTTGCTGCTGGGCCCCCTTCTCTGGACACTCCCTGGCTGTGTGTCCTGTTTTCCCGCATCCAAAGCAGGTGGTTCCCTTGTTTGGACAGTCCCTAAAGATGTGCCCTGTCTGACTGCATCCAAAACATTTCCCTGCTTGGATATAACATTCTCCTACGTGGCGCTTACCGCAATGAGAGCAACTTGGAATGGCAGATTGTTGTCCTTGGTTCTGTGATTGATTCTTTTGGGAGCGGCGTTGAAATCGATTCTTCCCTTGACGCCCTGGGCCCTTTGTATTTTGCTTTGCAGACTTACGGGGCCCTCCACTCCTGAACACCTCTCTTCCTCTCTTTCGGCTAAACTCATCCCGGCAGATGATATCTCTTTCAATTCTGTAACAGGCATCTAGAAGGGCACCAAAATTTGCTGGGTTGGCATTAACCAACCATGTTCGGATTCTAGGGTTCAGTCCTCTCTTGAATTTCAACATTTTGGTTTCTTCATCGTTCATGGTGGATGGTTGGAATCTTCCCAAAGCTATGAATTTGTTAGCGTAGTCAGCAACCATCATTCCAGATTCTTGCATTAGGGATTCAAACTCATGTCTTTTCTGCAGTTTGACTGAGGGTGGTATGTAAAACTTGTTAAATTCCTGGAGGAACCTTTCCCAGAAAATTGGTCTTGTCAAGGCTTGTAGATTGGCCTTCCACCATTGGTTGGCCTCTCCTAACAGAAATGGTCTAACTACTTGAGTCTTTACTTCTTCTGGGGCTCTGATCAGTTCGAAGCAATTTTCCACCTCATCAAGCCACTTCTCAGTAGCATCATAATCTGACTTCCCTTCAAATGGCGGAACGTTGGCTCTCTTCAGCTTTTCAAAATAATACTGAGCATCTCTGACCTGCTCGTGAGGTTGAGGGTTGTTCTGTTGCAGCATTACTTGCCCAATTTGGGTGACTGTTTGGCAAAAGTTTTGAAAAGCATTAATATCTGGCATCATGGGTGGAAAAGGTCCTTGGGGTGTAGGGACGTTCTGAACTGGCGGTGGGTTTTGACCCTGCGGCGGAAGGGGTGGAGGGACCTGAGCGGGTGTAGGAGGGATAGGCTCCTGCAGCTCGGGCCGAGCTCTGGTTGGTCTACCTCTGGGTCGCACCATCTGCAGTACGTAGTGTCAGTTTTATTCAATACAGGAATGTCACAATAAACAGCAAAATTTACTTTAGCATATCGGAAGAGCATGTACATACGTTATAATTTAAATTTGTTATTGGTCATTAATTAGGGCATATCACTGGGCCGTACCCTAATTTTTCCAGTCTAAGTCGTGCTATTCTAAGGTCAACTCTCATCTAAGATCAGAACTTAGATCTAAGATCAAACTTAGTTGACTATAATCATAACTTAATTCTATATTCTATCCGGATCTGGAGCCTTAGCTCTGATACCACCTGTGGCGCCCCGCACCCTGGCCTCGCCGAAGTCGGTGCACCCGCCGTACTTTACTAAGGAGAGTACTAGGCGTCGTCCATACGTGTCATGATCCATGATATAAATGCATGGATTTTAGCACTTACATGTAAATAAGCAAGCGAAACCGTGGCAGAATTTAAAACTTCGAAATTAAAAACATCGTCACAACCATTCAAAGTCTACAACCAGATCAAATGTATCAGAAAGTGACAAAAGCAATTGTTTTTCCATCTCAATACATAATTCAGTCATCCCTTAGAGCTGGCAAGTCCGGTCTCCTAAATCTGTCCATCTTTCACTGCACTCACGGGTAGGGAACCCTAGGTTCGTCCTCGATCCACTCTACTTTATCTCCTGCAACATCTGGGAGGAAAAATAGGGGTGAGTGACAATGTCACCAGCAAGTATACTATAATAATCGAGGGTTAAATGGAAAGTGCGTACAAGAACCAAACCCCAAAATTTTGGTTTAGAAGCATACCTGTCCTTCGTCCAATACTTGTTAGGGATCATCACTTAATGTAGCAAGATCATAACTTAAATAAAGTCGTCACTTGATACAGAATATAATAGTAAAAGACCGTAACCCGCATAAATTAACATAACAAGAATCATCACTTAGGGACATCATACTTAGGATCTACAAAATCAAAACAACTTGAATATCATGTGTCACTACATGGCGACTGAATGAATGTGACATGCATGCATATGTACGTGTGATGCATCAAGATGAAAGTGAGAATGTGAACTCTTCATGCTTTTCTTTCAAATCATCATCGTCGTAAAACAATAGAGTGTTCAGATCTATCTTCCCAGATCTGAGGCGGTAACGTCTCCCCTTCGAATCTATTATTCCCGGATTCGGAACGGTAACGTCCTTTTCTTGTCGGGTCTATTCTTTTCGGGACCGCACGATCATCATCATCAGGCCTATTATCTCCGGGCCTGAACGGTCATACTGTCAGATCACTTAACCCGGATCTGAGCGGGTTCTTAATGGCCAAGTTCATACTCACACACGGTACCGGTGGGGAAGCGTTCTTTTAAAAACAAAATCATCTTTTTGAAAATGCTTTTCATCTTTCTTTCACATAAAATCATGCCGTAAATCATGTACGTGACGATGATGCAATGCATGACATGTAGTATGCAACCCATGGCATAATGCGTGACATAAACGAATAAGTGCGTCTCGTCGCTATGCTGAAAAATTTCCAGCTTAGTGGCGTCAACTTCTCCTTGGTGATTTCCTTCTGAAATAATCATTCTAGACCAAATGGTTCGCATGTACTCCTTCATGTATGTCTTAAGATTGCCATTCAAATTTTATGGAATTATGATATCGATAAGGGAATCATTTGTTCTTTTCATAAAGCGGTTACAAACTGAATTCTGGAATGACCAATTTTGCTATAAAATATATTGTGACGGATCCTTTAGTCCTTTTTCGGTAATTCAAACTCTCCAGCTTAATAAATTTGTTGGCCTATCACCCTACGAAAATTTGGCCCAAATGCATTTTTCTAAGGTCCAATTTCAGATCATGCAACATGCCACACAAATTCTGTCAATCCAGCGCATTTCAGTATGACCCATTTTACAAGAAAATTAATTAAAAATAAACCATAACTCATTTTGTCAAAATTCCAACTTTCACCTTTACTTTATTCATAGGGTTAGTATCATACCGAAAATTAGTTAATTTGCATACCTCTAAGGTCCATTTCTAGGCTACTCAACACGTTACTTAAATTCTTTCCAGTACAGCATTTTCAGCAGGACTAACCTTACTAGGAATTTTATTAAAAATAAACCGTAGCTCTTTTAAATGAAAATCCAACTCTCACATCTAATATACACATAAAACTAATGTCATACCAAAAATCAACGGAATTGAAAGTTCTTAAGATTCTTTTTCAGGTCTCACAAAATAGCCCAAGTTTCTGTCCAGTTCTATCCTTCCTAGGTGTCTTTAGCTTGCCTTTTTGACACAAACACTTAACTAAAAATCAAACCCACTCTTTTATAGAGAAATTTACAGACTCAACCATGCTACCACCCCACATGCTAATCCCTCATAAAACAGTTCGTACATCTCTACACCTCATTCTTTGGCTCACATGTACATTCCTACTAATACAAAACTTTAGCAACAACCTTGGGTGCACACGCACCCTTTCACCAACAGCCCCATTTTTGGTGCATGCAAGGAAATGATATATCCAAGAGCATGTAAAGCATAACACTCATCAAGAGTAAAAACTTGTCTCCTTTTTTCCAATAAGTTATCATTTTTGTGCAAAATCACTCTTAATCCCTTCACCCCCTTTCCACCGTGAGCCCCCATCATGGAAAAGAGGAAATCTTTAACATGTCCATCTTAGATTAACCCATAATAATACAAATAATCCTCAAAGATTGCATCTTTGGAACAAGATCTCACACCTACACCCCAAATGGCTTTGACCGAAAGTTTTAGCATTCAAACTTAGCATAATACAACTAAGATTAGTTCTTAAGTATATCTAGCCATTCATGCACACACTTTCACATTCAAACCACAAAAAGTATAGTGTACTTGCCTTCTTTTCTTACTCTTCTTGGAGAGGTGTAGAAAAAGTTGAAATCTTTCTCTTCTCAAAAGGAGCTTGAGTGGTATCCAAGCTTCTCTAGCTTGGAATCCTTAAAAGTTTGAGACTTGAGCCTAATATCTCTTAGTCTTTGGAAGAACCTAGACTTCCTTGCTTGTCTCCTTGGCCGAATGTTTTGAAGGGAAGAGAAGAGATAGAGCTCTCTTGCACTTGAAGTTCTTGAGTAGTTTAAGAGGTTTCAAGTGTGATATTGGAGGGAACTCTTTTTCTTTTTGGCTAGGTTTAGCCGTTGGAGAGGGGTAAAAGGGAGGGGTGGAGATCTTACCATAGTATGGTTAAAGGATTAACCTTGATTTACCTTTTAACCTTGGTTACTTTTAGCTAACCAAGGTTACTTTTTCACTAACCTTGGTTACTTTTTCTTAACCTTAGATACTTGAACCTTGCTTGGGTCACCATTAACTATAGTAGAGTAATACTCTCATAATTGGCCTCCCCCTTAATTAACCGGCGGTTGGGGTCTTTAATGACCCCAACCATGCCTAATTCAATTCTTTAACTTTTTCCTTTTCTTTATGGTCATTTATCTATTCCATATGTTTATTTGCATAATTGTGATTTAGGTAAATGTTTTGTGCCTCCCTTGGGCTGTTGGCCGAAATCTTATAGGGTCTTGGGCGAAAAATTGGGTCCTTTCCCCATGGTCCAATATTCACTCTCAAATACTATATGCATACTGTTACTATCCGAAATGAAATTTATAGTAGTAGTCATCGATTCAAATACATTGTAATTAAAATAAATCATGAGTACAAAAAGGATCCCCTATTGGGTTACAACAAAAAGGGTTTTGAGTGATTTCAAAATATGTGATTTAAATGAGCATGACAAAAACATATGCATGATATAAACGTGTGCATTGCTTATTACTTGCCTTATTTAGTTCATATATAATGTTGCCGTACTAACGAGCCATGAAGCGTTAAAGCTTACATCATATGGCAGACGTTTGTTGTGTTTATACTATTTTCAGGTGCCATCATTAATGAACTAAACTAGTTCATTAAGTGAAGTACTTAGTAAATTAAACTAAGTAGTTCATTAAAGGAAGCTACATTTGAACAAGACACAAAGGCAACAAGGCTAAGAAAGGAAAGTCTCCTCCTCCTCCTACATCATGAATATACATGCCTATATATTTATATATATATATATATATATATATTTTCAAATTTTTTTGAAAAAGGCACATACACATGTATTCCAACGTATTACCGACACGTTATATCTTTTATGTACGTACGCTAACGTCACACCACCATACTTAACTCATATTTATGAGTATATTCAGGTCTTATATCATATGATATAAGTCATGGTGATGACAAATTAAATACGACACGTTAAAAGGTTCTAAACCAAAAATTGTCGTATCGGGCGAATACCGAAACTTCGCCAACGTGTCACGTACTTGCCATAAATAGATGGCCAGCCTCTACACCACAAAAATCATTAACATTTTCGTGCCTATGATGTTATTTCCAGCCATAAAATCATTCCATGTTGGCACACACAAATCACCCCACATTAAGGTCAAATTGTGGAGATTCCAATTTTAATTTTGTCACATGTTAATGGCGCCACTTTAGACCAGCCAAGTCTGAGAATTAAATTTTATATTATATGTATTATGTGTAACATAATATATATAACATGTGCAAAAATTAGGAATTTAATTAGAGAAAAATCGGGTAATCGATAAATATCGAAAATTCGGTTTTCTACGTACACAACACATGGAACATTTTTGGCACATCATACGACACATATCTAGACACTGTTTACATATGTCGTACATCTTAAAGTGTTCTAGAAAATTAAATTAAGGGCTGATTGGAATATAACATGTGTGTATTATTAAATGTGCACTATTTTACAAAGTTAGCAAAAATAAAATTCGGCACATGCTATACATGTATACACGCCACCTACAGCTGAGATGGAGCATAAGTGGAGCCTTGTTGGCATATTGATTGGTCAAGAATCAATCATACAATGTTGATGACATAAAGGAAGAAGCTACACAAGTAATAATTCAAATTTTGTCACAATTGTGACACATGCTGAAAATTCAGCATGTGTGCTAATGTATAGCCGATTTTTACCTCCATTATGAGTGATATTTTACTTCTTAATTAAGGTGGATTAATTGGAAGATAATTTGAAAGCATTTTGAACAAGTTATGGATTTTAAGTGGTGATATTTTTCAATATCACACATGCTGAAAATTTTAGCATGTGTGAATGAATAATGGCCGAATTTTATGTCACATGGGAGTCAAGTTTTTATCTCATAAAAGATTAAAATATCTTCTACTAATTGGTGATTCATTTTAAGAGATAAATCAAAGCAAACATGGCAACATTTTGGAAAGAATACCCATGTATCACATGCTGAAATTTCAGCATGCTAAGTCTCTTAATGGCCGAAATTTTCATGCCCTTTTTTGTGAGAAAATTATCTTGCTAACTTTATGTGACAATCTTGTGAATTATGGCAATTATTCTATGTTGATTTTGGCACATGTTTTTAGTGAAATATTCAGATTTTCCAAGTCATCAAATGATGACAACATTCAACCAATCATGAAGTGCCAAGTAAGCAAAGGTTAAATGATCATCCAACAAGAAGGTGCCAAGTAAGCAAGATCATGTCACATTGATGCCATACATTCTCCCAAGGACTTACAAGATAATTTTCAGGAGGGGAAGGCACCTATAGGGGACGGCCATTCCAGCTTAAAAGGAAACAAGATGAGCAAAAACAAAAGACAAGAACAAGCATTACAATCTTGAGACCAAAAACCCCAAGCACCTCTCTTCTTCTACACTCTCTTTCTTTCTTCTTTCTTCAAAGCCTATTGTACTTTTATTCTTATTATTGAATAGGCTTGTCATATACCACCACATACTCTATATCTTTGTAAAAGATTGATCAAGGTGTGATCAATCTTCAATCTTGCTAGGTGGTGGTGTTCGTGCGGATTGTATTCATCGTACAAGGTTTGTAAAGGGTTGGAGTTGGTGTGTAACTCCATCAACCCTGTGGTAAGGTGTATTGCGTGTGTGTGACTAGTGTGAACTGAGGAAGGTGTTCCTCGAAGACTGGAGTAGGCTGTTTATAACCGAACCAGTATAAAATTCTCGGTGTCATTTACTTTCAGCAATTATATTCTGTTTCTGCACTGTTTACTCTTTTTGTTTACGTTCGTAAAAATAGTAAACGATTTTCAAAAATTAAGAAAATTTCCAGAAACATAGCCACACGTCTTAGGGTTAATTTGGCACAAGTTTCAACCCTTTTGGATAAGTATAAGTCACTCAAATATCCAAAGTTCTGAGACTAATGCAGTATGATTTTCAGGCTTGCAAAGGTTGAGACTTTGAGGTATTTGACTAACTTTCCGAAAGAATTTTTCAAAGATGTTTCAACCCATTCAAATACAACATATAAGGGGTTACTGGTTAAAATTTCAGAGCAATTGGAGTTAAGAAAAAATAGGAATAAAATTTTCAAAACAGTCTATCGTTTCTGGCAGATTCGCGCAATCTGACCACCAACGATTTTTGAAGAGGTTAAAGGTTGAATTTAAATCTGAAATTTTTAGGAGACGCTCGTAACATCTGAGGCTAAGTTCTCTCAAAATTTCAGAATTTTTGGAGACCTACAACCTAGTTTTAAAAACATTTTAAAACTGGTCCTGAAAACAGAATCTGTTTTCAGAAGTTGAGTTGGTTGGTTTTAAACAAATTTTAAAAACCACACTTTCCGCACCAACTATTCAATCCCCCTTCTAGTGGTGCCTTGCAGATCCTACACTGAATAATTTTCAGCATGTGTTCTATTTTGAATTGTTTCCTTGTATGTCTTGCCCTCTTCAATGTCACCAATCATGTCTGGCTTATCCTCCACCAATTAAAGTGCCAAAAAAGTTCCTCCTCGGCTCCAAGATGGCTGAAATAGGCGTGTATATCTTAGCTGCATGTGCTGACATTATCTTTTGAATATTTGTCACATAATGATGCACAATCTTCACACATGGTAAATTTCAATCAGACTTAAATTGATTTTTCTAGATCAATCTAATATGTCTTGAATGTGCATAAAAATGTCTAGATACATGTTACATCAATACAAAAACCGTCCCATGTATTTATAGGTGTAGAAAACCGAATTTTCGACTTTCATTGATTACGCGATTTTTCTCCGATTAATCTCAAACTTCTCAGGCATGTAATATATAGTGTGTCAAACATAATATACATAACATAAGATGCATATTCTGTTCCAATAGGTGAGGTTGAAAATGACTCCATGTGGCAAAAACTTGAATTTGAGTTTTCCACAATTCAAGCAAAAATGTGGGTGATTGATGTATGTAAACATGGTATGACTTTGGGGCAGTATTTGACATGTGGAGCACAAAGTTTTTGAGTATTTTTAGTATATATAGGATATCCATCTTCATACGGCAAGTACGTGACATCTCGGTGAAGGTTCGATAGTCATCCAATACGACAATTTTCGGTTTATAACCTCGTGCCATGTGGTTATAATTTTGATAGAAATATGACTTGTAATATATGATATGCGGCCTTTATATACTCATGCATGTCTATAATATATATGACGTGCCAGTGGAACGTCGAAATATAAGTATATAGTTTGTCATAAAAAATATGGATACATTATATATATATATATATATATATATATATTATCGAAAGACAAGCGGTACCGTCCGGTGTTTTATTAATTTAATCCCTCACTTATGGTGGAGGAATACCATGGTTATATTTAAGAGCCTATCTATGGGAGACTCTCCCAAAGAAAACTAAAATAGCTATACATGAGTCTATAATGTAAAATACGCGTATAAATTGTGTGTCTTGCAGACTCTAAAAAAGTTGTTATTGGCATGCAGTACGGCAGGCGTTCCATGCAGCAGAAGATATAATAAATTTATTGTTAGTTATTGAAACAATAGCGGGGAATGAAGTGAAGGAAAGAATAAAACATACCCACGTAGCCAAGGCAACTGAAAGATGTAAGATGCCAACCCATATGGGAGACGATCTTGTATATGCAGCTCGGTGATGTCGATGTCCAGTGCTCCGACAACAGTGAAAAGAAAATAATTAGTGTAAGAGGCGTAAAATAAAGCATGTATGAAAATAGAAAGTGATGCGTACCCATGTTGCCCGTAGTCTGAATAACTACGAGCAACAAAAAGCGAGTCAAGCCAACCCATGTAGGGGACATAGGTGATACTACAGTCGTGGCGGTCATGGTCCATGATGAAAAGAGTGTCGGAAATATGGCATTGTGTTGTCCGCAATAATGATTCCTCTGAGCTGATGAGGAAATTCTGTAGTAACAGCATAGGATGTAAGGTATTGCGTAGTGAGAGCTTGACGAGCTAGAAAATGAGCACATTTGTTTGTTTCCCACGGCGTCTGCGTTATCGATATGTGACCCATTCGCAATAAGGCCTGTAGTCTGCGTATATCTAATGACAGTAAGGAGGATGATGATGTGGTTAGTTATACCATACACAGCCCACTTCTAATATAATGTCGTTGTATTGAGGAAGATAGTATGTGAGAGGGATGAAGGCTGCTTGTGCTTCAACTCTCAAAGGCAAATCAAGCCGGAGTGGGAAAGAAATACCATGTATGAAATAACCATTTGGGTTCCTAAGAATTCCACCGCCACATGCATGTCGTTTCCCTAATGCTGCGTCTGTGTTCAATTTCGAGCGACCTGATGGAGGAGGCATCCATCGCACTATTCTTGGTCGATTTGAGCGTAAAGGAGGGGAAAACCCTGCAGCGACAAGTTGTGGAACTGTTGCTGCTATTTTTGTGCCCGTCATGGATGTCGCCCAGGTGTATATGTCTAGACAGATTAGAGATCTTGGTGACCAAGCAATGTCATCAAATTGAATGGTTGCGTATACCTTCCATATATTCCAAAGGACAATTCCTGGGTAAATGGACGGCATGGCTCCCATGAAGGTGTTTGATACAGAACACCATATATATAGCAAATGTGATCGCCATGATCTGGAAGAGTAGTGTGCCAGGTCCAACAAAATATTAAAGTACATCTAAATCATACTCACCTCCGAGCATAGAAAAAATAGATGAATTGTTGTTGCATTAGCCGTGCGACAGAACGGGCAGATCGATGGATATATTGTTAAAAAACAGCTGAGGTTATCTGGCAGTGGAAAGGATCACTGATAGAATCGCCATAGGAATAATTGAATCGCAGGTCGCTGCATACGATTCCAAATATGCGCATATGATAATAGATGTGATTTCGAGGGTCTAACTGCAGCATATGCATCCTTTAAGGTGAAAGCACCAGAAGGGGAAGGCCAAACAGGGATTGTATTAAATGTCACAATATTCAAACATGTAGTGCTTATAGCACAAAGTCGCTTCCAGCCGAGAGAATCATATAATCTTGGTTGGAAGTCATTTCTATCGCCGTATCTTGCACGCATATATCTGCCCCAGTTGGAATCACTCTAGTGATAAAGATGCCATAGTTTACAAGAATATGCAACCTGTATGGATGCCAAATCGCGAACACCTATGCTGCCTTCATCTGTAGGGTAACATAACTTTGTCCAAGTAGACCAATGATAGCGATCTTGGCCGCAGAAAAATCTTGCGAAGCGAGACTCTAAAGATTTGATCACATTTTTTGGTAGCCTGGTTGCAGCCATCAAATGTAATGGCAACGATGAGAGTACGGATTTATAAGGACGACACGGCCTGCTATCCCCAGAAGTCTTGTTTGCCAACCTGCTAAACGTTTGTCAACATGAGATAATAGATTTTGACAATGAGAGGTGCGTGTGATTCCCTTATGTAAGTAAGAACCCAGGTATTTAAGCGGTAATGAAGATTGTCGCATGGGTAATTCTGTAAGGAGCTCCGCCTGGCATCTAGGAGTGATTGATTTGGAAAAGATAATTGTGCTTTTTTGATAATTGATGGCCTGGCCTGGCCTGAAGATAACTCATAAGATTGCAGGAAATTCTTGACATGGCGCAAGTTCCGTTTGTCAGCAGCAACAAAGAGTAGGAGATCATCAGCGCATGCCAAATGAGAGACTGCAAGTGGAATGCGGCCCAGCGGGAAAGGTTTGATGTATCCACTGCGTATGTGAGTATGTAGGGCTCGTATGAAAACCTCCGCCACAATAATGAATAGTAAAGGAGATAAAGGATATCCTTGTTTGACTCTCCTTGTTGGTTGAGAAAATCCACTTGAAACACCATTGATTAGGATGGAGAAGTGCGTGCTACTAAGGTGATTGTTGATCAATTTAATGAAAAAAGATGAGAATCAAAAGTGTTCTAGTACCAGATGCAAAAACTGCCAATTGACCCGATCAAATGCTTTTGCAAAATCTAGCTTTATTAGGCGATTTGCTGATCTCGGAGTGTGATCCAACCAATGAATCATCTCATTAGCTAGCAGTACACGCTCAGTTATACCTTTACCTTTTTCAAAACCTGCTTGCACAGGAGATATGATTCTGGGTAAAATTTTGCTTAGCCTTGTAGCTAATATTCGCGTCTGAATCTTGCTGAGAAACGTGTAGAGTGCTATGGGGCGATAGTCAGCAAAAGAAGTTGGCGATGTTCCCTTTGGTAGCAATATAATCATGGTGTGTGCAGTAGCTTTTGGTAAGCCGCTTTATAGACATCAGAGTGAATGATATGCCAGCACAATCAGTAGAAACTTTGGACCGGATGCACTTTGTGGAACTAGTGCCCAGACTGCGTCTCGCACTTCATCTTCTGATGGCATGGCAGTTAAGAATGCATTGTCTGCTGTTGATATAGATATAATATATTATATAAATATAAATATATATATATATATATGTGGCATATTTCTGCTGTCACATACGTATCACAAAATGGACAGTGGATTTTGATCCTGCGGCAGATGTCCCGATAGTTCCGGTGTGGGTCGCTTTCCTTGGACTTCCGATCCACCTTCATCAACGTGAGGCCCTTTTCGAAATTGTCCGCCCTATTGGAACTCCCATTAAGTTAGATGTCGCCACAGCTGATGGTTTGCGACCTTCTGTGGCTAGAGTGTGCGTTGAAGTGGATGTCTCTCAGGACTTGCCACAAAAAATATATTTGCAGGCTAAGAACAGAATCATTTTGCAATCTATGGTTTATGAGGGTCTGCCTTTATTTTGCACGTCATGTCGTCGTCTTGGTCATGCAACTGGTATATGCCCTTCCTTAGCTAAGTCATTTGTGCCGCCGCCGCCACCCCCGCCTCCATCAGCAATGCGGTGGACGCCTAAAAAAGCCACCTGTGGTTTCAACTGATGATCGCCAAGACCAGCAGGGTTGCCTTCTCAGCAGCCACCAAACAATAGGTCTTCTAATCCTCCTGAAGCTATTCCGCCTGAGCCTAGCAGGAAACAGGATATTGCAAGGTTAGGGGTAGATGCTGGGTTTCCACTGCAACAAGATTATATGGATCACTGTGACCTTGGTCATTCTTCAGATACAGAGCTGCATGCTGATGAACAACAGCCTGGATTGCCGGCTGTTCCTGAAGAAGTTGCCAGAAAGATTCAGTTGCTTCCTCCATCTTCGGCAGAGGATGTACTCATATCACGGTTGGAGGAGTCGTCATCGGATGCAGGTTTTATTCCAGTAGTTCCATGTAGGAGTCGCCGAGCGTAGAAAGATTCGCCACCGTTACCACTCTCAACAATTTTAACACGTAGTGCTACGCGGATCTCTCATGGAAGTGATACTACCCTTTCTCAATGAATATTTTAATTTGGAATATTAGAGGCATTCGTGCCTCTTTACCCAGGTTGCATCCTTTGATTCGTGAACATAAGTTGAATTTGATTGGTATTATTCAACCCAAACATTCTCCATCTCGTCTTGTTAGGTTTGGTATGGACCTTAGATTCTCACACTCCTATTCGTCTAGATCAGAGCACATATGGGTTTATTGGCGTGACTCCATGTTTCGTTTAGTGGCAACCCAGATTGAAGATCAAGTTGTTCATCTTAATTTCGTCATTGCCCCGCTGCAGCTGGCTTTTACTTTTTCAGTAGTTTCTCACACTCCTTTTCAATGTTTTCAAGGAGCGTATCAAGGAACGAAGCAGGAGGTGGCAGCCGCATCCACATAGGGATAACAAAGAAACAACCAAGAATGCAAACCTGGATTAAAGAGTGCCTGGTTCAGCAATGCCTGAAACCTCAAACATGTAACAGGTATGCCTAACTATGCTAAACGCTTTGGGGGTACTGGTGATGTGTTTTTGTGGACTATTACTTGTGGGGACTTAGTACTTTTGTAATGCATGTTTATTTTGAAAAGTTTTAAAAATGCCTAAATTTTACTACCATGTTAAATGTTAGAATGGGAGTCCATGGCTTAAGTTACAAATTTTCGCATGTTATGCATGACACTTTGTACTCTCCTTCGTGAAGTACGGCGGGTGCACCGTATTCGGATGAGGTCCAGGTGCGGAGCGCTACAGGTGGTATCCGAGCCCAGGCTCTAGATTTCAGGCAGAACGTAGAACTAAGTTATAATTTTAGTAATCTAAGTTTGATCTTAGACGAGAGTTGACCTTAGACTAGGACGACTTAGACGGAAAAATTAGGGTCATGACTTAATAACAAAGCCCAAGTCGATGAATGTTGTACATGTCATAGAATTTAATTCGTATTTTATTTCATGAATAACCATTGAACTGGATTATAAATTAAATTTTATCGCCAATCTAGCTATTTTAGCATTGAATAAAATCTTGATGCTCCGTAGTGCAAATGGCATCACGGACTAATGAGCAAGCATTATCACTTTCACCCCCGGGTAGCACTGGGTTTTATTACCGACAGCTAGTAAGGCACATATCCCAGAGTTTGGCAGAGAATCTAGCCCAGAGGAGGCAGAAAAATGGCTAGATGAAGTCGAAAGTAACTTTTTGCTGATACGGGTACCCGAGAAGGTATAGACAGCAATTGTCCGACCGTTTCTGATTGGTAAGGCCAGTCAGTAGTGGAGGACTGGTATCTAGCCACTGCCCCGACCAGTGACTTGGACAAGGTTTCAAGAGGAGTTTTGTGAATTTTTCCTCTCTCCGGACCTAATCATGAAGAGGGTTGAGGAATTTGACACATTAAGGCAAGAACCAGGTATCACTGTCTCAGAGTACGTTTGTCGGTTCACTACATTGGGCCGCTATTCTCCCTTGATCATGGATGACGAAAAGCATAAGGTAATTAGATTCATGCGAGGTCTAGACCTTCATATCAAGATTCGGCTAACCAATGCATATGCTAGCACTTTTGAGGAATTACTAGAGGACTGCTACAGAGTGGAACACGATATTAAACTAATGGAAGGACAAAATAAAGGATTGAAGGAGCGTATTAAGGAACGAAGCAGGAGGTGGCAGCCGCATCCACATAGGGATAACAAAGAAACAACCAAGAACGCAAACCTGGATTAAAGAGTGCCTGGTTCAGCAATGCCTGAAACCTCAAACCTGTAACAGGTATGTCTAACTGCCCATTTAACTAAGAAGTACCTATGTTGTTCATTATCCAAGTATAAATGATCATACTAAAGATCGAATTAGAGCAACGTGATAAAGAACCTCAGGAAAGATTTCTACATAGCCATTAATACACGGACAAAGAAGATAACTAGAGTAGCACAACTGAAGCATGAAGGTTAGAATATGTTACCAAATTTGTTCTTAACAGTCAGATTAGCACCCTGATGGTCGGAACTCAATAAGGCTTCAATAAAGGGTAAATACCGGTTATCTAGGATCGATGATTTGTCTGACCTACTTCGGGAAACACAAGCAATGACAAAGCGGAGTTGCAAATTGAATACTTCCAACTGAAGAATCAAGACTGAGGATGTGCATGAACTATGTATAGGACGCGTCATAGACCTTGCGAAACCATTAGGATTGACAAATGTATTGCTACGTTAATAGATCTTACGAATCTAGTATCTCAGGGGTATTTAAATAAGCTGGTTTAAATTCCTTCTCTAATTAATACAAATTAAAGAGGAAAAAGGGAAATTCCGTAGATATAACTCCTTTATAGTTGGACGAGAAATTACAAGTTGGGAGTATCTAACACACTCTAGCAGTAACGATATGATGTGACAGAATTTTGCATAGCTTGATAATCCAAATAACGTATGTGAACAAAGAAAATAAGGATACCTTTATGTTTCGAAAAAGAAAACATGGATTTTGTGAAGAACAAGAAACCCTCGAAATGTCATGAGATTTAAAGAAAGGATTACGATTCTAGATTCGATTGCTACAATGATAGCATAATCGACAAAACGAATGAGTTGGGTAGGACTTGCCGAAAGATTTCGGGTTCACCGTTCTACGAAAGTACATTCTCAAACTAAGGTACGAACCATCGAACATGTACTTTAAGAGAGCAATCTCGAATACTGATCGATACGAATATATTCGCAATATAGCTAACACGTGTGTACACAAAGATGTTTACAGAAGGAAAGCGCATGATTTACAGTCTGGAAATAAGGACCTCTATCATGTTCTGTATATTTAATGAAAAGAAGGAAATCTTAATATTACATGATCATGTTATGTACATCCTTATTGACCCTGGAAGGAATATCGTCATCGGTACATAGTATCGAGATTGGAGATGCTTAAGACATGAGGTGGGTTATGATAATGCCTTTAGAGAATAAAGGATAAGTCCTGACGTAACCTCTAAGATAGGCTGAACGAAGAAGTTGCAAGGGGACTAGGTCGATATTTTGTTCTGTCTTACCTACCAAAGGATAAGAACGGGACATCAAAGACACACAAGATTGTTGCAACCCATTCAAGTTCCAAGAGAAAATGGAATCGTGTCACTACAGATTTCATGACTAACGTGTCAAGGACAAAGAATGGATATGTTACTAGTTGAGTATACATCGATCGTCTGACAAAGTTCGCCATTCTGTGGCCTTACAAACACTGTATGGAAGAAAATGTCAACCTCCACTTTAGTTGGGTGGACTCAGGAATCGATGAAAGCATGAATGGGTTATACCACACCTTTTTGACCAGTACTCTTAAGTTTCGAAGACGAAACTTTAAATAAGAGGGGGAGGATGTTGTACCCCCCGAAAATCGCACTATACTAGAACTAGTACGATGCAACGTAATAAATAAGTACTCCAAGTTGCATTCTAGTTAGTTACCTTAGTAAGTCTATATCTAAAATCCTTTTGAGATGGGTGCGATATAATTATACAAATGGATGCCGTGGAGCGCGTGAAATGACCATTTAGCCCTCCAAGACTTAGTAAATTCGGTCATTGGGCCTTGGAGGATCTTGGAATAATTTCCATTTTATAAGAAGATTAGCCCAAGTGGTTTTCCTCAAAGTGAGACTCACAAACCTACACTATAAGTTAGATGTTAGGAGCAATATCATGTTTATGGGAATAAAGCAATGAGTGAAAAGACAATAATGACCTCCCAATAGCCCCAAGAATTCGGCCAAAAAGCCTTGATCAACCGTGGAATAAATTTGTTTTATAAGAATGCAAACCTAAATGGTCCTCCCAAAGAAAATTTAAATCACATCAAATAAAACAAATAAAAGTACAAATTATATAAGTATGAGATATGATAAATGTGAAAAGACCAAAATGCCCCTAAGATCCCAAGTTTTCGGCTAAAGGCATTGAAAGCCTCTAGAACTCTCTAGCCATTTCTATTATTTAAAGTAATTACTCAAATTATAATTATATTATTAAGACAAAAATAGGCATGCAAGACAAATAATAAATTATTGCAAGCATGATAGACAAAAGCTTGCCATTTCACAAACTAAGACTCCTTTTCAACTTTTCATGGAACTTGCCCCCTTCTTCCCTCCCCATGAGCCAGATTCCCCTTCCCCTCACCCTCTAGATTTTTAAGTCTTGCAAGATAAGCTTCACTCCATCTATCTTGAACTCCCTCAAGAAGCATTCAAGCATTTCTCCAACACTTAGCCAATATACTCTCTCTTCCCTTAAGCTCACAGTTGGGAAGCAAGTAGGAGGCCCAACACTCTTCCATCTTCAAGCTCAAAGAGGCATCTGGGTGAGTCTATTCTAAACTTTTTAAGTCAATTCTTCATGACAAATAATGAAGCTCACATGGGTTTTCTTATTTCCACCCCAAACTGTGACCTTCATTGTCACTAGGTGTAAGATCTTCAACTCTTTTATGAGGTGCAATCTCTTGCTAGGAAGCTCCATTCAAAGCCTCACTTTGGTAATAAGATCTAACCTCTAAATTAGTTCTATTTTCACTTTCGAATGATGACTAACATTCTTCCTCCCTTTTCTTTAAAACCGTATGCACAAGAGTGAGGAGGAGGAAGACTTCAACTCATCTCATCCAATATCCAAGCTAAGAAAAGAGCTTTAGCTTGAAAAGGCAAGTATACACTAGACTCTCATGATTTATTTGAAGAATTAGTGACTTGAATGACTAGATGTGCCTAAGATGTGAACTTTAGTTGAATACACTAAGTTTTAAGACCATATCTCAGTGATTCCTTAAGAACAATGTCTTGCATGTGATTAAATCCTTCAAAGATGAAATCTTTTCTTACATACAAAGTGATATGAGGCTGATTTAGGATGGAGTAAGGTTCAACCAAGTTACCCTAGGCAAGAATAGCTCTTGGACGAAACTTAGGAAGCATCAAGATGACATGCAAGTGCTAGATGTAATTTTACAAGGATACTTGGTAGGATTAAAAATGGACTAGCATGTGAATGTGTTGCATGTCCAAATAAATGTTGTAAAATTTGTGTATGACACCTCATAACTTTCGGCCAAAGAGGTGAATGTGATGGTGAGTCTTGACTTCAAGGAAAGAACACTTGCCTTGAGCAAATATGATACTTGTTGTGTACAAACTACAAACTGTTTTGGTATAATGTAAAGATGACTCAATAAAAAGAATGAAATCTGGATATTTCGTGGGAAAAAGGTGTACGTGGTGACTAATAAGTTATTTCATAAGCACAAGATATTTGGTGGTCACTTGACATGAAAAGATGACAAAACACAAAATTACTGGACCTAGACAGAATTGAGCAGTGTGTTGTGAGACCTCAAAATGGGCCTTACTAACGTGCAAACAATTTGATTTTTGGTGTGACAATAGCTCTATGGGTGTACCAAGCATGAGAGTTGGAATCTTGATAAAATAAGTTGTGGATTATTTTTAATAAAATATTTGGTGAAACTGATAAAGCTGAAATTTCTGGAAATGGACAGAATTATATAACGTTTTGTATGGCCTAAAAATGGGTCTTGGAAACGTGCATTTAAGCTGATTTCTGGTATGGTGACAACCTTATGTGTGAAGCAAGTATGAGAGTTAGATTTTGGGTAAAAGAGGTTATGGATTATTTTTAAGAAATTAATTTGTAAAACTGCTCCAGCTGGAATCACTGGAATTGGGCAGAAATTAGTAACGTGTTGCTTGACCCAAAAATGGACCTTATAAATATGAAAATGGGCTAAATTTCGGTATGGTATTAGTTTGGTATGTTTATGACGTCTGTGAGTTGGAATTTTGGGAAAACGAATTATGGTTTTGTCAAAATAGAATTTTTAGTAAAATTGGTCAATCCAGTAATAGCACGTGGCCCATTTCGGAAAAATAATTAAATGAGCCCTTTAAGGTTATGGGATTGATCTGAAAATTTTATGTTAATCACCTTAGACATAGAGGAGTAAGACCATGTAAATTAATCCAGTTAGTATTAACGTTTTGGTGGGTAGTTATGTAGATAAATTTGATGTACTAAAACTGGAAAATTTGGCAGAACAGAGGATTAAGTTAAAAGGCCCAATTTGATGGATTTGGACCTATATACACGGCTTGGACTCATGAGAGTTAATCCTTAGGGAGTTTCTTATATTTTCCAGGTGGTAGTCCAAATAATTAAGGTTTTAAGGTCTCAAAAGTTAAGGTAATGTTGGTTATTATACCGCAGAATTCTGCAAGTACACTTGATAAGGGTTTAACGATTTAAGGGCTTTATTCGTCTTGATAAGTTACGAAAATTTTACGATATGTAAATAAGACCTCACTAAACACATGAAGGACAAGAGATTATGAAAATGAGCCTGTTTGGTTAATTTAGCCGCCCCCTGAACATGAAGTGAAATCTGGAAATTTTTGGTTTCCATAACCATGCTTGTTGATATGTTATAAGGAATATTTACGATTATTCATGTCATGACTTGATTTGCATATCACTTCATGTATCATGCATGATCATATGCCACATGAATCTGATTTTGTTTTATGAATATTCCGTATGCAAGCAAGTCTTTCCAAGTAAATATGTTTTTCATGAAAGTTTTTATGGTCCCATGTTTTAAAGAAAGCTTTATGATTCCCTTGCCGGCCAAGCATGCGACTAACCCGACTCCAGACCCGCAGTTAATTGGTCTGTTGACATGATATGTTCTGGACCCGTTCAGATCCGGGGTGAATTGATCTGATACATGTTCTGGACCCGTTCAGATCCGGGGTTAATTGATCTGATACATGTTCTGGACCTGTTCAGATCTGGGGTTAATTGATCTGATACATGTTCTGGACCAGTCCCAAACCCGGGGTTAATTGGTCTGTTGATATGTTCAGCACCCACTCAGATCTGGGGTTAATTGATCTGACACTCTGTTTTTCTGACATGTCGTTTTATGGGACCAAAATGATGTTTTGACACGACATGACATCATGCATTGCATTTTGCATAACTCATGAGCATGTTGACATGTTGTATGTTACCGTTATTAGATAATAAGATATTATTGGTATAACATTACCTAAAATTATGCTTAGGCTATATCGTCAAGCAAACCCAAGATTAAGGACCAGGTATGAATTATTATTTGAGGATTCTTGGGGTATTACATTCATGTTATAGTTCTTTATTTATTTCATGGTGGTTTATTATATTCTTGCTGGGTGATTTTTATCACTCACACTTTTATTTTTCCCCAGAGCCAGATAATGCTAAGATTGAGTGGATCGAGGATGAGCCGAGAGTACCATATCTGTAGGCGAGGAGATCTGAAGAAAGCAAAGCTTAACGACTTTTGTGCTGCCATGATGTTTGTATTATGAATTATCTAAACTCTTTGGGGTACTGGTGATGTGTTTTTGTGGACTATTACTTTTGGGGACTTAGTACTTTTGTAATGCATGTTTATTTTGAAAAGTTTTAATTATGCATAAATTTTACTACCATGTTAAATGTTAGCATGGGAGTCCATGGCTTAAGTTACGGATTTTCGCATGTTATACATGATGCTTTGTACTCTACTTAGTGAAGTACGGCGGGTGCACCGCATTCGGATGAGGTCCAGGTGCGGGGCGCTACAGGTGGTACTAGAGCACAGGCTCTAGATTTCAGGCAGAACGTAGAACTAAGTTATGATCTTAGTAATCTAAGTTTGATATTAGACCTAAGTCATGATCTTAGACAAGAGTTGACCTTAGACTAGGACGACTTAGACGGGAAAATTAGGGTCATGACTTAATAACAAAGCCCAAGTCGATGAATGTTGTACATGTCATAGAATTTAATTCGTATTTTATTTCATGAATAACCATTGAACTGGATTATAAATTAAATTTTATCGCCAATATAGCTATTTTAGCATTGAATAAAATCTTGATGCTCCGTAGTGCAGATGGCATCACGGACTAATGAGCAAGCATTATCACTTTCACCCCCGGGTAGCCCTGGGTTTTATTACCGGCAGCTAGTAAGAGCACATATCCCAGAGTTTGGCGGAGAATCTAGCCCAGAGGAGGCAGAAAAATGGCTAGATGAAGTCGAAAGTAACTTTTTTCTGATGCGGGTAAACGAGAAGGTAAAGACACTAATTGTCCGGCCGTTTCTGATTGGTAAGGCCAGTCAGTGGTGGAGGACTAGTATACAGCCACTGCCCCGACCAGTGACTTGGGCAAGGTTTCTAGAGGAGTTTTGTGAATTTTTCCTCTCTCCGGGCCTAATCATGAAGAGGGTTGAGGAATTTGACACATTAAGGCAAGAACCAGGTATCACTGTCTCAGAGTACGTTTGTCGGTTCACTACATTAGGCCGCTATGCTCCCTTGATCATGGATGACGAAAAGCATAAGGTAATCAGATTCATGCGAGGTCTAGACCTTCAGATCAAGATTCGGCTAACCAATGCATATTCTAGCACTTTTGAGGAACTACTAGAGGACTGCTACAGAGTGGAACACGATATTAAACTAATGGAAGGACAAAATAAAGGATTGAAGGAGCGCATTAAGGAACGAAGCAGGAGGTGGCAGCCGCATCCACATAGAGATAACAAAGAAACAACCAAGAACGCAAACCTGGATTAAAGAGTGCCTGGTTCAGCAATGCCTGAAACCTCAAACCTGTAACAGGTATGCCTAACTGCCCATTTAACTGAGAAGTACCTATGTTGTTCATTATCCAAATATAAATGATCATACTAAAGATCGAATTAGCGCAACGTGATAAAGAACCTCAGGAAAGATTTCTACATAGCCATTAATACACGGACAAAGAAGATAACTAGAGTAGCACAACTAAAGCATGAAGGTTAGAACACATTACCAAATTTGTTCTTAACAGTCAGATTAGCACCCTGATGGTCAGAACTCAACAAGGCTTCAATAAAGGGTAAATACCGGTTATCTAGGATCAATGATTTGTCTGACCTACTTCGGGTAACACAAGCAATGACAAAGCGGAGTTGCAAATTGAATACTTCCAACTGAAGAATCAAGACTGAGGATGCACATGAACTATGTATAGGACGCGTCATAGACCTTCCGAAACCATTAGGATTGACAAATGTCTTGCGACGTTAATAGATCTTACAAATCTAGTATCTCAGAGGTATTTAAATAAGCTAGTTTAAATTCCTTCTCTAATTAATACAAATTAAAGAGGAAAAAGAGAAATTCTGTGAGATATAACTCCTTTATAGTTGGACAAGAAATTACAAGCTGGGAGTATCTAACACACTCTAGCAATAACGATATGATGTGACGGAATTTCGCATAGCTTGATAATCCAAATAACGTATGTGAACAAAGCAAATAAGGATACCTTTATGTTTTGAAAAAGAAAACATAGATTTTGTGAAGAACAAGAAACCCTCGAAATGTCATGAGATTTAAAGAAAGGATTACGATTCTAGATTCGATTGCTACAATGATAGCAGAATCGACAAAACGGATGAGTTGGGTAGGACTTGCCGAAAGATTTCGGGTTCACCGTTCTACGAAAGTACATTCTCAAACTAAGGTACGAATCATCGAACATGTACTTTAAGAGAGCAATCTCGAATACTGATCGATACGAATATATACGCAATATAGCTAATACATGTGTACACAACGATGTTTACAGAAGGAAAGCGCATGATTTATAGTCTGGAATTAAGGACCTCTATCATGTTCTACATATTTAACGAAAAGAAGGAAATCTTAATATTACATGATCATGTTATGTACATCCTTATTGACCCTGGAAGGAATATCGTCATCGGTACATAGTATCGAGATTGGAGATGCTTAAGACATGAGGTGGGTTATGATAATGCCTTTAGAGAATAAAAGATAAGTCCTGACGTACCCTCTAAGATAGGCTGAATGAAGCAGTTGCAAGGGGACTAGGTCGATATTTTGTTCTGTCTTACCTACCAAAGGATAAGAACGGGACATCAAAGACCCGCAAGATTGTTGCAACCCATTCAAGTTCGAAGAGAAAATGGAATCGTGTCACTACAGATTTCATGAATAACGTGTCAAGGACAAAGAATGGATATGTTACTAGTTGAGTATAAGTCGATCGTCTGACGGAGTTCGCCATTCTGTGGCCTTACAAACACTGTATGGAAGAAAATGTCAACCTCCACTTTAGTGGGGTGGACTCAGGAATCGATGAAAGCATGAAAGGGTTATATCACACCTTTTTGACCAGTACTCTTAAGTTTCGAGGATGAAACTTTAAATAAGGGGGGAGGATGTTGTACCCCGCGAAAATTGCACTATACTAAAACTAGTACGATGCGACGTAATAAATAAGTACTCCAAGTTGCATTCAACTTAGTTACCTTAGTAAGTCTGTATCTAAAATCCCTTTGAGATGGGTGTGATATAATTATACAAATGGATGTCGTGGAGCGCGTGAAATGACCATTTAGCCCTCCAAGACTTAGTAAATTCGGTCATTGGGCCTTGGAGGATCTTGGAATAATTTCCATTTTATAAGAAGATTAGCCCAAGTGGTTTTCCTCAAAGTGAGACTCACAAACCTACACTATAAGTTAGATGTTAGGAGCAATATCATATTTATGGGAATAAAGCAATGAGTGAAAAGACAATAATGACCTCGCAATAGCCCCAAGAATTCGGCCGAAAGGCCTTGATCAACCTTGGAATAAATTCGTTTTATAAGAATGCAAACCTAAATGGTCCTCCCAAAGCAAATTTAAAATCACATCAAATAAAACAAATAAAAGTATAAATTTTATAAATGTGAGATAGGATAAATAAGAAAAGACCAAAATGCCCCCAAGATCCCAAGATTTTGGCTAAAGGCATGGAAAGCCTCTAGAACTCTCTAGCCATATCCGTTATTTAAAGTAATTACTCAAATTATAATTATATTATTAAGACAAAAATAGGCATGCAAGACAAATAATAAATTAATGCAAGCATGATAGACAAAAGCTTGCCATTTCACAAACCAGGACTCCTTTTTCAACTTTTCATGGAACTTGCCCCCTTCTTCCCTCCCCATGAGCCGGATTCCCCTTACCCTCACCCTCTAGATTTTTAAGTCTTGCAAGATAAGCTTCACTCCATCTATTTTGAACTCCCTCAAGAAGCATTCAAGCATTTCTCCAACACTTAGCCAATATACTCTCTCTTCCCTTAAGCTCACAGTTGGGAAGCAAGTAGAAGGCCCAACACTCTTCCATCTTCAAGCTCAAAGAGGCATCTAGGTGAGTCTATTCTAAACTTCTTAAGTGAATTCTTCATGACAAATAATGAAGCTCACATGGGTTTTCTTATTTCCACCCCAAACCATGACCTTCATGGTCACTAGGTGTAAGATCTTCAACTCTTTTATGAGGTGCAATCTCTTGCTAGGAAGCTCCATTCAAAGCCTCACTTTTGTAAGAAGATCTAACCTCTAAATTAGTTCTATTTTCACTTTCGAATGATGACTAACATTCTTCCTCCCGTTTCTTTAAAACCGTATGCACAAGAGTGAGGAGGAGGAAGACTTCAACTCATCTCATCCAATATCCAAGCTAAGAAAAGAGCTTTAGCTTAAAAAAGCAAGTATACACTAGACTCTCATGATTTATTTGAAGAATTAGTGACTTGAATGACTAGATGTGTGCCTAAGATGTGAACTTTAGTTGAATACACTAAGTTTTAAGACCATATCTTAGTGATTTCTTAAGAACAATGTCTTGCATGTGATTAAATCCTTCAAAGATGAAATCTTTTCTTACATGCAAAGTGATATGAGGCTGATTTAGGATGGATTAAGGTTCAACCAAGTGACCCTAGGCAAGAATAGCTCTTGGACGAAACTTAGGAAGCATCAAGATGACATGCAAGTGCTAGATGTAATTTTACAAGGATACTTGGTAGGATTATAAATGGGCTAGCATGTGAATGTGTCGCATGTCCAAATAAATGTTGTAAAATTAGTGTATGACACCTCATGAATTTCGGCCAAAGAGGTGAATGTGATGGTGAGTCTTGACTTCAAGGAAAGAACACTTGTCTTGAGCAAATATGATACTTGTTGTGTACAAACTACAAACTGTTTTGGTATTATGCAAAGATGACTCAATAAAAAGAATAAAATCTGGATATTCGTGGGAAAAAGGTGTATGTAGTGCCTAATAAGTTATTTCATAAGCACAATATATTTGGTGGTCACTTGACATGAAAAGATGACAAAACACAAAACTACTGGACCTGGACAGAATTGAGCAGTGTGTTGTGAGACCTCAAAATGGGCCTTACTAACGTGCAAACAATTTGATTTTTGGTATGACGATAGCCCTATGGGTGTAGCAAGCATGAGAGTTTGAATCTTGGTAAAATAAGTTGTGGATTATGTTTAATAAAATATTTGGTGAAACTGATCAACCTGAAATTCTGGATCTGGACAGAATTATATAACGTTTTGTATGGCCTAAAAATGGGTCTTGGAAATGTGCATTTAAGCTGATTTTTGGTATGGTGACAATCTTATGTGTGAAGCAAGTATGAGAGTTAGATTTTTGGTAAAATAGGTTATGGATTATTTTTAAGAAATTAATTGGTAAAACTGCTCTAGCTGGAATCACTGGAACAGGGCAGAAATTAGTAACGTGTTGCTTGACCCAAAAATGGACCTTAGAAATATGCAAATGGGCTAAATTTCGGTAGGGTGCTAGTTCGGTATGTTTGTGACGTCTGTGAGATTGAAGTTTGGGAAAAGGGATTGTGGTTTTGTCACAATAGAATGTTTAGTAAAATTTGTCAATCCAGTATTAGCACGTGACCCATTTTGGAAAAATAATTAAATGAGCCCTTTAAGGTTATGGGATTGATCTGGAAATTTTATGTTAATCACCTAAGACATAGAGGAGCATGACCATGTAAACTAATCCAGTTAGTATTAATGTTTTGGTGGGTAGTTATGGAGATAAATTTGATGTACTAAAACTGGAAAATTGGGCAGAACAGGGGATTAAGTTAAAAGGCCAAATTTGATGGATTTGGAGCTATATACATGGCTTGGAATCATGAGTGTTAATCCTTAGGGAGTTTATTATATTTTCCAGGTGGTAGTCCAAATAATTAAGGTTTTAAGGTCTCAAAAGTTAAGGTAATGTTGGTTATTATACCGCAGAATTCAGCAAGTACACTTGATAAGGGTTTAACGATTTAAGGGCCTAATTCGTCTTGGAAAGTTACGAAAATTTTACGATATATAAATAAGACCTCACTAAACACATGAAGGACAAGAGATTATGAAAATGAGCCTGTTTGGTTAATTTAGCCGCCCCCTGAACAAGAAGTGAAATCTGGAAATTTTTAGTTTCCATAACCATGCTTGTTGATATGTTATAAGGAATATTTACGATTATTCATGTCATGACTTGATTTGCATATCACTTCATGTATCATGCATGATCATATGCCACATGAATCTGATTTTGTTTTATGAATATTCCGTATGCAAGCAAGTCTTTCCAAGTAAATATGTTTTTCATGAAAGTTTTTATGGTCCCATGTTTTAAAGAAAGCCTTATGATTCCCTTGTCGGCCAAGCATGCGACTAACCCGACTCCAGACCCAGGGTTAATTGGTCTGTTGACATGATATGTTCTGGACCCGTTCAGATCCAGGGTTAATTGATCTGATACATGTTCTGGACCCGTTCAGATCCGGGGTTAATTGATCTGATACATGTTCTGGACCTGTCCCAGACCCGGGGTTAATTGGTCTGTTGATATGTTCAGGACCCGCTCAGATCCGAGGTTAATTGATCTGACACTCTGTTTTTCTGACATGTCGTTTTATTGGACCAAAATGATGTTTTGATACGACATGGCATCATGCATTGCATTTTGCATAACTCATGAGCACGTTGACATGTTGTATGTTACCGTTATTGGATAATAAGATATTATTGGTATAGCATTACCGAAAATGATGCTTAGGCTATATCGTCAAGTAAACCCAGGATTAAGGACCAGGTATGAATTATTATTTGAGGATTCTTGGGGTATTACATTCATGTTATAATTCTTTATTTATTTCATGGTGGTTTATTGTATTCTTGCTGGGTGATTTTTATCACTCACACTTTTATTTTCCCCAGAGCCAGATAATGCTAAGATTGAGTGGATCGAGGATGAGCCGAGAGTACCATATCCGTAGGCAAGGAGATCTGAAGAAAGAAAAGCTTAAGGACTTTTGTGCGGCCATGATGTTTGTATTATGAACTATGCTAAACTCTTTGGGGTACTGGTGATGTGTTTTATGGACTATTACTTTTGGGGACTTAGTACTTTTGTAATGCATGTTTATTTTGAAATGTTTTAGTTCTGCCTAAATTTTGCTACCATGTTAAATGTTAGCATGGGAGTCCATGGCTTAAGTTATGGATTTTCGCATGTTATGCATGATGCTTTGTACTCTCCTTAGTGAAGCATGGCAGGTGCACCGTATTCGAACAATGTCCGGGTGCGGGGCGCTACAACCCCGGATCATGTCTTTTTTTGTGATCGTATTCGGTATGTATGGGAGTTATATGCGACGGAGCTTCATTGCTGCCCTACTACATCTATGAAGCATTGGAAGTATCTCTTATCTTGGTAGTATCAGTCTACAATGTCCTCACTATTTGGGGTGCTTAAAATTGTGGTTCCAGCTATTATTATGTACAATATTTGGCGTACATACACGTCGTTGGTCTATAGAGATATGATAGAATTTTTGGTGACATCCTTTTGGGCATTGATAAATTCAGACATTTTTATGCGGGGTAAAACTCTGGATGGCTCAAGACTGGTCGCTGGATTTTGCACGTTACATCACCTTCGTTTTCTGCCACATATTAGATCTCCACGTCCACAAGTTGTTAGATGGTTATCAACTCCTTCGGGTCGTTTAAAACTAAATGTGGATGTGGCAGTTGGTAGGCACTACGCCGCAGGTGGAGCTATTGTACATGATCATGCTGGTTTGTGTGTGGGCGCTATACCCTTTCGATTGCCTCCTAGTGCTCCGCTTATAGCGGAGATTCAGGCTGCTGTATACGGATTGCTGTACTTTTTACCTTTGTATCATCCTATTATTCTCGAATCGGATTGTTATCAGATCCATACCTTATTGGCGAGACCTGGAGTTGTTTCTGGGAATTTTCATTTGCGCTTATTGCAGTCGTTGAGACATCAGCATAGGCTTAATTTTCATCATGTTTACAGAGAAGCCAACATGGCAGCTCACTACTTAGCCCAACTGGGAATGTTAGACCCTCAGACTACCAGATACTCACATCACACGCTTTTGCTGGTGGTCCGAGGAACAGTACGTTTGGATGTCACTTCTACACATCTTCGCATTCCTTGACACTCTATGTCATTGAAGTTATTCCTAATGTCTTCCAAATGGATTGGCTATCTCAGATGTCTTCTGCCTGTATCCTGCTGGATGCAGGCACACTCGGTATGATTTTGCTTCCTGCGGTTTGTATGTTTTTAACATATCTTTTACTTTCACTTTCTCATGGATCTCTCTTTACATGTGCATGGACTGGAACGGGAGACACTGCCAGGATTATGATCTTACCTGCTGAATATCTTCATCCACTCTGCGGATTCATGCTAGTGGCTGGGCTGCGAGATATCATTCAGATGTTTTCAAAGGTGGTAAATATGCACTCTTTTTCCTTTGTGCAAGATTTTATCCACAAGGGTGGTTTTGCTTACCAAGGTTTTAATGAGACATATCATACCACCTTTGAACATACTCCCCGCCCCTTAGATTGTATTTCGATTAATACGTCTCGTCCTTTGAGTTCTTTTATTCAATTATGCTATGACTTTATATGTAATAACGGTATTCCTCTGCCATAAGTGAAGGTTATATTCTTAATAAAACATAGAGACCTGGTCTCTTTATTAAAGAAATGTATGTGGCGTGTATATAGGGGTGGAAAGAGAACTTTTCATTTTATATTTGTTGCCAAATAGCTCTCTCCAAATATGTCTCGAATATGTCTTCATTTAATGAACTAGTGAGTTCATCTCCTTAAGTACTTCACTTAATGAACTTGTTTAGTTTATTAATTATGGCACCTGAAAATAATATAAAGACAACAAATGTTTGCCATATGATGTAAGCCTTAATGCTTCATGGCATGTTAGTGCGACAATATTATATATAAGCATGTCAAGCATTTTTATTACGTGAATATATCGAGGTAACACTTATTTAATGCATTTCGTAAACACGTAACATTTAAATCTTGCATTCTCAAACCCCAATTTCTCAACAGTATATTGGCTGGCCGTCTTTATATGGTAAATTTATGACGTTTGGTGATGATTCAGTAGTCATTTGATGTGGCGATTTTCGGTTTATGAACTTTTGACATTTCGATATATTTTTGAAAGATTGATGACGTGGAATATATAACTTGGATTATCTTTGATATGTATATACACATAGGATGAAGTGTATATGATTACTTGACGTTGATGACGTATGTTGACACGTGTCATTGAAATGCAGGGATAGAAGAATATAGCTTGACGTCTTAAGAAAAGAAATATATATATATACATATGGATTGGCGTCATTATACAACTTCTGTAGGCAGGGTATGCCTTTGGATTCTGCATCTTTGATATTACCTTGTTACTGTATAGAGTTGCATTTGACTTATATACCTTTTTTTTGTATTGCATCGTTCACGACGGACAAATGTGGCTAACTTATGGAGACTGGCCCACCACACCAATCCTCGCTCTCTGTGCATTTTGTTTGATGTGTAATTCCTGTCCCATACTGGATAAATATGCACTCTTTTTCCTTCTTGCAAGATTTTATCCACAAGGATGATTTTGCTTGACAAGGTTTTAATGAGGCATACCATATCCACTTTGTGCAGTGCCCCTCACCCCTAGTACTTACACAACTCATCAGTTTTGTTTTTTGCCCACTCGGTTGTTTTATTTTATTATGTGGGGATTTGATTTGTACTATTGGTTTTTCTCCACCATATGTGAGGGCTATTTAATAAGATCAAGGGGTGCTCCCTCCTTTCATCAGTATACACACACACACACACACACACACACACACACATATATATATATATATATATGACGTGTATGTATATATGTTGTGTAGAGAAGAACTTCCCATGTTGAAATTTAGTGAGGAATAGACATTTTCATATATCTCCTTAAGTACTTCATTTAATGAACTAGTTTAGTTTATTTAACTTGGCAAATGCCTCCTTAAACACTTCATTTAATGAACTAGTTTTGTTGCAGCCTGCCCCTGTATTTGGTCGTGCAATCAAGCATGCATTTCACACGTCTCTGTATGACAAGAAGTATGTAGTTGTCACCGCCATGTTAATAGATAAATAGCCCATTTCATAAATTATATCGTTGAAGAAGAAAAAAATTAATGTAGTCTACCAAAAATACCCTCATAATCATCCGATCGTAATTAAAGGTGTTAAAGCTCTAGACCTTTCTAGAATTATATACCCCAAATACTGAGCTATAAATTAGAGAAGAGAATTGCCCCATTTACCCCCTTATGGGGTTATCCATAGAGCAAGGAAAACCCAACCTTTTATCTAGAAACTTCCTTGCAAATATCTCCAAAAAATATCTCCCCAAGGAAAAAGGACCTAGAATTCTCTAGAACCTTCCAAATAAAATATCTTCCTCACGCCCTAGAAACTTCTAAAAATATCTTGTCCCTTCTCCCACACCCTAGAAGCTCCTAGACCCCTCTCCCTTTAGGACTATAAAAGGCACCCTTAGCTCTCAAACTAGAATCAGCACACCACCTCTCCTCAACCTTCCTCTCCTAAACCGTCCCGTCCCTACAACCCCAAAGGAGAGCAAGAAGGTGCCAATCTCATTGACGTGGTGAAAAAAGTCAAGCCTCATGTACTTCTTGGCTTGTCCGGTGTTGGAGGCGTCTTCAATGAGGAGGTTCTGAAAGCAATGTGAGAATCAGAATCCATTAAACCAGCTGTATTTGCCATGTCAAATCCAACAGAAAAAGCTGAGTGCACTGCTATGGATGCATTCAAATATGCTGGTGAAAATTTAGTTTTTGCTAGCGGGAGCCCTTTTCAGAATGTTGATCTTGGCAATGGTAAAGTTGGTCATGTAAACCAAGCAAACAACATGTACCTATTTCCGGGGGTGGGCTTGGGAGCTCTTCTTTCTGGTGCACGTTATATTACAGATGGAATGTTACAAGGAGCTTCTGAGTGCCTTGCTTCCTATATGACAGATGATGAAATTCGGAGAGGAATCTTGTATCCTTCTGTTAATAGTATACGTGATGTTACAGCAGAAGTTGGTTCTGCAGTCCTCCGACAAGCTATTGCTGAAGGGCTAGCAGAAGGATATCACGATGTAGGTCCTAAAGAGCTAGCAAACATGTCCAAGGAGGAGACCATAGGATATATCAACGCAACATGTGGTACCCTACTTACAGTCCTCTGGTTCACGAGAAATGAAATTTAAATTTTCGGCAAGACTTCCAATGGGAATTATACAGCAATGCTCCGCGAACTATTGATGATTGACATTCTTTTGCTATATTCTCATAGATGAGAATAAGAAATTTAATATATATGTATGTATGTGTGTATGTATATCTATATGTATATGTATATCTTTTTGACATGATCTTGTAAATTAGAAAACTGTCCTTTGTACCCCGAATTCTGGATTTGGAGGCAATGTTTTAGATGATGAAAATATATATATATATATATATATATATATATATATATATATATATATATATAAACACCGTGCCGGCTATCGTTAATAAAATAAATGTTTCATAAAAAAAAAAAAAAAAAAACCGTGCCGGCTATCATAAGGCTAAGGCCGAATATCTGCAAGCTTCTGCCGCGGAATTACGTTTTTGGAAGCAAAAGGCAAGAGTTAAATGGCTTCAAGAGGGTGATGCTAATACCCAATACTTTCACTCTATTGTTAAGGGGAAGCGGACACAATTACGTATTCAGCAAATACAGAATGCTGAGGGCCATCTGCTAACGGAGCAAGCGGACATCATGGCGGCTGCGGTTACTTTTTACAAAGATTTGTTTGCCCCGTCTGCTACACAAAATCATGCGACCATATTATCATACATTCCTCGCCTGGTCACAGATGAGGACAATACACGACTGACCATACTTCCTACTGCATCCGAAATCAAAGAGGCGGTATGGCATTTGGATCCTCACAGTGCTGCTGGCCCAGATGGTTTTCACGGTATGTTTTATCGATCATGTTGGTCGGTCATCCATTCTGATGTGGAAAAAGCAGTACAAGAGTTCTTCCTTGGTATTCCACAACCTTCGATTATGGCAAGCGCAGTTATTACTCTGATCCCCAAAACATCCTCGCCACAGTCGTTCGGTGACTTCCGCCCAATCTGCTTGACAAATTTCATTAGTAAGGTATGTAGTCGTATTATTGCGACGCGCTTGGGTCTGCTTCTCCCTAAGCTGATTTCTCCGGAGCAAACAGGCTTTCTCCCAGGGTATGATATCTCCACCCAAGTTTTATTGGCCCGAGAAATGGTTCATATGTTGGATAATGGCACATCACATTTATGTTTAAAAATGGATATGATGAAAGCTTTTGATCGAGTCAGTTGGGATTATTTGGAGAGACTATTGTTGAGTTTCGGTTTTTCAGGGTTTTTCACTAGGTTGATCCTCAATCATCTCCGCGCTACAACATTATCAGTCTTAATCAATGGCGAGCCATCTCCATCTTTCCGCCCATATCGGGGGGTGAAACAGGGGGATCCTTTATCTCCTTTTCTTTTCATTCTGTCTTCTGAGGGATTCAGCCGAGGCTTATCGTCTTTAGTGGCAGCAGGCCATATTCAATCATTCGGCCTCGGTCGTATCCTATTTGCCATTTCTCATTTGGCGTATGCCGACGATCTCCTTGTTTTCCTACAAGGTACACAACGTAATATCCGACGTTTTAAAAGGTTCTTAACGGATTATGAAACAACTTCTGGACAAAAGGTCAATTTCCACAAGAGTAGTATGATTCCGTCGGGGCACCTTTCTGTGCGACGGGTTCGAGACTTACAAGAGATCCTTGGGATGAGACTTTCGGCACTACCTTTCCGTTATTTGGGATCTTATCTTCACAAGGGTATCAACCGCGCTCGCTACTGTGCTACTATGTTACAGCATTTCGATGACAAGTTACAGGGGTGGCATTCTAAACTTTTATCTTCAGCGGGCCGCTTAGTCTTATTGCGTTCTGTGATCTCCGCGCTCCCTCTGCATGTAATGGCAGCCGGGGGGCTACCAAAGTCAGTCATTAAGATGATCTAAAGGAAAATGGCTACTTTTTATTGGGGGAATCGCCACCATTGGGTTGCATGGTCCAACATTACATTACCTATAGAGGAGGGTGCATTGGGACTACGAGATCTTCATTCCTTGCAGCAGGCATATCATTGCAGAATTTGGTGGCTATATCATAAGCAAGATACGTTATGGAGCCGATATATGCACGCCAAATATGGACGGCGGGGAGACTTTCGGCCACGTCTGCCCGATTCGCCAGTTTGGAAGCTTATTTGTCGCATCAATCATGTTTGTGTAATGCATACAGCAGGGACGAATAATTTTCTCACTTGGCAACCCTCGCCATCGGGAGAATTTGCACTCAAATCTGCTTATAATATATGTCGCTCATCTCGCCCCACATTGATTTCGGCCAAGTTCATTTGGTTCAAACACCATTCACCCTCCATCAGATTATTCCTATGGCGTTTGTTTCATGCGGCTTTACCATTTGAGGACTATATAGGATCTTATTTGACTGCACGTCCTACGCAATGCCCATTTTGCAAACAACATTCTTCCACAGTTGATCATGTATTCTTGTATTGTTCGCCAATCCAGTCCATGTGGATATTCTTTGCCATGGAATTGCAGGGCGTATCTCCAACTACGCTATCTCTACGACAGTATTTATTAGCTTGGTGGTATCGCTCATCCTCTTTTTCATTGGATGGGGTGCTCAAGATTGTGGTCCCTGGTATTTTAGTCTATAATATATGGCGCTGCTATGCCACTATGGTGTATGGAGATCAAACAACATTTTCTATATCCGCACTTCGAAATACAATCCATTTTGAGCTTCATATGTGGGTTCTTTCACTCCAAGGTACTAAGATTGCGGCCAGCCCCACCACGCCGCTGTCATGGCTTCCAATGCTTCGCCCTCCGCGTCTACAAGTGATTAAATGGCTTACTCCCCCATCAGGTCGATTTAAACTTAATGTGGATGCCGCGGTTGGACGGTTTAATGCGGCAGGAGGTATCATTTTACGTGACTCTAGTGGCACATGTGTGCGTGCTGTAGCATTCCGCCTCCCATCTTGTACACCGTTGCAGGCGGAAATTCAGACAGCGCTGTTTGGCTTGCTATATTTTTTTGCCATTATATAGGTCTCTCATTATAGAGACTGACTGTGCACAACTACTTCAACGTCTGCGTCAACAGCAACCCGTGTTTGGAAACTTCCATCTCAAATTCCTACAGCTGTTGATCACTCGTCATAACTTGGAAATTCAACACGTATTCAGAGAGGCAAATATGCCAGCGCATTATTTGGCACAGCATGCGATGCTGTCGCCATGCACTTCTTTCTTTACACAATCCAGCCTGCCATCAATGGTCCGTGCTGCAGCCTCGTTAGACCTCACGTCAGCTGCTTTGCGTCGGCAGTCAACATAAAGTCTTCCAAATGGATTGGCACATTCACAGTTTTTCTGCCTGTGCTCGATGGAGTACAGGCAGGCAGGGTATGTTGGCTGTCCTTTTTCTTTTATTTATCATAGGCATTCGCCATGCTTACACACATATTGCTTTTCCATGTTCATGGTTTATGCTTGGCGAGGACGCTCGATCTGTTTTTCTATATGCTGCGGACAGTAATCACATGGATGTTTGGATTCATGGGCACGCATGTGGCGCGGGTGCATTGGCGTTGGCTAGCTCTTTATATCTTCCACTGGGATTGGCGTTTTCTGACACATCCTGCCTGTTTCCTAAGGGATCCAGGCAGGTTCGGTATGTCTGCTTATCTATTGCCCTGCATTTTATATTTTTTCCTATTGTATCATAATTTCTGCTTGGCGCCTGCTATTTCATGTCTTGGATTATACCGGCCGCCGCCAAATGATGATTTGTCCTCCTTGTCGAACTTCACGCTCATTGACAAGCACACGCCTTGGTCTGACCCGCCGGAACTACGGGAGACAACACTGTTGCGTCATACTCTCGACGTTCGCCAACATCTACGCCAGCTAGAAGACTATCAACATTTGTACTCATATTTCCATTCTATACATTTCGATGATGGTCCTATAAATATGTACGCTTTTTCCTTCGCTAGGGTTTTATCCACAAGGGTGGTTTTTCCTAGCAAGGTTTTAATGCGGCATATCGTATATGACTGGAGATATGTCATTCTTCGTTCGTTATTTCATTTGTTCGCATACTCTGAACTGATTGTAATATGGTTTTCCTCCGCCATAAGTGAGGCTTTCATTTTAATCAAATAAATGTTTTATAAAAATATATATATATATATATATATATATATATATATATATATATAAACATATAAAGCATATTTATCTTGCAACGAATGTCATGTAACACTTAAATCATGCATTTCGAAATCACAAAACATTTAATCATGCATTTTGAAATTCATTCAAACCCCGGTTTCTCAACAACTTTCTCATTTTGATGACTTGCAAAATAATCTCTAGTCATGATTTAAATGTGTCATAACCGCCCCCCTAAAAACATGCATTCTTAAATTGTAATTTCAAAATTTGAATTTCAAAACTCCCCCTTAAGTTGTGCTCCTTGTGAAGTCAATCTCTCCCCCTTAAATCATGCTTTTCTCCCCCTTTATTTTGTAAATCACATTAAGAAAAATGCAATTAGTAGAAATTACAATAAAGAGCAATTTATAGCATATCAACAGAAATCATGCCTAATTTGGAACGTAGATTTTTGTACGTGGCTTGATTAAAGGCTTTTGTGAATATGTCAGTTACTTGTTCTTCAGTACGAACGTGTTCTATAATGATATCGCCACTATTTACATGATCACAGAGAAAATGATATCTTACATCTATATGTTTTGCCTTAGAATGTAAAACAAGATTCTTCGATAAATTAATAGCACTCTTACTCTCACAATATGTGGGAATTCGATTTACAACTATACCAAAATCTTAGATTTCTTGTTTTATCCACAGTAATTGTGTGCAGCAAAGACTAAGGGCCATGTATTCCGCTTCAATGGTGGACAATGCTACACTAGCTTGTTTTTTCAAAAACCATGATATTAATGAATTACGGATGAATTGGCATGTACCACTTGTGCTCAATTCCCAATTCTTTCGCACCAAAGTCCTAATGTGGGGATATGCTTAATGTACTGAAATATACTTTTTGCAGCATTAAAGTGTGAGACTTTAGGATTACTTTGAAAACGAGCACACATACGAATACTAAACATAATATCGGGTCTACTTGTAGTAAACTAAACCAAACAACCAATCATAGATCTATACAATCCATTATCAAAATCTTGTCTGTTTTCATGTTTATCAAGTTTAGTGGCAGACTCATAGGGGTGGTAGATGGTTTCAAGTTTTCAAAGTTAAACTTCTAATCATGTCATTTACGTATTTTACTTGGCTTATGTGTATTCCTTTACTAGTTTTGCTTGATTTGCAAGCAAAGAAAATAATTTAGTTCGCCTACCATAGACATCTCAAACTCAGATTTTATGCAAGTTTCAAATTTTTCCACTAACTTATGTCATGTATATCCAAAAACAATATCATTAACATAAATTTGAATAACAAGCAAATCTAATTTTTCTTTTTTTGAGAATAAAGTACATTCGATGGTTCCTCTTTTAAATCTATTTTCTAAAAGAAAAAGTAGAAAAGCGATCGTATCAAGCTCTAGGAGCTTGTTTTAAACCATATAATGATTTCTTTAGCTTATAAACATGATTAAAATATTTCATATCCACAAATCTTGGTGGTTGCTTTACATAAACTTCTTCTTGTATAAAACCATTTAAAAAATGCACTTTTTACATCCATTTGATAAAGTTTCAAATCATTTATGCAAGCAATAGAAAGTAATAATCATATAGCTCTAAACGTGCTACGGTCTGTAGCGTCCTGTCACGAATTCTAAGGTAATAACTGATACATCGCCATATTGCACTAAGGGATATACAATGCATCTGTACGAATCCCTGCACTTATCAAAATGACATAGTATTCGATTGCGGAAGCAAAATAAATCAACTCAAAACCCTAAATCGATAGTAAAATCCCCAAAACCATATATAGCCAAAATCAAGTCTTAATCCCTTAAACGACATCGTAAAGTAACTAAATATAAAATCCCTAAGCTATGTCGTCAAATGAAATAATAATAAAATAAAGCTTCTCTAGTCCTCGATCTTCAATATCCAATTAGTCCCTCTATGAGTCCCAGTGAGCCCACTCAGAATCTTCTCCAATCCATATATAATCGTACCCTGAATTGTCTGCAATAAAACATAATGAACGGCGTGAGTGACAAAAACGGCACTCAGTAGGTACTTTGCCCGCATCGGTCCTGTGAGATCATACATGCTAGGACAGTAGTGAACTTATGAATACGATGATACGAAAATAGACTGTCCATGTTTTCACAAATACGTATAATGGTAATAAACCTCAGAAAAATCAAACACATAGGCATGCAAAATGGGCGTGAAAGGCAATGTCACATACATGATACATGATATGCCTACGATCTTAGAAACATGCATCCTATCGTGCAATGCATGATCCTAGGACCTAACAGAACAGAGATGCCACTTACGGCTCGCATAACCTAATAGAACAGAATAAGCGACTTACGGCTTGCATAACCTAACCGAGAGACGTTTTCAGTGCGCCTTGACCACAGAGAGACGTTTACGGCATGCCTAACCTCAGAGAGACATTACGGCACTTCTAACCTAATGCAATGTCGTGATGCATGAATGCATAGAAATCACATACACTAACTTTCCTTTATTTTCCGTTTCCTTTTCTTTTCCTTTTTTTTCCTTTTCTTTTCCTTTTTTCCTTTACCTTCCTTTTCTTTTCCCTTCCTTTTCGTTTCTGTTTCCTCCCCCCATCATTCAGGTTCTCGTTCATTCCCCCTCTCTTTGCCAACACCCTCTTTCCCTTCCCCCTTCCTCTCGGCCCAACACCCCCTCCCCCCTTCGGCTCCTCCACCCCCTCACCTGATCCGCGGTCTCTCTCCCATTACCACCTCCCTCGGCCCTTCACACACACACATTCGCACACATCCTCTACACGGCAGCACGTGGCTATTGTAGGATCTGCAAGGCACCACTAGAAGGGGGGGGTTGAATAGATGGTGCAGAAAATATGGTTTTTAAAATTTCTTTAAACCTAACCAATTCAAGTTCTGAAAACAGATTCTGTTTTCAGGACCAGTTTTAAAACGTTTTTAAAACTAGGTTAGAGGTCTCCAAAAATTATGAAATTTTGAGAGAGCTTAGCCTCAGATGTTATGAGGGTCCCATAAAAATTTCAAATTAAAATTCAACCTTTAACCCCTTCAAAAACCGTTGGTACTCAGATTGTGCAAATCTGCCAGAAACGGTAGATGGTTTTGAAAAATTAATTTCTATTTGTGTGAACGTCCAAATGATCTGAAAATTTGACCACTAACTCTTTATATATTATATTTTAATGGGTTGAAAACAGTTTTGGAAAATTCTTTTGGGAAGTAGGTCAAATACAATCAAAGTCTCAACCTTTGCAAGTCTGAGAATCAGACTGCACTAGTCTCAGAACTTATGATGTTTGATTGACTTATACTTGTCCAAAAGGGTTGAAACTTGTGCCAAATTAACCCTAGAACCTGTAGGTATGTTTCTGGAAATTTTTGTAATTTTTGAAATTCGTTTTACTATTTTTACGAACGTGAACAAACGTATAAACAGTGCAGAAACTGAAAAATAAATGCAGAAAGTAAATTGCACCGAGATTTTTATACTGGTTCGGTTATAAACAACCTACTCCAGTCTTCAAGGAACACCTTCCTTGGTTCACACTATTCAAACACACAACACACCTTACCACAGGGTTGATAGAGTTACACCTTAACTCCAACCCTTTACAAACCTTGTATTGCTAGTACAATTTGCACGAACACCACCACCTTGCTAGAATGAAGATTGATCACACCTTGATCAATCTTTTACAAAGATGAATGAATGGTGGTTTATATGAAGCCTATTCAAGATTGAAAGATGTAAAGAACAATAGGCTTTTTACAAGAAAAGAGAAAGAAGGAAGATGTAGGAGAAGAAGAGCTTGGCAATTTGATCACTTTGGAATGCAATTCTTGTTCTTGTTTTTGTTTGCTCTCCTCTTCCTTCCTTATAGACTTTGCAGCCGTCCCCTATGCCTTTCTCCCCCTCTTGAAAATTTCCTTTTAAGTGCTTGAGAGAGTGTAAGACATCATGGTGACAATGCCTTGCTTACTTGGCATCATTCTATTGGATCATCATTTAGTCTTCGCTTACTTGGCACCTCTTTATTGGCTCAATGTTGTCATCAAGATGACATAGAAATAATCTGAAATAATCACTTAAATGTGCCAAAAAATCAACCATAAATTCATACCATAAATCAAAAATTTCATCATAAATTGTATGACCAAAAATTCTTCCCCTTTCATGCCTAAAAATCGGCCAAGACCCTCCTTGCCATGCTGAATTTTTCAGCATGTGCAACCTTCCATTTCCTTCAAAATAATACCCATTATTCTTTGATTTTTCACCATAAAAATTAATCAACAATACATGGTAAGTCTTGTTATCAATTGAGAAATGAATTTGGACACAAAGTAGGCTTAGAATTCGTCATCCCCCTTTGTACACATGCTGAAAAATTTTCAGTATGTGATATGTAGAATATCCCCTTTTATTTATTTAAATTACATTCAAAACATTACCATATCTTCTTCCAATTTGTCACCTAATAAAGATGATAAGATATGTCACATTAAACATGTAAAATTTGTTGGACCGTGCACCTGCAATAAACACCACTAGAGGGGGGTGAATAGTGGTTAGCGGAAATTACACTACAACTCTTTCTTAAAATTCCCTTTGAAAACAGAATCTGAAACCACCCTCAGATTCAGAACCCATTTTTCAAAATTCACAAATAATTGTACACAACTCCAAAAATTATGAAAATTTCCAGAATTTAACTTTAATGAGTTAACAAGACTCTATCCAAAATCAGACAACAATAAGATCGTTTGGCCCTTCAAATAAATAAAAGATTCAGATGGTCAATCTGGACAGAATTGGACAGAATGTTGCTGATTTGGCAAAACGTGTTTCTCTTTGAATACTCAACCAAAAAGGTTGATCTTTATATCAAAACACTCCTTAGGATGTGTAGATGAAGTTTCCAAAAGGCCTTGACCTTAACCAACTCTTGCAAAATACAGAATTTAAGTTTTCTCAAAACTGGTCAGATTGCATCCAGATTGGAGCAGTTATCTTGCAAAGACTGAAGACTAACTTTCCCTTGCTCAAATCAAGTGATTCTTGTTGAAAATGAAAGCTAACAGTCTGAAGTATAAACTCTACCAAAAATCATGAATTTTGAAAATGTTTAGCTATTTTTTCAAATTGTGAGAAGTTGTGTGAAAACTGCAGTCCAAAACGGGCAGAAAATAGAAATAAAGAAACAAGAGAAGAACACCGAGAATTTATCCTGGTTCGGTCAATGTGACCTACTCCAGTCCCAAGGAACACCTTTCCTTGGATTTCACTATCAAATGAACACCTTACAACAAGAGCCAAGCTTGATCCTTGGGTTATACACCAACCCTATTCAAGACTTGGATAATCACTTCTATGCAACTCTTGATTACAACACCTCTACCACCTATTGATGTAGCCTTATAAATTTGGCTAATCAATCATACAAATCCAACTCAAGAAGGTGTGTATAGTGTAGCTGGACAATAAAGAAAATTGGAACACCTTAGCTACACAAAGTATGAACGAAAATATGAGAAGAGAATAGCAAGACAACAATCTTCAATTTTTGCTTTCAAGTGTGTGTCTTCTCTTCTTCACCTTGCCTCCTATTTATAGTGTGAATAGATGGCATATTCTCTCCAAATTTTAGACCATGTGATGGCTGAGAATTTTGAATTAAAGCACCTCCATAATCATCTCCAACAACCTTGTCTCCATTAACTTCAAATTTGAAATTTCAAGTTGACAACTTTTGCCAACTAGCTTGCTTTTGGTTGTCTTCTTGTCTCCAACTCATAAAATGAGAAAAACATCATCTCCACATGTATAATCACGTTTTGGAGGCTGTGTATATGTATACCAACTCAGATTTTTGAGGAGAAATCAACAAATAATAGTTGACAAGGTTTTGTCAACATATAATATCAAAATTCCATTTCTCCTTGACATATTGTGATGAATCTTGCACCAAGGACACCTTGTAATCTCTGAAAGATGATGATTAGAACCTCCAATAACATATATATAAGAGTCTTCAGAGAAAAATAGAACGTGACATCGAATACCGTCACATATCCCGCCACCGTCGATAAAATCATCAAATGAGAGAATAAAATAGAAAACCACCAAATAATCTTCAAGAATATATTAAATGAACTCCAGAATGAATATAATAAGATACTCAAGAGATTCCTTGAGTAAAAATACCGAGACTGTCTTCGGGGGGTTAAAATGACCAAAATGCCCCTAGTGAGATAAAACTCCAGAAATGACCCGATGGTTAGAAATAATCACAATAACACCTTTGTCATGATAACCAAGATAATAATATGCACTTGAAATATTTTTCACCATATGATATTCCTACAAAACTTAAAATACCAATTTTGCCCTTTTTGGTAAGTTGTAGAAACTTCCAAGGCACGTTAGTCACAAGACAATAATAATCGCCAAAAACACATAATAAGCACATAATGAACATGTATAATTCATATACAGATGAAAAAAATCATTTTAACACATTTTAGAAAATTATTTCTAAAAATCCTAGACATCGATCGATGTGCAACAACCTGAGAGACCGATGTCAACTTTTTCAACTTTTAAACTTTTAATCACATATAACACCATGTGTGACATTTTTAAGTATTAACCACTTAAAATCATGACTTTGAAATTATCCAAACATATTTCTCAACATTCTCCCCCTTTTGGATGATTTTCAAAATAACCTAACATGATTTTAATGTCACAACTTATAACCAAAAGTTTAAACCAAATGTTTAACCAAAAGTTTAACCAAATGTTTTTCAACTATGTTTTCAACGTTTAAATAGTATGCTGCTCCCCCTCAACTCATACTCTCCCCCTTAACCTATGCTCCAAAATTTATACCAATAAAAACTTAGCATATGATTCAACATGACTTACCAACTAAAATCATGTTCTTATTCTATCTCCCCCTTTATTTTGCAAATCATGCAAAAGATAGAACTATTCAATGGTATCGTAGTCATCATTCCTAATTTGGCTCGTAAGTTTTCAAAAGTTGCTTGATTAAGGGGTTTGGTGAAGATGTCAGCGATTTGGTGATCAGTTCTTATATGGTTTATCACTATGTCCTCATTTTGAACATGATCGCGAAGAAAGTGGTATCGCACCTCAATGTGTTTGGCCTTAGAATGAAGGTACCGGATTCCGGGAAAGATTGATTGCACTTGTGCTATCGCAGAAAATTGGAATCTTATTCATTTTAATGCCAAAATCACTAAGTTGCTGTTTAAGCCAAAGTATTTGGGTAGTACATAAACTCAAAGCAATATACTCGGCTTCAGTGGTAGAAAGAGCTACACTAGCTTGCTTTTTAGAAAACCAAGAGATCAAATTGGTTCCTATAAATTGACATGTACGCTAGTGGATTTTTCTATCTAACCTGCAACCACCATAATCAGCATCACTATATGCGTGTAATTCCAACTTAGCGTTCTATCATACCACAATCCTAAGTGAGGTGTATGCTTAAGATCTAAAGATCTTTTCACTGCCTTGTAATGTGATACTTTAGGACAAGATGAAACCTAGCACACATACACACACTAAACATAATATCAGGTCTTGATGCAGTTAAGTATTAACAATGAGCCAATCATAGACCTATAAAGTGTGTCATCAAAAGGTTTACCATTTTCATCCTTATCAAGTTTGGTACTAACACTCATAGGCGTAGTTGTAGGTTTTCAACTCTTCAAAGCCAAACTTCTTAATCATATCATTGACATACTTAAGTTGGCTAATGTGAATTCCTTGAGGGGTTTGTTTGATTTTGAAGTCCTAAGAAATAATTCCACTCTCCTACCATTGACATTTCAAACTCTGACTTCATACATTCTTCGAAGTCTTTTACTAAAGTAGGGTTGGTTGAACCAAAGATTATATCATCTACGTATATTTGAACTATTAACAAATCATTACCTTTTCTTCTTAGGAATAATGTGTTGTCGATGGTCCCCCTTTGATAATTATTTGCAATAAGAAAGTTTGCAAATCTATCATACCAAGCTCTTGGAGCTTGTTTTAAACCATATAGAGCTTTCTTAAGCTTATAAACATGGTTCGGATTCTTCGGATCTTCGAATCCAGGAGGTTGTTTTACAATCACTTCTTCTTGGATGTATCCATTCAAGAACGCACTCTTGACATCCATTTGGAAGAGCTTATTTTGCTATACTTGCAAACGCAAGTAACAATCTAATGCTTTCTAGTCGTGCAACGGGTGCAAAGGTTTCTTCATAATCTATCCTTCTTGTTGATTATAACCTTGTGCGACTAGTCTAGCCTTATTCCTTGTAATATTTCCTTGTTCATCCATTTTATTCCTAAAAACTCATTTAGTTCCTATGATAGACTTGTCTTCAGGTTTAGGTACTAAGTCCCCACACGTTGTTCCTTGTGAATTGATTTAATTCCTCATGCATAGCATCTATCTAAGATATGTCACCTAAGGCTTCCTTTACATTCTTAGGTTCTAATTGTGAGATTAAGCTATGTCCTTCAAGTTGACTTATATTTCTACGTGTTTTAACCCCAACACTTGGATCCACAATGATTAGTTCTCTAGGGTGCCACCAATTCCTAGATTGATTAAGTTCACCCTCATCTTGTTCAAATATTTCATTAGTGTGAACGTTATCATATGTAATTGGATCATTAGTTGTATCTTCTAATTGCAGAGTCTCTTGATTTATTTCATCTAAGGGTTCATGTTTGTCTTGTTCAGGGGGGAGTTTAGTTCTAGATGATCAAGTACAGGCTCAAGTAATACATCATCATCAACATATTTTCAATATTTGTTTCTTGTTTATGTTGATGTTTATCACTAACTTCAAAGCATGCATTTTCATTGAATTTCACATGTATGGATTCAATTATTTTTCTTGATGCAGGATTATAACACCTATATGCTCTTGAGTTAGTTGAATACCCAACAAATATGCATTCAATAGACTTTTGTTCAAATTTATCTAGATTATCCTTAGTGTTCAGCACAAAACATTTACATCCGAATACTTTAAGATAATCTATCTTAGGTTGTCTATTGTTTAGCAATTCATAAGGCGTTTTATTTAATTTCTTTCTAATAGTGAGCCTATTTATAATATTGCATGCACAACTAACAGCTTCAGCCATAAATATTTAGGTATTTATTTTCACACAGCATTGTCCTAGCAACTTCTTGAATTGTTCTATTTTTACGTTCAACAACTCCATTGAGTTGTGGTGTTCTAGGTGGTGAGAATTCATGTTTTATTCCATATAGTTCGCAAAATTTTATTACGTCTTTGTTTTTAAATTCTCCACCTCTATCGCTTCTAATTCTTTTAACATTTTTCTTCATAAATGTTTTCAAGTTGCTTAATAAGAGTTTTGATTGCTAATGGAGCATCGTCTTTGTGTGTTAAGAACAACGTCCATGTGTAGCGTGAGTAATCATCTACTATGACACACACATAGTAGTGTACACCTAGACTTCTTGTCCTACTTGGACCAAATAAGTCTAAATGAAGCAATTCTAGTACATGACTAGTACTCACTTCATGTTTCGGTTTTAAGGTTTCTTTAATGTGTTTTCCCTTAATACATGTTTCACACATTTGAAAATTATCTAAGTCTAACTTAGGCATTCCTCTAATTAAATTCTTCTTAGACAATTTCTTAATAGTTGAAATTGCTATATGGCCTAATCTTCTATGCCATAAATTTACATCTAAGTCATGTGATATTAGACACTTAACCTTAGCATCTAACATGTTATCTAAGGTAAGAGTATAAATATTTCCATCTCTATTTCCTTTTAAAACCGTTTCTCCTTTTTCATTTATTATATCACAAGAATTGGGAAGAAAGGAGACATTATAACCACAATCTATAAGTTGAGAAATACTAAGTAAATTATAAGATAGATTGCTTACTAATAACACATTTCGTATTTGAAATGTGTTAGGGTCCCCAATTGTTCCTTTTCCAACAACTTGTCCTTTGTTGTTGTCACCGAATGTTACTTTTCCTCCATCCTTGATGTGTTCCAATTCGATGAATAGTTTGGGGTTCCCTGTCATATGCCTCAAACATCCACTATCTAAAAACCATTTGGTTTTTAGATTCTTTGACTTTGCCTCCTTCTTGCATTCCTTGCGTTTATCCTACAATGGAGACAAAGTTTTAGGTACCCTTTATTTGGGTCCTTGAATGTTAGGGGCACTATTCTTGTTTAGATATCCCTTAGGTATCCAAACTTGAATATACCTTCTAGGCACATTTTTAGCATTGTTATAATTTGGAAAATAAGAAGAATTAGCATATACATGATTATTCCACAGAAGTGAAGATTCATTGTTATACATGTTGTGCCATGGTTGATAATCATTATAGGATGGCCAAGATTTATGATGGGTATAAGGCATGTGAATTTGTTTCTTATATGGCGCTATATAAGTGTGTTTGTAGGCATTTCTATAAGACTTATAAGAGTGTTGCCTATACTTAGGTTCATAATAAGTTGTATGCATTTTATTCGGTCTAGTTGCATTTGTATACATGTAGGCATAATTTATATGTTGTCTAGATGCAAAGTTGGCCTAGATGTATGTTTATTCGTGTGTACTTTTATGGGTGTATGTTGCATTTTTGCCTTGATATAAGTAGACGAAGGTGTAGAAGCAGGCAAAGTTGATTTTGTTGTATTATATGGTAACTTTGTACTAGATGAAACAAACTTAGTCTTTTATTACTTTTTCATTTTCTTCTTTATAGCCTAAGCCGGTTTTATCATTACCATACTTTTGTGATGAGATAAGTGTATCTAACATATTTGCACCCGATTTAAATTGCTCTAACATTTTTTCTAAGTTAAGTTTAGACGACTTAAGTTGTGTTATTTCATGTTCACAACTTTCTATCTTAGATTTTAACATCTTATTTTCCATTTTTATCTTATGTTCATCTTTCCTATATAATTCAATTTTATTCTCTAAAGAATCAAGAGTATTAGTAGACTCTTGTTTAAGAGATTCTAGTTGATCGGAAAATTCTAAGTTGGACGTCTTCAACTTGTCATTTTCTTCAACTAGTTTCTTCTTTTCTTTAGAGAGCTTCTTACAGTGAGCATGCATTCTTAGGAATTCTTCATACATTTCATCAAGTGTCATGTCACTATCAGAATCACTATCAGAAGAAGAACATACCTCGTTGGATACGAAGCAGACTTGAGCTTCCTCAGTTTCGGATTCTGAGTCGGATGAGTCGCTCCATGTGCTCACCTTCATTGCTCGTTTCTCTTTTCTTGCCTTAGACTCCTTTGTCTTGTCGTTTGAGCCTCCTTGTCCTTGGCTTGTTTATTATTGTTGTTGCTATTATTATTTTTCTTCGTGGGACAGTCGTATGAAATATGTCCTTTTTGACCGCATTCATAACACTTTAATTCTTTATTATTCCATTTGTTTATGTTATTCTTCCTAGGTTGAGAAGAAGAAGAAGAAGAATTACGTAGTCTATTCCTATTTGGACGTTTGAAAAATTTTCTTAGTTTTCTAGCTATCAATATCAACTCATCGTCTAATTCAGTATCACTATTACTATATCGTTACTAGCATGTGTTTCGGTTGTTTTGAAAGCTATTGACTTACCGGATGACTTAGACGATTCAGACTTTCGTTGGTTTAATTTAACCTCATAAACTTTAAGAGACCCGATCAATTCATCCATCTTAGTGATTGACTTTGTCTCCTCGATTGCAGTCACCTTTGGATCCTATTCAGCAGGGAGGCTTCGTAACACCTTTTGAACCTTTTCACTGTTCGAAAATGACTTTCCTAAAGCTTCAAGGGCATTGAAAATATTAGTAATCCTCAAATCCATTGATGTTATGGATTCGTTTGACAACATTTTGAAAGTCTCTAATTCAGTCATAAGCATGTTTATTTTTGACTCTTTAACACCACTAGTACCTTCATGCTTTAATACAAGTGATTTCCACATGTCGTGTGCGCTTGTGCAATTTGACACATATCCTGCTTCAGAAGTTGTAGGTCCATTCAAAGTAATTGCATAGCTTTAGCATTCATGGACATTTTCTTTTTATCATCTGATGACCATTCACTTTTACATTTTTCAACCTCTTGAGTTACTTCACTAACTTGTGTAACTTTCGTTGGAATGTACGGCCCATCTTCAACTATAGACCATAAATCGATGTCTATAGCCATTAAGAATAGCCTCATCCTTAGTTTCCAATGAACAAAATTATTGCCATCAAAAAGAGGAGGGCGTTGTGTAGACATACCTTCCAACTCACCTTTGTGAGAAACAATAGCCATAGTATGTACCTTGGATTTGAGACGAGCAGTATATAATGAATCGTTGTTTCTTGGCCTTGTATTGTTCGTATGGTGTTGAATCTTGCTTCTTTTTAGTGGTGTTGGTCTGGCTCTGATACCAAATGTTGGACCGTGCACCTGCAATAAACACCACTAGAGGGGGGGTGAATAGTGGTTAGCGGAAATTACACTACAACCCTTTGTTAAAATCCCCTTTGAAAACAGAATCTGAAACCACCTCAGATTCAGAACCCGTTTTTCAAAAATTTACAAATAATTGTACACAACTCCAAAAATTATGAAAATTTCCAGAATTTAACTTTAATGAGCTAACAAGACTCTATCCAAAAATCAGACAACAATAAGATCGTTTGGCCCTTCAAATAAATAAAAAGATTCAGATGGTCAATCTGGACAGAATTGGACAGAATGTTGCTGATTTGGCAAAACGTGTTTCTCTTTGAATACTCAACCAAAAAGGTTGATCTTTATATCAAAACACTCCTTAGGATGTGTAGATGAAGTTTCCAAAAGGCCTTGACCTTAACCAACTCTTGAAAAATACAGAATTTAAGTTTTCTCAAAACTGGTCAGATTGCATCCAGATTAGAGCAGTTATCTTGCAAAGACTGAAAGACTAACTTTCCCTTGCTCAAATCAAGTGATTCTTGTTGCAAATGAAAGCTAACAGTCTGAAGTATAACTCTACCAAAAATCATGAATTTTGAAAATGTTTAGCTATTTTTTCAAATTGTGAGAAGTTGTGTGAAAACTGCAGTCAAAAACGGGCAGAAAATAGAAATAAAGAAACAAGAGAAGAACACCGAGAATTTATCCTGGTTCGGTCAATGTGACCTACTCCAGTCCCAAGGAACACCTTTCCTTGGATTTCACTATCAAATGAACACCTTACAACAAGAGCCAAGCTTGATCCTTGGGTTATACACCAAACCTATTCAAGACTTGGATAATCACTTCTATGCAACTCTTGATTACAACACCTCTACCACCTATTGATGTAGCCTTATAAATTTGGCTAATCAATCATACAAATCCAACTCAAGAAGGTGTGTATAGTGTAGTTGGACAATAAAGAAAATTGGAACACCTTAGCTACACAAAGTATGAACGGAAATATGAGAAGAGAATAGCAAGACAACAATCTTCAATTTTTGCTTTCAAGTGTGTGTCTTCTCTTCTTCACCTTGCCTTCTATTTATAGTGTGAATAGATGGCATATTCTCTCCAACTTTTAGACCATGTGATGGCTGAGAATTTTGAATTAAAGCACCTCCATAATCATCTCCAACAACCTTGTCTCCATTAACTTCAAATTTGAAATTTCAAGTTGACAACTTTTGCCAACTAGCTTGCTTTTGGTTTGTCTTCTTGTCTCCAACTCATAAAATGAGAAAAACATCATCTCCACCTGTATAATCACGTTTTGGAGGCTGTGTATATGTATACCAACTCAGATTTTTGAGGAGAAATCAACAAATAATAGTTGACAAGGTTATGTCAACATATAATATCAAAATTCCCATTTCTCCTTGACATATTGTGATGAATCTTGCACCAAGGACACCTTGTAATCTCTGAAAGATGATGATTAAGAACCTCCAATAACATATATATAAGAGTCTTCAAGAGAAAATAGAACGTGACATCGAATACCGTCACATATCCCGCCACCGTCGATAAAATCATCAAATGAGAGAATAAAATAGAAAACCACCAAATAATCTTCAAGAATATATTAAATGAACTCCAGAATGAATATAATAAGATACTCAAGAGATTCCTTGAGTAAAAATACCGAGACTGTCTTCGGGGGTAAAATGACCAAAATGCCCCTAGTGAGATAAAACTCCAGAAATGACCCCGATGGTTAGAAATAATCACAATACCACCTTTGTCATGATAACCAAGATAATAATATGCACTTGAAATATTTTTCACCATATGATATTCCTACAAAACTTAAAATACCAATTTTGCCCTTTTTGGTAAGTTGTAGAAACTTCCAAGGCACGTTAGTCATAAGACAATAATAATCACCAAAAACACATAATAAGCACATAATGAACATGTATAATTCATATACAAATGAAAAAATCATTTTAACACATTTTAGAAAATTATTTCTAAAAACCCTAGACATCGATCGATGTGCAACAACCTGAGAGACCGATGTCAACTTTTTCAACTTTTAAACTTTTAATCACATATAACACCATGTGTGACATTTTTAAGTATTAACCACTTAAAATCATGACTTTGAAAATTATCCAAACATATTTCTCAACAAAATTCGGCCATGATAATGTTAGTGTGCTGAAATTTTCAGCATGTGACATAAGAGAGATATATGTTGAATACTTACCTTTTGTAGCTTCTCTCTTTGATTCATCAACATTGTATGATTGATCCTTGACCAATCAATATGCCAAAAAGGCTCCACATGTGCTCCATCTCAGCTGTATGTGCGTTGGAAGATGTATATACATGTGCTGAAATTTATTTTTGTTAACTTTGTAAAATAGTGCACATTTAATAATACACACATGTAATATTCCAATCAGCCCTTAATTTAATTTTCTAGAACACTTTAAGATGTATATCATATGTAAAAAGTGTCTAGATACGTGTCACATGATGTTCAAGAAAAACGTTCCATGTTATGTGCGTAGAAAACCGAATTTTCGATATTTATCGATTACCCGATTTTTCTCTAATTTAAATTCCAACTTTTGCACATGTTATATATATTATGTTATACATAATATATATAATATACACTTTAAATCTCAGCACTTGGCTGGTTTAAAGTGGTACCATTAACATGTGACAAAATTAAAATTGGAATCTTCACATTTTGGCCTAAATGTGGGATGATTTGTGTGTGCCAACATGGAAAGTATTTTGGCTGATCATACCATGTGTAGCACGAAATTTTCATCAATTTTTGATGTATATGGGCTGGCCATTTATTTATGGCAAGTACGTGACACGTTGGCGAAGTTTCGGTATTCGCCCGATACGACAAATTTCGGTTTAGAACCTTTTATCGTGTCGTATTTAATTTGTCATCACCATATCTTATATCATATGATATAAGACCTAAATGTACTCATAAATATGAGTTAAGTATAGTGGTGTGACGTTAACGTACGTACGTAGAATATATAACGTGTCGGTAGTACGTTGGAATACATGTGTATCTGCCTTTTTCAAAAAATCTGAAAATATATACATTTATATATGTATAGGCGTGTGTATATATTAATGAGGAGAGGAGGAGAAAACTTTCCTTCCTTAGCCTTGTTGCCTTTGTGCCTTTTCCAAATGAATCTTCCTTTAATGAACTACTTAGTTTATTAAACTAAGTACTTCACTTAATGAACTAATTTAGTTCATTAATGGTGGCACCTGAAAATAGCATAAACACAACAAATTTTTGCCATATGATGTAAGCTTTAATGCTTCATGGCTCGTTAGTACGGCAACATAATATATAAGCTAAATAAGGCAAGTAATGGCAAGTTATCATGCACACATGTACACATTTATGCACGTTTATATATATATATATATATATATATATATATATATATGCATTCAAATTTCTTATTTTGAAATCACTCAAACCCTCTTATTTCTACAATCTCCCCCTTTTGATGATTTTCAAAATAACTTGTATACATGATTTAAATGCTATCTCTCCCCCTTGAACTATGCATAGATTTGAAATTTGAATTTCGAATTTCAAATCCGGCTCCCCTTGATTTGTGCAATTAAAATCAATTAAGATCAATCAGTGTCTCTCTCTCCCTTAAATCATGCTTCTCTCTCCCCCTTTATTTTAGAAAGTTAATCAAAAGATTCCTGTCAAAAAGGAAAGTAAAGCAAATAATATCACATCAAATCACATCAACGGGAATCATGCCTAATTTAGAACGAAGAGATTCATATGTGGCTTGATTTAAGGCCTTTGTAAATATATCCGCTACTTGTGATTCAGTGCGTATGTGATCTATGACAATATTACCATTGTTAATGTGATCACGAAGAAAGTGATAGCGAACTTCTATATGCTTAGCCTTAGAGTGTAACACGGGGTTCTTAGACAAATTTATTGCACTCATACTATCATAATATATAGGAATTTTATTTACGGTAATTCCAAAATCCGAAAGTTGTTGTTTTATCCACAACAACTGTGTGCAACAAAGGCTAAGAGCCATGTACTCAGCCTCTGTAGTGGACAAAGCAACACTTGCTTGCTTTTTGGAAAACCATGAAATAAGGGAATTTCCTATAAATTGGCAAGTTCCGCTCGTGCTTTTTCTATCTATTTTGCAGCCACCATAATCTGCATCAGTGTAAGCATGTAAGTCAACTGTAGAATTCTTATCATACCAAATACCTAAGGTGGGCGTGTGCTTAATATAACGGAATATTCTTTTTACCGCATTTAAGTGTGACACCTTGGGTTGACTTTGAAAACGAGCACACATGCATACACTAAACATGATGTCAGGCCTACTAGCAGTTAAATATAGTAAAGAACCTATCATAGATCGATATAATCCATTATCAACGTCTTTACCATGTTCGTCTTTGTCTAATTTAGTAGTGACACTCAAAGGCGTGGGGGAGGGTTTCAAATTTTCAAAATTGAACTTTTTGATCATGTCATTTACATACTTAGCTTGGCTTATATGAATTCCTTTACTCGTTTTCTTAATTTGCAAGCCAAGAAAATAATTGAGTTCACCAACCATAGACATTTCAAATTCAGCTTTCATACAATTTTCAAAATCTTTAACGAGTCTATGTGAGATAGATCCGAAAATAATGTCATCTACGTAGATTTGAATAATAAGTAAATCTGATTTTTCTTGTTTCAAAAATAGTGTACTATCTATAGTACCGCGTTTAAAATTATTTTCGAAAAGGAAAGTAGCAAAACGATCATACCATGCTCTTGGCGCTTGCTTTAGGCCATATAGTGCCTTCTTTAGTTTGTACACGTGATCTGGATGTTTCAAATCTTCAAAACCGGGTGGTTGCTTCACGTATACTTCTTCTTGTATGAATCCGTTTAGAAACGCACTTTTGACGTCCATTTGATACAATTTAAAATCTTTCATGCAAGCAATAGCAAGTAAGAGTCATATAGCTTCTAAACGTGCTACGGGTGCAAATGTTTCATCGTAGTCTATTCCTTCTTCTTGATTATATCCTTGAGCTACGAGTCTTGCGACCTTTCCTTCTTCATTCATTTTATTCCTAAATACCCACTTTGTGCCTATTATAGTCTTATTTTGTGGTCGTGGCACTAAATCCCATACATCATTTCTAACGAATTGATTAAGTTCGTCATGCATAGCATCAAACCAAGATGAATCACTCAAAGCATCATGCACAATTTTGGGCTCAATTTCAGAAATCATAGCATGAAATTCATTTATTTCATCCGAAGTGATTCTTCTACGTGGTCGCACACCGTGAGTGATGTTGCCTATGATGAGGTCATGTGGGTGATCTCTATGCCATCTTGGTTGATTATTTTCTAAGTTATCATGTATTTCTATATGATCTTGCATTTCTAGTGTCTCATTCATATCATGCATATCAAAAGAATCATTATCTTCATTCAAAACGGGTTTCAATTCAAAATCATCATCATATTCCTTATCTTTATCAATCTCACCAAATTCATTGAATTTAACATGAATAGATTCTATGATTTGTCTAGTGAGAGGATCATAACATTTATATGCCTTTGAGTTTATAGAATATCCAACAAAAATGTACTCAATTGATTTGGATTCAAATTTATCTAAATTATCTTTTGTATTTAAGACAAAGCATTTACATCCAAACACACGAAAATAGTCAATCTTAGGCATGCGATCATTCAAGATTTCGTAAGGCGTCTTGTTTATTTTCTTTCTTATAGATAGGCGATTTACAATATAGCATGCACAATTTACGGCTTCCGCCCACAGAAATCTAGGCAATTTATTTTCGCAAAGCATGGTTCTAGCGATTTCTTGTAATGTGCGATTCTTTCTTTCTACTACTCCATTTAATTGTGGAGTTCTAGGTGGCGAAAACTCATGTTTAATTCCTTTTTCTTCGCAAAACGAAATCATCTCTTTATTTTTAAACTCACCGCCTCTATCGCTTCTTATTCTTTTCACATTTACACCGTATTTATTTTCAAGTTGTTTAATTAATTTAGCAATCTCTACGGCGCTATCATCCTTATGTGCAAGAAATAAAATCCAAGTATAACGAGAAAAGTCATCAACAATCACGCATGCATAGTGACGCCCACCAAGGCTTGTAGTGCGACTAGGACCAAACAAATCGATATGCAATAGTTCTAATATTCTAGTCGTGCTTATTTCATTTTTCGTCTTAAGTGACTCATGTGTTTGTTTGCCTTTTATGCAAGATTCACACAACTGAAAGTTGTCTAAATCAAGCGTAGGCAATCCCCGTACTAGGTTCTTTCGTTGTAGTTTTTCTAGTGTGGAAATGCCAATGTGTCCTAAACGTCTATGCCATAAATTCACATTGGGTTCATTTGACATAAAACACTTAACTTTAGCGTCTACTACATCATCCATAGATAGCGTAAAAATATTGCCTTCTCGTTTTCCTTTTAAAACGGTTTCTCCATTTTTATCTATTATGTTGCAATAAGGATGAGTAAAGCACACATTGAAACCATTGTCAACAAATTGAGAAATACTAAGAAGAATGTAGGATAAGTTGCTTACCACAAATACATTGGAGATTTGAAGTGTATTCGGATTGCCAATCATACCTTTTCCAATGATCTTGCCTTCATTGTTGTCTCCAAAGGTCACGGATCCGCCTTTTGTGACCTTCTTTAATTTGGAGAACAGGCTCGGGTCACCCGTCATGTGCCTCGAGCAACCACTGTCAAGGAACCACTTTATTGATGTGTCTTTCGATGAGTGGTCTCCCTGCAATGTGAAAAGGTGATTTAGGTACCCTTTTAATTTTGGGTCCTTTCGAGTTAGTTAATCACCTTTTGGTAAAGGTACCTTTTGGTACCCATACTTGGGTGATCCTTCTCGGTCTATCAAATGGCAAGAATGTAGATGAAGGTGCGATATAATATCCATGTGGTGCATGTACTTTGGGTCTTTGCCAAAGGACTCCTCTATACTCATTGAATGAAGGACGCTTTTGATATGTCCTTGTGTGTGTGTGCATAGTGCGTGGATGATATGTATTTCGTGTATGCATTGTTCTTCTCTTTTCATATCTGTATGGTACAACGTTATATTTCACATGATATGATGGAGTGGGGCGTGAGGAAGGGGGCACTTTTTGCGTCATCTTAGATGCCACTTGCGGCTTAGGAGTGTCTACTTTCTTAGATACAACAAACTTGGTTGGTTTGGTTGATACTTCGTTAGTATCAACGTATCCCAATCCAGTTTTGTCACTGTCATGCTTTTGTGATAATATGATGCGATGCAGCATGTTTGACCCTGTATCAAATTGTTTCATCATTTTCTCTAAATCTGTATTCCTTGATTTCAAATTTGAAATCTCGGATTTCATTTCATTATTTTGAGTAGTTAATGATGAAATCTCGGTTTTTAATGCAGTGATGACACATGAAGACTCTTTCTTTGAATCGCTTAATTGAGCGACAAGATTCTCGTTAGAAGATTCTAACAGTTTCTTGTCTTCAATTAAACGTTTCTTTTCTTTAGCGAGAGTCTTAGTAAATTTATGCAATTCAAGATATTGACTAAAAAGATCATCATAAGAAGGTTCAGAGTCAGAGTCAGAATCAGATGATACCTCATTAGATGCCTTTGAAGCAAAGCAAACTTGAGCGGTCTCCTCTTCGGTCTCAGTTTCAGAATCTGATGAGTCACTCCAGGTGGAGGCCTTTAGTGCACGTTTCCTTTGTTTAGGATCTGAGACGAGTCTATTTTTGTTCCGCTCCTTGTCAGGGTACTTATTAGTTTGCTTTTCTTTGTTTGGGCAGTCATATGATAAGTGTCCGAGTTTGCCGCATTCATAACATTTATTGTCTTTATCATTTGATTTGTTTTTATTTCTCTTAGATGTAGTGCCCTTGTTTTTATTTCTAAATGACTTTCTCATGAATCTTCTTAGTCCTTTAGCCAATAGGATTAAGTCATCATTATCCGATTCGGAATCACTATCATCTACGTGATCGGAGGGAGGGGAGACGTATTCATTTGATTTAAAAGCAATGGTTTTACCTTGTTTAGATGATTCCGATTTCCGAATAGTAAGTTTGTTTTCATAGACTTTGAGTGAGCCAATTAGTTCTTCCATCTTTATTGATTTAGTCTCCTTGCTTTCCTCTATCGCAGTCACTTTAGGATCCCATTCAGAAGGAAGGCTTCGTAGGACTTTCTGTACCTTTTCCTGCGTAGTAAAAGCCTTACCAAGAGACTCAAGAGAGTTGTAGATGTTAGTCAAACGAAGATCCATATCTACAATAGACTCATTAGGCAACAATTTAAAGGACTCGAGAGTGGACATAAGCATATTAATTTTTGACTCTTTTACTTGACTCGTGCCTTCGTGTTTCATTTCTAGTATCCTCCACATTTCTTGTGCACTCGAACAGTTTGACACATAACTAGACTCACTTTTTCTTAGTCCGTTTAAAAGCAATTGCATAGCCCTAGCATTCATACTAAGTTTCTCTTTATCATCACTCGTATATTCTTGTCTAGCTTTAATAACTTCTAAAGTAACCCCATCTACAGTGGATACATTAGATGGGACATAAGGACCATCTTCAATTATTGACCAAAGGTCTATATCTATAGCCATAAGAAAAAGCTTCATCCTAAGTTTCCACTGAATAAACGACTCACCGTCAAAAAGTGGAGGCCTTTGGCTCGACATACCTTCTTGCTCGGTTTTGAGATTTGTGGATGCCATCTCACTGAATCGTTGGATTCCTTGAAGTGACTATTCCTGCGCTCTGATACCAATTGTAGGATCTGCAAGGCACCACTAGAGGGGGGGGGGTTGAATAGATGGTGCGGAAAATATGGTTTTTAAAATTTCTTTAAACCTAACCAATTCAAGTTCTGAAAACAGATTCTGTTTTCAGGACCAGTTTTAAAACGTTTTTAAAACTAGGTTAGAGGTCTCCAAAAATTATGAACTTTTGAGAGAACTTAGCCTCAGATGTTATGAGGGTCCCCTAAAAATTTCAAATTAAAATTCAACATTTAACCCCTTCAAAAACCGTTGGTACTTAGATTGTGCAAATCTGCCAGAAACGGTAGATGGTTTTGAAAAATTAATTCCTATTTGTGTGAACGTCCAAATGATCTGAAAATTTGAGCACTAACTCTTTATATATTATATTTTAATGGGTTGAAACAGTTTTGGAAAATTCTTTTGGGAAGTAGGTCAAATACAATCAAAGTCTCAACCTTTGCAAGTCTGAGAATCAGACTGCACTAGTCTCAGAACTTTTGATGTTTGATTGACTTATACTTGTCCAAAAGGGTTGAAACTTGTGCCAAATTAACCCTAGAACGTGCAGGTATGTTTCTGGAAATTTTTGTAATTTTTGAAATTCGTTTACTATTTTGACGAACGTGAACAAAACGTATAAACAGTGCAGAAACTGAAAAGTAAATGCTGAAAGTAAATTGCACCGAGATTTTTATACTGGTTCGGTTATAAACAACCTACTCCAGTCTTCAAGGAACACCTTCCTTGGTTCACACTATTCACACACACAACACACCTTACCACAGGGTTGATAGAGTTACACCTTAACTCCAACCCTTTACAAACCTTGTATTGCTAGTACAATTTGCACGAACACCACCACCTTGCTAGAATGAAGATTGATCACACCTTGATCAACCTTTTACAAAGATGAATGAATGGTGGTTTATATGAAGCCTATTCAAGATTGAAAGATGTAAAGAACAATAGGCTTTTTACAAGAAAAGAGAAAGAAGGAAGATGTAGGAGAAGAAGAGCTTGGCAATTTGATCACTTTGGAATGCAATTCTTGTTCTTGTTTTTGTTTGCTCTCCTCTTCCTTCCTTATAGACTTTGCAGCCGTCCCCTATGCCTTTCTCCCCCTCTTGAAAATTTCCTTTTAAGTGCTTGAGAGAGTGTAAGACATCATGGTGACAATGCCTTGCTTACTTGGCATCATTCTATTGGATCATCATTTAGTCTTCGCTTACTTGGCACCTCTTTATTGGCTCAATGTTGTCATCAAGATGACATGGAAATAATCTGAAATAATCACTTAAAATGTGCCAAAAAATCAACCATAAATTCATACCATAAATCAAAATTTTCATCATAAATTGTATGACCAAAAATTCTTCCCCTTTCATGCCTAAAAATCGGCCAAGACCCTCCTTGCCATGCTGAATTTTTCAGCATGTGCAACCTTCCATTTCCTTCAAAATAATACCCATTATTCTTTGATTTTTCACCATAAAAATGAATCAACAATACATGGTAAGTCTTGCTATCAATTTAGAAATGAATTTGGACACAAAGTAGGCTTAGAATTCGTCCATCCCCCTTTGTACACATGCTGAAAAATTTTCAGTATGTGATATGTAGAATATCACCTTTTATTTATTTAAATTACATTCAAAGCATTATCATATCTTCTTTCAATTTGTCACCTAATAAAAGATGATAAGATATGTCACATTAAACATGTAAAATTTGGCCATGATAATGTTAGTGTGCTGAAATTTTCAGCATGTGACATAAGAGAGATATATGCTGAATACTTACCTTTTGTAGCTTCTCTCTTTGATTCATCAACATTGTATGATTGATATTTGACCAATCAATATGCCAACAAGGCTCCACATGTGCTCCATCTCAGCTGTATGTGCGTTGGAAGATGTATATACATGTGCTGAAATTTATTTTTGTTAACTTTGTAAAATAGTGCACATTTAATAATACACACATGTAATATTCCATTCAGCCCTTAATTTAATTTTCTAGAACACTTTAAGATGTATATCATATGTAAAAAGTGTCTAGATACGTGTCACATGATGTTCAAGAAAAAACGTTCCATGTTATGTGCGTAGAAAACCGAATATTCGATATTTATCGATTACCCGATTTTTCTCTAATTTAAATTCCAACTTTTGCACATGTTATATATATTATGTTAAACATAATATATATAATATACACTTTAAATCTCAGCACTTGGCTGGTTTAAAGTGGTACCATTAACATGTGACAAAATTAAAATTGGAATCTTCACATTTTGGCCTAAATGTGGGATGATTTGTGTGTGCCAACATGGAAAGTATTTTGGCTGATCATACCATGTGTAGCACGAAATTTTCATCAATTTTTGATGTATATGGGCTGTCCATTTATTTATGGCAAGTACGTGGCACGTTGGCGAAGTTTCGGTATTCGCCCGATACGACAAATTTCGGTTTAGAACCTTTTATCGTGTCGTATTTAATTTTCCATCACCATATCTTATATCATATGATATAAGACCTGAATGTACTCATAAATATGAGTTAAGTATAGTGGTGTGACGTTAATGTACGTACGTAGAATATATAACGTGTCGGTAGTACGTTGGAATACATGTGTATGTGCCTTTTTCAAAAAATCTGAAAATATATACATTTATATATGTATAGGCGTGTGTATATATTAATGAGGAGAGGAGGAGAAAACTTTCCTTCCTTAGCCTTGTTGCCTTTGTGCCTTTTCCAAATGAATCTTCCTTTAATGAACTACTTAGTTTATTAAACTAAGTACTTCACTTAATGAACTAATTTAGTTCATTAATGGTGGCACCTGAAAATAGCATAAACACAACAAATGTTTGCCATATGATGTAAGCTTTAATGCTTCATGGGTCGTTAGTACGGCAACATAATATATAAGCTAAATAAGGCAAGTAATGGCAAGTTATCATGCACACATGTACACATTTATGCACGTTTATATATATATATATGCATTCAAATTTCTTATTTTGAAATCACTCAAACCCTCTTATTTCTACAGCTATACCCACCACCACCGGCCACACGTCGCCACCACCAACACCCTTCTAATCGATTTCTTCGTCATATATACATAAAATATACAATCTTTTTCAAGTTGATCATACGAAAGATACCATCATACATATATATACATATGGCGTCACATATACGGATAAAATTCATCACATATTCATATAATCAAATAATGAAAAGATCTATACAATCATAAATACTTATGCACAATCTCGGTTTCATATAGAAATTAAAGACTATATAGTTTATATTCAAAGGATGTTAAGGGGGCACCTATCTAGCAATTAAAGTCTATTCCTACGTATTGGGAAGGCTTGAATGAGACTGTTGGTGCTCCTCCCTCTTTCTCCCTAGCCGGCAGCATTGCAGCCTTTGGAAGCAAGAATCTTTTTTTTTCTGAAAGGAGCGGCTGAATTCGTTTGATGGGGAGGGAGGAATCAACCTAATTAAATAGAAATTTTATTAGGGTTTAGGAGAAATTTCCTAATCAAATTAGGTTTAGTAATTAATTAGCCTAAATACCATTTTTACTCTTGTTAAAAAATAGGATATCACATTCTTCCCACTTACAAAAAGTTTCGTATTTGAAGCTTGTGCGTTACGTAATCAATAACTTAGTATAGTCCTACATAATTCATTTACCTAGATCATGATCAAACTTAGTATCCCTTGCGTATTCCGATATGTTACCTATTTCACTTTCTCGATACATGCCTAAGTCCTCTATTCATTCAGTGTGTTATACTGGCTTCATAACTTAATCCTTGGTCTATATCGTACTTATCTTTTCTATCATGAGCAACCCTCTAAAATTGGTTCCTAGGTGTAGTACAATCTTTAACTTAATGCCTTGTTCATAAGACTCATCCCTGAAGCGTATGTATTTCTCAAAATATTTTGTACTTTAGTACGATTTAATTAGTCATCACTAGCATCTCATAAGATGATCTAGTCCTTATAGGGTTCCATCCTTACTTAATTCTCTATAATTAGTGCTTACAAACTTTCACTTATACCACTTGACGAGTATCATTCAACTTATTGCAATCTACAATGCCAGATTCTCAAACTTATCACATATGATTCATCCCCTAGATAATTAACCATACTAACATCCTTTGTGTATGCCAATATGGTAAATGTTACCCTTCCTTAATACAACCAAGTCCTCAAAATCATTTCTTATATACTTACGAACTAGCTCTATGATAATACTCTTAATTCCTTAGAGATATCGTTAGCAGTCTAGTATACAAAATATGTGTATGGGCATATTTTTCTTCAGGTTGAAAATTAGCTTACATAGCTATGATTTTGAATATAGCTTTAACTATTGAAAATACTAAACCCTCTAATTTTTGTAAACACAAAACTCAAAGTATCATAGATTTGTTTTTGCAATGCGATATCTCAAATGACCATTTTAAAAACGATGATAAAAATTGTTTGTAAGGCATTTTGATAAAATTACGTCAAAACAGGTGAAAACTTAATAATTTAAGGTTTTATGAAACGATTTGACTATGGTACATTCCATTTTAAAAAACAGGTATATATCTTGAAAGCTACTTTTTTCCACAAAGTTAAGTAAGTTCATCGCAAGCGGATAAATAACTTTGAAAACATTTAAACAGTTAAACTGCTTGCGATATCGATAGTCGTCAAATTAAATTAATTTTGACTAAAAAAAATAGATGTAACAAAAACAGAAATTTGAAATATTTTGTAAGAAATATATATAAACACATCGTTTTTGCAAGAACAAAAATATTTTTAAAAGTTTTTCCCTTTTCAAGTTTGTCAAAAGAATTGAAATTTTTATTATGCTGATTTACAAGTACGGAAACAAAAACTAGCCTCGTAAAGTTTAGTAGACTATATAAAGAAACGAGACTCAATAAGGTATTTTCGAGAATAAAATGTCTTTTGAAGTCCTTGTAAAATATAGGTATCACTCGGTGTACGTGCTTATATAAAATATTTATCTGCTAGAGAAATAATAGTCCAATATTTCGTATAATTTTATAATCCATCCTTACTTTAAAAAGAACAATCCGTCTATGTATCGTTTCTTATAAGTCTAACGTTCGCCTACTATGATAAAATCTCTATCTTAAATTGTCCAATCCTTGCAGCGCACACTAAATATTTAACGACTTAAAGTGTTGTAATTCACCATGCTTCTACACGCCATACTGATCTACTGTATTTCTTTACTTGGTTATTTGAACCGCCAATTATCCTAGTTAAATCTCACCTGAACAAGCAACCACTATTGGTTCATGCTTACTCTATTTCAAATCAAGCCTACTAGATTCAAACCAAATGTTCCGATATCAACACTTAACCCACAATTTGTAATGATATAGTATTCCAGGGTACATACAATAGTCGATTCTCGCATGTCGCTATTGTTCAATATCTCTAATAAGACTAATATCGTCGTCCTATTTTGATTAGCTTACATGCAACATCTAAACCCTAGACTATAAATTCCTTTGTGCAATATCCTTAAATAAACTCTACTGATTTTTTTATAAAAGTTATTTTATTGAGATAAGTGTAGCGCCCCGCCCGAAACCAGGGTTCCGGCACAGTGCACCCGTCGTACTCTACTCCATAGAGTACAAAGCGTCGATACTATACATGTACATGTCGACATGAATAATGAATCGATAAGCGGAAGCAACATAACATAAACAAATCATAATCGACATGCAATGTACTACATCATAATCTGTACAAGTCATCATATACAGAATACTGAAATCTTCTGAAATACATCATAAATCAAGCTTAATGTCTTCAAACGAATCTCTCAGCAGGTTTCTTCGTTATCAATGATCTATCTAGCCTGTCATCAACAAGTCTGTATAGTGATACCTGTTATCTGGAAAATGATAAATGAGGCAAGTATGAGCGATAGCCACCGACTTTTAATCGCTCAGCATGTAGTCTTACCAGATACGACATGTGGATCATACATGGGAAGACGGGGTGACAAATCATAATAACCATAAATTTTGAATATAATAAGCACGTCTCCTTTTTAACAAGTATCATAACATATCTGTAAAAACAGGTAAATAAGTAAGATTTCAGAACATACATAACATAACAGCATCTCATTCTGCTTAATCCGTAACATCATACTACATCCATACTTAACTCCTAATCCATACTTATACCATCTTTGCCTACCTTACATGTACTACATTTTCATACTTAACACTACCTTGTCCATTGTAGTGCTGTCATATACTTAAAGAATTCTTAATCATAACTCTAAGGTAACATGGTCATGATGTGATGCATAAAACATGACTTTTCATAAAATGACTTTTCATAAACATGACTTTTTCGTAATCATGACTTTTCATAAACGTGACATTTCATAACTTGACATGATTTTCATAACTTGCATAAAATGACATATTCATAACTTGCATGACATGACATTTTCATAGCATGAAAACATAACATTTTCATCATTGGCTATAGCACTTTTCATAAGAATAATAACGCACGACATACCGAATGATTCTCCGTATAGTACATGTGCGACATAACATCATAAATCATATGCACATGTGCTAACGGTAACGCATTATGACTGAGATCCCGTGTCCCAGACCCGGTGTTACACTCAGCCATAACGTAAACATGGGCCCCTGACATCTACCACTCCGGTCCCGATGTCAGGACATCGCTTCAACATAACATAACATAATCATGATCATGAACATAACATAACATATCGTGTCTCATCGGAATCATTCGTCTCGTGTTATTATTCCTATGCATATGAACTTTTAAAAACATGAGATGTGACAACATAACTTTGCAAATCTTGTTTTCATGCAACGTGAGACTCGGTCAATACGGGTATCTTGTCATACCACCACTAGTAACATGACTCACTTAATTTCCTTCTACATATCACAACTTAAACAAAATACCATTTTCACCTACAAATAAGTACCATTCGGCCATCATACTAAAACAGCCCCCTTTTCCTATTATCAACACACAATAATTTGGTAGCGTCTATTCCATACATGCATATCATAATTCATAATTTAAATGCCTACATCATGAAATTTCTAATTACCTTAACATTTCGTCTTAGATTTCATAACTTACATCTTATCATGACCTATTATATTAGTATACATAACATGTAACATATCATATACATACACTATAAAAGTTAGTAATCTTATACTTACGCACACATAAATGTGAACTATTTATGTTTCCTACTTTTCATAACATAATACATAAATTACATACTTAGCCTACTTTCATAACTTAACATATTCATCATATATACATATATACTTATAAAAATATGATGAATTTATCTTTGTCACTAAGGCCTAAGGCCGAACCTATATGTACATAGTATATACATATATAAGTCATTTTGTGATATATTATGTAATATCCAAAACTTATTCATTTTCATATCTTAACATATTCATCATATATACATATATACTTATAAAAATATGATGAAATCATCTTTGTCACTAAGGCCTAAAGGCCGAACATATATGTACATAATATATACATATATAAGTCATTTTGTGATATATTATGTAATATCCAAAACTTATTCATTTTCATATCTTAACATATTCATCATATATACATATATACTTATAAAAATAAGATGAAATCATCTTTGTCAATAAGGCCTAAAGGCCGAACATATATGTATATAATATATACATATATAAGTCATTTTGTGATATATTATGTAATATCCAAAACTTATTCATTTTCATATCTTAACATATTCATCATATATATATATATACTTGTATAAAAATATAATGAAATCATTTTTGTCATTTAGGCCTATTGGCCGAATATATATATATATATATATATATATATATATATATATATATATATATATAATATATACATTTATAAAATCCTTTTTACTATATAGTATGTAATACACAAATACTTATTCATTTTCTCTCTTTAAAATATATATTACACATATATACACATAAAACATACAAAATCATACTTTAACCTTGAGATGGCTTTAAGGCCGAATTGTATATGTTGCATACACATATATATATTTGACGTATATACGTATATATCCATATATATACATAAAACAGTGACATATATATATACACACACATAAACTTATTCATTTTTAAGTCTTGAACATATATTACACATATACATATATACATATATACATATAGATCCGTATATGTACATATATAGATCTATACATCTATACATACATATATATAAAAGCGCATATATATACATATATGCTTTTATACAACCCCGTGTATTTATATATATATATGCATCTACTCATCTATACATACATATATGTAGATCTATACACTTATACATATATAAATATATATCAACATACATACTTTATAATATGTATATGTATATGCGTGTTTATATATAGTGTATATATATGTATATAATGTGCGTGTGTATATAGTGTATATATGTATATACTTATTATTCAAATATAGATCTATACTTTCTTGAGAAGAGAACATTGAACATACTACATGATGATCCAACTTTGATATGAACATAAATACTTAATATTTGTAAAACCATGTAGGATCTAGGAAGAATACTTGCCTTGATTTACTTTCTTACTCTTAGATGGTGATTCCTTCACTTGGATTTGAAGAACACATTTCTCCTCCTTCTCCTTGGTATATATGATTATGATGCCCAAAAAGGAGAGTTAGTGTACAACTTATGAAACTAATTATATGGAAGAATCAAACTTAAACTTTATAAAGTTCTTACCTTGATTTCCCATGATTCTAGATGTTACCACCTTCTTGAATCTTTCTTAGTTGATGGAGTGTTTATGGTACTTGATTTGAGTGATGTTGGTGTGAAGAAAGGAGAAGCAAATCTTCTCCTTGTTGAAGGCAAAATTTTCGGCCAAGAGGGAGGGAGAAGGGGGTGTTGGAGTGTTCTTGAGTGTTTCTTGGATTTAGGATGAAATTAGTTGATTTGAAGATGTATTATTTGAGGAGTTGAAGAAAAATAAAAATTTCTTCTTTACTAAGGTGGGGGCGGCCATGTATGGGAGGGAATGGGGTGGGAGACAACCTTTAGACAAGTATGGGTGTAAGGAATGGGTTTTATGACAAGATTCCTAAGCATGCTAATTTTTTATGCTAAATGTTTAAAGTGTGAGACAAGTTGTCTTCACCTTCTTTTTCATTTTCCTTTTCTTTTTCTTTCATGTATGTATTTTATTTTCTTTTATTTAAGGTAGTATAATATTGTTGTGTCATGTATTTCTTTTCTTTATTTAATTTATCCTAATAGTTGAAGTTGTTACCAACTAATTTATTCAAATACCTTGTATGTCCTACATTCATTGTCTAATTCCAATCAGTCTCATTATATCCGTTAACTTACCTTAAGGTTATTTTAAGTGTGTTTCTAACCCCGATATTTAATGTCGATGTCTTTATTAACTCTAAATAAAAATTTAAATTCTATCGAAAATCTTATTGACATCGCATTCACGTTCTATTTTCCATCATTTTATCTCATTTCCACTAGCCCCAATTTCGGGTCGTAACATTCTTCCCCCCTTATAAAAAGTTTCGTCCTCGAAACTTAGGGTTGTATTGATTTTACACTTAACGATTTACACTTAAGTTCTAGCTTTATTTCTTAATTTTCTATGATTCATCTTAGTATTCACCAACTTATGATAAAATTTTCCTTAATTTACCGTTTCCGTATATCTCCTATTAATCTGCTTAGGTATTCTATAACCTCATATTTCTGCGTGTTACAGTAACCTTTATACTTACCAGCTTCGGTCTCTAATTCTTATCCGATTAAATCTTATATCATATCACTTCCTACTTATTCAAGCCTACGGTATTGAACTTACTCCATCATTGTCTAAGATTGTTTCCTTACATCTATGATCATCTCTTAAACTCTAAGATCACTTCTTAAGTTCATGACGTTGTTTACTTATGTGCCCGCGGTAAATTTGAAGGCCGTTTTTTTTCTATATCCTAAGGAAAATAGTCGAATTATTACGACTCTAGATTATCTTACTAAATTTGAAAGACACAAGATCATTCCGGACATTTTCGCTAAACCATTCTAAGGGAACTATTCTAAGGTTATTGCTCTCCTTCTAAAATCTTCTTCTTAGACTATAAAATCTTAACTTAGGTTCTACTATCATAACCTAATACAAGTCGTTGTTTATCATATGTGTCCGCAGTGGATCTAGAGCCATTTCTCTAATACCAACTGTAGCGCCCCACCCGAAACCAGGGTTCCGGCACAGTGCACCCGCCGTACTCTACTCCATAGAGTACAAAGCGTCGATACTATACATGTACATGTCGACATGAATAATGAATCGATAAGCGGAAGCAATATAACATAAACAAATCATAATCGACATGCAATGTACTACATCATAATCTGTACAAGTCATCATATACAGAATACTGAAATCTTCTGAAATACATCATAAATCAAGCTTAATGTCTTCAAACGAATCTCTCAGCAGGTTTCTTCGTTATCAATGATCTATCTAGCCTTTCATTAACAAGTCTGTATAGTGATACCTATTATCTGGAAAATGATAAATGAGGCAAGTATGAGCGATAGCCACCGACTTTTAATCGCTCAGCAAGTAGTCTTACCAGATACGACATGTGGATCATACATGGAAAGACGGGGTGACAAATCATAATAACCATAAATTTTGAATATAATAAGCACGTCTCTTTTTTAACAAGTATCATAACATATCTGTAAAAACAGGTAAATAAGTAAGATTTCAAAACATACATAACATAACAGCATCTCATTCTGCTTAATCCGTAACATCATACTACATCCATACTTAACTCCTAATCCATACTTATACCATCTTTGCCTACCTTACATGTACTACATTGTCATACTTAACACTAACTTATCCATTGTAGTGCTGTCATATACTTAAAGAATTCTTAATCATAACTCTAAGGTAACATGGTCATGACGTGATGCATAAAACATGACTTTTCATAAAATGACTTTTCATAAACATGACTTTTTTGTAATCATTACTTTTCATAAACGTGACATTTCATAACTTGACATGATTTTCATAACTTGCATAAAATGACATATTCATAACTTGCATGACATGACATTTTCATAGCATGAAAACATAACATTTTCATCATTGGCTATAGCACTTTTCATAAGAATAATAACGCACGACATACCGAATGATTCTCCGTATAGTACATGTGCGACATAACATCATAAATCATATGCACATGTGCTAACGGTAACGCATTATGACTGAGATCCCGTGTCCCAGACCCGGTGTTACACTCAGCCATAACGTAAACATGGGCCCCTGACATCTACCACTCCGGTCCCGATGTCAGGACATCGCTTCAACATAACATAACATAATCATGATCATGAACATAACATAACATATCGTGTCTCATCGGAATCATTCGTCTCGTGTTATTATTCCTATGCATATGAACTTTTAAAAACATGAGATGTGACAACATAACTTTGCAAATCTTGTTTTCATGCAACGTGAGACTCGGTCAATACGGGTATCTTGTCATACCACCACTAGTAACATGACTCACTTAATTTCCTTCTACATATCACAACTTAAACAAAATACCATTTTCACCTACAAATAAGTACCATTCGGCCATCATACTAAAACAGCCCCCTTTTTCTATTATCAACACACAATAATTTGGTAGCGTCTATTCCATACATGCATATCATAATTCATAATTTAAATGCCTACATCATGAAATTTCTAATTACCTTAACATTTCGTCTTAGATTTCATAACTTACATCTTATCATGACCTATTATATTAGTATACATAACATGTAACATATCATATACATACACTATAAAAGTTAGTAATCTTATACTTACGCACACATAAATGTGAACTATTTATGTTTCCTACTTTTCATAACATAATACATAAATTACATACTTAGCATACTTTCATAACTTAACATATTCATCATATATACATATATACTTATAAAAATATGATGAATTTATCTTTGTCACTAAGGCCTAAGGCCGAACCTATATGTACATAGTATATACATATATAAGTCATTTTGTGATATATTATGTAATATCCAAAACTTATTCATTTTCATATCTTAACATATTCATCATATATACATATATACTTATAAAAATATGATGAAATCATCTTTGTCACTAAGGCCTAAAGGCCGAACATATATGTACATAATATATACATATATAAGTCATTTTGTGATATATTATGTAATATCCAAAACTTATTCATTTTCATATCTTAACATATTCATCATATATACATATATACTTATAAAAATAAGATTAAATCATCTTTGTCAATAAGGCCTAAAGGCCGAACATATATGTATATAATATATACATATATAAGTCATTTTGTGATATATTATGTAATATCCAAAACTTATTCATTTTCATATCTTAACATATTCATCATATATATATATATATATATACTTGTATAAAAATATAATGAAATCATTTTTGTCATTTAGGCCTATTGGCCGAATATATATATATATATATATATATATATATAATATATACATTTATAAAATCCTTTTTACTATATAGTATGTAATACACAAATACTTATTCATTTTCTCCCTTTAAAATATATATTACACATATATACACATAAAACATACAAAATCATACTTTAACCTTGAGATGGCTTTAAGGCCGAATTGTATATGTTGCATACACATATATATAACTGACGTATATACGTATATATCTATATATATACATAAAACAGTGAGATATATATATATACACACACATAAACTTATTCATTTTTAAGTCTTGAACATAGATTACACATATACATATATACATATATACATATAGATCCGTATATGTACATATATAGATCTATACCCCATACTATGTTCTCATCATATCAATGACAGTCATATAAATATGTACGCTTTTTCCTTCACCAAGGTTTTATCCACAAGGGTGGTTTTTCTTTGCAAGGTTTTAATGCGGCATATCATATATGACTGGAGATATGTCATTCTTGTTTCGTTATTTCATTATTTCGATTTTGATGATGTATTCGCACAATCTTGTACTCGGGTATTCCTCCGCCATAAGTGAGGCTCCCTATTAATAAAATCTCTCTTTTATAAAAAAACATATATAGATCTATACATCTATACATACATATATATAAAAGCGCATATATATACATATATGCTTTTATACAAACCCGTGTATTTATATATATATGCATCTACTCATCTATACATACATATATGTAGATCTATACACTTATACATATATAAATATATATCAACATACATACTTTATAATATGTATATGTATATGCGTGTTTATATATAGTGTCTATATATGTATATAATGTGCGTGTGTATATAGCGTATATATGTATATACTTATTATTCAAATATAGATCTATACTTTCTTGAGAAGAGAATCTTGAACATACTACATGATGATCCAACTTTGATATGAACATAAATACTTAATATTTGTAAAACCATGTAGGATCTAGGAAGAATACTTGCCTTGATTTACTTTCTTACTCTTAGATGGTGATTCCTTCACTTGGATTTGAAGAACACGTTTCTCCTCCTTCTCCTTGGTATATATGATTATGAAGCCCAAAAAGGAGAGTTAGTGTACAACTTATGAAACTAATTATATGGAAGAATCAAACTTAAACTTTATAAAGTTCTTACCTTGATTTCCCTTGATTCTAGATGTTACCACCTTCTTGAATCTTTCTTAGTTGATGGAGTGTTTATGGTACTTGATTTGAGTGATGTTGGTGTGAAGAAAGGAGAAGCAAATCTTCTCCTTGTTGAAGGCAAAATTTTCGGCCAAGAGGGAGGGAGAAGGGGGTGTTGGAGTGTTCTTGAGTGTTTCTTGGATTTAGGATGAAATTAGTTGATTTGAAGATGTATTATTTGAGGAGTTGAAGAAAAATAAAAATTTCTTCTTTACTAAGGTGGGGGCGGCCATGTATGGGAGGGAATGTGGTGGGAGACAACCTTTAGACAAGTATGGGTGTAAGGAATGGGTTTTATGACAAGATTCCTAAGCATGCTAATTTTTTATGCTAAATGTTTAAAGTGTGAGACAAGTTGTCTTCACCTTGTTTTTCATTTTCCTTTTCTTTTTCTTTCATGTATGTATTTTATTTTCTTTTATTTAAGGTAGTATAATATTGTTGTGTCATGTATTTCTTTTTTTTTATTTAATTTATCCTAATAGTTGAAGTTGTTACAAACTAATTTATTCAAATACCTTGTATGTCCTACATTCATTGTCTAATTCCAATCAGTCTCATTATATCCGTTAACTTACCTTAAGGTTATTTTAAGTGTGTTTCTAACCCCGATATTTAATGTCGATGTCTTTATTAACTCTAAATAAAAATTTAAATTCTATCGAAAATCTTATTGACATCGCATTCACATTCTATTTTCCATCATTTTATCTCATTTCCACTAGCCCCAATTTCGGGTCGTAACAATAAGCCTCACTTATGGCGGAAGAAAACCTTATTACATCAAAGAAGCTACTGTAGAGTATTGCGAAAGGAAAAAATTTGATGATTATCAATGGCCAAGACATATATGATATGCCGCATTAAAACCTTGCCAAGTAAAACCACCCTTGTAGATAAAACCTTGGTGCAGGAAAAAGCGTACATATTTATATGCTTGGAATAGTGATATACATTTACGAAAAGTATGATAGAAAATACAAGCCAAATCAACAAAGAAAAGAGCCATGAGTTGTCTGATATGTGATCATAAGGCGACACAGGTTGTGGAAGCCGCCTCCCAGCAAGTATGGCGTCGTCGGCGTTACAGACATAAATCACCAAGCCATTGTTCCCCATCCATGCACATGTGAAAGGAAATGCTAAGTCAAACAGACCTAAGCCTACTATGATGTTACCGTCCAAGTAGGGATATGGACCCACTTTACTTTACTCTAATGGTACCGAGTACCGTGTTGCAGTTATGGTAAGGCAGCCCGAGTTACAATCTGACCCATTAATATGTCAACTAACGTTTGTAGTAGGGTATTCTGGTTAACATTGTAATTCATTCAAATCAATTATATAATATTCAACTAGGGTTACTAAGATCACAGCTTAGAGAGTTATGATCAACCTTAGATAAGGGAGAATTGTATGGGATATCCTAGGTATACGTGTTTCAAAACCGACCGACTTCTTAAGTTTAGGATCATAACTTATTTCTAGGATCGTTCTTAGCATCATCATTTCTTAAGTCCAAGATCACGTCTTATTTTCAAATCATAATTAGTACATAATCAACACTTATTACTCAATCAGTACTTATATCTAAAGTCAACTATTAATCGAGATCGTTACTTATGTCTAAGATAGTCACTTATATTCAGGATCATCGCTTATAACTGAGATCAGTACTATGTTCATGATCATCGCTTATGTTCAAATCGTCACTTATGTCTAGATTGTGACTTAGAGGCAAAATCATAACTTATTTTCTAATATCATGGCCTAATTCTACATTTCCCACGTTGATTTAGGGCCATGCTCTGAAAATTGTACTGGAGGCACGTAATACCTCTTGAATTCATTCTGAAATTAGATCAAAGTGATCGGTGGTGTCAATTGTGCTGCACCACCACTCCTCCGCATCCACTTGTAGAAGAATCTCAAGTCCGAGTGCAGTGGTGGTGAAGCCTGTGGCTGCTGATGTTGTTGCGCGACGGCTTGGTCCATGACCCGTAGTGCATCGTCAGGGCCTTGGGAAGCATGACCTGCAATGGAGCCCCATTCACAGAGTGATTCCCATTGCTGTTTCTACCGTTCTCTTCTCGGTGGCATGCTTGCTACGAAAAGGAAAATTTCAGTTTTTTTTGTCAAGGGCACTTCAGGAATATACAAAACTTAAGAAAAACAGGAGAGAATCAAATACAGAAAAAGTAACACAGAGATAAAAACCAACCATGCCCCCAGCCCAATCATCACTTAGTCTAAATCAAACTTATTCTAAGGTCAAGCTTAGCATCAGATCACAACTTACGTCTAGCATCAATTTTGATCTAAAATCAGACTTACGTCTATGATCAACTTAAGTCTTTAGTCATCTCTTACGTCTAAGCTCATTCCTTAATTCTACATTTTCCATAGTAGATATAGAGCCTCTGCTCTGATACCACCTGTAGCATCCCGTCCCAAACCCTAGGTTCAGAACCGATACGCTTGCTGTATTCCACTAAGGGATGTACAAGGCGTCTGTACAAATCCCTGGACTTATCAAAACGACATAGTGTTCGATTATAGAAGCAAAATAGATCAACTCAAAACCCCAAATCGAAAGTAAAATCCCCAAAATAATATATAGCCAAAATCAAGTCATAATCCCTTAAACGACATCCTAAAGTAACTAAATATAAAATCCCTGAGCTATGTCCTCAAATGAAATAATAATGAAATAAAACTTTTCTAGTCCTCAATCCTCAATCTCTAGTCAGTCTCTCTTGGAGTCCCAGTGAGCCCACTCAGAATCTTCTCCAATCCATATATAATCATACCCTGAATCGCTCGCAATAAAACATAATGAACGGTGTGAGTGACAAAAACGTCACTCAGTAGGTACCCTGCCTGCATCGGCCCTGTGAGATCATACACGCTAGGTCAGTAGTGAAATACTTATAAATACGATTATAGGAAAATAGATTGTCCATGTTTTCATAAATACGTATAATGGTAATAAGTCCTCAGAACAATCAAATACATAAGCATGCGAAATGAGCGTGAAAGGCAATGTCACACACATGATGCATGATATGCTTATGTTCTCAGAAACATGCATCCTATCATGCAAAGCATAACCCTGGGACCTAATAGAATAGATATGCAACTTATGGCTTGCATAACCTAACAATATAGAGATGTGATTTATGGATCGCATAACCTAACAGAACAGAGATGCGACTTATGGTTCGCAAAACCTAATAGAGAGACGTTTTCAGTACGCCTTGACCAACAGAGAGACGTTTACGACATGCCTAACCTCAGAGAGACGTTTATGGCACGCCTGATCTAATGCAATGTCGTGATGCAAAAGCGCACAGAAATCACATACACAAACTTTCCGTTATTTTCCTTTTCTTTTTTTATTTTTCTTTTCCTTTTTCTTTTCTTTTTCTTTTCCTTCCGGTCCAATGCCTTGACAATCGACCATATACGCACACTTACTTCGTTGGTGGTGCATTTTTTCATCTCATTCTATGCTTGGTCAGTTGAGAGCAGTTGTTCCTTCGTTAGTAGTCTGGGTTATTTGAAAGGAATATACATCAACCCGATTTGGAGACGACACATTCTCTTATAGGCGATTGTTTGAATGGGTTCGTGCTCATATATATACTTGTTGTGCCTCTACGCAGGGCCGTAAATACTCTCAACTGATTCCACACTTAATTGCCCGCTACTTTTCTCCACCATTGCGTACACAACGCCTTTGGGTGGTGCATTGAGAGTTGCCACCATTAGGTAAGTTCAAATTGAAAGTCGATGCAGCGGTGGGTCGGTTTACTGCAGTGGCTGGAGCTGTTTTACGGAATGCATAAGGAGATTTCGTCTCGGCCATCTGCTTCTCTTTGCCTGCAACTACCCCATTGCGTGTTGAGTTAATGGCACTTAGGTATGCATTAATATTTTATGCTAGGGACTATGATCGCCTCATACTTGAGACATATTGTCGCGTGCTGCTTCGCTATCTCTCTGATGCCGATCAATATACATGCTCTTTATCTGTGGACCTACAACATGTTACAACATTTTTGTGTCTCAATGCTTCATCATTGTAACTTTGCCCTTGTGAAGCCAACACGGCAGTGCATATATTATTCAGGCATAGGTTTCATTCAACAGGCGTGGCTATTTATACATCATTTCTTGCCTTGCCATTTTAAGTTTGTGAGGCACTATATCTAGATGTTCGCATTTCAATCTGCGGCTCTAAGATCCTTTGTCTCCCAATGGGTTGGCGCACTTATCTTGTGGTTGTCTGCGTCCAAGATTGCCACAAGCAACGTTGGTATATCATTCCTTTTTAGTTGCTTGCTTAATTCAGTTTAGCACATTATCTTCACTATGAGGATAACTATGTTTTTCTCCCTGAGCTTGCTGCTGGATGTTGTCATTTAATGCGGAGGCAAAATTTTGGCTGGCTTTTCATTTCGTTGCCCGTGTTTAGTGTGAATACAGGCAACGTTGGTATGTACTTGGCCTATTTCTTATTGGTTTTACAATGTCTCATTTAGCTTTATTAACCATTTCATTTCTATGGCATATGCAGATGGTGGGTGGTTCTTTGCTGGATGATTCACGGTTACAAATGGATTTGCAGCGTACTGAGTGCTTCTTCATATGCATCATTCGGATAGCATTAGCATCACACGATTACATGTAGAGATTAGGTTGTGCTTTCACTTGCCATTTCATTTTTGCATCATTTTTTACGCAGGTTATTGTATTCATTCCATGCATTCTCTTGGGAGAGTGTCGTACACCATATGTAAACACGGTATTCCTCCGCTACAAGTGAGGATTTTTTTATAAATAAAATCCCGAACGGCACCGTCTGTCCTTATATAATATATATATATATATATATATATATATATATATGTATATATATGTATATATCTATGCATATATTGTGTGGAGAAGAACTTTCCATTTGAGATTTGTTGACAAATGGGCATTCTTAAATATATCTCCTTAAGCACTTCATTTAATGAACTAGTTTCGTTCACTACTTAAGCACTTCATTAAAAGCACTAGTTTAGTGCATTTCACATGGCACCTGAAAATAGTGTACATACAACAAATATTTGCCATATGATTTAGGCCTTAATGCTTCATGGCACGTTAGTCCAACAGTGATATATATAAACATATAAAGCATATTTATCATGTATGCATGTCATGTAACACTTAAATCATGCATTTCAAAATCACATAAGATTTAAATCATGCACTTGAAATCATTCAAACTCTGGTTTCTCAACAGGAATGAAAGGAAGCAAAGAAAAATACACCTTCAACTTGCCCTAGGTATACCTCGGCTGGAAGAAGAAAAATGGGGCTTAAAGAGTTTTTTTTTTCCCTTGCTTGAAGAACAAAGAAGATGTTAATTGTGTAGTAGGAAGTGAAGTGTGGAAGAAAGAGAGGAGTTGTCCTATAACTAGAGAAATTTTCGGACTAGAGGGTTAAGAGAGAGAAAGGAGGGAAAATGGATGACGTGGAGTGGTTGGGAGAACGTGAGGAATGGAAGACTTCTTCCATTTCTTTCATGACCCCTAACTAACTTGTCTTACACATTTGAAAGACTTCTTCTCCCTCCATTATGGCCTATGACCGAAATTATCTTCTTGCCTTTTCTTTTTTTTATTCTGTTACAAATATCTTATGTTGTACCCCAACGACCATGTACTTGAAACTATGGTTAAGTGACGGAATAAAAGCAATGATTTCTCAAAGTGCATGTTACTTAAGTCAACTTAACACTCTTTACTTAAATACTTTTGAAATGGATACTAGATAATTAAATAAGGGAATTTCAAGCAAGTGATACATGAAATATATAGTTATATGAACAATACATACCAATATACATGTATGTTCGTGCATAGGATATATGCGTATGAAATGTATAATGTACATATAGGCGTGTATACATATGTATATAGGTGGATACATGTACCCTAATATATGTTTAGGGGACTTGCACATTGTACATCCTACTATATATATATATATGCTAATCTTGGAATAGAATAAAAATAAGGAAGACAATATAGGTTGACATGGGAAGACAATAAAATAAAGAAAACAATAAAATACATGAATTACAAAATACAAGAAACATCAAATTTCCCCAAGAAACCCCCCATTCGGCCAAGCCTTTTCAAGGCTTCTAGAATCCACCATCATTAACCAACATAAATCTTAAATTTACCAAATAATAAATAAAAACCAAAATAAACATGCATGCAAAGAATAAATAAAACAACTATTAAAAGGGGAGAAAGTATGGTTGGGGTCATTAAAGACCCCCACCAGCCGGCCACTTAATGGCTAGCCATGGAGGATTTTTAAATCCTACCATAGTTACTTTTTCCCTTAAACCAAGGTTAAGGTAACCATGATTGGATAAAGTAACTTGGGTTAACTCCAAAGTAACTATATTTGGAATAAAGTAAACAAGGTTAGTACTAACTTAACCTTGACTTACTAAAGTAATCAAGGTTAATACTCATGGTAACTCTAACCCCTCCCTTTTTCACCCCCACCACCGGCTCCCCTCCCTCCTTACCACCTTTGTTTTTTTAAATTTTGCAAGACTAAACCCACTACACTCCATCTAGAACTTACCATCAAGGAAGCCTTAGCAAACACTTAAGACCAAACTTGCATCTCCCTCCAAACACCAACAAATATTTTGGCCCTTCCTCTTGAAGGCTAAGAATCCAACTCAATCTTCATCTTCAAGACTCAAGAAGACATCTCGGTAAGTCTTGTTCCAAACATCCTTAAGTAAATCCTTATGTTGGTGAAGAATGAGGCTCACATGAACTCTTGTTCTTCATACCAAAACCGTGGCCTCCATGGTTCAAATAGGTGAAAGCCATCAATTTTCTTAGGTGGTGACATCTTGAGGTGCTTGAATCTCCACTCAAATCTCATTTTGGTAAGATGTTCTAACCTCAAATACATCCTACTTTCGTTATTGGATAAAGACTAATCTTTTCCTCCCATTCTCCTTCAAAACTGTATGCTCAAGGAAGGAAGAGGAGGATTCCAACTCAACTCATTCCACAACCAAGCTAAGACAAGAACTTTAGCTTGAAGAGGCAAGTATACAATGATCTCTCATGATTTACTTAAAGAGTTAGTGACTTGAATGACTAGAGGTTCTTAAGGTAAGATCTTTAGTTGAATATCCTAAGTTTAAGATTATATCTTAGAGATTCCTTAAGAACAATGCATTGCATGTGGCTTATTCTCTCAAAGATGGAATCTTTTATTTCGTGCATTAAGCTACAAGGCTGTTTTGGGATGATTTAAGGTGGAACTAAGTGAGTCTAGGCAAGATTGATTCTTGATTGAAATGTGGAAGGTTTAAGAAAAGCATGCATGTGAAAAATAGGAGTTTTATGAAGTTGTTTGTAAGATTAGTTTAAGATGAATCTTGAATGTGATTGAATGCTTGAATATGAGTTGTAAAATGTGGTTAAGGCACTATATATGATTTGGCCTAAAGGATGGAATAAGAAGGAGAACATTGGCTTAAGGATGAACACTTATTTTGGTGCATAAATGACACTTGCCTTGTTATTATCTACAAACTGTTCTATGAAAAGGTGACATTATTGTAAGCATGCAACCTGGATATTTATGTTACGATGGGGTGTAAGTGATAATCAATAATATGTTTCATACGAACAAGATGAATGATGGACATTTGATTTGAATAGATGACAATGTAACAAACTACTGGAACAGGGCAGAATGAGGTAACGTGTTCAATGGCTGTAAATTGACCTTACAAACCTTCAATGAGGCTGATTTAGGGGACAAGGTTAGCCTCATGAGTTTAGCACAAGGGAGAGTTAGAATTTTGTTAAAATAAGCTACGGATTATTTTTAAGAAATTACGCGGTAAAACTGCTCCAGTTGAAAATTCTGGAGTTGGGCAGAATCGAACACTGACTTCAACGGTTTAAAAGAGGACCTTGTAGACCTTCAATAAATCTGATTTTTGGCACAAAGCTAGCCTCATTTGTATAGTAGAGATGAGAGTTAGAATTTTGATAAAACAAGTTCTGGATTATTTTTAATGAAGTAATTGGTAAAACTGCTCAATTGGAATCACTGGAACCAAGCTGGAATTAAGTAACTGGTTACTGGACTCGGAAAGGGGACTTAGAAATATGAAAATAGGCTAAATTTCGGTAGGATACTAGTTCCACCTGTTTATGACTCGTGTGAGCTGGAATTTTGGAAAAAAAAATCACGGATTTGCCACAATTAAATTTTTAGTAAAATGGGTCAGTTCAGTTTCAGCACCTAACCCATTTCGGAAAATTAATTAAATAAGCCCTTTATGGTCATCGAATTAATCTGAAAATTTTATGACAATCACCCAAGAAATATAGGAGTAAAGTCACGCGAGTTGGTCAGGTTAGCCTTAACGTTTTAGCGAGTAATCACGGACACGAAGTTGATGTACTAAAGCTGGAATTTGGGCTGGACAAGGGATTGAATTAAAATGGGTTAATTTTGAAGGGCTTGGACCATATACACGGTTTAGACTTAAGAATGCTATGCCTTAGGGAGTTTGTTATATATTTCAAGTAACGGTCCAAATAACTAAGGATCTAAGACTTAGGAAAGATTAAGATATCCGCCTATGAACATGATGCAGGAATTAGGGTTACCTTAATTCTGAAATCATACATCGTAATATGCTATTTCACGTCATGACTTGCATTGTATATCATTGCATGTATCATGCATGATCATGAAACTGATTTTATGGATTTTACTTATGCAAGCAAGTTTTATAAGCGACTATGTTTTTGTTATGCATGAAAATTTTTACGGTCTCATGTTTTTAAAGAAAGCTTCATGATTCCTTTGCCGGCCAAGCGTTCGACTAACCCGACTCTAGACCCGAGGTTAATTGGTCTGTTGAAATGATATGTTCTGGACCTGCTCAGATCCGGCGTTCATTGATCTGATACATGTTCTGGACCAGTTCATATCCGGGGTTAATTGATCTGATATCTGTTCTGGACCCGTCTCAGACCCGGGGTTAATTGGTCTGTTGATATGTTCTGGACCCGCTCAGATCCGGGGTTAATTGATCTGACACTCTATTTTTACGACATGTTATTTTATGAGACCAAAATGATGTTTTGACATGACACAACATCATACATTGCATATTGCATAACTCATGAACACGCTGACATGTTGTATGTTACATTTAATGATTAATAAGATAACAGTGGATAGCGTTACCTAGAATTATGCTTAGGCTATATCATCAAGTGATCTCAGGATTTAAGACAGGTATGAATTATTGTTTAAGGTTTTCATGTTATTACATTCATGTTATAATTCTTTATGTATTTCATGGTAGTTTATTGTATTCTTGCTAGGTGATTTTTATCACTCACACTTTTATTTTTCCCCAGAACTAGAAAATGCCAAGATAGAATGGATCGAAGATGAGCCGAGGGTACCTTATCCATAGGCGAGGAGATATGAAGGGGCTAAGCTTAAGGACTTTTGTGCTGCCGAGACGTTTTGTATTATGACTATGTTTGAACTCTCTGAATTTCGGTTATGTTATTTTGTGGGATTGCTACTCTTAGGACTTAGTAAATTAGTAATGCATGTTTAATTTGAAAAGTTTTAATTTTTCCTAAATTTTACTACCATGTTAAATGTTAACATGGGAGTCCATGACTTATGTTATGGATTTTCGCATGTTATGCATGACGCTTCGTACTCTCCTTAGTGAAGTACGGCGGGTGCACCGTATCCGGACGAAGCCCGGGTGCGGGGCGCTACATCTTCTGTGTAGATAATTTCTTTTCTTTTTATTTAATTAGTGGTAAATTCTTGTGTCATGAGTTTTTTTTGCTTTAATTTATTCTAGAGTTTAAGTTGTTACATATTTGTATTGTTTTAATTCTTATGACGAAATCGTAACATTTGTTAATGAATTTCGTCACATATCGATATTTCGTAGGTTTTAATACAAGCACAAAATTTATACGTGTATAACTATGATAACAAGCATGTATCGATGTAACAAAAATTTCGGGGCGTAATATCTCCCCCTTATAAAAAGTTTCGTCCTCGAAACCTACGTACCTCTAGTCGAAGAGTTGCAAGTATTGCTTTCTCATCTTCTGCTCAGGCTCCCATGTCGCTTCTCGCTCAGTATGATTGCTCCACTGTACCTTAGCAAACGAAATCGATCGTCTCCTCAATATCTGCTCCTTGCGGTCCACAATCTGTACCGGAACCTCCTCATATGTAGCATCATCTCTAATCGTCACTAGCTGCTGCTGTAGTATATGAGTCGGATCATGTGCATAGAGACGCAATTGAGATACGTGAAATATGTCATGTACCTGTGATAATGTAAGAGGTAGGGACAACTGATAAGCAACAGCTCCAACTCTCTCTAGAATCTCATAGGGGCCAATAAATCGAGGGCTCAGCTTCCTTTTAATTCCGAGTTTGATCATGCCATTGGTCAGCGAAACCCTCAAATATACTTTCTCGCCCACCTCAAACTCAATAGGCCTTCTCTTTGTTTCTGCCTAGCTTTTTCTACAGTCTTGAGCAGCCTTCAATCTATCACGCGTCACTTTGACCTTTTCCAAGTCTGCTCCACCAACTCCGGACCCATAATAGCTCTCTCTCCAACCTCGTTCCAATATAACTGAGATCGATACTTACGTCCATACAGTGCCTCGAATGGTGCCATGCCAAAAGAACGGTGATATCTGTTATTGTATGAAAACTCAATCAACTTCACTAATTTATCCCAACTACCTTTGGAATTCAAAATGCAAGCACGTAACATATCCTTCAATGTCTGTATGGTACGTTCTGACTGCCCATCGATTTGCGGATGAAATGTGGTATTCATTCTTATCTCAGTGCCCATAGCCTGCTGATAAGCTCTCCAAAATCATGAAGCAAAACACGGATCTCTATCACATACAATACTGACAGGTGTCCCATGCAATCTCAAGATATCAACCATGTACATACTCACTAGCTTCTACATAAACATCTTGATCGAGATGGGTAAGAAATGTGCCAATTTACTAAGTCAATCAATGATTAACCAAATCGTATCATAATCACTACGAGTCTTAGAGAGTCCCGTAACAAAGTCCATCGTGATATACTCTCACTTCCATTCTGGAATCTCCAAGGCTGTAATAGTCCTGCAGGTCTCTGATGTTCCGCTTTAACTTGTTGACAAGTATGACATATCTCCACAAACTCTGTAATCTGGCACTTCATGCCGTTCCACTAGTAATTTCTTTTAAGATCCTGATACATCTTGACAGGTCCTGGATGGACAGATAATCGCAAATTGTGAGCCTCAGTCATGATCTTCCTCTTAATCTCATCAATATATGTACAGACAATCTCCCTCTGAACCAAAGGTTGTCATCATCGTGAAGCTGAAAATCTTTCATTGGCTCTTCTTTAAACTGTTCAACAATCATCATTAACCCGTTATACTTCTTATGTGCCTCTTTGATTCAATCAATTAAAGTAGGAGTGATCATTAATGCAACCAGAACATAGTCGACTCAGCCACATCCAATCCAAACTTGAGTATCTCTCTCTCAAGAGGCGTCCGTAGGACATGGCTTGATTTCCTACTCAGTGCATCCGCTACCTTGTTTGCCTTCCCCGGATGATAGTCTTTTGTCAATTCAAGCCATCTCCGCTATCTCAAGGTTAGTTCTTTCTAGGTGAAAAGGTACTTCAAACTTTTATGATCTGTATAAGCCTCACACCTTTCACCATAAAAATAGTGTCTCTAGATTTTTAACGTGAATACAACTACTCCCAACTCCAAATCATGGGTGAGGCAAGTATGCTCATACGGCTTCAAGTGCCTTGAAGCATACGCAATTACCCATTCGTTATGCATCAGTATGCAACCTACAAGAAAAATGTTACCGCACGTATACTTTATGGAAGTTTTAAAATAATAAAGTTGTTTATTCATTTACCTAACCCATTCTTGGATGCATCGCTGTACACTACAAACCCTTTGCCGGAATTGGGTTGTGCTAATACTAGGGCGGAGGCCAGTCTCTTCTTAAGCTTGGTGAGGCTTGGTTCACATGCTGTAGTCCAATCAAACTTAGTCTTCTTCTGTGTCAATCTTGTCAACAGAACAGCAATCCTGGATAAACCTTCGATGAACTTCCGATAATATCTGGCAAATCCCAAGAAACTCTGAACTTTTGTCACGTTTGTTGATCTTGGCCACTCAGTAATGGCCTCGATCTTCTTAGTGTCCACTGATATGCCATCTTCAGAAACAACACACCCCAAGAATGCTACACTGTACTAGACAGAACTCCCATTTACTCAACTTGGCATAGAGTTGTTTCTCCTGCAATATACTCAGTACAATCCTCACGTGCTCAGTATGTGCTTTTTCATCCGACGAATACACAAGGGTATCACCAATGAACACCGCTACAAACTTGTCCAGCTACCGCTGAATACCGTATTCATCCAATCCATAAATGTTGCTGGGACATTGGTCAATCCGAATGGCATCCCCAGAAACTCATAATGATAATAACGAATCCGAAAAGTAGTCTTAGCCACGTCATCTTTCTTGATCTTCAATTGGTGATATCCAGACCAAAGATCAATCTTACTGAATAATTTGGCACCCTGTATGCAACGATTATAATTTATATTCATACATATTAGCTTTAAATAAGTATTTGAAATACTTACCCTCAACTGATTGAACAAGTCATCGATCCTCTGTAGTGGATACTTGCTCTTGATTGTGATTTCGTTCAACTCTCGGTAATCGATGCATAGTCGTATACTGCCATCCTTTTTTTCACCCTTGGGCGATACGCTAGGACATATAAAGTTCTTCTTGATCGATTCCTGCAGCTGTACCTTTAACTCCTTCAATTATGCATGGGCCATCCGATACAGCACTTTAGAGATCGGGTCTTTTCCAGGTACCACATTTATCTCGAACTTGATCTCCTTATCCGGAGGTAGGACATGCAAGTCATCCAAAAATACATATGAAAATTCTCGGACTACCGGAATACTATCAAGTGTAGGCATTCTCTGAATCATCTCCAAGGGCATATACAAAAAACCATCATTTGATGTTTTAGAATTTTTTATCCATTTGATGACTAGGATCATAAATATGGCGTAGATATATCTGTCTGTAAAGAAGCCTTAATATCCTTGGCAGCGCAGTAACATGTGGAAAAGAGTGAAAGCCAGCATAAAGCTGTCCGTGCCGTGCCAGAAGATGAGTTTTCGAATTAACTTGTCGAAGATAGTGTGAGATAGTTCCACCCACTAAATCAAACAATTTTGCCAGCCAAGAAGTTGGCTGCGAATGGACATAATCATCTATGGCGCTTGAATCAACTTCGACGTCCATAATTGCATGCCGCTGGAGAAAATAGAGTAATGCCAATGTAGTGGCTTGCAATGCTGCATGGAAAGGCGATGAGATAGGCAAATAGAAGACAATAGCTCCTTTGAAGTGGCCAAAAGTATCTCGAAGCACATCACCTCCTGCAGCAGAGAAGGAGCCTAAGGCAGCATCAACATTCAACTTGAATTGGCCAGGAGGCGGAGCTAGCCAACGCACAACCCGAATCCATTGTGGGTGAAGGCGTGGGGATAATCCAAGCAAAACCAAAGATGGATGTACAATTGCATGCTTGGTTCCTGACTGAGCACATGACCAAGAGTAAATTTCACGATGGATCAATTCCTGCAACTTATGTGAAGACCAATGTTTATGTATGCATACGCCATATGGTCCATAAGGCAATGCCTGGTGCAACAATCCGCGATACCCTTGAAGAGTAGTCCCACGTGTGGAAGTCCACAATGCAAGAAGATACTGTCGCAGAGGTCATTGAAAAGACATCGGACCACAAGAGCTGCGGCATAAAATGCCCATATCAGCCATATGACAGGACAATGCAGAAAAAGATGCTCTAAAGTGGCCGAAGATCCAGAACAGAAAGGACAACACATAGGCCCTTGGATCATAATTCGCCTAAGATTATCCTACAAAGGAAGAGCTCCATGATATAATGTTCACATAAAAAGACGGACAGATGGAATCTGCAGATGATGCCAGATAAAGGTGTTGGAAAATAACGTGACCCTCGATGGACGCAGCACTTCATAGGCCGATCTCAATGTGAAAGCACCTCCATTATCCGGTTTCCATACATAACTACCTAGAAGACCAACAACACTCGAAATGCAAATGGAATGGACTACATAAATTCACTTCCAACTAGGAGAGCCTGTGATTCTAGGGGGTAAACCTAGAAGACCTTCATATTTAGAATGCATAAAAGTAGACCACAAAGATTGTGCAGCATTATAGGACTACCATAACTTAGCCGCATAGGCAAGTGACAAATAGTCCAAGTGACGCAAACCTAAGCCCCCCTCATCATGCGGCATAAATAGAGTCTCCCATTTTACCCAATGATGTTTATGTGACGTATCTTGTGACCCCAAGAATACAATTACAAATACGTCTCCGAATGGCAATCTTGATACTCTTAGGTAGCGAAAGAACCGAAAGTGTATGAATAGGCAGCGCAGCGAGTACATGTTTTATCAAAATCAACCTGCATGCAGCAGATAAGAATTTATTTCGCGAGGAAAGCAGTCTAGCATCCAAGCGAGCCAATAGTTCCATACGATGTACAGGTCAGGTGCGGCCACGAAATAAATAGACTTCTAAATATTTAATTGGCAGTGTAGTAGAAATCATTCCCAACACCTGCCAAATACCACCAATGACACGAGAATCTGCATAAGCTGGGGGTATCAAATGGCTCTTTTGAAAGTTTACTCGTTGTTCAGAGGCGTTTTGATACAAGTCAAGAAACCATCGAAATCTTTGCATAGAGCGCACTAATCCGTACAGATCATCAGCATATGCAAGATGGGTGATCAATGGACGTGCCATGCCCATAGAAGATGCAGTGATAGAGCCCTCGAATATTAAATGCTTGAGCCCTCTCGAAAAAGCCTCTGAAGTCAAAATAAATAATAAAGGCGAAAGAGGGTCCCCCTGCTTCACCCCCAAGTGGGTCAAAAGAAGCCACAGGGCTTACCATTGATAAGGGCCGACATATAAGTACTACCCAAATGGTTAAGGATAGGCCAAATAAAATGATTGCGAAATCCCAACTTGGCAAGAAGCTGTGCAAAAAATCCCACTAACACGGTCAAAGGCTTTCATCATATCTAGCTTGACCCTAACATTCCCACCTCTAACTTTCTTATTCATTGACAGTGTTAATTCTTGAGCAAGAAGAATATGTTCAGAAATATCTCGACCTCGCATAAGTCCTGCTTGTTCAACCGAAATGATATCATTAAGAAAATGGGCAAGTCGAGTAGTAATAATCCGAGTACCTACCTTGGACATGAAGTTCGGGAGGCTTATGGGTCTGAAATCCACAAACGTACGAGGTAAATCTTTTTTTGGAATTAAAGTTATCAGGGTAATACCATGGCCCGAGGAATTCCAATACCCAAAAAGTATTCTTGGACCGATTTATGAACATCCAAAGCCACAATCTCCCATCATTGGCAGAAACAACAGCCATTATAGCCATCCGGACCTACTACGCTATGAGGGTCAAGAGCCCATACAGCATTCTTGGTTTCTTCCAGACTCGGCATTTCCATAAGGTGTGCATTCATATCCGGTATAACCAAAGCTGAAACATGGGAAAGCAATTCATCTACTTCAGAAACAGGATCTGCTGTGAAAAGCTACGAATAATAGGCTACAATCTCATCCCAAATAACTTCAGCGGTAGAACAATGCTCACCGGTGGAAGTGTAAATGGATGTAATAGCCAGTCCTCGCCATCGATCATGAACCACACTATGAAAGTACTGACTATTCGCATCGCCACTCCGTATCCATTTGACCTGTGCTTTCTGCTCCCAACAGCGCATCTCTATCCCAGCGGCTCGATTATACTCAAATTGAGCTAAAATGTAACTGCATTCTCAATTCCTCTGTTGGGTTTAAAACATAAGCAGAATCTAAGTGTTGAACCTTACATTTAGCCGCATGCATTACATCAAAGACATTGCCAAAGACGTGATTATTCCAATGCTACAGATCTTTCTTTAACCGCTGCAACTTATTATATAAACCCCTCATACCACTAGGCATTGGATAGGAAGCCCATTTCTCCTTGACAAAGGGAATAAAATGCATATGTTCAGCCCAAACATTTAAAAATAGAAATGATTTTGCACCCTCTGACTGCAATGACGCATATGTCAAGAGTAGAGGTGCATGGTCTGAGGATACTCGAGATAAATGCTTAACCTTCAGATTAGGGAACTGATTGTAGAAAGAATGTGGACAAAGCACTCTATCTAATTGTCTTTTTACAACACCCAAACCACGGCCCCCAACCCATGTGTGGTGTCGCCCATCAAATGGCATATCAATTGAACCACAATAGTTCACACAGTCTACAAAATCCTCATAGAAGCTAAGTGAAGCATAGATAGTCCAACATGCTCATCAACAGTTAAATAAGTATTAAAATCACCGCCCACAACCCACAACAAATTTGCACAATAAATTTCTTGGAGATCAAACCATAACTGAGGCCTGTCAGTGACAGTATGCATATCGTACACTGGACAGATCAATATTATTTGTTGCTTAGCATGGATAGAAAATTGCAAATGTGAAATTTGCTCCCCATGAGAAGCTTGTAATAAACGCAACGATGTATGTTGCCAAAAGATCCAGACTTTATCGTGGAAAGAGAATGTGTAAATGAAAGCCGGAGCAGGTACCTAACCAATTGTTTAAGCCATTGCTGAGGCTCAATTATAACCAAGAAAGTAAGACGATGATGCTGGATTAATCTCTTAAGCCGGACTAGCGATGTACGCAATCCCCAAACATTCCAGAATATATCATTCATTGAGAAGGATTGGAGGATAAACTTGAAGATGGCCGAAAAGAAGAATGCATTACCCGTGTCGAGGGTGGAGGAATCGGCATATCAGCCTTAGTACGTCTAGGCTTGCGAGTATGAATTATCAGATCTGCCGGAGGGATATGCTCATCCTGATGTTCTGTAGTCAAAACTAATCGACGAGATATGTGATGTTCATCTTGCTTCAATTCTTGTAGTCCTGCTACTCATACCACTTCCACAAAAGAGTCACGGACGTTTTCCACCCATGCCTCTTCTGACGGCTGCAAAATGGAATGAAGTCGCTCCTCTCTATCTATATATAACAATTCTTTATCTGACACGTTTGCCACTAAAGGACCATCATGCCTCTATTTGCTCATGAGATGTGTTGATGATCAAAATTGTGATGAAAGTGAAGCTCAACATAACATGGCAAAGAAGGCTGAGCTTGATGATGATGGTGGTGCAATCCGAGATGACAGTAAAGATTGAATCCGATTGGTGGGTTAATATGTGTAATCATCTTATTGGTTGCACCAATGTGACGAGGATTGCGATTCAAGAGCGGGAGATCGAAGGGAGTAGGAAGAAAGACGGATGGTTCAGTTGGCACGGGTGGTGGAAAGCCAACGGGGGAAAGAGCCAGCTCCAGGACGCGGGAAGCAGTTTAAATGGGGGATTTTACCGTTGTGCCCTTATGTGTAAACGGGGTAGTTAGTTTAGAATAGGGGCATTCTTGTAATTTCGCAGTAGGCAGTTATTTTCTTTCTTCTTCAGCTTGCTTTATATGGTCCGTTCGACAAAATTAGAAGGGGTGAGGAATTCTGAGTTTTGTGATTTGATTCAAGCGTTGAGTTCATTTTTCCTTTCCTTTCGTGCTCTCTAGTTGCTCTCCTCACGGGAGCATTGTATTTCCTTGATTAAGTTTGTTGTTTTTAGTTTGATCAAACACACATTTGTGTTCTTGCTTCGTGTTTGTTGTTTGATCACAGCACCTGAATTGTGCTGTGCTACTTTGCTCGAACGTATTTGAATTTTCACATGGTATTAGAGCGATTTTGTTACGTCTGATGAATTTTGGTAGTTTCATGGCGAATGTTCAGAATTCACCAAGTTCCTCAAATAGCGCAGTAAATTTTGTGCCTACGGATCCCACAGATGATTCGTTGTATTTGCACCCAAGTGACAACCCCTCACTTGTGCTCGTTCAGCCTCTGCTTGATGGAAACAACTTCCATAGTTGGAGCAGAGCCTTTAGGAGAGCCTTGGAATCGAAGAATAAGGTAGGCTTCGTCACAGGTATGATCCCCAAACCTTCTGAATTAGATCGTAAGTACATAGCCTGGACCAGAGCAAATAATATGGTTGCATCGTGGATTGTTAACTCTGTAATACCTTCGATTGGTCAAAGCATTATGTGGTTTGATAATGCCTGTGATATATGGAGTGATTTGAAGCACAGATATGGTAATGCGGATGTGTTTAGGATGTCTGATCTGCAAGAGCAATTTTATGCTACTAGGCAGGAAACTAGCTCAGTCACAGAGTATTACACTCGGTTGAAAGTTATATGGGAAGAATTGATGGTACTTCGTTCCATCCCGAATTGTGTGTGCAATAGGTGTACTTGTAATGTCTCTGCACAAATTAACAAATTCATTGAGGATGACTATGTAATCAGATTTATTAAGGGATTAAATGATGAATTTGAACCTGTGAAGTCACAGGTTCTGTTGATGAGTCCATTACCTGATCTGAAATCCACCTTTGCAATGGCAGTGAAGTTAGAAAGGAAATTGAACTACTCTTCGGTGCAAGGTACGTTTACTAATAATCCCTCAATGGTCATGACTGCTGATGGTCGTTATAAGAATGCTCCCTATGGGCAGAAACCTGCCAGTTCAGGGTCTGGTGCAGGTTGGCACAGATCGTTTGGCAGGGGTTTCAAGAAGGACTTTCAGAAACCTTCTTCGTATAATTCTAAGGCACCTGTGTGTACCTTTTGCAATTTGATAGGACACACCGTAGATAGATGTTATAAGAAACATGGTTTTCCCCCTGGTTATAAGCCCAAAAGTATGGTGAATTGTGTTGAAAATGAGAATTACAGTGGTAGGGAAGCAGATTCATACAGCCAAGGGCAGTGTGATCAGTACCAAAGTGGTGATGGTGTGCATGATGACTTGATGAGTGCACCTTCACAGATGGCTCCATCACTCACACTTGAGCAATATGATCAACTCATGAGACTGTTGCAGGAGAAAAAGGAAAGGAGACATGAAGATGGCTTTGGACACAATGATGAGGCCAAGGGGCACCATGCCGTGATGTCAGCTCAGCAGACTAGTGTCTCTGCCAAGCAGCCAGGTAATGGTCCTCTTTATGATTCATGCATATGGATATTGGACTCTGGTGCTACAGACCATATATGTCATTCCTTGTCTTTGTTCAGCTCACATCATCCAGTATCCTCTGTATCAGTCAAACCTCCAAACAATAACCTTGCCCCAGTCACTCATGTTGGTACAATCAACATCAATCCACTCCTGACACTTAAAAACGTCCTACATGTTCCTTCTTTCTCCTTCAACTTGTTGTCACTCAGCCAGCTTACAAAAACTGGTAACATAGATCTGATCTTTCACTCTGATGTCTGTCTACTTCAGGACCATTTCAGCAAGAAGACGATTGGTTTAGCTGAAGTTAGACAAGGATTATACCATATGAAAATTCAGAACAGCATTTCCCAGGCTCATGTTGTTGTCTCAGATCCATCCCTTTCATATCTCTGGCATTCAAGACTTGGACATCCCTCTCACTCCAGACTTCAAGAAATCAGCAAATCTGACCCTCTTGTATCAGTTCCCTCACATCCCTCAGCATGTACTATATGTCCATTAGCTAAACAGAAAAGAGCTCCATTTGGCATTTCTCATTCAGTTTCTGACTCTTCTTTTTGTCTTGTAAATATGGACATATGGGGTCCCTACAAACATCCCACATTGTATAAACAGCACTACTTTCTTACCATTGTTGGTGACTACTCTAGATATTGCTGGGTGTATCTAATGAAGTCTAAAGCAGAAACTAGGAGCATCATTGAAAGTTTTTGCGTATATGTCAATGTCCAGTTTGAGAAACACATAAAAGTCATAAGGACTGATAATGGGATTGAATTTAAGATGAATCCGTTTTATGCATCAAAAGGCATTGTGCACCAAACCAGCTGTGTATATACACCACAGCAAAATGGACTGGTAGAACGAAAGCATCAACATATTCTTAATGTTGCTAGAGCCCTGAAGTTCCAGGCACATCTGCCAGCCATGTATTGGGGGTTCTGCGTACAACACGCAGTATACCTCATCAATTTGACCCCATCACCTCTTCTTAACCATAGAACCCCTTTCCAGAAACTCTACGACAAGAGCCCCTCATACAGTCACCTCAAAATATTTGGTTGCTTATGCTTTGCAACAACTGTTAACCCGTCCAAAGAGAAATTCACTCCCAGAGAAAGGAAGAGTGTCTTCCTTGGAATCTCACATACCACAAAGGGCTATATATTGCAAGACTTGATTACCAAAGAAGTTTTCATATCCAGAGATGTAACCTTTCATGAAAATGTGTTTCCCTTCAAGGAAAGGGGCACAAGGGAGTCAGTTCAAAACCCTTCAACCTCTACAAATTACCTTTCAATACCAACGCTTTCTTCGCAGACAAGCCAACCTCACTCCTATGATCTCCATGAGCCACAAATCCACGTGCCATCCTTTGAATCTCAAGATGATTTCACTCACGCATCTAAAAACCAAGTTCCAATCAATGACATGACCAGTGTGCCATCATGCCCACATGATACACCACAAGAGCCTACTTCCCCAAATCTTGACTGTCATATTCCAGTAACACTCAGCGCTGACCCATCTCCAGAAATAGCCATCAAGTCCATCATGTTGACATACCTATCACGAGACCTAACCGTGCAAGGCAACCTCCTAAGTATCTTGACCAGTATTATTGCAATCTTGCTGATGCATTTGAAAACAATTTACATCCCAAGCCACTGTCTTCTTCAAGACTCACTACCCCTCATCCTCTACATGATTACATTTCGTTTGATTCCTTTACACCAAAGTACAAAGCATATGCATTAAACATAAGCAGGTACACAGAGCCTGACTCCTTTGCAGAGGCATGAAAGTCTCCTGAATGGCAGAAGGCAATGGATGAGGAGATTGCAGCGCTTGAAAGTAATAATACGTGGATCTTAGCAAAACTTCCTCCTGGAAAAAAGGCCATTGGGTGCAAATGGGTGTATAAGCTTAAGTACAAGCCTGATGGCTACATAGAAAGACATAAGGCTCGGTTAGTTGCCAAGGGGTATACACAGCAACTCAGAGTGGATTACCAGGATACCTTTTCTCAAGTGGCTAAGATGACCACAGTACGGATGGTGTTGGCATTGACATCTAAGCCTGGGTGGTATGTGCACCAGCTGGATGTGAATAATGCATTTTTGCACGGGGATCTACATGAGGAGATATACATGTCTGCACCTCCTGGGCTATTAGTAGGGGACGGTGATGTGGTTTGCAGATTGCAAAAATCCTTATATGGCTTGAAACAGGCAAGCAGAGAATGGAATGCAAGGCTAACTGACTTTCTGATTTCATTGGGTTTTATCCAGTCAAGGAATGATTACACTTTGTTCACTAGATCATCTGGGGAGTCCTTGTTAATATTGCTTGTGTATGTTGATGACGTGATTGTAGCTAGCAAGAATTTAAGCGAAATTGAAAAGGTGAAGAGAGCATTGGATTCAGAATTCCGTATCAAGAACTTAGGGGAGTTGAAATACTTTCTTGGAATCGAGGTAGCTAGATCACGAATGGGTACAGTCATCAATCAGAGGAAATATACGTTGCAACTACTGGAGCAGGTAGGATTTCTGGGGTGCAAGCCTGCGCATTCTCCCATGGAGAGTCATGTGAAATTATTTCGAGGTGATTCTGAGCCTATGGATGACATTACGGGCTACAGAAAACTCGTTGGCAAGCTGATATATCTCACCATAACACGGCCAGACATAGCCTTTAGCGTACAACAACTAAGTCAGTTTTTGGACTGCCCCACGATCAACCATTGGAAAGGCGTACATAGAGTGTTAAGATATCTGAAAAACTCTATTGGACAAGGCATTTTGTTGTCAAATTCTGGAGAGCTCAGGCTAAAAGGGTTCGTGGACTCGGATTGGGCAGGGTGCCAAGACACGAGAAGGTCAATCACGGGGTACTGCATGTTTCTTGGAGACAGTTTGATATCGTGGAAGGCCAAGAAGCAAACCACGGTCTCACGCTCATCAGCAGAAGCTGAGTATCGGGCTATGGCATTAGCAGTGTGTGAGGTGCAGTGGTTGATTTATCTAGCGAAGGATCTTGGCTTGTCTAGGCAGGAGCCTGTTGAGCTCTTTTGTGATAGCAAAAGTGCATTGTACATCGCAGAGAACACGGTCTTTCACGAACGCACGAAGCATATCGAAATTGATTGCCATATTGTGCGAGATAAGGTGTTGCAGGGCACTGTTAAGCTTATGCCGATCAAAACAGAATTTCAGCTTGCAGACATGTTCACCAAAGCGTTGGATCATAAGAGGATGGTGATGCTACTTCAGAGGATGGGGATACATAACATCTATAGCAAGCCACGCTTGAGGGGGGGTGTTGATGATCAAAATTGTGATGAAAGTGAAGCTCAACATAACATGGCAAAGAAGGCTGAGCTTGATGATGATGGTGGTGCAATCCGAGATGACAGTAAAGATTGAATCCGATTGGTGGGTTAATATGTGTAATCATCTTATTGGTTGCACCAATGTGACGAGGATTGCGATTCAAGAGCGGGAGATCGAAGGGAGTAGGAAGAAAGACGGATGGTTCAGTTGGCACGGGTGGTGGAAAGCCAACGGGGGAAAGAGCCAGCTCCAGGACGCGGGAAGCAGTATAAATGGGGGATTTTACCGTTGTTCCCTTATGTGTAAACGGGGTAGTTAGTTTAGAATAGGGGCATTCTTGTAATTTCGCAGTAGGCAGTTATTTTCTTTCTTCTTCAGCTTGCTTTATATGGTCCGTTTGACAAAATTAGAAGGGGTGAGGAATTCTGAGTTTTGTGATTTGATTCAAGCGTTGAGTTCATTTTTCCTTTCCTTTCGTGCTCTCTAGTTGCTCTCCTCACGGGAGCATTGTATTTACTTTATTAAGTTTGTTGTTTTTAGTTTGATCAAACACACATTTGTGTTCTTGCTTCGTGTTCGTTGTTTGATCACAGCACCTGAATTGTGCTGTGCTACTTTGCTCGAACGTATTTGAATTTTCACAAGATGTGCCTAAAACCGCAGTATCTTGTGCATGTGAAAGATTCTCCAAATTTAGTTGAATGTCGGTCCTTGGGTCTTGAAGAGCCTGAGGGGATTCAACCAAATTATCAGTCGTTGGATCCAGTTGAATCTCAGTCGTGGGATCTTGAAGATCTTGAGGGGGATCTTGTGCTGGTTCTTCGGCATCCGCCATAATTTCAACGCTATAATTCTGTGGAGGATATTTTTTAGGAGTCCAGCGTGTTTTTACCCTAGCTTGTCGCTTTACTGGCAGTGGAATTTCTGTCTGTCCATCTATGGCGCCATGTTTATGATAGTTTTCACCTCATGACCCAGAACCCGGCAATCAGAACAAAAACAAAGGAATATCTTCATATTCCACAATGGGATAGAATTCATGTTGGCCTGCTTGAATATGTACCTTCGCAGGTAATGGTTTCGAAATATCATCTTCCACACACAGCCGGATGACTGATGTACACAGGCCATGCATCCTTGCCGAGTCCATCCGCAACGGTTCTCCAATCACATATGCAACGTCCCAGACTGCAGATTTATTATGGAGAAACAATGGTAATCCCTGGATGGAGATCCAAATCGGCATAATTGGGTTATCAACTTTAGGATCAAAATCTTGCGTCTATTTGGTGACACGCATATGAAATCCATTAAGCATCCATGATTGACGCAAAAAGCATCGCTGATAATCATCTTATGTGGCAAATGTGATTAAAATATGCTGATCATCCAATAAACCCAACTTTGGAGTTTGGGCGGATCAAATGCACTCAAAAGATGAATGCAATTGCTTCATTGTAGGACGACCATTCCAAAACGAACCAATCATAGAAAATCGGTAAGGAAGAGAAAATTGCAATACCTCATCTGCCATAAATGATAAAGAGGGAAGTCCCTTGAACCATCGTATGGGGCGAATCGTCGAAGGTGACGGCAATTATTTGAGGGGCAAGAACCTCTGCGAAGGTAGGTTTCGATGGGGTTGCAAGACAACGTTCGAATAACCGCCCAAGCTTTTCCAGACAGTGCAGAATTATTTGCCGATCGCTAAAATTGAGATCGCTAATAAGAAGAAGTATGTAGAAAGAGGGAATCAATGTGAAACAGAAGAGATCGCCGACATCAATGCTGACGATAGCCTTAGAGCTATCTCGCAGTGATTTTTAGTGGATCTTTGCCCACTGATCTGTAGTTTCGACGATATTTAAGACGATGGTGGCAACTGGCTACTCCCGTATCAGTGATGAGAAATCTTGCGGCTGTGGTATTTGGAAAGAATATGCTGCAATATATTTTGTTGATCAAACGTTTTTGCTTTTGCGACTAAAGGAGAGGATTTGTTATGGCATATACTCCTGGTGCTTGTCTATTTCTGATTCAAAATTTGTAGCATCCATACCATATTTGCTCCAAGCGTAGTTTTCACCACCTATGCGGTCACTTAGGGTGACTATTGTCCGATGGTGTCTGCCTCCTACTGGTAGGTTCAAGCTAAAAATCGATGCGACTGCTGGCTGCAGAGGGGTAGTGGGCGGATCAATCTTGAGAAATAACCATGGATGCATGGTACGAGCATTGTGTTTTCCCCTTCCAGCGCTACCTCCTCCATGCAGAATTACAAACAATGCTCTATTCCGTCATTTATTTTGCTACATTGGGGTTCAGTGAGTTGTACAATGAGACCGACTGCAAAAACTTGATAACGCTTTTATCGGACTTAGTCTTCTTATCAGGGCGATTAGCCAGTGATGTCGAATGGCTGAAGAGTTTTTGTCTCTTTTGCATAGCACTATCTCATATTGTTCAGAAAAAGGGTTTGAGTGATTCACACAAATGTATGATTTAAATAACGTGTGCTAAAGAAATGCATGACACATTTTATGACTTGACACATTTTTGCGGCAAACTTGCCTTATATACTTTATATATAATGTTTCCGTAACAAACCATGAAGTTTTAAAGCTTACATCAAATGGCAAACATTTGTTGTGTTTGAACTATTTTCAGGTGCCTCAATTAATGAACTAAACTAGTTCATCAAGTGAAGTACTTAGTTAAATGAACTAAGTAGTTCATTAAATGGAGAAATATTTGGAGAAGGCATGAAGGCAACAAACATGGAAATGGAAAGTCTCCTCTCCCCTCTTAAACCACAAGTTTTATAAATTTATATATATATATATATATATATATATATATATTCCGATTTTTGTAAAGGCACTATACACATATATTCCAAAGAACTACTGACACGTTATATATATTACGAACGTACGTCAACGTCACACCACTATAATTACCTCATATTTATTAGTATATTCAGGTCTTATATCATATGGCATAAGTCATGGTGATGACAAAATTATTATGACACGTTACAAGGTTATAAACCAAAAATTGTCGTATCGGGTGACTACCGAAACTTTGGTAACATGTCACGTACTTTCCATATATAGATGGCCAGCCTCTACACTTCAAAAATGGCCACAAAATTTGTGTCTTACATGGTACACTTAGCCATAAATTCATTCCATGTTGGCACACCCAAATCATCCCCAATTAAGACCAAATTGTGGAGATTTCAATTTCACTCTTTTATGTCACATGTGGCGCCATTTGTATCAGCCATTAAGAGCTGAATATTCAAATTATTTTATGTATATTATGTGTAACATAATATCTATATAACATGTGTAACAAGTTTGAATTTAATCGGAGAAAAACCGCGTAATCGACAAAAGTCGAAAATTCGGTTTTCTACGAACACGACAAATGGAACGTTTCTGGCATGACATGTAACATGTATCTAGACACTTTTTACATATTCAATACATACTAAAGTGTTCTAGAATATTTAAATTAGGTCTGATTGGAATATACCATATGTGTATAATTATAGTGCACAATTTTACAAAGTTTACAAAAATAAATTCAGCACATGTTCAAGCTCACTTCACACGCCTAATGCTCCTTGGTGGAGCCTATGTGGAGCTTAGTAGGCATCTTTATTGGTGAAGAATGGACTGCACAGGGTTAGTGACATAATGGAGAAAGCTACACAAGGTAATATTTCAAACTATGTTACAAATGTAACACATGCTGAAAATTCAGCACGTGAGACATCTAGGTGGCCGACATTTTATACCTTACTTGTGATAAATTTGCTTCTCCATTTTCAAGGGATTGATGTGTAATAATATGTGAATAATTTGAACATCTTGAGATTATTGCACATGCTGAAAATTTCAAGATGTGATGCATAAGGCTGGCCGAATTCTTGGAGAAAATGCAGATCAATTTACTTTGAAAATTAAGTGGGATTAATTGTATAATATTTGGCAAGGATTTTACTACTATTTTGGCACATGTTTTAAGTGTTATTCTCAGATTTTTACAGCCATCAAGTGATGACAGATCTCATCCAATCAAGGAGTACCAAGTAAGCAAGGGCAAGACAATCATCCAATCAAGTTGTGCCAAGTAAGCAAGTTGATGTCACATCTATACAAGGCATTATTCCAAGGAATTAAAAGATAATTTATAAGGTGAAGAGAAGCCCTAGAGTGGGCAGCCAACCTCAAATAAAAAGGAGAAGAAGAGCAAACAAAAATGCAAGACAAGTCTCACAATTTCAAAAGTGCAAAAAGTCTCTCTACTCTCTTCTTCTATATTTCTTTCTTCTCTTTCTCTCTCAAGCCTATTGTATCTATATTCATACATATCGTATAGGCTTCATTCATACCACCATACACACCTTGTTGTTGTAAAAGATTGATCAAGGTGTGATCAAACCTTCAACCGCTCGGTGGTGGTGTTCGTGATCATTGTGATTGCTTGTTTCGATTGTAAAGGGTTGGAGTTTGTGTGTAACCCCAGAAACCCCTGTGGTAAGTTATTATTTTGTTTAGTGATAACCAAGGAAGGTGTCTTCGAAGACTGGAGTAGGTTGTTTTAACCGAACCTGCATAATATTCATTGTGTTCTTTACTTTTCTGCACAGTACTTTCAGTTTCCTGCACTTTGCATCCATTTCGTCGCAATCTTACAAATAGTAAACGAATTTCAAAAATTGTTAAATTTACAGAAACATAGCCACATCTTCTAAGTTTCATTTGGCGTAAGTTTAACCCCTTTTGGACAAGTATAAGTCATTCAAACTCTAATAGTTCTGAGACTAGTGCAATCTGATTTTTAGACTTGCAAAGGTTGAGAACTTGAACGTATTTGACATACTTCCCAAAGGAATTTTTAAAAAATGTTTCAACCCATTTAAATAAATATAAGAAGGGGTTTGTCATTAAAGTTGCAGACCATTTGAAGCCAGGGATTAATCGGAATAATTTTTTCAAAACAGACTACTGTTTCTGGCAGATTTGTGCAATATGACCACAAACGATTTTTCTAAGGGTTAGAGGTTGAATTTTGATATGAAATTTTTAGGAGATACTCAGAACATCTGAGACTACAATCTCTCGAAATTTCAGAATTTCTGAAGGCCTTTAACCTAGATTTTCAAACGTTGCAAAATAGGACCTGCAAACAGAAACTGTTTATAGAAGTTGGGTTTTTGGGTCAAAACATTTTAAAAAACAAAATTTCCGCACCCACTATTCAACCCCTCTTCTAGTGATGCCTTACAGGTCCTACACATATTTCCCACGAAAAGGAAATTTGGTAGCCCATGCGTTAGCACAGCATGCTCTAATGAGGTGGTTCCCAAACACATTTCAGAGGCCATTGGATCTTCCGCCTATGGCTCGGGGCGGATTGCGTACAGACACGCATACTGCATATATTCATTCTTTATCATAATGAAGCCATTTCCACCGTATGTTGCCTACATCCATGGGGTGCAGGCGATCGGGTATGTCCTCATTCATATATATCTTTTTAGATTATTGTGCACAAATTTCGTTCCGATGTCAGGATTGGTGTTTTTACTGAGCATGTTCGCATATTGTTGGGAGTCCATGCATAGTACAACATACGTTCTTCCGGGGCGGTCTGTGAATTTTGCCTCCTCTGCGTGATAGTCGGCATCTCTTAGTACGCTGGGAATTACCTCCCTCGGGTAAATTAAAGTTAAATATTGATGCCTCAGCTGGGCGACAGAGGGCGGCAGCTGGCGCCATATTGCGCAATGATTATGGAGACTTTATTTCTACTATTTGTTTTGCTCTACCACTTGTTATGTTGCTGCGTGCTGAATTAATGGCGGTCTTGTACGCTGTAATTTTCTGCGCCCAACATCATGCATGTCTCATTGTTGAGACTGACTGTCGTGTGCTACTAGGCATGTTATCTGCTCCTTCACGTTATACAGGGTCTCTGATATCGGACCTTCATCGCACATTGGGTATTTTAGGTCTGAATGAAGCCACATTATGCTTTTGTCCGCACAAGGCTAATATGGCAGCTCATACATTAGCACGGTATGGTTTGCATGCAGTAGGTGCCATGATATATTCCTCCATTGCTGGTTTGCCATGTGACGGCGTGGCTCGATAGTGCTAGATGCAACGCTTCTAAATCTACAGGTGTACGTCTCCCAATGGGTTGGCGTATTTTCACGCGAGTTGCCTGTGCCATCAGTTGGCATAGGCAATGTGGGTATGTTTCTGTCTTTTCTTACTGAAGATCCATTGCCTGCTGTCTTAGCATTTCTTTCATATGCTGGTTTGGGTAACCTATTTTCATTCTCCGATTGTTGTGAGGAACAAAAATATCTACGACGCCCTACGTAATAATTTTTGCTCCATTCAGTGTTTGGCGATTCCTATTGGTTGTTGCCCGTTGTCTTTTGGCTACGGGCAACCTGGGTATGCCTTTATTTCTTTAAATTTAATATTTATTTCCTAAAATTTTTCATTTACTACGTTAATGTGTTTTGTATGGATGCTTTCCGAGGTATATTTCATTTGGGATTAATATGGCGCAAGGCCTCCCATATGGGTTGGTGAGCTCCTCTCTTTTGTTACCTTGGTAAAATTTTGATCAAGGTAACGGTAGTATGTCTCTTCATCTCCCTTTCTTTTGGCATATTTCTTTTACTGCTTTTCAACTGTCAATTGACCTCTCCATTTCATTATGGCGGGTACACTTGTCTGAGCTATCCCGCTGATCTGGATGTTCAAGATGGATATTTCAAGTCTCGAAAGGATGCATTTACGAAATTTCACGTTTATTTCATTGTTTGGTTTCGACTTAGTATGAATATTTGCATGCAATTATTTTTGGACACATTTGTTTTGTATTTACTTTCGGGATAATCTCCCATATGCATACGAATTTCCACTTTCCATTTCTTGCAGGTTTACATGTACACATTTCATGCATTTCGTTTATTTCTTTGTGGGAGAGTCTCCCACATTTAATATAACCACGGTATTCCTCCGCCACAAGTGAGGGCATATCATTAATAAAATCAGCATACGGTAAAAAAAATATACAACCATGTGTGTCCATATATATATATATATATATACACACACACATATATATGTGTATGCCCAAAAGTGATTATTTGGCTGAATATATATACATCCATATTTTAGATGAAGGACAGGCGGTACCATCCGGGTGTTTTATTCATATATATGTGCCCTCACTTGTGGCGGAGGAATACAGTGGTTACAATAATGGTCCTATCTACGGAGGAAGACTCTCCTAAACCAAACAAAGCAGAATAGAAATGACATACATAAATCGCAAACTACTAGTTAATAATAATGTGTAACTTGAGATACTAAATATATTACACCGTAATCCAATGGAATTTAGAGCTGCGCCACTCGTATTCTCGAAGGATCTCTATTTCATCTTCAATGCTGGAGGACGTTGCCAAAAGATGAACATATTCAGGCATACCAAATTGGCAGCGCCCCGTCGAGTCATTTGTGTATTCTGTCGATGCTCCAGTAGGTGCCGTTGGAGACACAAAAATGAAATGGTCAGTAGAGCATAGGCCGGATATAATTAAAAGAGAGAAATATAGGCTCTATGCATACCAGCATTGCCTGCATTTAACAAGAACATAGGCAACTGTGAGGATACAAATTCCATTGTGCTTTCGCAACAGAGCTCGAATGAAATATAGGAGTGCAGCAGGCTATGTATATGTTCCTCAGCAATACCACAGAAAATGAACATGTGATCTCTATAGGAAATGCACATAAGTGAAGTAGAGAAAAAGAAAAGAAATGGAAGGAGAACATACCAACGTTGTCTATGCCAAGAAATGACATAGGCAACTACATCAATAGTACGCCAACCCATTGGGAGACATCAAGATCAGAAGCGTAGGTGGGGCACCGAGGTATCAAAAGTTATTGCTTTTCAAACTTCACATGGCAAGGCTGCTGAAGATGTGAAAGTAGTCACCCCTGCCGAACGTAACCCTGTCATGATAGTGTGTGTGCTGCCGCATTTGCCTCTCTTGTACAATAATTTAGGGATGAAGCATTTAATCTCAGAAACTGTATGGTAGGCCTCAAGTCAGAAGCATAAGATCCTGTAAACCGGTCTGAGGCAGATATATGATTTAGTAAAACTCTACAGTCTGTTACGATGATTAGCTGGTCATGATCCTGGGATTAAAATATGAGTTTGTATTGAAGCGCCATGAGTTCGGCTCTCAATGGCATCATACCAGGCAGAAAAAACAAAAAGCCGAAATCAATTCCCCTTGATGATTTCGTAAAAATGCTCCTGCGGCCACATTAGATTGTCTCACTGTTGCATCAACGTTCAACTTTTATTTGCCTGTAGCAGGCTGCTCCCAGCAAACAATTCTTGGCCTACGCAAACGAATAGTTGGAGAAAATGAATGGGCCAACAAGTGTGGTATGTGCTGAGAATATTTTCGGCCCTGTGTTATGGCACACCAAGTATATACATGATCTCTAACCCTCTTAAACAATCTTCTATAAGAAAAGTTGTTGTCTCCTAATCGTATGTGCGTATATTCTTTCCAAATGACCCATACTACTAGTGATGTCACCAGAGCTCTTAACTGACCAATCATTGTATGTATAGAGGATGTTCTCCACCAGCATAGCAAATACACTCGAATTTTTGATTGATAAGGCATTGGGCCAAAAACTAATATTGACATTTCCTGCCATAACGGCTTTATTGATGGACAATAAAGAAAGATGTGATGTAGATGGTCCGAATGTAGCATGCAAAAAACGCATTGTGTAGGAAATATAGTCTGCCAAGAATGATGATTGTCAGCGAAGGGCAGTGACCTCATCCATAACTTCCAAGGAAATAACTGTCCTCCCAACGGCATACTCGGCCACCAAATGTATCCTGAATATGGGTACTAAGATGACGTAGCCTAAAGAAGCCTGTACACCGATTTTAGTGAAAATTGTCCAGAATTTTCAGCAGTCCAAGAGAGACCTTCTGGAGTAATCTGCACTAGAGGAGTCATGTAATCATTAATCTGGCAGATACACTTCCAAGTAGATGAATCATAGATATGAGCATATAAAGATGTTCGTTGGCCATATTCAATCCGACAGTAGGCTGCACACAATGATGAAGAATGGTGATTGTTCCACCACAAACGACAATCATATGCCTGCTGTACTATCCCAGGATTGCCAATGATGTCGGCCATTCCATAAGAAATTAGACATTTTCCTGTTTAGAATATCTAGCAGACTTTTTGGTAATCTAGAACTGGAAATAATATGTAATGGCATAGAACATAGTACATGCCGCAATAAGATGACACGGCCAGCCATGGATAGTTTAGAAGACCAAGAATTCAAAGCAACACCAAAATGAGCAATCAACGACGTACAGTAAGCAGTGTGATTTATCCTTTTATACAAATATGAACCCAGATATTTAATAGGTAGAGTATTCAGACGCATACCCAGAGCTTGAGAGACTCGAATGCCGGAGATCCCTTCTCCAACCACAACCTGGCTTTTGTGAAGATTTACCAACTGCCGTGAAGCTCGCTGGTATGTATCCAAAAATCGTCGAAAATGTTGCAAATTTCGAGTAGAGCCATTTAAGAAATGACTAGATCATCCGCAAAGCCCAGATGTGGGGACCCTGCCTTCTTGAAAGCCGCATATTACACCATCCTCCATAAGTGTGTTCAGCTCTCTAGAAAATCCCTCAGAAGTCAAAATAAGCAGAAGAGGCGAGAGCAGATCACCTTGTTTAACACCACGGGACACTGGAAAAATCTGGCTAGCTTTCCATTAATTAAGATTGAGCATCAAGTGGCGGACAACTTATTGATAAGAATGCGCACTAACCTCGGATGGAATCCCATTTTCGACAAAAGATTGACTAAGTAAGGACTAACACACCCTATCAAATGCTTTTGCCATATCAACTTGATAATAACATGGCTACCCTGGACTGGCCTATCCAATACATGCACCATTACCTACGCCAGTAATATCTGTTCTGTATTGCCGTGACCTTTCAAAAACCCAGCCTGCTTTGGAGACATCAAGCACGGCAGCAAGGAAGAGAGTCGAGTAGCTAGTATCCGTGTAATTATTCGCTAAAACAATAGTCAAACAAATAGGACTAAACTCTGAAAACGATACTAGATTTGCCACTTTAGGAATCAACGTAGTGAGTGCTGCAACCATCTGACTCGGTGGCCGAACCTCTATGAAGAACTCCTGGACTGCTTTATGAACATCTATGGAAGTTACCTGCCAAAAATGTCGATAAAAACACCCAGGAAAACCGTCTGGACCATCTGCACTTGTTGGACTTAAATCCCACACGGCCTGTTTAACCTCCTCCAAAGTTGGGAAAGAAAGAAGATGGTGATTCTCGTCATCAAATATCAGCAGTGAAATATAGTGTAAAATATCATCATGACGCTCTGTTTGTCCTCCCGTAAACAAGGTTTGATATTAATGAATAGCCTCATTCTCAATATCTTGCTGACTATCACACTCTACCCCGTCTTCATGTGTTATCCGTCGGATACATTGACGACGCCTCCTCTCCTTCACTGTTTGATGAAAGAACCATGTGTTTGCATCTCCTTCTCACATCCATTTTATGTTTTCCTTTTGTTTCGAAAACAATAAGGCTCGAGATTGTGCAAGACGTAATTTAGCCATAAACAAATGATATGCCCTCCGAGTATCTTAAGTTGGGTTAGAATAATATATTCATTCACATCTCCTTACCTCTGTTTCAGCAATAGCATTGCATCAAATATATTTATGAAGATGTCTTTATTCCATCGGCTTAAGCATCGCTTCAGCTGTCGCAATTTAGAGTAAAAACCCCACATTCCTCCGACAGTAGGAAAAGATTGCCAATGATGAATGACAAAGCTGTCAAAATCAGGGTGTGTTATCCATATATCCAAATATCTGAATGAAGCAGGTGTGGCAGATGTTGGCGTAGAGCAGTCTAGAAATATAGGAGAATGATCCGCTGAAGAGCGATTTAAATGCTAATATTGAACAAAGAAGTTTGACAAACAAAGATAGCGATCCAGTCGATGACATACGCGGCCTAGCCCCCGGCCATCGCACCAAGTATAAGGCAAGCCTTGAAAATTAATTGATTGTAAAGAGCAGGCATAAACAAAGTCATTGAAATCCTGCAATGTTCGCAAAGCTGGGGAAGAGCGTCCTTTATGCTCAACAAGTGACAAGAAAGTATTAAATTCCCCTACAAGAAGCCAAGGTAAATGTAATATAGCATAAAACGAAACAAGATCCACCCACAATAAACGATATGCTATGGTAGAATGAAGACCATAAACCAATGTACACCAAAAAGAATCTCCTGTGGGCAACCAACAAAACCTCAAAGAATGGTTTTGAATTCCCGGGCACTGATATTCTAATCTCAAAAATGAATGCCTCCAGAAAATCCAAATACGATCATTACTAACTGACAATGCGTGAGGAAAACCAAGTTGAAGACTATATGAGACTAATGCAATTGGCCGAGTCTTAGGTTCAATAATAACTAGAATCTGTAGAAGATACCGGCAATTTAATGATTTTAATCTATCCAGTGAGGTATGGATACCTCGAACATTCTAAATCATCATCTTCGTTGATAGGACAGTATATCAAATGAGTTAGAGAGAGCTACACGGGAGCATGTGAACGGAGGGGAAATGTTAAGTTGCAAAGTGTTTTGATGATGAAAAGATGTTTTGAATGAGTTAGAATTATGTTTGATATTTGATGCATGATGAAAAATACGTTATGAATAAAGATGGTTAAGATTGAAATTCAAAAAGGACATCGATCTCTCAAGGAAGGAGACATCGATCGATCGATGTCACTGACATCGATCGATCGATGTAAGATCGGAATACATCGATCTCTCCCTCCTTGGACTTCGATCGATCGATGTAGGATCTGAGGACATCGATCTCTCCCATCCTGTACATCGATCGATCGATGTAGGATCTGAGGACATCGATCTCTCCCACCCAGGACTTCGATCGATCGATGTAGAATCTGAGGACATCGATCTCTCCCTTCCAGGGACATCGATCGATCGATGTCCTCCAGAATTCAAATCTTCTGAACGATTGAACAAAATCCAAGACAGATTTTCAAGGTTTTCTCTTTCCAATCTTCTTCAAACTTCTTGTGGACTTTAACCCAACCTATTACATGCTTCCTTGACTATTGTATACATGTCTAAGATTCTCTAGGGTGGCTATCCAAGATCAAATCACTCCATAGGGTGACTAAAGACTATTTGGGCATTATCTTGACATTTTTGAAGATGAAGACTTGGTGGAAGACCTAAAAAACGTGGTGAACTTCTTCTATAAATGGAGGAGGCTTGGATGAGGCAATTACACACTTTCAACATCATCTAGCTTCATTTTACATTGTTGTATATTTCTCTCATACTTGTAAATTTGTTTAAAGCTTGTTTAGCTTTCTTTGATCTTCATTGTTTGTATATTGAGAGAAAGAGAGTCAAGCACAAGAGGAACCATAAATATTTGATCTCTAGCTTGTGCTTAGACTTATGAGAAAGTGTGAACCTTACTATATATCTTCAACCCATTGTGAGAAGTTCTTGAGAGAACTTTTGTTGAAGTTGTGAGGAAGCAAGAAGTTGTTCTTGCCAAGAGCTGTAGTTGTTGTAGTTGCACAAGTGTGTTGTGCAAGAAGTTGCTGTTGTTGTTGCTTACACTAAAGTGTTAGTGTAAGTGTTGCTGTGGTTGTTCTTATTGCTCATAATAAGAAGAGTAGTTGTTGAAAATCCACTTTGGAAACAAAGTGGTAGTGGAGTAGAATCATTTACGATTCGAACCACTCTATATCCGGTGTACTCTTTCATTGTCTCTCATCTCCAATTCTTGCTCTGATTTTGAATATCTTTTTGAGTTGAGAAAAACAAGAAAATTCCGCAAAAGAGCCAAACACTCTATTCACCCCCCCTCTAGAGTGTATTTCGGACCTTACAATTGGTATCAGAGCCTAACCTTGATTGCTTGGCCTATCTTTGCAAGTAGCAAGGTTAAAGATCATGGCAATGACAACCTCAACCTCAACCTCTTCATCTTCCAAGCCTACTGCACTATTTTCCGGATCAAACACTAAAGCTCCTATGTTTGATGCCCAAAACTACTCTTTATGGAAATTTCGAATGATCAATCATTTGAAAGGCTGTGGATTTGATATATGGAGAGCTGTTGTCAAAGGAATTGAAGTTCCAATGATTACCAACTCAAAAGGAGAATCAATGTTTAAAGATGAGGATGACTACACCGACGAAGAGAAGATAAAGTTTGCCATCAACGGCAAAGCTTTTGACATTCTCTCAAGTGCTCTTACCACCACTGAGCTCATTAGACTCCAAGGTCTTGAAACAGCCCATGAGGCATGGAAAAGGCTTGAAATGATACATGAAGGAACTGAGCAAGTAAGAATGGCCAAAAGACTCATGCTCATGAAGGAGTATGAGATGTTCGGAATGAAGAGTGGTGAGAAGATTGAGGAGACAATCGATCGATTCACACGAATAGTGAATCAACTCTCCATGGTTGACAAGAAAATCTCAAACGAAGACCTTGTCTCAAAACTCCTCAACTCTTTGCCAAGAGAATGGACACCCAAAGTCACCGCCATCACTGAATCAAAGAATCTCAAGACTCTTACTCTTGATGAGTTATCCGGTAATCTTCTTACTCATGAGATTCTTATTGATGAACAAAATAGGATGAATCCCATCAAGCCTACACAAACATCACACAAGGGATTGGTGGTAGAGTCCGATGATTCGGATGAGGAAGTTGCCCTTCTTGTAAGAAAATTTAGAAGAATGGCAACTAAAAACAAAGCTCAAGCAAGAAAGTTTTTCAAGAAACCATCTAAAGAAAAAGAAGCAAGTGAAAATTGCTATAGATGTGGTCGACCCGGTCACTTCATTGCCGATTGCCACGTAAAAGAGCCGCAAAAGCAAGAGAAGAAGGTCTTTCCTCAAAAGAAGAAAGCCCTCAATGCGGAGGTAACCACGTGGGATGATCTCCTTTCGGAATCGGAAGGAGAAGAAAGTGAAGATCAAGGTGTTGGACTTGTGGCAATGGTTGAAAATCCAAAGGTTCAACATACTTGTCTTATGGCGATAGAAGATGACCTTGAGGTATATTCTAACCCTTCAAATTTGCATGATGAAATAGGAGATTTGCAAGATGACTTTGAGAAATTAAATTTGAAATATAAGCATTTAAAGAAAGAATTCAAGAAATGTATTTTAGAAAATAAGAGCTTGCATGACAAAAATATTTTGATGTTTCAAGAGCATGATATCATACTTACCATGCATAAAACCGTAGCTCTTGAAAATGAAGAAATTAGAAAAGAATGTGAGAAACTAAAGTTAGACTTACAAAGACTAACAAATGGTAAAAACAACTTAGACATACTACTTGGAAATCAAAGGATTGGAAATGATAAATCCGGTTTAGGATTTAACTCATCATCTTCTTCTATTAAACCTAAGTCCTTAAAGAAAAAGGCAAACAATAGAAAAACACAACAAAATTCATCATCTTCTAAACCAAAGCATGTACCCACTTGTTTTTATTGCAACAAACTAGGACATGTAAAGAAAGCATGTAGAGCTAGATTTGAGAGCACATATGTTTGGAAGCCTAAGGGTCGAAAAACTAACCCTAAAGGACCCAACCATCAAAGGGTACCAATGCATACATCTTTTGGTTTTGTAGGCTCTCAAGATAAATGGAGTAGCCAAAGAAGAAGGAACCAAATGGCTTATGGACAGCGGATGTTCAACCCACATGACCGGAGACAAGACGTTGTTCACCAAGCTCAAGCTCCAAGATGGTGGAGCGGTGCATTTTGGAAATGGGAGAGCCAAAATCCTTGGACATGGAGAAATTGGTAATTCTTCCTTTACTATTAATAATGTACTATATGTAGAAGGGCTTAAGTATAATTTGATAAGTGTTAGCCAACTATGTGATGCTAATTTTCAAATTGAGTTTGTGAAAAGAAAATGTGTTGTGAAAAAGAACGATAAGATTGTTTTCGAAGCTATTCGTAAAAATGATGTTTACAAATTTAGCACACATGATTTGATATCACAAAATGTTTCTTGCCTAGTTGCCAAAAACGATTTGACTCAACTATGGCATAGACGACTTGGACACATTAGTTTCAAGAATTTCAAAGAGATTTGCAAAAATGAAAAAGTACAAGGTCTTCCAAAATTGAATTTCGAAAATCATGGCTTATGCGACACTTGTCAAAAGGCAAAGCTTGTTAAAACAAGTTTCAAGCCCAAAAGTGAAATCTCCACCACCAAACCTCTACAATTGCTTCATATGGATTTGTATGGGGATATTGGTACAGCAAGTCTAAGTGGAAAACATTACACCTTTGTGGTGGTAGATGACTACTCTAGGTACACTTGGGTAATGTTCTTAGCTAAAAAGAATGATGCTTGTCAAGAATTTATAAAGCTTTGTAAGAGATTAGAAAATCAAAGAGAAGACACAATTAAGGAGATTAGAAGTGATAGAGGTGGTGAGTTTGATGGAGAGTTTCAAGAATTTTGTGTATCCAAAGGGTATGGACACAATTTTTCAGCTCCAAGAACTCCTCAACAAAATGGTGTTGCGGAAAGGAAAAATAGGACACTTCAAGAAATGAGTAGAGCCATGCTAAACGAATTTGAGCTACCCAAATATTTTTGGGCCGAAGCGGTAAATACCGCTTGTCATGTGATAAATAGAGTTTATTTGAGACCATTTCTCAAAAAGACTCCTTATGAGCTTTGGAAGGATAAAGTACCAAATATTGGTTATTTCAAGGTTTTTGGTTGTAAGTGTTTTATACTTAACACCAAAGACAACTTGGATAAACTCGACTTCAAAGCGGATGAAGGAATCTTTATGGGTTATGCTCAAAATAGCAAAGCATTTAGAGTATATAATAAGAGAAGTATGAAAGTTGAAGAATCAATCCATGTCAAGTTTAGTGAATTTATTGATGATAAGTCAAACGTCAATAATGATGATGATGAAGATGAAATAATTGAAGTAAGTCATATAGAAAAATTTGAGAATCCAAAAGGTGATATTGTCATCGACCTTAGGATTGATCCACTTGAACCTAAGGTTGAAGATGAAGAAGTAGGAGGGGATACCTCAAATTTGCCGGACTCATATAAATATAGAAAAGATCACCCTAAAGAGTTGATACTAGGTGAAACTAGCCAAGGTGTAATGACAAGGAGAAAATTCAATGAAAATGCCTTCATTTCACAAGTTGAGCCTAAAAATATAAAAGAAGCAATAAATGATGAAGATTGGGTATTAGCTATGCAAGAAGAATTAAATCAATTTGAAAGAAGTGATGTGTGGGAATTAGTTGCTAAACCTAGTGATCATCCCGTAATTGGCACTAAATGGGTATTTAGAAACAAAATGGATGATAAAGGAAACATCACTAGAAACAAAGCTAGGTTAGTGGCCCAAGGCTATAGGCAAGAGGAAGGCATAGACTACGATGAAACTTTTGCCCCCGTGGCTAGGTTAGAAGCTATTAGGATGTTATTAGCATATGCATGCTATAAGGATTTCAAACTATATCAAATGGATGTGAAATCCGCATTCTTGAATGGAATAATTCAAGAAGAGGTTTATGTAGCTCAACCTCCGGGGTTTGAAAATCATGATTATCCAAATCATGTTTTTAGACTCAAAAAGGCCCTTTATGGACTTAAACAAGCTCCTAGGGCTTGGTATGATAGATTAAGTAACTTCCTACTTGAAAACGAGTTTTCAAGAGGAAAAGTCGACACTACTCTTTTTATTAAAGAACAAGGAAACCATCAATTGCTTGTTCAGATTTATGTGGATGATATCATATTTGGTGCTACTAATGACTCTCTTTGTAAGCATTTTGCTAAATTGATGGAAGGAGAATTTGAAATGAGCATGATGGGTGAACTCAACTACTTTCTTGGTCTACAAATCAAGCAAACTCAAGATGGAGTGTACATATCTCAAACAAAGTATACGAAGGATTTGCTCAAGAAGTACAAATTCGAGGATGGAAGAAGTGTGAGCACTCCGATGAGCACAAGTACAAAGCTTGACAAAGACGAAAAAGGAAAGCCGGTTGAGGTAACAAAATATAGGGGTATGATTGGTAGTTTACTTTATTTAACCGCTAGCAGGCCGGATATTTTGCATGCTGTGTGCTTATGTGCTAGATTTCAAAGTATGCCTAAGGAATCGCATTTAGTTGCCATCAAACGTATCTTTAGGTATTTGAAAGGTACTTTGAACTTTGGATTATTTTATCCCAAAAATGGATGTTTTGATTTAAGAGGATATAGTGACTCCGACTATGCCGGAAACCTTGTTGATAGGAAAAGCACCTCCGGGACATGTCAATTCCTTGGAGATTGCTTAGTTTCTTGGTTTTCCAAGAAACAAAATAGTGTGTCACTTTCAACGGCGGAATCCGAATATATATCGGCCGCTTCATGTTGTGCACAACTACTTTGGATGACAAACACATTGAATGATTACAATGTTAAGTTTGATAAAGTTCCAATCTTATGTGACAATACCTCAGCCATAAGTATAGCACAAAACCCGGTTCATCATAGTAGAACAAAACATATTGAAGTAAGGCATCACTTCATAAGAGATTGCATCCAAAAAGGATTGGTATGCATTGAATTCGTTCCAACAAATGACCAACTAGCGGACATCTTTACCAAATCCCTCCCCACCGAGACATTCGAATCAATTAGAACAAGATTAGGAATGATAAACAATGATTAAAAGGTTAGAAATGTCAAAATTGCAGAAATTAGCACACATAGATCGATCTATGTGAAAAACCTCAGAGACTGATGTCTCTTAAAGACATCGATCGATCTATGTCTAGGACATCGATCGATCGAAGTCCCAGACATCGATCGATCGATGTCTGCGCGGACAGGGGTATTAAAAGCTGCACTTTTCTCTTCCCCCTTCACTTTCCTTCTTCCTCCACCGAAAATCCCTAATTCCTTTCTCTCAAAATTCGAAACCCTTCACTCTAAACTCCAAAACCTTGGATAAATCTCCATTTTTCTTCTCAAAACAGTCATCTTTTACATCAATTACATCTATTTCATATACTTACTCACAAAATCCGAACCCTAGCTCAAAGAATGGCACCAAGAACGAAACAAACAGCAAAAAGGCAAAGAACTTCTGAGGAAGAAGATACTACGCCACCCCACTCTAATCCTCAAGTGCCAACAGGTTCTAGGACACAAGGATTGAGGAAGAAGGCCACTCCCTCCCACAACTCAATGTTGATTGAAACAAGGAGCAAATTAACAGTCAACAATTTTCCTTGGCTCAAACCCTCAGACTACAAAGATGCTATGAAAGAGCCAACTGGTACAGGTAAATTTGCCTATATCACTCTTAGAGCTCAAATGGTTTTCATTGAATGGGAGCGCAAGAAGAGGGCAACCATTCCATTAAAATTGCTCAAAATTGAAGATATTTTGAGCAATGAAGAATTAAAACCAATCATTGATTGGTTTGATGTTCAAAAATGGAGACCTGTGTGGGAGGTCTCACAGATGACCAATATATCTACCCGGTATACTAGAATGTTTTATGCAAATATGTGGGTAGATTTTAAACATGGGGAGCCTTATGCATTGAATACAATAGTCGAAGGCAATTTGTTGATGTTTACAGCTAAAACATTCAACGAATTGCTTGAGGTTCCGGATGAGGGGTTGAACGACTTTGATCCATGGAAGTGGGATTCATTTAAGTATCAAGTTTCAGAAAATGAGGTTAAACATTTTCTTGGCTTTCACCCCACCAAGAATACTAACGACATGCCTTTAGTATACAGAGTCTTACTTGCCATTGTCACTTTCTGTATCAATGGAAAATCGGCAAAACTCCCGAGCAATTTAGACTTTTACATTGCGTACCGTATTGCTATGAAGGAGCCCTTAAATTTTGGGGAGATTGTGTTTGCCAATATGTTGGAAGCCGCCACCAAGAAATCAAAAGCGCTTCCCTATAGCAATCTCATATATAGATTGCTCAAAAAGGCCAATGTGGAGTTGAATGATGATTTCACGGATCAAATCACAAACAAAGACTATTATACCAAGGCTAACATTCAACAAATCCACAAATCTCGGAAAGAGGCTCAAAAACGGGGTGGACAACAAGAAGAAGACGAGGAAGAAGAACGTGAAGAGCCTATCCCCCCACCTTCCCCTACCGAACCTCAAACGGAACCATCTTCTCATCCATCACCACAACCAACCCCCCAACAAACCGCCACTTCCCAGAAAGAAAAAGGTAAAGCCCCAATGACGGCGGAAAGTGATTCTGGGGATGAGTTTGATGCAGAAGCCGAAATTGCCGACGTTCGTCATACTCTCGGTCAATGGGGAGAAGACTTGGCTACAGAGGCATACCGGATTGATGACCTACAAAAGGAGTATAAAAACTTTCAGGCACGCATCAACTCCATCGAAACAAAGGTCTCCACTGAGGTTGCGGAACTAAAAACCGAGTTAGCCGTACAGAAGACGAAATATCAAAAGCTAAAGACAAAGCTCAAGGCTGCTCTCTCAGGACTATGTTTCTCCTCCGATGAGGAGTAGTACCTTATGATTTCCCATCCCCCCGTACTTATGTTCCTTTTGCAAGTTTGAGTTTACTTATGTATCTCAAAACTTGATATTTTCTTAATGATATTTTCGCTTTGATATTTCTCGTTTTTTTTTTTTGATGCTTTCAAAAAGGGGGAGATGAATGTTGGTTAGTATAATTGGTTAGTATAATTTTTAGCATGATGGCATAATATGTGATTTTTAGCATGATGGGGTAATATGAGATATGGTTTTGGCATGCTAGTTGATCATGGCTTGGTATATGAGGTATATTTTTTGGAATACTAGTTGATCATGGTTTGGTATTGTTTTGGCATGATATAGTTTTGGCAAGATTTTGGCATATGAGTTAATGATATATTGGGCATGCTAGTTGAAATTTTTTTTTGGTTGGATATTGTTGGCAAGCATGATTGGGCATCAACACGTGTATAGCATGTTCTTGCAAAAATGGTTGAAAATTTTGATAAGGTTTGGTTAAGCATGGCTAGGCTTATATTGGTTATTAACACTTAGCTTAGCTTGATAAAGATGAATTTGGTATGACATGACATGAAGTTCTTTGATATCTTTACATATGAAACATGATGCATAAGTTGAGGGGGAGCATGAACTAAGGGGGAGCTGTAAAATATCAAGCTTAGTTGAAAAAGAATCATGTAAAAACATCTTTTGAATTGTTGTTTTGAAATCATCAAAAAGGGGGAGATTGTTAAGTTGCAAAGTGTTTTGATGATGAAAAGATGTTTTGAATGAGTTAGAATTATGTTTGATATTTGATGCATGATGAAAAATACGTTATGAATAAAGATGGTTAAGATTGAAATTCAAAAAGGACATCGATCTCTCAAGGAAGGAGACATCGATCGATCGATGTCACTGACATCGATCGATCGATGTAAGATCTGAATACATCGATCTCTCCCTCCTTGGACTTCGATCGATCGATGTAGGATCTGAGGACATCGATCTCTCCCATCCTGTACATCGATCGATCGATGTAGGATCTGAGGACATCGATCTCTCCCACCCAGGACTTCGATCGATCGATGTAGAATCTGAGGACATCGATCTCTCCCTTCCAGGGACATCGATCGATCGATGTCCTCCAGAATTCAAATCTTCTGAACGATTGAACAAAATCCAAGACAGATTTTCAAGGTTTTCTCTTTCCAATCTTCTTCAAACTTCTTGTGGACTTTAACCCAACCTATTACATGCTTCCTTGACTATTGTATACATGTCTAAGATTCTCTAGGGTGGCTATCCAAGATCAAATCACTCCATAGGGTGACTAAAGACTATTTGGGCATTATCTTGACATTTTTGAAGATGAAGACTTGGTGGAAGACCTAAAAAACGTGGTGAACTTCTTCTATAAATGGAGGAGGCTTGGATGAGGCAATTACACACTTTCAACATCATCTAGCTTCATTTTACATTGTTGTATATTTCTCTCATACTTGTAAATTTGTTTAAAGCTTGTTTAGCTTTCTTTGATCTTCATTGTTTGTATATTGAGAGAAAGAGAGTCAAGCACAAGAGGAACCATAAATATTTGATCTCTAGCTTGTGCTTAGACTTATGAGAAAGTGTGAACCTTACTATATATCTTCAACCCATTGTGAGAAGTTCTTGAGAGAACTTTTGTTGAAGTTGTGAGGAAGCAAGAAGTTGTTCTTGCCAAGAGCTGTAGTTGTTGTAGTTGCACAAGTGTGTTGTGCAAGAAGTTGCTGTTGTTGTTGCTTACACTAAAGTGTTAGTGTAAGTGTTGCTGTGGTTGTTCTTATTGCTCATAATAAGAAGAGTAGTTGTTGAAAATCCACTTTGGAAACAAAGTGGTAGTGGAGTAGAATCATTTACGATTCGAACCACTCTATATCCGGTGTACTCTTTCATTGTCTCTCATCTCCAATTCTTGCTCTGATTTTGAATATCTTTTTGAGTTGAGAAAAACAAGAAAATTCCGCAAAAGAGCCAAACACTCTATTCACCCCCCCTCTAGAGTGTATTTCGGACCTTACAGGAAACTGGCTCCATGTCTCGATGATGACGACACTGTAGCCTAGGGGGCACTTGAAACTGTTGATCCTGACCAGAAGTTGTCGGCGTTTGCGGTTGGTCCTGGGAAACCCTCTGTCTTTCCTTATGTGTCTCCTCAATGATAACTGATTGAGCTAAATCATAAACATACATAGTAAACACACCTTCAGGAGATGTAGCCGGTGATACGGCCGAACAATCTCTGACGTCACTCTCACTATCCGAGATAGAGAAAGAAACGGGTTTAGCAGGAAAATCATTTAAAATACTATCATCAACTCTTTTTAATCTGAAGAGATCATGCGCATCCGAAACTGGAATGTGCGGAAGCAATTCTGGAGAGAATAATATCGATGGGCTGGAAGACGAGGACTGACGCATATCAACAGGAGCATTCTCTGGAGGCATGGTATCATTATCCAAATGGAGCTGTGGCCTCATTAAGGTGTGATTTTTTAGGGGTTCAACGCTGAGGCAACGCTTTCTTCTCACGGGAGGATGCTTTGTTGCCTACGTCTCAGCAGACTGCATGGCATCAACGTGATCTTCCGTTCCACATGTAGCGGACTTGTGTCCAAGTTTAGAACAATTTGTGTAATACATTGGCAAGTCCTCATAAACAACCAATTGCGAGATGCATCGATCCGAAACCAAAATACATTGGCAAGTCCTCAAGTTCAACACACAAACGCACCACAGAGGGCTGTAAATTCTCAGCTGTGGCATTATCCAACTTTATTGGCGTGCCAAGAATTCTTCCTATATGAAGTAAAGCCTCTCTTTGATGGAAATGAACCAAGAGACCTGGGAATGATATCCAAACCAGAACAATCAGAACATCAATCTTAGAGTCATAATCAGGAGTCCATTTGGTGACCCTCATATACTTTCCTGCGATGGTCCAACTTTGTCTTGAAAAACAACGCAGGTAATCATGTTCTCATGAAAAATGTAGCAAAACATGGTTTGAAGCAAGGAGGCCAATACGTACTATGCCGCTGAATCCAATACGAGCGATGGTGACGCAAATTGTTGCAATTGGGGGATGTCCATGCCAAAATGTTCCCACCAAAGAAAAGCTGTATGGCTCGGTCAACCTAGTGATTTCTTCATCCGAGAAAGTAACCATAGGACTGCCCTTATATTTTGGGATTGGTTTTGAGGCAATGGCTGGACTGGATGAAGATTTGAAGAGAGAGACGAAAGACGACGCCTTTGCTGCAGACTACGACGACTAGTTCATTACCATCTTTGCTATCGCAGCCTGTGTTGCAGAGAGAACACAAAAAACAAAACAAAAGGAATCGAAAAGGGAGACAGAAAACAATGTTCACCGGAAATGCTCAATCGGCGGCAACAATGGACGACAGCTGTGGCAGTTACAGCCACTGCCTAGGATTGCCAGGGCGTCACACGGTCTTTATCTCGTGAAAGAACATATATATATACATATATATATATATATACATACATATATACACATAATTTTTTTTATAAAGCAAATTTTATTAATATTGCTCACTTATGGTGTGCGAAAAACCGTAGTACATGAATAGTAATGTCGTCGTAAGCAAATAACGCATGAAGTGAAATAAGTATGTGTAACCTCCAGTCATATATGATATGTCGCATTAAAACCTTGTCAAGTAAAACCACCCTTGTGGATAAAACCTTGACAAAGGAAAAAGCGTACAAATTTATATGGCTAGACGGTTTAAGAGAAACGGGATACAAATAAAGAATGAAATGGAACAACATAATCCTAAATAATGGAGGCATGAACATATATATATACATACATATATATATACATACATATATATATATATATATGGATGGAAGGACGGGCAGCATCGTCCGAGATTTTATTTATACAATATACCCTCACTTGTGGCGAAGCAATACCGTGTTACATAGATGGCCCAATGTCAACGGAAGACTCTCCCAAAATAAAGAAATCAGTACATAAGTCTTAAAATAAATGAATATAAATACATGAATAAATGAATACATGAAGAAAATATTAAACTAATTGTACCACACCGATCTTTGAAGTAGCGTGGTAATGCTGCAGTTCTCGTGAGCTCAGAAATGGAATGAAGTAGTCCCGTGCAACGCAAATAAATGCATAAGAATCGGAGTGGGTATGAATATAAGGAAAGTAAGTCACGTACCCGCGTCACCTTGGTCAATAGCAAACAAAAGCAACCATCTACATGAATACGCCAACCCAAATAAGAGACTTTATCATGCTGAGTGTACATTAAAGGTGTACCTCAGAGAGCAGGCAAATGAAGTGCATCAATATACAAACAAGAAGAGAGTAAGAAGTGAATGCAGGAGGCAAAAAAGTAGACATATACCCAAGTTTCCTGTAGCCAAGAAGGCCACGGGCAACAACCTGCTAAAATCGCCAACCCAATTCGGAGACATGCTGCAAATTCTGCAATCAAGGTGGTTGTGCTCTATGGTGTGTATCAAGACTAGGATGGCAGAAAGTAGGCAATGTAGCATCAGCACGATCGGGCCTCGAATATGTGAAGGCAAAGAGGCGAGCATAGTGTATGACGTGAAGAGCTGAGTCTGCGCTAGTAAATGAGCAGGCATATTGGTCTCCCGTGGTGTATGAACAATCGGCAGTGATAAGGATTGCAGCAAAGTACACAATCGTATCATATCTAGAGCTAATGTGGAGGAGGATGAGGCAATAACTAACAATAGCTCGGCACAATCTACTTCGAAAATGATGCAGCCATCACATGGGATATAGTACAAACCTGCCAGTGATGCATCTTGAGCTTCAACCCGCAGAGGCATATCCAGGCGGAGAGGGAAAGAGACCCCATGTATAAAAGTACCGGCAGAGTCACAAAGTATAACGCTGCCACTTACCAAAGACCGGCCAACCACAGCGTGCGTATTGAGCTTGAGTCGACCAACCGGGGCTGGTGACCATCGTAGAAGGCGCATACAAAAAATCCATAATGGAGGTGAGAGGAGAGCTCCTACTATTGTGGCACAGTCGCTGTAATTTTTGTACCAGACATCGAGGTCGCCACATATAAAGATATATACGAATAGATTGAATAACCAAATGAGGAGACCAGTGAGCAGTGTCAAAAGTAATGGAGGCATATATTTTCCATATATTCCACAGCAATACCCCAGGGAAAATGATATTATTTGCTCCAAAGAAAGTTGGTGGGGCCGAGCACCAAAAAAGCATCAAATAAGACCCCCATAAACCACAAGTGAAAGGATAAATATCTAGCAAATCAGAAAAATATGACCATGTCATGCGTACCTCAGGGCAGATGAAAATATATGAAGTCTGGTAGCGTTATCCGTGAGACAGAAGGGTCAACGCGATGGCAGTGCCTGTGTGAATGTGACGAGATTGTCCGGTTATGAAGGGGCACTGTGATAGAGACGCCAAGGAAATAACTGAATAGTCGGTTGTTGTGTGCGGCACTAGATAAAATCATGCGAAAAGAGTGTAGACCGAGATGGGCGAATCGCAGCATACGCAGTCTGCAAAGCAAATGCCCCAGAGGGGGTAGGCCAGACCAATGTAGTAGATTGTGTGGTGATGGAAGAGCATAGGAGATGGATGACACAAATACACTTGCAGCAAGGAGAGTCATACAGATGCCGGTGTATATCATTATAAGGCCCATAACAAGCTTGCATGTAACGGCCCCATAAAGAATGACTGCAGTGATAGAGATGCCAAACCTTACAAGAAAATGCGTCCTGGATGGCTGTCAAGTCACGAATGCCCAAGCCTCCTTCTTGTGTGGGCAAACTAAGCTACCGCCAAGATACCCAATGATGTCGGCCTGGTCCCCAAAAGATTCTTGCAATGAGGGCCTCGAATGCCCCAATAATCTCCTAAGGAAGGCGAGCTCCATCTATACTGTGTAGGGGCATGGAAGATAATGCAAACTTAATGAGGATAACCCTTCCTGCGCCCCAAAGATCTTTTGTTGCCAGCTGCCAAGGCGTTTATCAACATGCGACAGAAGATCCATACAATACGGTGTACGCGTGATGCCCTTGTGTAAATATGAACTTAAGTACTTTAATGTTAAAGAAGACTGGCGCATGTCCGAGCGTGCTAATAATTCCCGTCGCCGCACACTAGGGATGCCAGAGGCGAATACCACACTGCTTTTATGATAGTTAATGGCTTGACCGAAGGTCTGTTCATATGAAGTTAGAAAATGTTTGATGCACTGCAAATTGCGACTATCTGTCATGACAAAAAGGAGGAGATTATCCGCATATGATAAGTGTGAAATATTTAGTGGAAACTGACCGAGTGAAAATGGCTGGATGTAGCCACGGCTTTATGATAATGAAGAGCCCGAGTAAATACCTCCGCCACCACAATAAAAAGAAATGGTGAAAGGGGATCACCTTGTTTCACTCCACGAGTCGGCTAAAAGAATCCAGTTGGTACACCATTGATTAAAAACCGAAAAATAAGTGCTACCAAGATGGTTGAGCACTAATTTGATGAAAAACTCAGAGGATTCAAAACGAGCTAACACCAAGTGCAAGAAATTCCAACTCACCCTATCAAATGCTTTAGCAAGGTCAAGTTTAATAACACAACTTAAAGAGCGAGGTCAGTGATCAAGCCAGCGAATCATCTCATTAGCATGTGTATGTGTGTATATATATCACATAAGTCTTTTCCTTTTTCACCTCTTTTACTTATATCGTAGTTTGGATATTTATAATAACCATAAACATATTAATTTCCATCCACATAAAGTCTTACAAAATCATCATGAAATACATAAGCATGTCAAAGGATGGAAATCATGAAAATAAAGCAAGTAAGCCATAAAAACCTATCCACGCTGTGTATATACATGTAGATATATGAAATGATGATCATCAAAACCACACATATGATCGAGTATGTTAGTCATGCTTATGATGCATACATAAACATACTAAACAAGATCATAAAGCATATGAAACCAACATACAATAGAAAATACGTAGTCATTATTATCATGGACAAATACATAAACGAATACATCCAAGTCATCTCTTAGTACACTTTTCTTACCTACCTTATTACTTCACTTTCTTTCTTTAACTTTTATATATATTACATAAGAGGGCTCATTTCATTTTATTCATGCATATAAATCATCTTTTCCCCTATCACTGATTGTATATATACGGTATATCACACTTTATATCTCACTTAAGAGCATAGTTTTTACATATTCTTGATACTAAAACATTGAACACTCATCATGAATGATCCAACTTTTTATGAACATATATACGTAGATCTTTGAAATCCATGAATGATCTAGAAAGAATACTTGCCTTTATCACTTAATCCTTAAATATAAGTGAAGGTTCCCTCACTTGGCTTGAAGAAACCTCTTCTTTTTCTCTCCTATGAACTCACGGTTTTCAGCAATAAATGGAGAGTTAGTGTGCAAGCATAGAAACGGATAAATGGAAGATGAATGACCTATAATAGATGGTGTTCTTACTTTGTATTCTCTTGCTCCTTAAGCCTCCTTAGCACACGGTTTTGGTATCCAAACAAGGTAGGATGTTGTAGCTAATATTTTGAGTGAAGGAATGAGATGAAGAGAAGAAAAATACACATTGGTCTTGCCCTAGGTATATCTCGGCTAGAAGAAGAAAAATGGGGCTTGGAGAGTTGTTTTTTTCCCTTGCTTGAAGGAAGAGGAAGAGTAAAAATGGAAGAAGTGGAGTAGTTGGGAGAAGGTGAGGAATGGAAGACTTCTTCCATTACTTTCATGACACCTAAGTAACTTATCTTACACATTTGAAAGACTTCTTCCCGCTCCATTATGGCCTATAGCCGAAATTATCTTCTTGCCTTTTCTTTTTTTTATTCGGTTACAAATATCTTCTATGTAGATAATTTCTTTTTTTTTATTTAAGTAGTGGTAAATACTTGTGTCATGAGTTTTGTTTTGCTTTAATTTATTCTAGATTTTAAGTTGTTACATATTTGTATTGTTTTAATTCTTATTACAAAATCGTAACGTTCGTTAATGAATTTCGTCGCATATCGATATTTCATATGTTTTAATACAAGCGCAAAATTTATACGTGTATAACTATGATAACAAGCGCGTATCGACGTAAAATTTTTTTTTGTGGCGTAACACTTAAAAAAGTCTAAAAAATTTTAAGTTTGTTTTTCAAATTCAAAGTCTGTGATTACAGTTTATTTCTCTGCGAACATGCAAATGTCGAGCCAGTTACCAGCATAATAATACGAATAATAGGCATCTTGTATGCAACTAAGCATTTTTCTTTGGATACGAATGAAGGGATGTGATACTCTAGAACCACCATAAAAGTATGTGTAAGTAGTTGGTACATATGTATAGCATTTTCTTGTTTATAGTGTAAGCATTTCCTGTCATGTATTCAAAATAATTCATGTGTGTATGAAGTTGCCAGAAGACTAGGCCATCAATGTCGTGGATAGAGGCCTATATATTTGGATTAGTGAGCAGGGAAGTACCAAAGGACTACAAAAAGGTTAGGGTCACTAATTGAAGCTATTTTGATGAGGCAAATATCAATGATAGACATCTTTCATTTGGAATGAGAACCGTCCTATCATTAGTATGAGTTCGTTGCACCACAAAAAGAATTTCATTTACCGACGAAAAATTCACCGACGAACTACGGTTCGTCGGTGTTGCGTCGGTACTTTGCGACGCATTTGCGATACACTCATTTTCGTCGTTAATTGCGAAGAAAAAACGATGAAAAGCATTGTCGCTAACAAAAAAGTAGTCAGGTTAATACTTGCGTTTCAATTTCGTCGGTGTTTTGTCGGTGGTTCGTCGCTATTCTGTGTGTTTTATTCGTCTCTATGTAGTTTGTAGCGTTACGTCGCTATATCGTCGCTATTGTGTCGCTAAAATTCCAGAACACGGATAAAATAAATTCGTCGGTGAGTAGGTTCTTGGCGTTGTGTATCGTCGGTTTTTTTGTCGATGAAACCCGCGTGTCGCAAATGTTTTATTTTACTTTTCCTTCGTATTCCGATTTGTCGTTGTGTCATCGCAGATTCATCGAGGATTAAACACGTGTATTAATTAAGGAAAAAGAAAGCGGTGATTGGAAAAAAAATTTATTAATTTAATAATAAAAATTTACATTATGAAACGAAAAAATAAAAAAAGAAATCTAAAAGAGAGGCGGAGAGGGGCCGTTCACTCTTCGTCATCGCAAGAAAGAGTGGCCGCCACATTCTCTGCGAACTCTGTGAGGAGGCGCTTCAGCTTGTAATATCTGAATTTCAACTTCCGCAGCCTTCTAGTCATGCTGTGCAGTTGCCTGGACTGCTGCTGCATGTTTGCTATCAGTATACGGTAGTCGATGTCCTATTCCGGCATTTGTTCTTGAGCATCCTCTCGCGGTAGTGGGCCATACACAGATACGGAACCCTCCCGCTCAACCGATGGTGGTTGGGGAGGAGGCCCTTGTGGCGGGGCACTGTTTGCCCCTCCACCACGCCTTGGGGTTGTTCTAAAACGACGCGGCATATTTTGATGTTTTATAACTTTTTATGTGTGTATATACATGTGCGGATGTTTGGGGTATAAATAGGTAAATTTAGCGACGAAGTTGCGACGAATTTTTCGATCGTTAACCAAGATGGGAATATGTGCGGGTGTGACGCTTCGTGCGAATTAGCAACGAATTAGCGACGTAATGTGTGCGGGCATGACGGTTCGCAACGAATTAGCGACGCATTAGCGACACATTAGCGACGTAAACGCTGAACGGACATTGTAACCATTGGGAACTGAACGGACACTGCGGAATAGCGATGCCGTAGTGACGCAACGCGTCGAATGGTGTGAAGAGACGTCATGCGTCGCTAGTTCGTCGGTAAAGCGTCGCTAAATTCGTTGATAATATCAGCTCAGCTGATGAAGATAATATCGTACATTGTAACCGTTGGGAACTGAATGGACACTGCAGAATAGCGCATTAGCGATGCCGTAGCGATGCAACGCGTCGAATGGTGTGAAGAGTCGTACGTTGTAACCGTTGGGAACTGAATGGACACTGCGGAATAGCGACGCATTAGCGACGCCGTAGCGAACGTGTCAAATGTAGTGAAGACATCGTGTGTTGCTAGTTCGTCGGTAACGCGTCGCTAAATTCGTTCTGGGATTTGTGTTTCTTGGGCGTCGTTGTGCGTCACTAAGTCGTCGATATTTGTGTTTCTTGGTCGTCGTTGAGCGTCGCTAAATCGTCGGTATTTGTGTCAGTTTGTTTCGGGATTTGTGTTTCTTGGTCGTCGCTGAGCGTCGCTAAGTCGTCGGTATTTGTGTTTGTTTGTTTCCGGGATTTATGTTTCTTGGTCGTCGCTGAGCGTTGCTATATCGTCGCTAAGACGTCGGTAATATTGCAGTCTGAGAACCATAAAACCATCTTTCTTCTTCTTCTCTTCTCCCATTCTTCTCTCATTTCAAACACATAAATCATCACTTTTGAACGAAAATATAGAAGGAAGAAATCTTATTGTGTGGAATTTTGATGTTTTCCACCACTGAGAAAAGATAGCTGCTGTTATTTTGAAGGTATAGCGAGAAAATGGATCCGAGGAGGAGCGATAGAAAGTGGATGTACGAGAGAGTAAACAACGGGGAGTGGAGTTTTAGATTTGTTGAAGGTCTCGAAGAATTTATGGATTTTGCGACGAGTAATGAAAGTGGAACGCAGATTAGATGTCCGTGTAAGAAACGCAAGAACCGTAAATATATGCATCCGGCTGACGTGAGGGTTCACTTATTGAAATAAGGTTTCGTGCACAATTACCATACATGGTACTGCCACGGCGAATATGAGGGGTCGTCTACATATGCAACTGTACACGTTGAAGGGGGACCCGGTTAGGTTGATGCCGAAGAAATAGGCGAGGGATCTCACAACCCATACATGCAGATGGTGCAAGACGTAGCCGCAGGCGCATTTACGGGAGAGCAGTGCTTACAAATGCAGTACTTACAAATGGCTAGTGAGGGTTTACCGACTCGATCCACATACCCACCATCTACACATGACATCTCAGGAGAGCTTAATATGTTCCTCTCTCAGCATGAGCAGCTTGGATCGGTTTCGACCGTAGCTCTTGCTGCGGACGCAGACCTTTTAGGGTCTGCCGAGAGGTCCGCACCCCCCCATTCTACGCCGCCACCCACACCCACCGGTTCAGCACCTCATCCGGCGTCTGATGCGGCATCGGATGAGGGTGTCATACAAGGGCGTCGTGCCTCCCTTGGTCACATGATACCCATACGTAAGTAATGATTTATTTTTTAACATGTTTTCAAATATATTTCACGTGTTATTTTTTCCTAACAACTTCACCTCTTTCAGGTTTGCACCGGACTCGGGCCAGATCTCCGGTTGCATCACTCGTTCCTTCCACCTGAGGCAGGACCCAGCTGGATATGCCTGGTCCCGTGTCACCATGCAGACACGTAGGTTCTACTGGATGAGTTTCAGGTATTCAAATTTGATGAATTTTACTTTTTGATACGTAATCGATCATTACTTTTCTAACCACGTTTTTGCTTTTCCTCCGTATAATAATTGCAGAAGGCGTACAGCTGGCCAGCTGACATCACCCACGACGTGGAGCAGGCCTGGCAGCAGAGGGCCGCCAAACGCTACAGGGACTTCGTCAACTCGCACAAGACCAAGTGGGAGCGTGACCCCAATTCTGTCAGGCCTGCCTACGTATCCGAGGCCACCTGGGCGGGGTGGATAGAAGGGTGGATGGACCCTGCTACCCATGGCCGCAGCGCCCGGAACACGGCGAACCGGTACAACAGCAATGTACAGGGCCCAGCACCTGCCACACACTCAGGTGGGTTGGTTTCCCATGCCACCACGATGCGTTCTATGGTAAGTATTTTAATATTGGATTATTTAGATTCATTGATTTCATCGGATTATTTAGATTCATTGACTTAAGTGGATTATTTACATTCATTGACTTAAGTGGATTATTTATATTCATTGATTTCTTATGTTGCGCTGTTGTTTTTTTGGTATTCGTATATGGTTAATTTAAGTAGTATATGTGTTCATTTGCCTTTTTCTTTTTATTTTTGCTTTGACTTGGGAGAGGCCTTTAAGGCCGGGATACCTCCGATAAACGAATAGGTCATGCCGAAATTTTTAAAATTCTGGATTTCACTAACATATTTTATTTTATTCTTTCAGCAGGAGGAGACGGGGGAGTGGCCAGCCTCCTACGATCTCTTCTACAAGATGCATCGGAAGAAAGCCTCCGATGGGACGGAGGACTGGATCACGACGAAGGCCCGCGACATCAGTGTAAGTAGACTACGATATCATTTGTTTTTTCCTTAGTTTATTTTATTGCTAAACCCTAAACCCTAACAATTCTTATTCTCATTTCAGGACGAGCACAACAAATTACTCGCACATAGGGGAGAAGAGACCGACAAGAACCGCACTTATTGGGATGCGGTTCAGACCTTCGGCCCTCAAAATAAGAAGAAGAGGGAGGTGTACGGGGTTGGATCAGCAGCGCCGCGATTCTTTCCCGAAGTTCTGCATCCAGGTGCTTCTTCTCAGGCCAGCACCTCCGCGCCTTCTACGGCCCCAGAGAATCTTTCGCGCCTGGAATCAGAGCATGTGGCACTGCAGCATGAGGTGGAGACCATCAGGGCGCAGCATGAGGAGAGTGTACAGGCACTGCGATCGCAGCTGACTCAGCCCCAGCAGGAGCTGCAGCAGTCGCTTCAGCAGGCGCTTCAGCAGGCGGTTGAGCATGCGCAGCAGCAGACGAACCAGCAAATCTCGCAGCTATCGCATCTCATCATCTCTATCATTTCCAGCTCCTCGCAGCCTCAGCCTCCCCCTCCTGATGGTCACTCTTCTCCGCATGATCCCCCTCCATCTTCCTCTGCATAGTATTTCATTTTTTGATTTTTCGTACAATTTATTTCATTTTTTGTATTGACATATTCTTTGTACTTTTATATTTTATATGACATTTATATAGATTCTATTTCGTTTGTGTTGTTTAATTATACGAACTTCAATACGCAAGTACTGTATTTCTGTATAATATTCGTACAAATGATTTAATATACAAAATAAAATATATTATAAAAATTAAATAATAATAAAAACTATTTAATTAATAATATATTGTATTATTTATAAATTAAAAATATTTAATATTTAATATTAAATTAATAATAATTATTAAATTAAAAAATAGCGACAAACCTGCGACGAAAACGAAGTGTCGCAGACCGGAAATAAAATAAATCAAAAATTTAAAAATAGCGACGAAAAAATATACCGACGAAACTTTGCGACGAAATAAAATGTCGCAGAACGGAAATAAAAAAATAAAAAATTTAAAAATAGCGACGAAAAAAATACACCGACGAAAAAACAACGGCAATAACAGGTCGCAGACCTGACAGATTTTCGTCACAACTGTGCGACGAAACACCGACGAAATTTTTCCGTCCAAATATAACGACGCTTCACCGACGAAATTCACTTTGCGACAAGCCGTATTACGACCTACTGTTTTCGTCGCTATTTCGTCGCTATATTCCTGTAGCGACGAAATAGCAACGATTTTTGTCTGTCGCTATCTGTCTTTTTTTTGTGGTGTTGACCACATACAGAGGATCAGTCTTGATGATAAATTCGGCGATAACAAGAAATAAAGATTCATCATTCTGTTCCTAGTGAACAACATTATCTTGGCCTATCATCTGTTTGTTCCTAGTGACACCTAATCAATAATAAACCTAAATGACTTTTTTAGGTCCATTTCTATTGAACTTGGTTGATTCATGTTCATCAGCAATTAATCTACCTCTTGGGATATATAACATTATTTATCCCTCTTTTCTAGTATTATCGGCGGAAATCATTAATGGTTGTCTTCACTCCGAATATCTTTTCTATGAATGGAACCATCGTAAGCAGTCTAAACCTCGATCCCTTTTCCAATGATGTTCTCAATCCCAATCCCTGAAAAAACATTAGCATCTTGTGGAATAGAAGCCTATTTTGGTTATGATATTCATTCCAAAATCTAAGTCAGGTCATTGTTAAAGAGACGCACATTTTAATCAAAGATGGTTAAAAGAGCAATTGTTGCTTTTTCTTTTTTGGGAAAAAAAATCTGAGCTGTTTGTTTTTGAAATATATGTATTTAATAAGGATAGTTAACAGAAGTATGTACTTTCTCTTATCATTTAAAACAAATAGACATATATTTTCGAGACATCTCAAAATAAAAAAAAATGTACTTATCAAATGAGATTGATGGAGTTGTTTTTCAAGACTCATAAGGCAATGAAATGTCAATTTCCATCTCACAGCTTCTCACATCTAGTGAGCGAATCCAATTGCATCCTCAGAACAAAAACAACTCCTTGAGATTGGATAGTGAAGAGCCACATTCAACTTTCTGTATTGACGGAATCCGATTTCCTTTAGACTCTAACAGATTCAAATCCTCTAAACCCATCATATTTCTACCCAATTTAAATCATTAAAGCATAGCACTTACCTAACAATATATATATATATATATATATATATATATATATATATATATATATATATATATATATTGCGAAAGTTTTGATTTTATTGAATACCTCACTTGTGGCGGAGGAAAACCGTAGTACAAAAGTCAGAGTATGAAAATAAGTGATACAAAGCGCTAATGATGACGTGTCTCCAGTCATATATGATATGCCGCATTAAAACCTTGCCAAGTAAAACCACCCTTGTGGATAAAACCTTGGCGAAGGAAAAAGCGTACATATTTATATGTCTGGGAAAAACATCGTACATTGATGCAAATGAAAATAAATAGGTGAATGCTGGGGAGAGTCCCTGGGCCGCCTGTGTATGTGTTGTAATTGCTCTCACGTCAGTGCTGGATATGTGAAATGTGAGTCGATAAAGATATAAAGCCTCCTTCTTCTGACATGCCAATTGAATGTGCCAACCGCCAGTATGCATCCATGTATCTCGCAATAAATAGAGATAGAGATTAGAAATGAGAAATGAGCACGTGAAATGCATGAAGTAAACATAAGTACGTACCGAAGTCGTCTTGGCTCTAAACGAAACCAAGACGACACCCATAGATTTACGCTACTGAGAAAAGAAGTTGTTGACTTGGAATGATCCGTGAATGATTCACCCTCCGAAACGTCAGGAGTTGTCCAGCAGGTCCAAGCGAGCACCGTCAGCAGAGACAAACAATAATGAGTGTAGCAATGATTAACACCCAAGCTAACAAGCATACATAAGAAAAGCCAGTAAAGAGTACGCACCCATGTTGTCTGTGCCATGAAACACAGACAACAGTATGAAGAGTGAGATGTCATGTATCAAGCTCTGAATGTAGGCAATTGGTGATCCATCAGTATTGCTCCACGTACTTCACCGGTAGCTGTTGAGATGTGCTGTATACTGTCATTCCTGCTGATGAATATCCATATCTGGCGAGCCGATGTGCTGCTAAATTTGCTTCACGCGGACAGAATTGAATAGTAGAGTCGTTTAGACTGAGGAAGCGTGACGCGCGAGTGATGTCTAGTGCCAAGGAGCCTGTGAGCTGACGATTAGTGGCAAGCAGTTTGATAAGATTTTGACAGTCTGTTTCCACCACTAGGCCATCATACTGTTATGCAAAGAACATTAATGGGATTGTCATAGCGTGTATTTCTGCCCGTAGAGGCTGTAAGGAAGGCAAAGGAAAGCATATTGCTGACTGAAACACTCCCTGATCTGTTCGCAAAATTGCAGCTCCTGCCGACATATGTTTCCCTATGGCAGCATCAACGTTTAGTTTAAATCTTCCAAGCGGGGGACAATGCCACTTAATTACCGATAGTCTCTGCATGCGCAATGGTGGCGAGAATCGCTGAGCAATGAGCTGTGGAATTGCCTGCAGAAATCTTTTCCCATTAATAGATGAACACCACGTGTAGATCGAGTCTTTGATCCGTGTACACAACCTCTCATAAGCGAAGTCTTCTTCCCCAAATCTGCATGCTGCATACATTTTCCAAATTTCCCACACTACTAGAGATGGAACAATTGATCTTAGTTGACCCACCATTGTAGCTTGAGATGACGTACGCCACCAACGGAGGAGGTGAGCCTTGATGGTTGAGGATCGTGGCATGGGACCAGAGAATATAATCGAGATATCCACCCAAAGAGACCGAATGGAAACACAATGTAAGAAGACATGGTCCTGTCTATCATGATCGCATCTACAAAAGATACAGTGTGAAGGGTAAACCACCATCCATGTACGAAAGTTATCCACCATTGGGAGCGAATGATACCAAAGTTTCCACAAAAAAATTTTCTTCTATGAGTGCGTGGTCTTCCACCAAATGTATCTTGGCTCTAACCTTGATTCCTCATGAGGAACTATCAACGAGTAGGCAGAACGAATGGAGAATTAACCATGTGCACCTGGCGTCCAATGTAACAAATTATTGAAGGTGTGAGTATGCATCTCCATGTATGTATTTATTTTACAGATGCGTTTCCATGTTGGAGAGTCATATATATGCGAAGAAACTGACTGACGGCGACCATATTTTGTTTTGCAGAATTTTGCCCACAATTTGCTGGAGTGGAAATATTTCCACCATATGTGACAATCGTATGCTTTTTGAATGTGCAAGAGATGTCGGATTCCAAGGCCGCCATATTCCACCGGCCGACATACTGAAGACCAAGACTGCCATTGATGTTTTCCTTTCCAAAGGAAGGAAGCCATTTTGCGACTTAAACAGTGAATTACCCCTTTTGGAAGTCTAGAGCTAGCTATTAGATGTATAGGCAAAGTATTGAGCACATGTTTGATGAGTATAAGCCTTCCCGCCATAGATAAGAAGGTAGTCGACCATGAAGCTAGTTTGGCGTCAAAGTGGCTGAGGAGGGTAGTACAGTACCTGGCCTTGTTTATCCCCTTATGCAAGAAAGAACCCAAATACTTGATTGGTAGGGATGTAGATCTCATGCCCAAGGCTACGGTTGATGCAGTGACTGAAACCCCTTGTCAGGCAACAAATTGGCTTTTATGATAATTGATCAGTTGCCCTGAGGCTTGTTGATATGTGTCTAAAAAGGTGCGAAACTTTCGTAAATTGCGCGGGGAGCCATTGAGAAAAATTAATAGATCATCGGCAAAACCCAAATATGAAACGCAAGGCGTCCGGCCTGCCTCGAAACCATGTATACCTCCAGACTGTACATGATAGTTGAGCCCTCGAGTAAATCCTTCGGATGATAGAATGAATAGCAATGGCGATAAGGGGTCCCCCTGTTTAACACCTCTACTCATAGAGAAACATTCTGTAAGAGAACCATTTAGTAGAATGGAGCATCTGGTGTCACTCAAATTGTTAATAATGATGCGGACTAATCGATCATCCGTACCCAGTCGTTGAAGCAGTTGTTGAAGATACCTCCAACTTACACGGTCAAACGCTTTGGCCATATCCAACTTAATAATAACCTGTCCACCCCTTGTCCGTTTATCCAAGACATGGACCATCTCTTGCGCTAATAACACTTGTTCTGTGATATCTCTACCCTTCATGAAGCCAGCTTGTTCTGGAGAGATTAATTTTGGCAAGATGTTGCCCAGCCGCGTCGCTAACAAACGCGTGATGACCTTGGAAATGAAATTAGTAAGACATATGGGACGATAGTCTGCAAACGTTTGGGGATTGTTTACCTTCGGAATTAGTATGATGGAGGCTGCTGCAACGGCCTTGGGCATACAAACACCCAAGTAAAATTCTTGTACTGCTTTGTGCACGTCGTTCCGTATCAAGTGCCAAAAATGTCAATAAAAAGATCCTGGATAGCCATCCGGACCTGCAGCGCTTGTGGGGCTGAGATCCCAAACTGCTGCCTTAACTTCGGTTAGCAAAGGAATTGCCTTCAAGGCACTGTTGTCATCCGCTGTGATAAGGGATGGTATATACTGTAGGATTGAGTCACAATTCGCTACTGGCTCGTCGGTATAAAGATTTGTGAAAAATTGAATTGCTTCATCCTTGATATCTGTCAGCTGGATGAGCTCAGTACCATCCATTTTCTTGATGCTACAAATGAGCAGGCGGCAGCGCTTTTGTTTGACTGTTTGGTGGAAGAATGAGGTGTTCGCATCTCCATCTTGTAACCACTTCACATTGGCCTTCTGCTTCCAATAAAGAAAAGAACGTTTCTGTGCAAGACGTAGTTTTGCCACTTTCTGGTGATATAGCTGACGACTGGAATCGGTAGGGCTACTGTCATAAAGATGCTCCGCCATTTTGGCTTCTGTTTCTGCATGGGAAACGGCATCAAATATGTTTCCAAAGGTGTCTCTATTCCACTGCTTTAAATCTTTGCGAAGGTATGATAGCTTGCGATTAAAGCCCCACATTCCGCCTACTATGGGATAAGATTTCCATTTGTGGGTAACATAATCATCAAAATCTGCATGTGTGGTCCACACATCTAGGTATCGAAACAGGGATGGAATACGTGGGTCATCTGAATCACATATTAAAAGCAAAGGCGCATGATCCGACGTAGCTCTTGAAAGATGTTGAACTTTGGTGTAAGAAAAAATCTCTGAAAATGAAGGTGAGCATAGAAAACGGTCAAGATGCCTCCATACGCGCCCCAAGCCTCTTCCGTCTGACCATGTGTAACAAGAGCCTTGGAATGATATTTCTTGTAAATGACATCGCTGTATGAAATCATTGAAATCCTGTAGCGTGCGTATTGATGGATGCGATCTGCCTCGGTGTTCATCTAATGTTCTGAAGGTATTAAAGTCTCCACCAACAAGCCATGGGAGTGTGTTTGACTCTTAAAATTGACCTAATTCATCCCACAATATGCGTCGTTGAAGCATTGAGTGCCGGCCATATACACCAGTCAGCCAAAAGCAATTTCTCGTGGCCAGCCAACGATACTGAATAGAATGATGTTGGTGTCCAGGCTGCTCTCCTTCCAGCTTGAGAAGTGCATCCTTCCAGAAAAACCAAATTTGATCATGACAAGCAGATATAGCTTTAGTAAAACCAAGTTGTAGTTGATAAGATGTCAAGGCACTTGGACGCAACTTTGGCTCAATAACTACAAGAATGTATACGTTATGTTTACGAACTAGTGAAAGTAGACGATGCAAAGAGTTACGTATTCCACGTACATTCCACAACAATATCTTCATTGAGAAAAAACATCAAAAGAGTTAGAGAGGTGCGTTGCACGTAACCTGGTTAAGCGAGGAGACGTGGGGGGATTCCTCCGTAATAGACGTGGCCCGTGATTAGGGTTGTATGAAGAGGGGTCATCATCTGCTGGTGCCATTGCTACTTCTTCATTGTGTGGGTGTTCCGCAGAGCGTGCATCCACATACGTTGCTTCGATTAGACTGGCGATAGCATGGCCTTCATGCTCTTCATGCTCTGCATGCAAATTTTCGTCCAAAGGCTCACATTCATTATCAGAATGTGAGAACAATATGGATGTCCCAGGGAGATCCCTTATAAGACAGTCATCAATTCCTTTTAATCTAGAAAAGTCTTGCACCGTTGACACCGCATGAGTGATAGCCATTTCCGGCAAAGCTGGAACTGGTTCATTCATCGGCGGCTGCTGATCGAGAGATGGTGGATCAGGTTTTTTAGGAGTCCACCGTTTTTTTAGCTTTATCAGATTTGTTTTGCTTAGGGTTTGACTCCACCACTTCTTTCGTAGCATCTGATGGAGGATCAGCTTGCTTACCACAGTCAGCAGCCACATGACCTAACCGATAGCATTCGGAGCAATAGCGGGGAAGATCTTCATATTCAACCGATTGCATGATTGTTCTAGCTGATGTCTGGATGTAAACACGTTGAGGTAGTTCCTTGGACACGTCAAGTTCAATACAAACTCGAGCCACAGAGGGCCGGATTAACGTCGATGTGGCTGCATCAAGTTTCAAAGGGTCTCCAAGCATGGAGGCGATCTGTAAGATGGCATCTTTGCGATGCATGTGGATTGGAAGGCCCGGAAAGGATACCCATATAGGCACAATAGGCACTTCCACTGCCGGGTCATAATCTGGTGTCCACTTTGTGATGCGCATTTGTTTGCCGGAGATTAACCATCCTCGTCGGGTAAAGCATCTAGTGTAGTCTTGCTCCAGATCAAAGTGAAGGACAATATGAGTAGCATCTAAAAGGCCGACCTTTACTGGTCCGGCAAAACCGATTCTGTCGATGGCGGCGCGTATCGTTGCAAGGGGGGTCTGCCATACCAAAAAGTTCCAACCAATGTGAAGCGGTATGGTGCAGCAAGTGACTGAATTTCCTCATCTGTGAAAGAAATCATGGGGCTGCCCTTGAATTTCTGGACTGGTTTAGGGTGGATTCGCGATGCAGGGGACGCAAACAAGGATGCGAATGATCTTTTGGGCGCTGTTTGTGGTGCCGTCGCGGCGGGTTCGTTGTTTGTCATGGGAGGAATCGGAGATATGTTATTCGTCATGGGAGGAATCGGAGAAGGAATAGAGGAATGCCAAAAGAAGCGAAGGAGGGAGATGATGCCTGCGGAGATAGCCGATGGCGGCTACGCCGCCAACCAGGCGAGATCGCCGGAGAAGAAGGGCAGCATCCGAATTCTAGGTTTTTCGCTTAAAGAGAATGGTATATATATATCTCACGTATATGTGTATACATAAATCTATCTCCGCTTGGTCGTGGCCATATAGACACATTCCCAAAGTTTCGATATCACCGCCAACTCAGGACAGTATTCTTTTTCTAACATTCTTTCAACTCTGAAGCAGTCACAAAAGAAAATTGGAGGGAAATTTGCAGGCATTTCTACGTTGTTCTCTAAAATTTATCCGGTAAGCGTCACTCATAAAAATATTTAAATAGTTTCGTACTCTTTTATATCAAAGTTGACTCAGTTCTAAACCTTTTAATACAGGTTATATGGAAAGTTGTAAGCCTTACCATCATTGTTCTGAGTAGTTTAACTAATAAATAAGTTTGACTCAATATATTGATTGGAGATATGTTTTTAGAGAGACGCTATCAAAAATTTGGTATTGGCGGAATCAGATTAGTCACGGAAATGTAGAAGAACTCCCTCCTACTCGTTTGATATCAAAAGAAATTGTGAGCCGAAGTCGAAAATTGGAAGTAGCAGTGCTAGGCTTGAGTAGTCCCGTAGCATATGATGATTAGATGTAGCGTTTGCGAGCTGTAATTTATTTGTATGGTAGCTCATACACTGTGTATATTGTACTGTTGAAATTATGATAGTAACATAGATCCTTTTCATCCAAAAAAAAATATATTGAACGGACTTGACTCAGTATCATTCGTCCGAACTAATAAAGTTGGATGATTACTTATCTTTGAATGTTATTTTGGAATCTTGGTGAATCCGCAAGATGAGTCTTTTCAAACACTTAAACCAAACGACAGATTACATATCCCAAAACAACAATTTTATACGAAATTATCTGTCACTTCACTATTTGTAGCATGGTTGTTAACATTTCTACAATTTAATTTTTAAATGTTAGAGCTACTTGGCTTATTGTAAAATTAATCTTTAGCTGGTTAAAATGTAATATTAACCAGACTCGGAAGAAGTTTTCTTAGATATGACTTCTACGGATGAATGTTTTCTCTTTTTTGTTTTTTTGGGTTTTTCTTGGGTCATCTAAAATTTCGTATCACATGAAATCATACATCTCTTGTTGAAGAGTGTCGTAATCATAACTCATAAAGCTATAAAATTATCCTCGACAAATTATTTCTCATAAACTTTTTTGGTCCGATTTTTCGCTTTGTGATATTCATAAAAAATGATTTCGCAGAAGTTTTCCTTTCTTTATGTTTTGCAAAGTCTAGCAATATTAATCGCTCTCTACATTTAATGAAATTTTAAGGACAATAGATGCCCTTAAAGAGAGTTAAAAGCAAAACATTGTGCCCTCAAATTCAAACTCTTCACAGTTTATTTAGTTGGATGCAAACAATAGTTAACCGGAATAATGTATACGTCTCAATAGGCCCTGACAAATTATGTGTGTGACATATTTTTTTTTGTTCAATAAAAGAAGCTAAACATAGACACCTGCCTGCATATGCATAGAAATGTATACATAGGGAGATACATAGATATATAGACACCTAGATAAATACATATATGTATATACACATACATATATATGTTAGGATATAAGAATTCAAACATTCTTTAATCAAGATGAAAATTCAAAAGAAAAACAGAAAGAAGAGAAAAAAAAACGAGAGATAGCGGAGAATATGCTTTACGTGGTAATGTCATCTGGGTAAACTTCATGTCGGTTTTAACTATTTATATGGATCGCTTGAGTATTTGTAAATACGGAAGATTTACGTAGAATAATAAAAGCTACATGCCAGAAGAATTTGACAGTGTAACTGATAATTTAAACGCGTACATAACATTATTTTGACAGTATTACAAATAATATCAGACTCTTCAACTTAACAATATATAAACACACAAACAGTACACACACTCTGGACTTAACAAACGCCTCTAAATTTTTCTGGAATACAAAAGTGGACTGCACTGGAACTCGATTATATTATACTAAGAAGGCATTTTCGCTTCTATAAAATGATCTGAAATGCATATTTAACAGACATTGGCAGTCGTATAGAAAAGTGCGCAAGAGATGAAGTCTTCTGCATATTACTTGGTGCCAGTTATTTTTATCCTGGGTAGGTGCAATACTTTCTTATTCTACTTCAAAGTTTCATTTACTTACGACCCATTTTTATATTGTAATTGTCACTAACATTTTTGGATCAATACATTTTTGCAGTCAGTACTGTAAATTCAGGTGATGCTCTATGCACCGACTCCATACTGCATAAAGGATGGGTTGAAAGCAATGAATCCTCTCGTACCAGAAGCCTACTCTCTAATCCTGTTCCGGCCCCTATCAGGATTTGTCAAAGCTCCTCCATGGACAACACATGCGAAATGACTGAAGAGGACTGTCCAGCTGAATGTGACTGTGTCGTGCTTGATGAAGGTAAAAGATGTGTGTATTTCATCGACGCAGAGTAGGTAACGCCGTCGTGTGTTACATGAGATGTTTGTTTCCCTTAGTTTCCCTTTGCTCGTGTTTACTGAGTAATAAATGGGTTCGTACCCAGTTTGTTTCCTGGAGTTTTTTTTTAAAGTTGACAGGAGGGCAGTCTTTTGTTTTATTTCCTAGTAACTTGTGTTTGTACGTTTCTGGTTATTGAGTTGGTTGCCTTTTGCTGGTGGTTTCACTCAAACATTACTAATTCTCCTGCTGGTTAGATTCACTTGCAAGTTCTTTTTTTTTAAAGTAACTTTATAAATCAAGGGATCTATGTTCAGAGAGGCCTTCCTCGTATACGTTTGTGGTCCTAGTTTATCTATAAAACAAAAGACTGGTTGCCCAAGAGCCTGTGAAACCGATAAATTTCAATGGAAAAAAATCAGGAGAACAAACTTTTTTCTCGTCTTATTCAATACATTAGAATAACGAATATATAGTACATAGCAGAATCTGATCAGATAGTCCTAATCAAACCGCATCAAATCACCAACTTACCGGAAAAGTTGAATAAAACTATGAATTTTCGAACTGCTACAACAACAAGTACAGTTGAACCGTGTATGAACACAAAAACATCAATTAAGCTACTTCGCATATGAAATTCAAGCAAAAAAGAGCGAAGAAGAAAAAGATAGAGACAAAACGGTGTAGAGGAATTAACAACAAGAGGAATAACTGCCAAATGAATCATGCGATCTCATTGAGTACAGCATCAAACAGTTTATACACAAGGAGCTGGTTTACCAGAATAACCGCCTACTGAAAGTACAAAAATGTCCTTTTAACAGTTACTACAAAGCAGAAATAAAAAGGACAAAATCGTCATTTCTGCATCCTTTCAAGCGTCCCTGAATTCTGCATTCTTCTTCTTCCTCAGTCTTGCGCTCCAACTGGTCAATGCCCATGTGAAGTCCCATGCCATCGCCTCCAGCAACTGATCCTGCTCCACCACTGATCAATTTCGTGCAATAAGCGTCTTATTAACCGTCCTCACCCATCAGTTCATCAAACCGTCAAGCTGAGCTTCCTCATCACACCTCCAGTTAATGTGTGTCATCACTTGGTAATTCTTTGACACCCCCTTCAAGCTATGCTTGCTATATATGTTGAGAGTCTCAAGCTTACTTAAGAGCTCTAGCATACGCCTACTGTCCAATGTCTTAGTAAACAAATCATCAAGTTGAAATTGTATCTTAACAGACATCGATTTGATCACTTGATTCTGCACCTTCTCCCTCACTATGTGACAATCAATTTCAATATGTTTTATACGCTCATGGAACACAGGATTCTCTGCAATATGAAGAGCACTCTTGCTATCACAAAACATTTCTACTGGATGCTGATCCCCAAGTCCCAAATCCTTCACCAGATACAATAGCCATTGAACCTCACATACAGCTGAAGCCATTGCCCTATATTCTGTCTCAACAGATGACTTTGATACTGTAGTTTGTTTCTTAGACTTCCATGATATCAGGACATCTCCTAAAAATACAGAATATCCTGAAACAGACCTCCTAGTCTCATGACAACCAGCCCAGACAGAGTCCACAAATGATTTCAGCTTCAGTTCACCTGAGCTAAGAAACAAGAGTCCTTGTCCATCAGTTCCCTTAAGATAGCTTAAAATTCTATGTGCAGTCATTAGATGATTAACTGTAGGACAATCAAAGAACTGGCTCAATTGCTGCACTCCAAAAGAAATGTCAGGTCTTGTAATTGTTGTTAAGTTATAAATTGTTTTGATGATAAAAAGATGTTTTAAATAAGTTAAATTAATTTTTGAGACTTGATGCAAGATGAGAAAATTAAACTATGTCAAAAATTGTTAAGATTGGAAGTAACTGTCCAACATCGATCTCTCAGGCTGGGGACATCGATCGATCGATGTCACTTCAGCCTCTGAATTCGATCGATCGATGTCAGTCAGAAAGGTTTCTGTCCAACATCGACCTCTCAGTCCAAGGGGCGTCGATCGATTGATCGAAGTGACATCAGTCTCTCCCAGGGGGACTTCGACCGATCGATGTCAGTAGTTTCAAAAACTGCAAAGTTTCTAGAGGACATCGATCTCTCCCCCCAGGCACTTTGATCGATCGATGTCCCCAAAAATTCAAAATTTTTTTGAACATTAGAACAAAATCCAAGGGAAATTCATGGTATTTTCTTTATCCAATCTTGCTCAAATTTCTTGTAGACTTTAACCCAACATATTGCATGCTTCTTTGACTATTGTATCCATGTCTAAGCAATCCTAGGTTGGCTATTGAGGATCCAATCACTCCATAGGGTGGCTAAAGACTATGTGGGCATTATCTTGACATTTTGGAGCAGTTCAAGACAGTTGGAGAGCTCAAAAGCGTGGTAAACTTCTTCTATAAAAGGAAGAGGCTTGGATGAGGCAAACACACACTTTCACCGTCATCTAGCTTCATTATTCATTATTGTATAATTCTCTCAACTTGTAAAATTGCTTAAAGCTTGTTAAGCTTTTCTTTGCTCTTCATTGTTGTAAATCGAGAGATAGAGAGTCTAGCACAAGAGGAACCATAAATATTTGATCTCTTGCTTGGTCTTAGACTAGTGAGAAAGTGTGAACCTTACTATATTCCTTCAACCCACTGTGAGAAAGTTTTTGAGGGAACTTTGTTGAAGTTGTGAGGTAGCAAGAAGTTGTTCTTGCTAAAGTTGTAGTTTCTGTAGTTGCACAAGTGTGTTTTGTGCAAGAAGTTGCTGTTGTTGTTTCTTACACTAAGGTGTTTAGTGCAAGTGTTGTTGTGGTTGTTCTTATTAGGTTTAATAAGAAGAGTAGTTGTTGAAAATCCACTTTGGCAACAAAGTGGTAGTGGAGTAGAATCATTTACGATTCGAACCACTCTATATCCGGTGTACACATTCATTGATTCACATCTCCCATTCTTGCTTTGATTTTGAATTTCTTTTGAGTTGAGCCAAACAAAAAAATTCTGCAAAAGTGCCAAACACTCTATTCACCCCCCCTCTAGAGTATATTTCGGACCTAACAATTAGTATCAGAGCCTAACCTTGATTGCTTGGCCTATCTTTGCAAGTAGCAAGGTTAAAGATCATGGCAATGACAACCTCAAACTCAACCTTTTCATCTCACACTTCATCTCCCAAGCCTACTGCACTATTTTCAGGATCAAACACTAAAGCGCTTATGTTTGATGCCCAAAATTATTCTTTGTGGAAATTTCGAATGATCAATCATTTGAAAGGCTGTGGATTTGATATATGGAGAGCAGTTGTCAAATGAATTGAAGTTCTTATGATTACCAACTCAAAAGGAGAATCAATGTTCAAAGATGAGGATGACTACACCGACGAAGTGAAGATAAAATGCGCCATCAATGGCAAAGCATTTGATATTCTCTCAAGTGCTCTTACCACCACCGAACTCATAAAACTTCAAGGTCTTGAAACAGCCCATGAGGCATGGAAAAGGCTTGAAATGATACATGAAGGAACTGAGCAAGTAAGAATGGCCAAAAGACTCATGCTCATGAAGGAGTATGAGATGTTCGGAATGAAGAGCGGTGAGAAGATTGAGGAGACAATTGATCCATTCACACGAATGGTGAATCAACTCTCCATGGTGGACAAGAAAATATCAAATGAAGACCTTGTCTCAAAACTCCTCAATTCCTTACCAAGAGAATAGACACCTAAAGTCACCGCCATCACCGAATCAAAGAATCTCAAGACTCTTACCCTTGATGAGCTATCCGGTAATCTTCTTACTCATGAAATTCTTATTGATGAACAAAATAGAATGAACCCTATCAAGACCACACAAACATCATACAAAGGGTTGGTGGTAAAGTCCAATGAATCAGGTGAGGAAGTTGTCCTTCTAGTAAGAAAATTTAGAAGAATGACAACTAGAAACAAAGCTCAAGCAAGAAAGTTTTTCAAGAGACCACCCAAAGAAAATGAAGCAAGTGAAAATTGCTATAGATGTGGTGACCGGGTCACTTCATTGTCGATTGCCATGTCAAGGAGCCGCAAAAACAAGAAAAAAAGATCTTTCCTCAAAAGAAGAAAGCTCTTAATGCGGAGGTAACCACGTAGAATCATCTCCTTTCTGAATCGGAAGGAGAAGAGAGTGAAGATCAAGGTGTGGGACTTGTTGCAATAGTTGAAAATCCAAAGATTCAACATACTTGTCTCATGGCAATTGAAGATAATCTTGAGGTAAATTCTAATCCTTCTAATTTGCAAGATGAAATAGGAGATTTGCAAGATGATTTTGAAAAACTGAACTTAAAGTATAAACATTTGAAGAAAGAGTTCAAGAAGTGCATTTTAGAAAATAGGAACTTGCATGATAAAAACATTTTTATATTTCAAGAGCATGACATCATACTCACCATGCATAAAACCGTAGCTCTTGAAAATGTAGAAATTAGGAAAGAATGTGAGAAACTAAGGTTAGATTTACAAAGACTAACAAATAATTTAGACATACTACTTGGAAATCAAAGAATTGGAAATGATAAATCCGGTTTAGGATTTAATTCTTCACATTCTTCCATTAAGCCCAAGTCATTAAAGAAAAAGGCAAACAAGAGAAAAACACAACATAACTCATCACCTTCTAAACTAAGGCATGTACCCACTTGTTTTCATTTCAACAAAGTAGGACATGTGAAGAATGAATGTAGAGCTAGATTTGGAAGCATGTATGCTTGGAAGCCTAAGGGTTGACAAACTAACCATAAACGACCCAACCATCAAAGGGTACCAATGCATAAATCTCTTGGTTTTGTAGGCTCTCAAGATAAATGGAGTAGCCAAAGAAGAAGGAACCAAATGGCTTATGGACAGTGGATGTTCAACTCACATGATCAGAGACAAAACGTTATTCACCAAGCTCAAGCTCCAAGATGGTAGAAAGGTGCATTTTGGCAATGGGAGAGCAAAAATCCTTGGACATGGAGAAATTAGTAAATCTTCTTTCACTATTAATAATGTACTATATGTAGAAGGGCTTAAGTATAATTTGATAACTGTTAGCCAACTATGTGATGCTAATTTTCAAGTTGAATTTGTGAAAAGAAAATGCATTGTGAAAAATAACGATAAGATTTTTTTGAGGCTATACGTAAAAATGATGTTTACAAATTTAGCACAAATGATTTGATATCACAAAATGTTTTTTGCCTAGTTTCCAAAAATGAATTGACTCAACTATGGCATAGACGACTTGGACATATTAGTTTTAAAAACTTCAAAGAAATTTGCAAAAATAAAAAAGTCCAAGGTCTTCCAAAATTAAATTTTCGAAAACCATGGCTTGTGTGACACTTGTCAAAAAGCAAAGCTTTTTAATACAAGCTTCAAACCCAAAAGTGAAATCTCCACCACCAAACCCCTACAATTACTTCATATGGATTTGTATGGGGATATTGGTACGGCAAGTCTAAGTGGAAAACATTACACCTTTGTGGTGGTTGATGACTTCTCTAGGTACACTTGGGTAATGTTCTTAGCTAAAAAGAATGATGCATGCCAAGAATTTATAAAGCTTTGTAGGATATTAGAAAATCAAAGAGAAAACATATTAAGGAAATTAGAAGTGATAGAGGTGGTGGGTTTGATGGAGAATTTCAAGAATTTTGTGTATCCAAAGGGTATGGACACAATTTCTTGGCTCCAAAAACTCCTCAACAAAATGGTGTTGCGAAAAGAAAAAATAGAACACTTCAAGAAATGAGTAGAGCCATGCTAAACGAATTTGAGCTATCCAAATATTTTTGGGCCGAAGCCGTAAACACTGCTTGTCATGTGATCAATATCGTTTATTTGAGACCATCTCAAAAAGACTCCTTATGAGCTTTGGAAAGGTAGAGTTTTATACTTAACACCAAAAATAACTTGGATAAACTCGATTTCAAAGTGGATGAAGGAATCTTTATGGGATATGCTCAAAATAGCAAAGCATTTAGGATATACAATAAAAGAAGCATGAAAGTCGAAGAATCAATTCATGTCAAGTTTAGTGAACTCATTGAGGATGAACCAAATACTAATGATGATGATGATGATGATGAAATAATTGAAGTAAGTCATATACAGAAATTTGAGAATCCAAAAGGTAATATTGTTATTGACCTTAGGATTGATCCCCTTCAACCTAAGGTTGAAGATGAAGAAGTAGGAGAAGATACCTCAAATTTACCGGATTCATAAAAGTATAGGAAAGATCACCCTAAAGAGATAATATTAGGTGAAACTAGTCAAGGCATAATGACTAGGAGGAAATTCAATGAAAATGCCTTCATTTCACAAGTTGAGCCTAAAAATATAAAGGAGGCAATAAATGATGAAGATTGAGTATTAGCCATGCAAGAAGAATTAAATCAATTTGAAAGGAGTGATGTTTGGGAATTAGTTGCTAAACCTAGTGATCATCCCGTTATTGGCACCAAATGGGTATTTAGAAACAAAATGGATGATAAAGGAAACATCACTAGAAACAAAGCTAGGTTAGTAGCTCAAGGATATAGGCAAGAGGAAGGCATAGACTATGATGAGACCTTTGCCTCCATAGCTAGGTTAGAAGCTATTAAGATGCTATTAGCATATGCATGCTATAAGGATTTCAAGCTATATCAAATGGATGTGAAATCCGCATTCTTGAATGGAATAATTCAAGAAGAGGTGTATGTAGCTCAACCTCCGGGGTTTGAAAATCCTGATTATCCAAATCATGTATTTAAACTCAAAAAGGCCCTTTATAGACTTAAACAAGCTCCTAGGGTATGGTAGATTAAGTAACAACCTTCTTAAAAATGTGTTTTCAAGAGGAAAAGTCGACATTACTCTTTTTATTAAAGAACAAGGAAACCATCAATTACTTATTCAAATTTATGTGGATGATATTATATTTGGTTCTACTAATGATTCTCTTTGTGAGCATTTTGCTATATTGATGGAAGGAGAATTTGAAATGAGCATGATGGGTGAACTCAACTACTTTCTTGGCCTTCAAATCAAGCAAACTCAAGATGGAGTGTACATATCTCAAACAAAGTATACAAAGGATCTACTCAAGAAGTACAAGTTTGAGGATGGAAGAAGTGTGAGCACAAGTACAAAGCTTGACAAAGATGAAAAAGGAAAGCCGGTTGAGTAACCAAATATAGGGGTATGATTGGTAGTTTACTTTATTTAACCGCTAGTAGACCGGATATTTTGCATGTTGTGTGCCTATGTGCTAGATTTTAAAGTATGCCTAAGGAATCACATCTAGTTGCCATTAAACATATCTTTAGGTATTTGAAAGGAACCTTGAGCTTTGGATTATTTTATCCCAAAAATGGTTGTTTTGATTTAAGAGGGTATAGTGACTCCGACTATGCCGGAAATCTTTTTGACAAAAAAAGAACCTCGGGGACATGCCAATTCCTTGGAGATTGCTTAGTTTCATGATTCTCTAAGAAACAAAATAGTGCGTCACTTTCAACGGCCGAATCCGAATATGTATCGGCTGCTTCGTGTTGTGCACAACTACTTTGGATGATCAACACCTTCAACAATTACAATGTTAAGTTCGATAAAGTTCCTATCCTATGTGACAACACATCAGCCATAAGTATATCACAAAACCCTGTTCACCATAGTAGGACCAAACACATTGAAGTGAGGCATCACTTTATAAGTGATTGTATTCAAAAAGATTAGCATGTGTTGAATTTGTTCCAACAAATGACCAACTAGCGGATATATTCACCAAATCTCTTCCCACAAAGACACTTGAATCAATTAGAGCAAGATTAGGGATGATAAATAACGGTTAGAGGGTCAAAACTGTCAAAAATGCAGATTCCTGCCTACATCGATCGATCAATGTGGCAGTCTGAAAGACTGATGTCAAACAAGACATCGACCGATCTATGTCCATGACATCGATCGATCGAAGTCCCAGACATTGATCGATCGATGTCAGTAGGACAGGGTTATTAAAACTTGCAATTCTTTTCTTCCTTTTCACTTTCCTCTTTCAAAACGAAATCCCTAAAATTTCCTTCGCTCCAAACGATCAAATCTCTTCTTCTACACTCAAAATCCTTGCCAAAATATCCATCTTTTCTATAAAACCAAACTTATTCTCCAAAATCTTATCATTTCCATCTCTATTTTTTAACAAATCCGAACCCTAACTATTCAATGGCACCAAGAACGAAAAACCTGCAAAAAGACAAAGAATCTCTGAGGAAGAAGCTATTGTGCCACAACAATCCAATCCTCAAGTGCCAACGGTGTCTAGGACGCATGGGTTGAGGAAGAAGGCCACTTCCTCTCATGGAGCTATGTTAAGTGAGACAAGGAGTAGGCTAACCATCAACAATTTTCCGTGGCTTAAATCCGGGGAATACAAAGATGCCTTGAAAGAGCCTACGGGAATAGATAAATTCGCCTACATAACACTTAGAGCCCAATTACTGTTTATTGAATGGGAGCAAAAAAAGAGGTCTACAATTCCATTAAAATTGCTCAAAATTGAGGACATTTTTGAGCAACGAGGAATTAAAACCAATCATTGATTGATTTGATGTTCAAAAATGGAGACCCGTTTGGGAGGTGTCACAAATTACAAATATGTCTACCCGATATACTAGAGTGGTTTATGCAAATATGTGGGTAGAGAATAGAAATGGGGTGCCTCATGCTTTGAATACAATAGTAGAGGGACAGTTGTTGATGTTTACCTCTAAGACTATCAATGAACTGCTTGACGTTCCGAATGAGGGTTGGGAAGACTTTGACCCCTGGAGGTGGGATACCTATAAGTGCCAAGTCTCTGAGGAAGAGGTAAAAGCATTTCTTGGATTTCACCCCACCAAGAATACAAATGATATGCCATTGGTTTATAGAGTCTTACTAGCCATTGTCACTTTCTGTATCAATGGCAAGTCGGCTAAACTCCCGAGCAATCTAGATTTCTACATTGCTTATCATATTGCTATGAAGGAGAATGTAAATTTTGGGGAAATTGTGTTTGCAAACATGTTGAAAGCCACCACCAAGAAATCCAAAAGCGCTTCCATATAGCAATCTCATATAAAGATAGCTTAAAAAGGCTAATGAGGAGTTGAATGACGAATACACGGATCAAATAACCAACAAGGACTACTACACAAAAGCAAATGAAGATCTCATTCCTCCACCATCCCCCACTGAACCTCCCATGGCACCCTCCTCTCATCCTTCACCACAACCGCCCCCACAACCAAGCTCCACTTCCCAAAAGGACAAAGGAAAAGCCCCAATGAAAGAAGCTAGTGAGTCATAAGAAGAATTCAATGTGGAGGCTGAAATTGACGATATCCGCCATACACTTGGTCAATGGAGGGAGGAATTGACCACGGAAGCAGTACGGATTGATGATCTCCAAAAGGAATATAAGAACCTTCAGGACCGTGTCAAAACAATAGAAACGAAGGTTGACACTCAAGTCACGGCATTGCAAACGGAGCTGGACGTTCAAAAGACGAAATATCAAAAGTTGAAAACCAAGCTCAAGTCAGCCCTCTCCGGATTATGTTTCTTTTCCGATGAAGAGTAGTTCTTTATGGTTCCCCATTTTTCCCGTAGCTATAGATAGCTTAGAAGTTGAGATTACTTTTGTATCTCATGAACTTCTTATTTGATTATTGGTATTTAAATTATCTATTTTCGTGTTTCTTATTTTTGATGCTTTCAAAAAGGGGGAGAAGTAATTGGTCTTGCTTTGGTTGCGCATGTTTTGGCATGATATTGGTTGGGCATGTTTTTGGCATGATATTGATATTGGCATGTTTTGGTTGGGCATGTTTTGGCATGGTATAGTTTTGGTATGGTTTGGTTGAGCGTGGTTGTCTTAAGTTGGCTTTATTGTCTTATCTTGATACGATATTGGTGTTTTGCATAACATAGTTTAGTTTGAGAAGTTGAATTCGGTATAGCATGGCATGAAGTTGTAGAGATAAGGGGGTTTAAGTGATTTCAAAATAAGCAATTTGAATGTTTATATATATATATAAACGTGCATAAATGTGTACATGTGTGCATGATAACTTGCCATTACTTGCCTTATTTAGCTTATATATTATGTTGTCGTACTAACGAGCCATGAAGCATTAAAGCTTACATCATATGGCAAACATTTGTTGTGTTTATACTATTTTCAGGTGCCACCATTAATGAAATAAATTAGTTCATTAAGTGAAGTACTTAGTTTAATAAACTAAGTAGTTCATTAAAGGAAGATTAATTTGGAAAAGGCACAAAGGCAACAAGGCCAAGGAAGGAAAGTTCTCTCCTCCTCCCCATCTTCATTAAACACGCCACATATACATATATTATACATATTTTCAGATTTTTTAAATAAAGGCACATACACATGTATTCCAACGTACTGCCGACACGTTATATATTTTTCGTACGTACGTTAACGTCACACCACTATACTTAACTCATATTTATGAGTATATTCAGGTCTTATATCATATGATATAAGATATGGTGATGACAAATTAAATACGACACGATAAAAGGTTCTAAACTGAAATTTGTCATATCGGGCGAATACCGAAACTTCGCCAACGTGTCACGTACTTGCCATAAATAAATGGCCAGCCCATATACATCAAAATATGATGTAAATTTCGTGCTACACATGACATATTCAGCCAAAAATACTTTCCATGTTGGCACACACAAATTACTCCACATTAAGGCCAAAATGTGAAGATTCCAAGTTTAATTTTGTCACATGTTAATGGTACCACTTTAAACCAGCCAAGTGCTGAGATTTAAAGTATATATTATATATATATTATGTATAACATAATATATATAACATGTGCAAAAGTTGGAATTTAAATTAGAGAAAAATCGGGTAATCGATAAATATCGAAAATTCGGTTTTCTACGCACATAACATGGAACGTTTTTCTTGTACATCATGTGACACGTATCTAGACACTTTTTACATATGGTATACATCTTAAAGTGTTCTAGAAAATTAAATTAAGGGCTGATTGGAATATTACATGTGTGTATTATTAAATGTGCACTATTTTACAAAGTTAGCAAAAATGAAATTCAGCACATGCATATACATGTATACACGGCCGTACAGCTGAGATGGAGCATATGTGGAGCCTTGTTGGCATATTGATTGGTCAAGAATCAATCATACATTATTGGTGACAAAAAGGAAGGAGCTACACAAGGTAATACTTCAAAATCTTGTCACAATTGTGACACATGCTGAAAATTCAGCATGTGTTCTAATGGGTGGCGTTTTTAAGGTCATTATGAGACATATTTTACTTCTTGATTAAGGTGGATTGATTGGAAGAGGATATGGCAAGGTTTTGAATAATATTTAAAATAAATAAATGGTGATATTTAACATATCACACATGCTGAAAATTTTTCAGCATGTGTACATGTTGTGGCCGAACATGATGAGCTTTTTGTGTCCAAGTTCATGTCTCAATTGATAGCAAGACTTACCATGTATTGTTGATTCATTTTTAATGAGAAAAATCAAAGTAAATTGGGAATTATCTTGAATAAAATTAAATGGTGCACATGCTGAAAATTCAGCATGGCAAGATGACTATATGGCCGAAATTATGCCTTGTTTGGGAAGGATTTGTTGGTCTTGCAATTTATGGTGTATCTCTTGAATTATGGTATGATTGTATGATTGATATTGGCACATGTTTAAAGTGTTGATCTCAGATTTTTTCCATGTCATCATGCTGACAACATTGAGCCAATAAAGAGGTGCCAAGTAAGCAAAGACTAAATGATGATCCAATAGAATGATGCCAAGCAAGCAAGGCATGTCACAATGATGTCTTACATTCTCCCAAGGACTTAGAAAACAATTTTCAAGAGGGGGAAGAGCAAAAACAAAAACAAGAACAAGAACAAGTGTTGCAAATTGAAAGATCAAAAATGTTCTAGCCTTCTTCTCCTACATCTTCTTTCTTTCTCTCTTCTTGCAAAGCCTATTGTTTTTCATATCTTTCATTCTTGAATAGGCTTGAGATAAACCACCATTCATACATCTTTGTAAAAGATTGATCAAGGTGTGATCAATCTTCATTCTAGCGAGGTGGTGGTGTTCGTGTGACTTGTACTCGTCATACAAGGTTTGTAAAGGGTTGGAGTTAGGTGTAACTCTATCAACCCTGCGACAAGGTGTACTGCGTGTGTGTGATTAGTGTGAACCAAGGCAGGTGTTCCTTGAAGACTGGAGTAGGTTGTTGATAACCGAACCAGTATAAAATTCTTGGTGCCATTTACTTTCTGCATTTACGTTTCAGTTACTGCACTGTTTATCCTTCTTGTTCGCATCCGTAAAAATAGTAAACGATTTTCAAAAATTACAAAAATTTCCAGAAACATACTTACACTTCTAGGGTTAATTTGGCACAAGTTTCAACCCTTTTGGATAAGTATAAGTCAGTCAAACATCAAAAGTTCTGAGACTAGTGCAGTCTGATTTTCAGACTTGCAAAGGTTGAGACTTTGATTGTATTTGACCTACTTCCCAAAATAATTTTCCAAAACTGTTTCAACCCATTTAAATATAGTATATAAGGAGTAATGGGTCAAATTTTCAGATCATTTGGACGTTCACACAAATAGGAATTAATTTTTCAAAACCATCTACCGTTTCTGGCAGATTTGCACAATCTAAGTACCAACGGTTTTTGAAGGGGTTAAAGGTTGAATTTTAATTTGAAATTTTCAGGGGACCCTCATAACATCTGAGACTAAGTTCTCTCAAAATTTCATAATTTTTGGAGACCTCTAACCTAGTTTTAAAAACGTTTTAAAACTGGTCCTGAAAACAGAATCTGTTTTCAAAACTTGAATTGGTTAGGTTTAAAGAAATTTTAAAAAACCATATTTTCCGCACCATCTATTCAACCCCCCCCCCCCTTCTAGTGGTGCCCTGCAGATCCTACAATTGGTATCAGAGCGCAGGAACACTCACTTCAAAGAATCCAACGATTCCGTGAGATGGCAACCACAACCGTGCAAGAAGGAATGTCAACCATAAGGCCTCCTCTTTTTGACGGTGAGTCCTTCATTCAATGGAAGGTAAGAATGAAACTTTTATTTATGGCAATAGACATTGATCTTTGGTCCATTATAGAAGATGGTCCTTTTGTTCCATCTAAGTTGTCCACTGTGGACGGAGTCACATTAGAAGTCGTTAAAACTAGACAAGAATATACAAGTGATGATAAAAAGAAACTTAGCATGAATGCTAAAGCCATGCAACTATTATTAAACGGCCTAAGTAAAAGTGAGGCTATTTACGTGTCAAATTGTTCTAGTGCTCAAGAAATGCGGCATATTCTTGAAATAAAACATGAAGGGACTAGCCAAGTAAAGGAGTCCAAAATTAATATGCTTATGTCCACACTTGAGTCCTTTAAATTATTTCCAAATGAGTCTATTGTTGAGATGGATCTTCGCTTGACTAACATCTACAATTCTCTTGAGTCTCTTGGCAAAGCCTTCACTATGCAGGAAAAGGTACAAAAGGTCTTGCGAAGCCTTCCATCCGAGTGGGACCCTAAAGTAACGGCCATAGAAGAAAGCAAGGAGATTAAATCGATTAAGATGGAAGAACTAATTGGATCACTTAAGGTATATGAAAACAAACTTGCTTTAAGACATTCTGAGTCTATTTCTAATAATGATAGGGCCATAGCATTTAAATCAAATGAATACGTCGTAGATGATAGTGACATAGATTCCAATGATGAGGACTTAATCCCGATGGCTAAAAGATTAAGAAAAATATTGAGAAAATCGATTAAAGATAAGTCTACCTCATCTAAGGATCATAAAAATAAAAATAAGGAAATAAAGTGCTATGAATGCGGCAAACTTGGACATCTAGCATATGACTGCCCTAATAAAGAAAAACGAACAAATAAATACCCGGACGAGGATTGGAACAAGAATAGACTCGTCTCAGAACTTAAGCAAATGAGAAGAGCATTCAAAGCCTCCACTTGGAGTGACACATCTGACTCTGAGACTGATGACACGGAAGAACACAAGGCACAAGTATGCTTTACATCTAAAGCATCAAATAAGGTATCTTCCGACTCTGATTCCGATTCTGAATGTTCATATGATGATTTATTTAGTCAATATTTAGAATTGCATAAGTTTTCATAGACTCTTGCAAAAGAAAAGAAGCGATTAATTGAAGACAAGAAATTGTTAGAATCTTCTAACGAAAATCTTGTCGCTCAATTAAACGATTCTAAAGAAGAGTCATCTCGCATCATCAATGCATTAAAATCTAAAATTTCATCATTGACATCCGAGAACGTTGAATTGAAATCCGAGATTTCAAAATTAAAATCAAGGAATGCCGATGTAGAGAAAAAGGTGAAACAGTTTGATATCGGATCCAACATGCTGCATCGCATTATATTATCACAAAAGCATGACAATGACAAAACGGGTTTGGGATACGTTGATACTAATGAAGTATCAACCAAACCAACTAAGTTTGTGGTGTCTAAGAAAGTAGACATTTCAAAGCCCCAAGTGGCGTCTAAGATGACGCAAAAACCGTCACATCCCTTATCACGTCCGACTACATCTTCATATCACGTGAAACACAACTTTGTACCATATAGACATGAAAAGAAAAGAGTATTGCATACACGACATTCATTCCATCCACGCACTACGCATACAAACACAAGGACATATCAAAAACGTCCTACACATAATGCGTATAAAGGAGTTCTTGGCCAAAGGCCAGATAAAGGTGCACCTAAAGTATATTATGTTGTGTTCTCATCATCTTTCTCACCTTTTGGAAGACCTAGAAAGGTCACCCAAATGTGGGTACCAAAAGGGACATTTTCAAAGGGTTGAATAAATAACCCTTACAAACGCACGTATATGAAAAGCATGATTTTTTTTCAGGAATCTTTTGATTTACTTTCCAAAATAAAGGGGGAGAGAAAAGCATGATTTAAGAGGGAGAGAGACACTGATATATCTTAATTGCACGAATCAAGGGGGAGCCGGATTTGAAATTCGAAATTCAAATTTCAAATTTGCGCACAATTCAAGGGGGAGAGATAGCATTTAAATCATGTACACAAGTTATTTTGAAAATCATCAAAAGGGGGAGATTGTAGAGATAAGGGGGTTTGAGTGATTTCAAAATAAGCAATTTGAATGTTTATATATATATATATAAACGTGCATAAATGTGTACATGTGTGCATGATAACTTGCCATTATTTAGCTTATATATTATGTTGCCGTACTAACGAGCCATGAAGCATTAAAGCTTACATCATATGGCAAACATTTGTTGTGTTTATACTATTTTCAGGTGCCACCATTAATGAAATAAATTAGTTCATTAAGTGAAGTACTTAGTTTAATAAACTAAGTAGTTCATTAAAGGAAGATTAATTTGGAAAAGGCACAAAGGCAACAAGGCCAAGGTAGGAAAGTTCTCTCCTCCTCCCCATCTTCATTAAACACGCCACATATACATATATTATACATATTTTCAGATTTTTTAAATAAAGGCACATACACATGTATTCCAACGTACTACCGACACGTTATATATTTTTCGCACGTACGTTAACGTCACACCACTATACTTAACTCATATTTATGAGTATATTCATGTCTTATATCATATGATATAAGATATGGTGATGACAAATTAAATACGACACGATAAAAGGTTCTAAACCGAAATTTGTCGTATCGGGCGAATACCGAAACTTCGCCAACGTGTCACGTACTTGCCATAAATAAATGGCCAGCCCATATACATCAAAATATGATGTAAATTTCGTGCTACACATGACATATTCAGCCAAAAATACTTTCCATGTTGGCACACACAAATTACTCCACATTAAGGCCAAAATGTGAAGATTCCAAGTTTAATTTTGTCACATGTTAATGGTACCACTTTAAACCAGCCAAGTGCTGAGATTTAAAGTATATGTTATATATATATTATGTATAACATAATATATATAACATGTGCAAAAGTTGGAATTTAAATTAGAGAAAAATCGGGTAATCGATAAATATAGAAAATTCGGTTTTCTACTCACATAACATGGAACGTTTTTCTTGTACATCATGTGACACGTATCTAGACACTTTTTACATATGGTATAAATCTTAAAGTGTTCTAGAAAATTAAATTACGGGCTGCTTGGAATATTACATGTGTGTATTATTAAATGTGCACTATTTTACAAAGTTAGCAAAAATGAAATTCAGCACATGCATATACATGTATACACGCCCCTACAGCTGAGATGGAGCATATGTGGAGCCTTGTTGGCATATTGATTGGTCAAGAATCAATCATACATTATTGGTGACATAAAGGAAGGAGCTACACAAGGTAATACTTCAAAATCTTGTCACAATTGTGACACATGCTGAAAATTCAGCATGTGTGCTAATGGGTGGCGTTTTTAAGGTCATTATGAGACATATTTTACTTCTTGATTAAGGTGGATTGATTGGAAGAGGATATGGTAAGGTTTTGAATAATATTTAAAATAAATAAATGGTGATATTTAGCATATCACACATGCTGAAAATTTTTCAGCATGTGTACATGTTGTGGCCGAACATGATGAGGTTTTTGTGTCCAAGTTCATGTCTCAATTGATAGCAAGGCTTACCATGTATTGTTGATTCATTTTTAATGAGAAAAATCAAAGTAAATTGGGAATTATCTTGAATAAAATTAAATGGTGCACATGCTGAAAATTCAGCATGGCAAGATGACTATATGGCCGAAATTATGCCTTGTTTGGGAAGGATTTGTTGGTCTTGCAATTTATGGTGTATCTCTTGACTTATGGTATGATTTTATGATTGATATTGTCACATGTTTAAAGTGTTGATCTCAGATTTTTTTCCATGTCATCATGTTGACAACATTGAGCCAATAAAGAGGTGACAAGTAAGCAAAGACTAAATGATGATCCAATAGAATGATGCCAAGCAAGCAAGGCATGTCACAATGATGTCTTACATTCTCCCAAGGACTTAGAAGACAATTTTCAAGAGGGGGAAGAGCAATAGGGGTCGGCCATTATATGTTAAAAAGGAAGGAAGAAGAGCAAAAACAAAAACAAGAACAAGAACAAGTGTTGCAAATTGAAAGATCAAAAATGTTCTAGCCTTCTTCTCCTACATCTTCTTTCTTTCTCTCTTCTTGCAAAGCCTATTGTTTTTCATATCTTTCATTCTTGAATAGGCTTGAGATAAACCACCATTCATACATCTTTGTAAAGGATTGATCAAGGTGTGATCAATCTTCATTCTAGCGAGGTGGTGGTGTTCGTGTGAATTGTACTCGTTATACAAGGTTTGTAAAGGGTTGGAGTTAGGTGTAACTCTATCAACCCTGCGGCAAGGTGTACTGCGTGTGTGTGATTAGTGTGAACCAAGGAAGGTGTTCCTTGAAGACTGGAGTAGGTTGTTGATAACCGAACCAGTATAAAAGTCTTGGTGCCATTTACTTTCTGCATTTACGTTTCAGTTACTGCACTGTTTATCCTTCTTGTTCGCATCCGTAAAAATAGTAAACGATTTTCAAAAATTACAAAAATTTTCAGAAACATACTTACACGTTCTAGGGTTAATTTGGCACAAGTTTCAACCCTTTTGGATAAGTATAAGTCAGTCAAACATCAAAAGTTCTGAGACTAGTGCAGTCTGATTTTCAGACTTGCAAAGGTTGAGACTTTGATTGTATTTGACCTACTTCCCAAAAGAATTTTCCAAAACTGTTTCAACCCATTTAAATATAGTATATAAGGAGTAATGGGTCAAATTTTCAGATCATTTGGACGTTCACACAAATAGGAATTAATTTTTCAAAACCATCTACCGTTTCTGGCACATTTGCACAATCTGAGTACCAACGGTTTTTGAAGGGGTTAAAGGTTGAATTTTAATTTGAAATTTTTAGGGGACCCTCATAACATCTGAGGCTAAGTTCTCTCAAAATTCCATAATTTTTGGAGACCTCTAACCTAGTTTTAAAAACGTTTTAAAACTGGTCCTGAAAACAGAATCTGTTTTCAAAACTTGAATTGGTTAGGTTTAAAGAAATTTTAAAAAACCATATTTTCCGCACCATCTATTCAACCCCCCCCCTTCTAGTGGTGCCTTGCAGATCCTACAGAAGTTTCTTGATATGCTTGAGTAAAAGGATTAATAGTCATTGCTTACTTTGTGATGATATATTACATATTGAAAGAGTGAAAATGTGAAATTCGATGCATGGGTTGAGGGGGAGCATTTTGGTATTGATATCACATTTATTAATCTTGGGTAGATTGCATGTTGAAAAGAAATTTTTTATGTGTTCATATGATGAGGGAGCATGAACTAAGGGGGAGTTGTAAAAAAGTAAAGTTTAGATGAAAATGTATCATGTAAAAACATCTTTTCAATCATGGTATTGAAATCATCAAAAAGGGGGAGATTGTTAAGTTATAAATTGTTTTGATGATGAAAAGATGTTTTAAATAAGTTAAATTAATGTTTGAGACTTGATGCAAGATGAGAAAATTACACTATGTCAAAAATGGTTGAGATTGGAACTAACTGTCCAACATCGATCTCTCAGGCTGGGACATCGATCGATCGATGTCACTTCAGTTTGTGACTTCGATCGATCGATGTCAGTCAGAAAGGTTTCTATCCAACATCGATCTCTCAGTCCAGGGGACATCGATCGATTGATCGAAGTTACATCTGTAGCGCCCCGTACTCGGCTACCCCTCGTACGGTGCACCTGCCGTACCTTCCCTTTCGGAAAAGTACAAAGCGTCGATACTTAACTCGCAAAACCCATGGATAAACATGGATTACAAAGTCACGATCTTAACAGGTAGATAAAAAAAAATACGGCAGAATTTGAACCTTAATCCGAAAGCGTCAAATCGCGAATACATAGCAAAATTATACAAACTGAACAGGTAGCAAACTACTCCGCGAAATTATACAAACATTATCCGAAGAGAATCCGAAATAGCTAAGTCCCAAAATGTCCCAAAGGCTCATCAAAAGCTTCCATCATCATTCTCTTAACGGCAATTTCAATAACCTACGGGTATGGCATCCTTGGCTCATCATCAATCCACTCGACTTCATTACCTGTCTCTGGGGGGAAAAATAAATGGGTGAGCGACAGAGTCGCCAGCAAGTATACAATAACACCGTACAATAAAGAGAAAACGGCATACAAGAATCAAACCCCAATTCCTTAAGTTAGAACATACCTGCCATTACCTTTCCGAAGCATCGTACTTAAAATCATATCAATACTTAGCTAAGATCTAAGTGTCATCACTTAGTTAGATTCTACATGCCATAGCCAAACCTTACTTCTATGAAAAGGTATCATGCGTAATGCGTATGAAAATGTGAATGCGATGCAAATGCAACGGAAAACATTCTTTCTTTCATTTAGACATGCTCATAAAGATACTTGAACTTTCTTTCTTTCTTTTAAATCATGCTCATCATAAAACAAGAGAGTGTGTCAGCCTATTATACCGGGCATGACTCGGTTCTTATAACATGATCACCTTCAGGTCTATTATACCGGACCTGGCTCGGTTCTTACACTCTTCAGACCTATTATACCGGGCCTGGATCGGTTCTTATAATCTTCAGACCTATTATACCGGGCCTGGATCGGTTCTTATAATCGTGATCATCTTCAGACCTATTATACCGGGCCTGGATCGGTTCTTATAATTCTTCAGATCAATTAACCCCGGATCTGTGGCGGGTTAAGCTGGCCAGAAGGGATGGAATTCTTTCAAAACAGAAACTTTATATAAAACTTCGATAAAATCATGAGCATGGAACATATGAGCATGTCAATGCAAGTGCATGGGATGCAACATGGTAAAATGCACTTATAACATCATAAACAACTTTCTTCAGGGGCTGGAAAACGAACCAGCAGCATGTCCTATATTGTCCGGCATTAAAATCAACCTTTTTAGCCTATTTTCCAGAAACTAAAAATATGGACATGCACCACATGATCTTAACTACATTCTGTACAAATTTCATGCGATTTCGACAAGCGTAGATACCTCAATAAAAATAATTCCCAACAGGGGTACAACAGAAATTCTGCTGCACTCTCAACTCCATTCCTTACCTTGTCTCCATCCATAAACTCATTATGGGGCTCACTTAGCACCTGGAAATCTTTCCTATTTCCTTTGTGAACAATATTCAAATGTCCCTTTCACCAAAACATGTTAAAATAAATACGATACAATTCATACAAGCACAAAGGGTCAATCTGTCCTGTTTTCCAGAATATTACACCGAATTTCCTTCAATGGTTTACCATCAAGATCAATAGATAAAATCAATTTCTTTACATGGATATTTATCTCTATGTCTTAAGTACTTCCTGTAAACATTTCAGGTCAATCCAAGATGTTTAAGGTACTTAAATAATTTTTCTCCCTAAGGTGCTACGACCAGAAGCTGTTTTGACCCCTTGATACTAAAAATTCATTTCTGGCCAATCCACAAAGGATTTTCCAGAAATTCCAACGCCACAATAAACTAGACATAATAAGCTACGACCATGCCGAAAATAAGCTCAATCCAACGCTTAGAAGGTCCTTAACTAAGTCCATCAATTTGGCATAAAATCTGTCCAGAATTCTGTTTTCAGCCAACATGCATAGAAATATCCTTTCCTTTCTAATTTTGTTCTTTAGCCTATAATCCTAGTTAATGGTCATTCAATATACATGATAAGGCTTCCCTATACTAATTCAAGTCTCTTTTAGCATGCAAAAGTCGTTCACATGGGCTTCTCATTCTTCCAAACAAAACAGTCCCCTAGTCCAACAAATTCAAAATATAAGAAAAAGGTAACAACTTAGGCATATTTTCACTAAAGTCATATCTTAGGCTTCTAGACATTCAAGTATGCACATAATCACATATATTGTAAGGGGTTAAAGTATACTTGCCTCTTCAAGCTAAAGCTCTTGCCTTTGCTTGGTTATGAAGTGAGATGTGATGAAATCCTTCACCTTCTTCACCTTAAGCATACGGTTTTAAGGAAATGAAATGAAAAGGTTAGTCTTTATTCAATAGAGGAACTAGGTTATCTTTAAGGCTAGAGCATCTTACCAAAATGAGCTTGGAATGGAGGTTCAAGCACCTCAATGTAACACCACCTAGAAAAGTTGAAGGCTTTCACCTATTTCAACCATGAAACCCACGGTTTTGGCATGGAGAAGGAGAGTTCATGTGAGCTTCATTCTTTACCAAAATGAGAATTTTCTTAAGGGAACTTAGAATAAGACTTACCTAGATGTCTTCTTGAGTCTTGAAGTTGAAGTTAAACTCCCATCCTTCAAGATGTCGGGGGGCGAAACTTTGGTGAGGGGAATGGAAATTGTCTAAGTGTTTTGCTCTTGCATGATGAGAAGATAGATGTTTCTAGAATGGTTTGATTTAAACATGTTAGAGACTTAGGAGAGGGGGGACGGTTTTGGAGGGATTTTTGTGAGGGTTAGGGCTTTCTTGAGTGTTAATCAAGGTTAAGTTAGTATAACCTTGGTTACTTTATTCAAACTATTGTTACTTTTGTGCTAACCCAAGTTACTTTATTAAATCATGGTTACATTAACCTTGGTTTAGAGAAAAGTAACCATGGTAGGATTTAAAATCCTCCATGTCTAGACATTAAGGGGAGGGCGGTTTTTGGTTGGGGTCTTTATGACCTCAACCATACTACTTCCTTCTTTAATGAGTTGTCTCAACTTGTTCCTTAAATGCATGTCTATTTTATTTTCTATTTATTTCTTTGCATAATAACTTCTTGTCTAAATGATGTAGTAGACATTAAGTAATTATTTTAGCTAATAAAAATGGGCTAGAGAATTCTAGAATTTCCCATGTATAGGCCGAAATTTTGGGCCTCTTAGGCATCTTGATATTCCTTGTAATTTTAATCCATATGCCATATTGTTGCCTATATTTTATTGTATTCCAAGATTAGTATATGTATCTATACAATTACGTACACGCCTAGGTGTACCATGTGTTTATACCTTCCCCACATATATCATATATACGCACATACATATATATATTGGTATGGTTTATATCACTCTATATCTCATAGACTATCTCAAGAGTATTTAAGTAAAAAGAGTTACGTGGATTTAAGTAACACGCTCTAAAAGAAATTGTCGCTTTCATTCCATCTCATATTCATAGTTTTTACGTACCTAATTGTTGGGGTACAACAACATCAGTCTCTCCCAGGAGGACTTCGATCGATCGATGTCAGTAGTTTCAAAAACAGCAAAGTTTCTGGAGGACATCGATCTCTCCTCCAGGCACTTCGATCGATCGATGTCCCTAAAAATTCAAAAAAATTTTAAACGTTAGAACAAAATCCAAGGGAGATTCATGGTATTTTCTCTATCCAATTTTGCTCAAATTTCTTGTAGACTTTAACCCAACATATTACATACTTCCTTAACTATTGTATCCATGTCTAAGCAATCCTAGGTCTGCTATTGAGGATCCAATCACTCCATAGGATGGCTAAAGACTATTTGGGTATTATCTTGACAGTTGGAGTAGTTCAAGACATGGTGGAGAGCTCAAAACGTGGTAAACTTCATCTATAAAAGGAAGAGGCTTGGATGAGGCAAACACATACTTTCACCATCATCTAGCTTCATTATTCATTGTTGTATAGTTCTCTCAACTTGTAAAATTGCTTAAAGCTTGTTAAGCTTTTCTTTGCGCTTCATTATTGTAAATTGAGAGATAGAGAGTCTAGCACAAGAGGAACCATAAATATTTGATCTCTTGCTTGTGCTTAGACTAGTGAGAAAGTGTGAACCTTACTATATTCCTTTAACCCACTATGAGAAAGATTTTGAGGGAACTTCGTTGAAGTTGTGAGGTAGCAAGAAGTTGTTCTTGCTAAAGCTGTAGTTGCTGTAGTTGCACAAATGTGTTTTGTGCAAGAAGTTGTTGTTGTTGTTGCTTACACTAAGGTGTTTAATGCAAGTGTTGCTGTGGTTGTTCTTATTAGCTTTAATAAAACAGTAGTTGTTGAAAATCCACTTTGGCAACAAAGTGGTGTAGGATTTGCAAGGCACCACTAGAATGGGGGGTTGAATAGTGGGTGCGGAAAATATGGTTTTTAAAATTGTTTTAAACCAAAAACCCAACTTCTGAAAACAGTTTATGTTTTCAGGACCAGTTTTAAAACGTTTTGAAAACTAGGTTGCAGGTCTTCAAAAATTCTGAAATTTGGAGAGAACTAAGACTCAGATGCTATGAGTATCTTCTATAAATTTCAGATTAAAATTCAACCTCTAACCCCTTGAAAAATCATTGATGGTCAGATTGTGCGAATATGCAAGAAACGGTAGACTGATTTGAAAACTTTATTCCAATTTATACGTAACTCCAAATTCTCTGAAATTTTAACCATTAACCCCTATATGCTATATTTAAATGGGTTGAAACAGTTTTGAAAAATTCTTTTGGGAAATTAGTCAAATACGATCAAAATCTCAACCTTTGCAAGCCTGAAAATCAGACTGCAGTAGGCTCAGAACTTTGGACGTTTGGATGACTTATACTTATACAAAAGGGTTGAAACATGTGCCAAAAGAACCTTAAAACATGTGGATATGTTTCCTGAAAGTTTTGTAATTTTTGAAACTCGTTTACTATTTTTACGAACTTAATCAAAAAGGATAAACAGTGCTGAAACTGAAAATCAGTGTTGAAAGTAAATGACACTAAGAATTTTATACTGGTTCAGTTATAAAAAACCTACTCCAGTCTTCGAGGAACACCTTCCTCGGTTCACACTAATCACACAACACCAAAACACCTTACTACAGGGTTGATGGAATTACACACCAACTCCAACCCTTTACAGACCTTGTACGTGAATACAATTGTCACGAACACCACCACCTTGTACGATTGAAGATTGATCACACATTGAGCAATCTTTTACAAAGATAAAGAATATGTGGTGGTCTAAGAGAAACCTATTCAAGTATATGAATGTACGTACAATAGGCTTTTAGGAAGAAGAAAGAAAGAGAGTGTAGAAGAAGAAGGCTAGAACACGTTTTGATCTTTTAATTTGCAACTCTTGTTCTTGTTCTTGTTTTGCTCTTCTTCCTTCCTTTTTAACATGTATTAGCCGCCCCCTATTGCTCTTCCCCCTCTTGAAAATTATCTTCTAAGTCCTTGGAAGAATGTGTGGCATCATTGTGTCATGATCTTGCTTACTTGGCATGTTCACATTGGATGATCATTTAACTTTTGCTTACTTGGCACTCATTGATAGGTTGAATGTTGTCATCATTTGATAACTTGGAAAATCTGAGAATTCCACTAAAAACATGTGCCAAAATCAACATAGAATAGTTGCCATAACTCATAAGATTATCACATAAATTAAGCAAGATAATTTCTCCACAAAAACAAGCAAGAAATCGGCCATGAATGAACTTGACATGCTAAAATTTCAACATGTGATACATGGTGCTTTTATTCAAATTATTTTTAATTTTCTTTGATTGTTCTCTTTGAAATAAATCACCAATTAGTAGAAAATAATCTCATCATTTTTGGAAATGAATTTGGACACCAATATGGCTAAGAATTCGGCCAAGATACATTACCACACATGCTGAAATTTTCAGCATGTGTGATATTAAAAATATCACCATTTTAATTTCATAATTAATTCAAAACATTACCATAACATCCTCAATTAATCCTCATGATTCAAAATAGTAAAATGTGGCATTTCCAAGTGTAAAAATCGGCCACTCAAACTACACATGCTGAAATTTTCAGCATGTGTTTCAAATGAGATAAAATTTAAAACATTACCTGTTGTATCTTCTTTCTTTAAATCACCAACATTGTATGATTGATTCTTGACCAATCAATATGCCAACAAGGCTCCACATATGCTCAATCTCAGCTGTATAGGCGTGTACAACATGTATATGGATGTGCTGAATTTTATTTTTGCAAACTTTGTAAAATAGTGCACATTTAATAATACACACATGTTATATTCCAATCAGCCCTTAATTTAATTTTTTATAACACTTTAAGATGTATCACATATGTAAAAAGTGTCTAGATATGTGTCGTATGATGTGCCAAAAATGTTCCATGTATTGTGTACGTAGAAAACCAAATTTTCGATGTTTATCGATTACACAATTTTTCTCTAATTAAATTCCAACTTTTTGCATATGTTATATATATTATGTTACACATAATACATATAATATAAACTTTAATTTTCAGCACTTGGCTGGTCTAAAGTGGCGCCATTAACATGTGACAAAATTGAAATTGGAATCTCCACAATTTGGCCTTAATGTGGGGTGATTTGTGTGTGCCAACATGAAATGATTTTATGACTGCACATAACATGTAGGCCACGAAAATTATTGATATTTTTGAGGTGTACGGGCTGGCCATCTATTTATGGCAAGTACGTGACACGTTGGTGAAGTTTCAGTATTTGTCCGATACGACAATTTTCGGTTTAGAACCTTTTAACGTGTCGTATTTAATTTTTCATCACCATGACTTATTATCACATGATATAAGACCTGAATATACTCATAAATATGAGTTAAGTATGATGGCGTGACGTTAACGTACGTACGTAAAATATATAACGTGTCGGTAGTACGTTGGAATAAGTGTGTATGTGTCTTTTTCAAAAAAATCTGAAAATATGTATATATATATATGCATAATTGGCGTGCCATAAGGTGAGAGAAGGAGGAGGAGACTTTCCTTTCTTAATCATGTTGCCTTTGTGCCTTGTCCAAATGTTGCTTCCTTTAGTGAACTACTTAGTTTAATTAACTAAGTACTTCACTTAATGAACTAGTTTAGTTCATTAATGGTGGCACCTGAAAATAGTATAAACACAACAAATGTTTGTCATTTGATGTAAGCTTTAACGCTTCATGGCTCGTTAGTACGGCAACATTATATATGAACTATATAAGGTAAGTTATATGCAATATATCATGCACATTTATGTCATGCACGTTTTTATGCACATTTAAATCATATATTTTGAAATCACTCAAACCCCCTTTTTCTCTACAATCTCCCCCTTTTGATGATTTTTGAAAAAACCTATACTCATGATTTAAATCCTATCGCTCCCCCTTCAATCATGCATAAATTCAAAATTTGAATTTTAAATTTCAAAATTGCTCCCCCTTGATTTATGCAATCAGTATCTCTCTCCCCCTTAAATCATGCTTTCTCTCCCCCTTTATTTTGGAAAGTCAATCAAAATATGCCTGTAAAGATGAAGGAAAAAAAATCATGCATTTCATATAACGTGCGTTCGTAAGGGTTATTTATTCAACGCTTTGAAAATGTCCCTTTTGGTACCCAAATTTGGGTGACCTTTCTAGGTCTTCCAAAAGGTGAGAAAGGTGATGAGAACGCAACATAATATATGTTAGGGGCAAATGCATTTGGCCTTTGGCCAAGAATCCCATCATGCATATAGTATGGTTTCTGTTTTTGATATGCATTTCAGTTTGCACGCACTGGACGTGATCTAGATGCATTTTTGTGATATGAGTGTCGCGTATGCATCACTTGTTTCTTCTCACATCTATATGGCACATAATTATATTTTGCATGATGTGAAGAAGAAGCACGATGAGATGTCATAGGAAAAGGTCTATGCATCTTCTTAGATGCCACATATGTCTTTGATGCATCTATTTTCTTAGATGGAATGAATTTGGTTGGTTTATTTAGTGACTTATTTTTCTCAACGTATCCTAGTTCGGTTTTGTCACTATCATTCTTTTGTGAAGAAATGATGTGATCTAGCATGTTTGTTCCCGTGTCAAATTGTTTCACCTTTTTCTCTACATCAGCATTCCTTGATTTCAAGTTTGAAATCTCGGATTTCAATTCAGTATTCTCGGATGTCAATGATGAAATTTCAGACTTTAATGAATTTATAATGCATGAAGACTTTTCTTTTGAATCGTTTAATTGAGACACAAGATCTTTGTTAGAAGATTCTAACAATTTCTTGTCTTCAATTAATCGCTTCTTTTCTTTTGCAAGAGTCTTTGAAAACTTATGCAATTCTAAATATTGGCTAAATAAATCATCATAAGAACATTCAGAATCGGAATCAGAGTCGGAAGATACCTCATTTGATGCTTTAGATGTAAAGCATACTTGTGCCTTGTGTTCTTCCGTATCATCAGTCTCAGAGTCGGATGTGTCACTCCAAGTGGAGGCTTTGAAGGCTCTTCTCCTTTGCTTAGGTTCTGAGACGAGTCTATTCTTGTTCCGATCCTTGTCAGGGTATTTGTTTGTTTGCTTTTCTTTATTATAGCAGTCATATGAAAGATGTCCAAGTTTGCCGCATTCATAGCACTTTATTTCCTTATTTTTATTTTTATGATCCTTAGATGAGGTAGACTTATGTTTAATCGATTTTCTCAATATTTTTCTTAATCTTTTAGCCATCGGGATTAAGTCCTCATCATCGGAATCTATGTCACTATCATCTACGACGTATTCATTTGATTTAAATGCTATAGCCCTATCATTATTAAAAATAGACTCAGAATGTCTTAAAGCAAGTTTGTTTTCATATACCTTAAGTGATCCAATTAGTTCTTCCATCTTAATCGATTTAATCTCTTTGCTTTCTTTTATGGCCGTTACTTTAGAGTCCCACTCGGATGGAAGGCTTCGCAAGACCTTTTGTACCTTTTCCTGCATAGTAAAGGCTTTGCCAAGAGACTCAAGAGAATTGTAGATGTTAGTCAAGCGAAGATCCATATCAACGATAGATTCATTAGGCAATAATTTAAATGACTCGAGTGTGGACATAAGCATGTTGATCTTGGACTCTTTTACTTGACTAGTGCCTTCGTGTTTCATTTCAAGTATTCTCCACATTTCTTGTGCACTAGAACAATTTGAGACATATCTTGATTCACTTTTACTTAGTCCATTTAAAAGTAACTGCATAGCCCTAGCGTTCATGCTTAGTCTCTTTTTATGATCACTAGTGTACTCTTGCCTAGGCTTAACGACCTCTAATGTGATTCCATCTACAGTGGAAAGATCAATATCAATTTCCATAAAGAAAAGTTTCATTCTTACCTTCCATTGAACGAAAGACTCACCGTCAAAGAGAGGAGACCTTATGGTTGACAATCCTTCTTGCACGGTGTTATAGCTAGTGGATGTCATCTCACGTAGATTGTTGGATCCTTTTGTTGTGAGTGTTCCTGCTCTCTGATACCAATTGTAGGATCTACAAGACACCACTAGAAGGGGGGAGGGGGTTGAATAGTGGGTGCGGAAAATATGGTTTTTAAAATTGTTTTAAACCAAAAACCCAACTTCTGAAAACAGTTTCTGTTTTCAGGACCAGTTTTAAAACGTTTTGAAATCTAGGATACAGGTCTTCAAAAATTCTGAAATTTGGAGAGCCCTTAGACTCAGATGTTATGAGTATCTCCTAAAACTTTCAGATTAAAATTCAACCTCTAACCCCTTGAAAAATTGTTGATGGTCAGATTGCACGAATCTACCAGAAACGGCAGACTGATTTGAAAATTTTATTCCTATTTGTACGTAACTCGAAATGCTCTGAAATTTTAAACACTAACCCCATATATGTTATATTTAAATGGGTTGAAACATTTTTGAAAAATGCTTTTGGGAAACTAGTCAAATACGATCAAAGTCTCAACCTTTGCAAGCTTGAAAATCAGACTGCACTAGGCTCAGAACTTTGGACGTTTGGATGACTTATACTTATCCAAAAGGTTTGAAACTTGTGCCAAAAGAACCTTAAAACATGCGGCTACGTTTTCTGAAAGTTTCGTAATTTTTGAAACTCATTTACTATTTTTACGAACGTAATCAAAAAGGATAAATAGTGCTGAAACTGAAAATCAGTGCTGAAAGTAAACGACACCAAGAATTTTATACTGGTTCGGTTATAAACAACCTACTCCAGTCTTCGAGGAACACCTTCCTCGGTTCACACTAATCACACAACACCGAAACACCTTACCACGGGGTTGATGGAGTTACACACCAACTCCAACCCTTTACAAACCTTGTACGTCAATACAATTGTCACGAACACCATCACCTTGTATGATTGAAGATTGATCACACCTTGATCAATCTTTTGCAAAGATAAAGAATATGTAGTGGTCTAAGAGAAGCCTATTCAAGTATATGAATGTAAGTACAATAGGATTTTAGGAAGAAAAAAGAAAGCGAGTGTAGAAGAAGAAGGCTAGAACACGTTTTGATCTTTTAATTTGCAACTCTTGTTCTTGTTCTTGTTTTGTTCTTTTAATTTTATTAGCCGCCCCCTATTCTCTTCCCCCTCTTGAAAATTGTCTTCTAAGTCCTTGGGAGAATGTGTGGCATCATTGTGACATGATCTTGCTTACTTGGCATGTTCTTGTTGGATGATCATTTGACTTTTGCTTACTTGACACTCATTGATCGGTTGAATGTTGTCATCATTTGATGACTTGAAAAATCTGAGAATTCCACTAAAAACATGTGCCAAAATCAACATAGAATAGTTACCATAACTCATAAGATTATCACATAAATTAAGCAAGATAATTTCTCCACAAAAACAAGCAAGAAATCGGCCATGAATGAACTTGACATGCTGAAATTTCAACATGTGATACATGGTGCTTTTATTCAAATTATTTCTAATTTTCTTTGATTTTTCTCTTTGAAATAAATCACCAATTAGTAGAAAATAATCTCATCATTTTTGAAATTGAATTTGGACACCAATATGGCTAAGAATTCGGCCAAGATACATTACTACACATGCTGAAATTTTCAGCATGTGTGATATTAAAAATATCACCATTTTAATTTCATAATTAATTCAAAACATTACCATAAAATCCTCAATTAATCCTCATGATTCAAGATAGTAAAATATGGCATTTCTAAATGTAAAAATCGGCCACTCAAACTACACATGCTGAAATTTTCAGCATGTGTTTCAAATGAGATAAAATTTGAAACGTTACCTTTTGTAGCTTCTTTCTTTGAATCACCAACATTGTATGATTGATTCTTGACCAATCAATATGCCAACAAGGCTCCACATATGCTCCATCTCAGCTGTATAGGCGTGTACAACATGTATATGCATGTGCTGAATTTTATTTTTGCAAACTTTGTAAAATAGTGCACATTTAATAATACACACATGTTATATTCCAATATAACACTTTAAGATGTATCACATATGTAAAAAGTGTCTAGATACGTGTCGTATGATGTGCCAAAAATGTTCCATGTATTGTGTACGTAGAAAACCGAATTTTCGATGTTTATCGATTACACAATTTTTCTCTAATTAAATTCCAACTTTTTGCATATGTTATATATATTATGTTACACATAATATGTATAATATAAACTTTAATTTTCAGCACTTGGCTGGTCTAAAGTGGCGCCATTAACATGTGACAAAATTGAAATTGGAATCTCCACAATTTGGCCTTAATGTGGTGTGATTTGTGTGTGCCAACATGGAATGATTTTATGGCTGAACATAAAATGTAGGCCACGAAAATTATTGATATTTTTGAGGTTTACGGGCTGACCATCTATTTATGGCAAGTACGTAACACGTTGGCGAAGTTTCGGTATTCGCCCGATACGACAATTTTCGCTTTAGAACCTTTTGACGTGTCGTATTTAATTTGTCATCACCATGACCTATATCATATGATATAAGACCTGAATATACTCATAAATATGAGTTAAGTATGATGGCGTGACGTTAACATACGTACGTAAAATATATAACGTGTCGGTAGTACGTTGGAATAAGTGTGTATGTGCCTTTTTCAAAGAAAAACTGAAAATATGTATATATATATATATGTATAATTGGCGTGCCATAAGGTGAGAGAAGGAGGAGGAGACTTTCCTTTCTTAATCTTGTTGCCTTTGTGCCTTGTCCAAATGTTGCTTCCTTTAATGAACTACTTAGTTTAATTAACTAAGTACTTCACTTAATGAACTAGTTTAGTGCATTAATGGTGGCACCTGGAAATAGTATAAACACAACAAATGTTTGCCATTTGATGTAAGATTTAACGCTTCATGGCTCGTTAGTACGACAACATTATATATGAACTATATAAGGTAAGTTATATGCAATATATCATGCACATTTATGTAATGCACGTTTTTATGCACATTTAAATCATATATTTTGAAATCACTCAAACCCTCTTTTTCTCTACAAGTGGTAGTGGAGTAGATTCATTTACGATTCGAACCACTCTATATCCGGTGTACACATTCATTGCTTTTCATCTCTCATTCTTGCTTTGATTTTAAATTTTTTTGAGTGTAGCCAAACAAGAAAATTCCGCAAAAGTGTCAAACATTCTATTCACCCCTCCTCTAGAGTGTATTTCGAACCTAACAATTGTGAGGTAGATCAACTTGCTTGCAAGCCTCCTATAGGAAGCTACATCTTCATATTGTTCAGAATAATTATGCACTAACCTCAAATGACACTCCATTGGACTAACTGCTGGTTTGCACCCTAAGAATCCTGACTCCTCCAATAATTCCAGCGTATATTTTCTTTGATTGATCAATATGCTTTTATGTGACCTTGCAACCTCTATGCCAAGGAAGTATTTCAACTCACCAAGATTTTTGATCTTAAACTTCTTGTATAATGCTCCTTTGATGTGCTCAATTGCCTCTAAATTATCAGAAGTCAATATCATATCATCTACATATACCAACAACACCAACAATGAATCTCCTGACTTTCTTGTGAATAGAGTGTAATCATTCATTGATTGTGTGAATCCCTCTGATATCAAAAAAGCTGTCAATTTCGCATTCCACTCTCTGCTGGCCTGTTTTAATCCATATAGAGATTTTTGCAGTTTGCACACCAACCCTTGCTATGGTAAAAAGACACCAGGAGGAGGAAGCATGTATATTTCTTCATGTAATTCACTGTGCAGGAATGCATTATTCAGGTCCAATTGATGTACATGCCATCTACGTCTAGCTGCTAAGGCAAGGACCATTCTAACAGCACTCATCTTTGCAACTGGGGAAATGTTTCTTGATAATCCACCCCCGGTTGTTGTGTGTAGTCCTTGGCTACCAACCTTGCTTTATACCTCTCCACTGAACCATCCGCTGTATGTTTTATCTTATATACCCATTTACATCCTATGGGTTTGTTTCCTGGTGGTAGCTCTGTCAACGTCCATGTTCTGCTATCATCTAATGCAGATATCTTAGCCTCCATAGCTTTCTGCCATTCAATAGATTCAGCTGCTTCTGCATAAGTTTTAGGTTCTGTGCATACACTCACATTCAATGCATATGTTTTGAATTTTGGCGTTAGCAGATCAAGAGTAAAGTATTTGTCTAGAGTGTGTGGAGTAGATTGTACATTGCCATGGCCAAGATGTGTGTTAAGTTGTAGATCTATTTTGGTTTGTTTTGCAATTTGATTACAGTAATACTGTTTTAAGTAAGATGGTGGCTGTCTTGGTCTGTGAGGTCTTGCAATGAGCAGCTCTATATTGATTGATTTGATATGGATAAAGATTGAATCATTTTTCACAAGTGAGTCTGAATTATGGGATGAAAATTCTGGTGAGATAGAAGAAGAAGAAGAAGTCAGGGTTGATGAAATTGGAGATGAAGCTGTGTGCTGGTTGTTGTATGACTGTTCATTATCTGGTGCAGAGTTGGTTGAAGTGGCTGGAGAGGATTGACTTGATGGACATGGTTGAATAAATGTGTGTTGCTGGGGAAAGTGAGGCCCCCTAGATGTGGCAGTGGGTATGAGGTGAGTCTCAGTGCCACAACTAGGTACAGGAAGATAAGGAATGTGGAGGTTGGAAGGAGGAGTGGGGCAAGTAGAAGAATGGTCAAGAGAGGATGGCACAGATTCAGCAACAAATGGAAACTTAAACTCATCAAACACAACATCTCTAGATATAAGCACATCCTTTGTACATAGATCCTGCAGTATATAGCCCTTGGTATAGTGGGACAGACCCAGAAATATACTCTTCCTGGCTCTAGGACTGAATTTGTCTTTTGTAGGAAGTGTGACAGTAGCATAACATAGGCAACCAAAGGTTCTGAGGATAGAATAAGTAGGGGAATGATTGTAAAGTAACTTATAGGGTGTTTTGTGATGTAGCATAAGGGATGGAGAAATATTTATTAAGTACACAGCATGTTGAACACAGAAGCCCCAGTAGGAGATGGGAACCTGGGACTGGAGCTTAAGGGCCCTTGCAACATTTAGGATGTGTTGTTGTTTTCTCTCAACCACTCCATTTTGTTGAGGTGTATATACACAACTTGTTTGATGCACAATACCTTTGGAAGCATAAAAAGAATTAATCTGAAACTCAAGGCCGTTGTCAGTCCTTATTGTTTTTATATCAGTGGTAAACTGTGTCTTCACAAAGCTCCAAAAAATTTCTATAATTTTTCTGGTCTCTGATTTTGTCTTCATCAAATATACCCAACAATATCTACTATAATCATCCATTATAGTAAGAAAATTATGTTGCTGATACATGGTTGGGTGTTTGTATGGACCCCAAATATCCATATGTATAAGGGAAAGGGTGTGTGAGTAACAGAATAGGAGGTAGGGAAAGGTAGATGTTTTTGTCTAGCAAGTGGACATACAGAACAAGAATGAGAATTGAAGTTGGAATTAATAGATGGATCTATTTTGCTGAGTTCTTGCATTCTGGATGATGACTGATGGCCTAGCCTGGAATGCCAAAGAAACGCATCTGAAGAGAAAGAGGCTGCTAATGCCTGCCAAGGACTGACTGAAGAGACATTATGCTGGGATTGGCCAATTAGATAGTACAAACCATGGATCACCTTAGCTGAACCAATCATCTTGCTGCTGACATGTTCCTGAATGTAACACATATTGGAATGAAATGACAAATCAATATTCTCAGCATGATGAGTTTACTGAGTGATATCAGATTAAAGGTAAAAGAAGGAACATATAGCACTTTGTGCAATATAAAAGTAGGAATGATATTTACTGTTTCCATATGTGTGACAGAAGTGGAGAGATTATTGGGTAGCTTGATTGATACATTTGTGAGAGGATGATAAGATTCAAATAGAGAGAGAGCAACAGATGTGATCTGTAGCACCAGAATTGAGAATCTATATACATGAATGATTATGCATCACATTACCTTGAAACTTACCTGAATCAGTGGTCTGTTGAGCTGACATTACAGCATGGTGACTTGTTGGGTCTTCTGCAACATTTCCCTTCACAAAAATTCCTGTCTTTGTGCTCTTGCAGCATGCTCATCAGTTGTACATACTGTTCATGTGTCAAAGTAGGGGCTACAGGTGCAGGGGTCAAAGCAATATTGTCATTTATGGATTCATTGGCTTGATATGTCTCACAATCCGTCTGATTGTATAGAGATGGATTACTCTCTACACAATTTACCTGCCCTTTAGGTTTGTAGCCTGGAGGAAGACCATGTTTCTTATAGCACCTGTCAACTGTGTGACCCAACATATTACAATAAGTACACACATAACTCTTAGAGTTATTAACTCCATACTTCTGATTACCTCTGCCACCTTTACCAGTAGGTCTTTGCCAATTCATGCTTCCACTTTAACATTCACTGATGCAGTTTCCTCTCAAATTTAACTGACATAGCAAACGTTTTTTTCAAATCTGGCAAAGAACTAGATAACAGAACTTTGTATTTAACTGGTTCATACTCCTCATTAAGTCCTTTAATGAACCTTATAACATAATCATCTTCTATGAATTTGTTGATCTAACTGGACACATTATATGTACACCTATCACATGCACAACTAGGAATTGCTCTTAGAACCATAAGCTCTTCCCACAGAGTCTTGAGCTTGGTATAATACTCAGTAATTGAACAACTATCTTGCTTAGTAGAATAGAATTGTTCTTGCAAATGAGATAATCTAAACACATCATCATTACCATACCTGTGTTTGAGATCATTCCAAATATCTAATGCATTATCAAACCACATTACGCTTTGTCCAATAGAAGGTATTACAGAGTTTACAATCCACGCAGAAACCATGTTGTTTGTCTTAGTCCAAGCAGAGTACTTACGATTAGTTTCCAAAGGTTTAGGAATGTTACCTGTAATGAATCCAACCTTGTTCTTTGATTTAAGAGCTCTTCGAAAATTCCTACTCCATCCATGATAATTCTTGCTATCTAACAACGGCTGTACGAGAACAAGAGATGGACTATCTTCCGGATGTATGTACAGTGGATCCTCTGATGGATCAATAGGAACAGTAGAGGCATTCATTGGAGATTGATTCGAACTACCAGGCGAACTTTGATTTGAGGCCATAAATGTACCAAAGTTCATCGATTAATAAGATCAAACGATGTTTACACGCTCTGATACCATGTGAATTTTCGAACTGCGACAGCAACAAGTACAGTTGATCCGTGTATGAACACAGAAACATCAATTTTGCTACTTCGCGTATGAAATTCAAGCAGAAAAGAGAGAAAAAGATGAAGATAGAGAGAAAACGGTGTAGAGGAATTAACAACAAGAGGAATAACTGCCAAATGAATCATGCGATCTCATTGAGTACAACATCAAACAGTTTATACACAAAGGAGCTGGTTTACCAGAATAACCGCCTACTGAAAGTACAAAAATGTCCTTATTAACAGTTACTACAAAGCAAAAATAAAAAGGACAAAATCGTCATTTCTGCACCCTTTCAAACGTCCCGCCATTCTGCATTCTTCTTCTTCCTCAGCCTTGCGCTCCAACTGGTCACTGCCCATATGAAGTCACACGCCATCGCCTCCAGCAACTGATCCTGCTCAAACATTTATCAATTTCGTGCAATAAGCATCTTATTAACCGTCCTCACCCATCAGTTCATCAAACCGTCAAGCTGAGCTTCCTCATCACACCTCCCGTTCATGTGTGTCATCACTTGGTAATTCTTTGACAAAAACTAGGAAATATATCAAAGTTTAAATAGATAATTTCCTATCAAGTTGGAGGACAGAGGCGCGAAGCTCCCTGCTTGCAAATAGAGTGTAGTAGTCATGTAGTCATGTCCGAATCAGTGCTTGTTGAGCACCATATTCAAACACATCAATGCCGATCAAAGAATTTGTTTAAACATAGTATAATCATATATGGGCATCATTCTTTTCTAGCTATGTGTCCAAAATCGCATTAGTATAAAGAAACATTCATCAATGGCTAAACTGCATATCAACAATTCAGCAGCAACAGTCTTCTGACTGTTATTAAACCCGTTCGAACAAACACCTGTAGCGCCCCGACCTGGACAGCGGAATCCGCACCGGTACACCCGTCGTAGCTTACTGAGAAGACTACAAGACGTCTCATCTCTCGATCACACATCATTCATGACGTAAGAGAAATAAGGGCGGAAACACGTATCTCGTAAATCTAAACCATTAATGCAGTACATCAAAAGACAAAGTGAATACCAAAAACTGTATATGGTCGCAGCCATCTAAATCCTCAAATGAATTAAGAACAGAAGTAACAGAATCTATCTAATTAGTTCTCTCAACAAGGTCTAGGTATCCCATTCTGCCCACTCGCCGTCGTCCTCAATGAAGTTCATGTCATACTCAGGTTCTCATGTATCACAAAGGCAGTACCCTTAGCGAAAACGCTAGCAAGTAACCCGCTTATAAGACATACGGGATCAACACATGGCAAGACATGAGTAATATATAATTCAAGGGAATTGTGGGGCACATGTCTCGTAATACTTCCAAATATATAGACGAATCACGTAATAGAGCAAGTATAGCCATTCGAACGTAATTAACAAATCAATAGAAACCAAATACCACGCACAGCTATACCACATCGACTCACGTGATGCATGTCAAAATATGCACTACAATACACAATCACCAATGCATGAGCCATTTCTTTTCAAAACAGTGCAATGCATGTCATAATGTCCGGTCTCGTAACTCGTTATCCTGTAACGTGCCCCGGCTTATATTTCCATCCCGGTTTGCGTTACAGGCCTCGTTATGCTCTGTGATGCACCTCGGCTTATATTTTCATCCCGATTAACATCACAGATCTCGTAAAACTCTGCAATGCACCTCGGCTTATATTTCCATCCCGATTAACATTGCAGAGGACTTTATACCCTGTAACGTGCCCCAGCTTATATTTCCATCCCGGTTTGCGTTACAGCCTTTTGTGCCCTGTAATGCACCTCGGCTTAAATTTCCATCCCGATTAACATTGCAGGTCACCTTCGCAAATCAGTGCCGAAGCACAGCTCTTTCTCAAAACAATATGCAATGCAAGTGCCATGATGCAAGACTCCTCGTTCCAATCACATTTCTCGTTCACGTATGCAGATCATATTCTCATGCGCAAGTAAGAGCAACACACAAGGCTTCTAGCTTACACATCAATGCTCATGCTTCAACTAGGTCGTCAACACTTAGTCTTGATACTAAACTTCACCCACTAATGCGAGTACTCCTATCTTTCTTTCATTGAACTCTATAACACCTCGTACGTTCATTTCCTAACCATCCTAGGTCATCCACATTGAAACCCGATTCAAAAACCCCTTTGAAATCACCAATTTGATTCACCATCCTAAATCAGGTTCCCAAGACTTAGACTACCTTAAATCAGGTCCTAAGAAGTCTCTAAGGTCACCCAAAGATTCCCCGAACTTCCCTCCTTCTTCCTCTGTTTTCCCACAAACTGGTGGACATCATCCCCTCACATCGATCGATCGATGTGACATCATACCCTCACATCGATCGATCGATGTCCATCAGAGAACATTGATCTCTCAGCCTCTTATACATCGATCGATCGATGTCCGTCAGTGGACATCGATCTCTCCGCTCACTTCTACTTCGATCGATCGATGTCCGTCAGTGGACATCGATCCCTCAGCCTTACCCTACATCGATTGATTGATGTACATCATCCTCTCACATCGATTGATCGATGTCTACGATTCCAGCAAAGAAGTTTTGCGTTTTCTGCAACAACTGCAGAACCATAAACACCAACGTATCCAAACTTCATCCCAATCAATCCAAGCCTAATCCCTGCTATAATCACATGCTTAAACTGCAGATTCAAACGCTACGTACATAACAAACAATGATTCAAGCCTAGTACGCCATTACTCCGACTTTATCGAACCAAAAATCTCATCTTTTCCTCAAACCCCACACAACATAGCAATCACAACAAGGAGGGATTCAAGGGGTAGGGATTCGCACGATCTCAAGCAATCAACAACCACAAAATGATTTTCAACATATAACGGCCAAATCATCAACACCAAAACACATGAATCACAAATAGAATTCACGGAAAGAAACTACTGCATGGTGATCCAATTTGATATCAAAAGTAGGCCTTTTTCTTTCGCAAATCGTAGGAACTTATAAGTAGATTACTTGCCTTTGATTACTTGGAGAGGAAACGAAGAACGAATGAAGATTGGATTGTTTCCTGAAAAGATTCTTCCTTAGGGTTGTAGGGAGAGAGTGGCGTCTAAGAAATGGAGCGAAATAGAGCGTCGGTTTTCTTCTGAAAATAGGAGAAACTGACGTTCTGTCAGTTTAATATGGGAAAGGGTAAAATTTGGAGTTTCTAAATTATATCTATTATCTTATTTATCTTAAAGGATAAATCTCTAATTATTCAATTCTAAAATTAAATACGAGTAATTCTAATATTTAATCCTTTCATTAATACCACTTAATTCAATATTTAATTCTGAATTTTATTACCTTTGACCGTCATTAATTCGTTTACCCAATCTTATCTTTAAATTACTCTACTGAGGGTGCGGGGCATAACATTCCACCCCCTTACAAAAAGTTTCGTCCTCGAAACTGGCGTACCTTATTAGAAAATGTGTGGATACATCTCTTTCATTTGCTCCTCAAGCTCCCACGTGGCTTCACGCTCTGTATGGTTACTCCATTGAACTTTGACATACGGAATCACGCGTCGGCGTAGGACTTGGTCTTTTCTATCCACAATCTTTATTGGATGTTCTTCGTAAGTGATATCCTCCTTAACATCCAACGGTTGAGCTTCCAGGATATGGCTCGAGTCTGGTACGTATTTCCTTAGTTGGGACACATGAAATACGTTGTGGACTTGTGACAAATTCAGAGGCAAGGCTAACCGATATGCCATTTCTCCAACCTTGCCAAGCACTTCGTAAGGGTCAATATATCTAGGGCTTAACTTGCCCTTCATTCCAAATCTTGCAACTCCCTTGATGGGTGACACTCGTAGTTGCTTGTGAAAGCGGGAGACGTTCCTAAGACCGCTTTTCGGACTAGATACGGGCATTATGAATTTTTAGTGATACCTTTTGGACTAACTAATGCCCCAGCAGCTTTCATGGATTTGATGAACACTGTGTTCCGAGAACAGTTGGACCAATTTGTAGTAGTGTTCATCGATGACATCCTAGTCTACTCTCCCGACGAGCAAGCACATGCTGAACACTTAAGAGTGGTGTTGCAAATCCTGAGACAACAAAAGCTCTACGCCAAATTCGGCTAGTGTGAATTTTGGCTAAGGAGTGTAGCCTTTCTCAGTCACGTGATTTCTGAGGATGGGATCTCGGTAGATCCTAAGAAGATAGAAGCCATCACAGAGTGGCCAAGACCTACAAACGTGACTGAAGTAAGAAGCTTCCTAGGCTTGGCAGGCTACTATAGGAAGCTCGTTGAGGGATTCTCAACGATAGCAGTTCCATTGAGCCGACTTACACAGAAGAAGACCAAGTTCAAATGGACTGCTGAATGCGAGCAGAGCTTTACCGAACTCAAGAAGAGATTGACCACAGTCCCGGTGTTGGCACAACCCTCCCGCACCGACGGTTTCGTGATCTATAGTGACGCGTCCAAGAAAGGACTAGGTATGTACATCATTACAATTAATGTATTGTATATACATATGCTAGTCTTAAACTAACGTTCTGTTTATAGGTTGTGTCTTGATGCAAAATGAACGAGTCATATCGTACGCGTCAAGACAATTGAAACCATATGAGCAGAATTACCCGACGCATGACTTGGAACTCGCAACTGTGGTATTTGCTCTTAAGATCTGGAGAATGACCTATTTAATTAATAGTACAAACCGCATATTCATCAATATCAACGATCGAAATCCTGCCATACATGACGGGATCCATTCCCAAATGATCAAACAGTATATTTCACCATATCATGATATAATTTTATGTTCATGGATAAAAATCATACATCATGTGAATGGAATTAATAAAAAGCTAGGTTAAGATAACCTATGGGCAGGTGAATATGTGATGGATTTTATGTATTCATATAACCAGCTTTTGGGAGGACTTCTACGAAGAAAGTATGGGTTTCAACTTTCGTTAGAAGGAACGGATGAAGAGAAATTCTTGATAAAGATTTCATGTAATGGAAGGATTACCAAGTTGTTTAGAGAAAGAAGGGTTGAAGTATCAAGAGGCAATCGAGTGCCTTAGAAAATTCAAAGAGCTAAAGCACAGTAGGTCATTATTTGAAAGGAAAATTTTGAGGAAGCCGGCTCTCATACCAACCAAGATAAATTTTATTAAGGAAAATTCACTCAGAGAACAAATTTTTTCTGATCTTATTCAATACAAAAGAATAAACTATATATATAATGCATCTGAGAATCTAATCATATACCAATCATCTTAATTCAATCCTAACCAAATCACATCATATCACTAGCTTATGCTAAACCTATGTTAAAACTAATTACAAGAAAATATATCAAGAGTAAAATGAAACATCTTAGTAAATCTTAGAACATATCCCAAGATATTCTAACATAGACATAAAAGAAGTAGAACAAAAGAAACATCTTCGCCCCAATAGGACTAGAGGATGTGAGACTCGATCATCATCGCTCGGGCCAATTCTAGAAGTATGCGATTTTTTCTTTCACCTACACCATTCTTTTTAGGCATATTGAGACAGGCGGCTTGATGAATAAGGCTATGGATTCTAAAAAATATTTGCATTGTTTGGTTGACAAATTTTCTGCCATTATCAGAGCTAACGATCTGATTTTTTTAATCATACTGTGTCTGAATCATGCAATAAAACTTGAGAAATTTTTGGGTGCTTTGGATTTGTGATTTAATAAATGTAACCTATCATTCAAGAGAAGTCATCGAAAAATATTACAAAATAGTAGAACAGTTCTGATTAAACACTGGTCCTGTACCCTAGACATCCGAATATACTAAAGAAAATACCGAATCAACTCTGATATTATTTGGTTAAAAGGTAGCTCTATGATTTTGCATGAATGCATGTTTCACAAACTGAGGGAGGGGTACTATTTGTAAAGAAATTGAGGAACTTTTTTGGTTGACGGTTCCGTGAGCAAGAATGGCATGACCTTGTTGAGTTGCATCATCGATGTAGTAGAGTCGTCCGTGCTCAGTAAAACGTCAATGATCTTCTTCATATGAATGTCCTACAAAAGACAAAAATGAAGATACATGAGTACCGCACAATCAAGTGCCTTTGTCACTTGACTTAATGACAACAATTTGTTAGATAATGTAAGAAAATAGATGCAATTTTCAAAGTCAACTGGGGAGGAAAAATAATTGTCACCCTAAACTTTAATTAATTCTCCATCGACGGTTTCAATGTAGGATTTCGTGTGAGAGGTGACAGGTATCAGAAATTGCTCTAATCAGAAGTCATCGTGTTGATGGTCCTACAATCAAAAATTCATTCACTAAGATTTATTGAACTTTCTGTGGGTGTCGAGAGGTTTCAGTGGTCTTTGAGCCAATAATCTGCTTTTTCCATATTTAGAGGCAAATGCATAAAATTTAACTTTTCTAGGGGCAAACCCTTGTGTCTCTTAATTTCATTGTCTCCTTTCTTTGGATATGTGTCGCTCCCACTGTTGTCCCGCCTATTGTTGTTAGGTTCCTTAACCATGTATGGTTATCCTCTCATCAATACATTTATCTAATGGTATGGAAACAAGTGTCTCGCCTATGTTTTTTATCTCGCAATGGGTGCATACCAACCAAGGCGTGTCTTCCTAGTCCCAGTCCCAGATCCACGATAAAGGATATTAGCGGACTTGCCCCTTTTCAAATGGCCAATTTGATTTTAGTGTCTTTTGTTTTCCCAGTGCCTTGACGGCTTGGTTAAGGCCTATCCCCGGCGACAAGTTGATTTCATCAGAGGCTGATGAATTCAATATGTACATTGTCAATTTTTGATTATTTCATCAAGACCAAATTGATCATGAACACAAATTGCAAACAAATGCAAGGAATTGAAGGAAGGAAATCACAGAGAGAATGAAGAGGGATCAAATGAATTCCCAATTGATGAATGAATAACCGTTTGCGGGATTACAACATTTTAACGAAGAAAAATACGCAAAGTTACAATAATGCCCCTAACTACTACACTTACTAACATACTAACTGAAGGCTATTTCCGTTATTTCAGATGTTTAAACCGTTTGGCGCCTAAGGGAGTCTCCCTCCTTTGACTGTTGCAGCAGTTGCCAACTGCTGCAACTGCTTTCTCCGACCCTTCACCTTGATCACGTGGCCTCCAACCAATCACACACCTCTTCCTTGACATTGCGTGTTCACTGCAACCTCCATCATTCTCTTCCGTCTCAAAACTTCTCTCTATCCTTCTTAACCGCAGGTGTTTGATGAACTTGTGCAAGTGTTCGACCTAATACGCATTCACGCTGTTGCTGCATTTCTTCCTCAACTTCAACACCCCCTCAAGTTGTACTTGCCATAAATGTTGTGTACCCCTAATGCATCCAGGAGGCTCTTCATTCTCTTGAAATCCAATGCTTTTGTGAATATGTCAGCTAGCTGCAGATCTTTCCTGATTGGCATCCGCTTAATCGTCCCATCCGGCACTCTCTCTCTCTCACAATATGACAGTCTATTTCTATATGCTTCGTCCTTTCATGAAAGACTGGGTTTTCCGCAATATGTATGGAACTTTTGCTATCACAGAACACCTTGACTGGTGTTTGTTCCTCAAGTTGAAAGTCATGGCATAGATACAACAACCACTGCAGCTCACAAACCAATGACGCCAAAGCTCTGTATTCAGCTTCTGCTGATGACTCAGACACGGTTGTTTGCTTCTTAGCCTTCCACGATATTAAGGCCTTGCCCAAGAAAACACAATAGCCCGTCACACTTCTCCTAGTCTCAGTACATCCTACCCAGTCCGAATCCACGAACGCCTTTAGTTCTAGCTGAGTGTTAGAAGGATAAAAGAGTCCCTGACCAATTGTCCCTTTTATATATCTCAGTAATCTATGGGCGGCTTTAAGGTGTTGTTCTGTTGGAGAGTCAAGGAATTGACTAAGTTGTTGAACTGGGAACGCAATGTCGGGTCTTGTGATGGTCAAATATATTAGCTTTCCCACTAAGCTTCTGTAGGCAGAATTCTCACTCAGTGGAGGTGAGTCATTGTGAGTGAGCTTTAAATTCGTTTCCATGGGTGTTTTAACGGGCTTGGACCCCAAAAAACCAGTTTGCTCTAAGAGTTCTAATGCATACTTCCTCTGGTTCAGTATGATCCCCCCTTGGACCTAGCTACTTCAATCCCCAAGAAGTATCTAAGGTCCCCAAGGTCCTTGATCTTAAAAGTAGTATGAAGCTGAGACTTAAGAATCTGTATGGGTGAAAGTGATGAAGAAACCAAGATAATGTCATCAACATAGACCAGGGAAAGGATAAAGTAATCAGAGTCTTGCTTAATGAACAATGTATAGTCACTCTTTGACTGAGCAAAGCCAAGAGAGAGCAGATATGTAGTCAGTTTAGCGTTCCACTCTCTACTGGCCTGTTTAAGGCCATAGAGAGACTTCTCAAGTTTACAAACCAGGTTACTATCAGGCATCACCAAGCCAGGAGGTGGAAGCATATATATTTCTTTATGCAAGTCACCATGGAGGAACGCATTGTTAACATCCAGTTGCTGCAAATGCCATCCTTTACTAGCTGCCAGTGCTAATACAAATCTAATGGTAGTCATCTTAGCCACGGGAGAGAAAGTTTCTTGATAATCAATTCCATACTGCTGGTTATACCCTTTTGCCACTAATCTGGCTTTATACCTCTCCACAGTCCCGTCTGCCTGGTATTTGATCTTATAAACCCACTTACAGCCAATGGGTTTCTTTCCCGTGGGCAGCTGCACCAACTTCCAGGTGCCATTGGCTTCAAGCGCTGCCAACTCAGTTTGCATAGCTGCCTGCCATGCTGCAGAACTAGACGCTTCTGAGTAATTAGCAGGCTTTATGTTCATACTAGTAGCTAAGAGATATGTTTTGTATTTAGGTGCCAATGACTCGAGGGAAAAGATTTTCTCAAGTGTGTGAGGGGTGGAAGTATAGTGACGATGCTGTTCATCTGATGCCATAAGGGATTGATTACAGTAATACTCTTGGAGGTATGATGGTGGATTTCTGGCTCTGGAGGGTCTGTTATTGGGAAAGTTGGGCAAGCAAATGTCTATGGAAGAGATGGGAATTTTATTAGATGGTGGAGAACCAGGGCTTTGGTATTAGTGAAATGGGGTTAAAGTGGGTGACCTTGAGTTTGTAACGGGTGAAGGTGTCTGAATGGGGCTAGTAGTGTCATCAGTGGGGAATGTATTGATGTTTGCTGGGCTATCAGATGAAGTTGAAGCGGAGATATTTGTAGTGTTTGGGCAAAGGTCAAATTCAGTGGCTAGCTTTGCTGCTGGGACGGTGAGATTAGCAGGTTGGTCCAAGGTCTCAGCATTGGGCATGACAGGTGCATAAGGGAAGCTGTGTTCATGGAAATCAACATCTCTGGACACAATGATGTTATCTTTATTCAGCTCTTGAAGGATATAGCCCTTAGTTGTGTGTGACATCCCAAGAAACACACACCTTCTGGATCTAGGCTCAAATTTGCTCAGGTTTGGTTGAGTGATGACTGAGAACGCCAAACATCCAAAGACTCTCAGATGTTGGTATGAAGGAACTTTATTGTGCAGTATTTGTTAAGGTGTTTTGTTGGCTAGGATTGGAGAGGAAGTTAAATTTATTGGACACACAGACTGTTGAATACAAAAACCCCATAATTTGATGGATACATGGCTTTGAAATATAAGGGATCGGGCTACGTTGAGTATGTGTTGATGCTTGCGTTCCACTAACCCATTCTGTTGTGGTGTGTGGACGCAACTGGTTTGATGGATTATCCCCTTTTCAGCATAGAAGGAATTCATCTGAAATTCTAAACCGTTGTCAGATCGAATGATCTTTATTCTTTTTTCAAAATGCACAGAAACGAAGGTATAGAAACTTTGTATGACACCTCTAACTTCAGATTTGTTTTTCAACAGATATATCCATGTATATCTACTATGATCATCCACAATGGTGAGAAAATAGTGTTGTTGGTAAGGTGGGATGTTTATAGGGTCCCCATATATCAACATGAATCAAAGAGAAGGGGGATTTAGCGTATGTGACAGAAACTGGGAATGTCTTTCTTCTTTGTTTAGCAAGAGGACATATACAACAAGGAATGAAATCATTATAAATCACAACTAATGGATCTAGTTTACAGATCTCTTTCAATCTTGGCAGGGACGGGTGTCCAAGTCTTGAGTGCCATAGTGAGTGTTGACATTGTGCATTTGCTTGAAAAGAGTAATGTGGAATTGATTTGGTTTCTGATCCATGGCACTTCAGTGAGCCATTGATTTTGTACAGTCCTTGACTCACCTTAGCTAAACCAATCATCTTCATATTCATCTGTTCATAAAGTATACAGTAATCAGATCGAAATAAGGCAGAAATGTGATTTTGTTTAGTTAACTTGCTGAGAGAGAGCAAGTTGAAGCAGAAGGATGGAATGTATAAGACTTTGTCAATGGTCAGGCTAGGACTGAGAATCACAGTACCTACATGTGTGACTTTAATGGACTGATTGTTGGGCAATTTGACTATCAAAGAATCAGTGACATAACAGGAATCAAAGAGACTCAAAGAACAACATATATGATCAGTGGCACCTGAATCCAAAATCCATAAATCTGAGTTCCTAGATGTCATATTACCTGCTTTCTTACCAGAGGTGACTAGTTGCTGAGCTGACATGACAGCATGCTGGCTCTCATTCTTATCATCTGAGCCTGTTCTTCTCTTGCATTCCTTCATATGAAAATCTCTCATCATCATCATAAGCTGCATATACTGCTCCTGCGTGAATGCATTGGGAATTTGATGATGCTCAACAGAATGCTGCATCACTTGGTTATTATCACATGTCTCATCTTGTTGTGGGCAACAATTATACTGTCAGTTGTCATCATGACTCACATAGTTCACTTATGACTTAGGCTTGTAACCGGGGGATACCCAAACTTCTTATAACATCTTTGCTCTATGTGACCTAGCATACCACAGTAATTGCATATAGATCGTTTTACATTTCCTTGTCCAGATTTCTTATAATTGTTTTGTGCCTTAAATCCATATTTGGGTGTCTGTGTTCCAAACTGGCCAGAGGTCTGTCTAGCAAATACACCATTATCACCTCCTACGCTAGTCACAACAGAAGGATTGTTCAAGAATACAGACTGATTATTTGAGTACAACACCTTTCTCTCAAACTTTGCTGCCATTGCAAATGCAGTATTGATATCAGGTAAGGGACTAAAAAGCAGCACCTGTGACTTAACAAGTTCGAATTCATCTGACAGTCCTTTCAAAAACTTGATGACAAAGTCATCATCCACAAACTTCGAAATCTGAGTTGTCAAATTACAAGTACATCTTCTGCATGTACACGACGGAATAACCTTTAACACAGTTAACTCTTCCCAGACTACTTTTAATTTCGTATAATATTCAGTTACAGCCAGATTTCCTTGTTTGATCATATAGAATTCTTCCTGTAAATCTGACATCCTAAATGCATCAGCATTACCGTATCTAAGTTTAAGATCTTTCCAAATTTCTGTAGCACTATCAATCCACATAATGCTTTAAGCAATGGAAGAACTTACAGAATTTGTGATCCAAGACGCCACCATATTGTTGGCCTTGATCCACGAAGCATATTTGCGGTCACCTTCTGGAGGTTTGACTACCGTACCATCAATGAAACCAATTTTATTCTTCGCCTCTAGTGCACACCTCATGACTCTGCTCCAGCCATGGTATTTCTGATTCGTGAGAAGATTTTGAGTGAGGACAAGTGATGGACTGTCCGAAGGATGAATGTACAGCGGATCCTCATATGGATCCATAGTACCAAATGTAACCGATGATGAAGCCATTCAGAGAGATTTTTGATCTCGTGATGCAGACACACTCAGCTCTTACTAATGAAGGATTAACGCTCTGATACCATGTCAATTTTTGATTGTTTCATCAAGACCAAATTGATCATGAACACAAATTGCAAAAAAATGCAAGAATTGAAGGAAGGAAATCACAGAGAGAATGAAGAGGGATCAAATGAATTCCCAATTGATGAATGAATAACTGTTTGCGGGATTACAACATTTTAACGAAGAAGAAATACGCAAAGTTACGATAATGCCCCTAACTACTACACTTACTAACATACTAACTGAAGGCTATTTCCGTCATTTCAGATGTTTAAACCGTTTGGGGCCTAAGGGAGTCTCCCTCTTTCGACTGTTGCAGCAGTTGCCAACTGTTGCAACTGCTTTCTCCAACCCTTCATCTTGATCACGTGGCCTCCAACCAATCACACACCTCTTCCTTGACATTGCGTGTTCACTGCAACCTCCATTATTCTTTTCTGTCTCAAAACTTCTCTCTATCCTTCTTAACCGCAGGTGTTTGATGAACTTATGCAAGTGTTCGACCTAATGCGCATTCACGTTGTTGCTGCATTTCTTCCTCAACTTCAACATACATTTAGGCCTCTTCTCATCGTACTTGGCATATGCAGTTTCAATTGAGGAGAGTAGCTCCGTCTATAGAATTTTTCTCTTCACGGGTTCGAATTTCTCATTGATTTTTGTTAATAATCGGAAGAATCTTTGTTCTTGCACTTTTCTGTTGTAGATGACAATATCCTCTAGCCCTTTCATCGAGTTTGGTTCTCTTATGTCAATTTCCATCAAGATATGTTTAATTTAAATTTCAGTTTTCTTCCAAACTATCCTTGAATCGAACACTTATAGTGAGTCTATCCCCAAGCTATAGGTGACGGCAAAACTGTCCCACAACACTTTTGTAATTGGGTACTGCAGAACATGGTTCACCAAGTTGGTCTCGTCATTCAAAATGAGCTATGTAAACACACATTGATCAATCTATTCCCATAACACAAATATGGGTTATGTTGGATGTGGGGATGGAAGCACCCCAGTGATATAGAAGCCCTCCCCTTCCTCCAATTGCTTTTCGTACGAACGCTGCCAATATCAAATAATTGTCACTGCTCAGCTTGAACTCTAGTGACAAGTTTTTAGAATTTGTGGTTGGGCTGACTCCGAGGCTATTTCTCAGTAACTTAGCTATTTAGATGCTCAATTTAGAATTTGTGGTTGGGCTGACTCCGAGGTTATTTCTCAGTAACTTAGCTATTTAGATGCTCAATTCGTTAGCGACACTCTTCATGTTTTGGGTTTCTTTATCAAAAGTTTCTTTGATGCTTGGCATGGTTTATTTGTTGGGTTATAGGTTGGTTGGTAAAGGCTCTTTGTGGCATTGTGTCGGAGGATTCTATTGTTTCATGGATAGTATAGCCTTGACATTGATTATTTTGGTCAAAATAAAGGTAACTTGTTTGGGACTGTGATCGTAGCGCCCAGGCCCATGAGCCGTAAACTTTGGTTTCGAAACGGGTGTGCCTACGATACTCTGCTACAAGAAATACAAAGCGTCGATACCATTTATATGCATGCCGACATGAACATGTACCTCCGGAAAAAGTTTGGTTTTTGCACAGTTTGAGGGTGGAAATGGGTAGGAAACAGAAAATGAAGAATTCTGGTGGTCGGAGTACACCACCGGCGACGGCGCATGACCCACATGCGCCGGCCAGAGGACATTCATGGGCATGCTTAAGGCCGCACATGTGGGCGCGTGCATGCTCTGATGGTTGTGATTTTTGTGGCAATGTGTTAGGCATGAATGGTACTTGATGTCTATGGGGTTAGATGTGAGAAAAATTGAGTGATGAAAAATTCTAAGGGTGGCCGAGAGTGGGGAGAAAGTGTTAAGGGAAATTAGGGTTAGAAGGAGTGGGGAGAGGCTGGGGGCTCACAATTAGGGCAGTGGTGGGCTGACGGGGTAGGGGGTGAGATGACGTGAGTTTGGGTAGCGGGTTGGGAAATAAGTAGGCTGAGGGAGATACGTGCAAGTATATACGTATATATGCGCATGTATGGGCGTGAGCATATATACGTGTATATGTACACGACTAAGATTGAGATGTTGGATGTTTTTGGTAATTTTGGAAATTATTTGTACTCTTCGTTGGGATTCTTTAATTTTGGGCCTTTTTGGTAAGTTTGACTAATTTTTAGACTTGGAAAATAATTTTGAAAACTTTGCATTCATATTTCGAAATTCACCTCTACAACGAGAAATATATTGTTAAGCCGGATTGCTTCTAAACAAACAGAGCGTCCGGGTATATTGGCTATTTTGACATAGAGCGTCCGGACATATTGGCCGCCATTAAGGTGCCTCGGTATATTGGGTAGTTTGATATTAACTATTGAGGGACCAATTCGTAGGACTTACGGTATAAGTCACTTGTAGGGACAATGCTATAGCCATTGCATTGGATTTTGGACTTTGGTCTGATTTACCCGGATTTTGATTCTTTGGACTTTGGACCGGCTAAACCAGATTTGGAAGTTTAGAATTTTGGAAAACTTGTGTTTTGGTTTTGGAAACTTTGCATCACATTTTGGTTTGCACTAACCCTTGATTGGACGTTGTTACGTGTTTTAGTTGGATTTATTTGTAATTTTTTATTTTGATTGTTAGGGTTAGAACAATAAATCTTTTTCTGAATGAGAATCATGCTATCTTCCGTACTTTTATTTACTTTTATTACATTTGCTTCTCTGTGTATGATCGATCCTATGGTAGGTATATTGAGATTACTAGCTGGGCGAAGTGTCGCTCATACTACTCTTTATCATTTTCTTTCAGATGAGCAAGATTACGAGTTAGTCTACGTAGAGGATGATTTGGAGCAAGAGAGTTGAGTTGCTCGTGACATTTTGAGGATGATTATGATAATAAGTTTAGAGGACTTGTGATTTCGGCTTTATACATTTTTATGGAGATTCAGTTATTTACTTCGTTTTATTCAAACTTTGTATTGATTTAGTTTGACATAGACCTTTGTGCAGTATTTATTGTGTATGATGATTTCGAGGTTTATTTCGACTTCCGGTGACATCGATTTGCGTCACGTTGTTGACGTGTATTTGTATCAATTTCGACACCTTGTATTTTTCTTAGCGAAATACGGAGAGTGAGTCGTTTCGTGTACTAGGACTCGGGACTGGTCACTATATTGGATGTCGAGATTGCAAAAATGCATAGCATTTTAGGTCGAATATGTTGCAATCTCGGAGGCTAAAAAAGAGATAGTATGGTTAGTTGATTTTCTGAAAGAAATTGAAAGGGATCAATGTAACAGACTGCCTATACCGATAGAAAAGTGCTTTGTGTCTAAATTAATAATAAATAAATAGAAACGTGAGACGCACTTTACTTTTTTACTATAATCGAACTTAATAAAATAAATGATTTATAGTTTAACCTTGGCAAAAATTAATAAAAATTAATTAAATAATTGATTGCAATTCAGAAAATTAATAAAAATATTTGAACTGAGAAAATATATTTTTACATTATAATCATGGCCAAAATGAAAACAAAAAGATTTAAATTGGGGTAACCTTGAATTAGGAAATTATTATGATCCTTTGGAAGGACACAATGCAACTGTTGTAAATAAATATCATCTAAATTAATGGATACTGTCTTTCAGTTTGGAAAGCTAAAAAACTATTTTTAATGTAATAACGGTCAAAATTAATAATAAACAGAATAGTGAGTTGCATATTAATTTTTTATTGAAATCATAGCGAAATTAATATAAATAATTAGAATGGTGACTGCACCTATATTAGGACATTGATATGATTCTTATATAGAAATCAACGAAACTGTTATAAATAAGTATGATGTCATTTTGGAAAACACATACAATTTAAACAATTGGCACTGCTTTCAGTTTGCAAAAATGAAAAAAATTGGTTGTTTTTATATTATAATCATGCTCGAAATTAATAAAAATAAAACCAAAAGGAAAAGTGTGCTACACTTGAATTTTTATTATAGTATAGGACAATATCAGTAAAAATAAATCTAATAAAGGGATAAACTTGAATTTGTTTCACTACAATCTTAGTTGAAATCAATAAAAGTAAATACAAAAGTGGGATACACTCGAATATATTTTTATTATAATCATTGCCAAAATTAATAAAAATAAACGAAACATTTCTTTTCAAAAATGACATACAACTTAACTATTTGATACAATCTTTTAGTTTGAAAAACTTAAAAAACTGTTTCTTCTATGCTATAATCATGGTCAAAATTAATAAAAACAAACTTAAAGGTGGCGTGCACTTGAATTTATTTTTAAGATACCATGGCCGAAATTAATAAAGATAAATAGAATAGAGGGTTTCAATTGATTTCCTCTTATTATAGTGGTCGTAATTAATAAAAAATATAGAATTTTGGTTGGACTTGATTTTTTCATTACAATCATGTCCGAAAATAATAATTGTAAATAAAATAGTGGAATGGCATCGAATCAGAAAATTAATATGATCCTTATACAAGACTTAGCGGAACTGTAGGAAATAAGTATCATGTTTTTTTCAGAAAATACATGTTGTAGCGTCCTGCTCCAGACTAGGTCTCAGAACGGTGCATCTCCGTACTCTGCTATGAGAAGTACAAGGCATCCATACCATACGCATGCATGTCAACATAATCATGGTACGATATAGCGCAAGCAACATAAATATGAACAAATCATTGTTGAGAAACATGTTTGGACAATTTTTAAAATTATGATTTTAAGTGTTACATGTCATAAAAATATCACTTATGATGTTACAAATTATAAAGAGTTGAAATATATGAAATAAGTGAGTAAAAATGACATCAATCTCTCAGGTTTATACATATCGATCGGTCAATGTACGTAAATCTCTCACATCGATCGATCCATGTAAGGCAGAAGAAAATCCAAACCTCACTGTGAAAATCACAAAGAGTGCTTTGACATAAAGATCAACCTTTTTGGCTGAGTAATTAAAGAGATTGGTCGAGTAATTAAAGAGATATATGTTTCCAAAGTTCAGCATCATTCGATCCAATTCTGTCCAGATTGACCATCTGAATCTTTTTATTTGTTTGAAGGGTCAAACGACCTTATTTTTATCTCATGTTTGGACAGAGTCTAGTTAAGACATTGAAATTGATTTCCGAAAATTTTCATAATTTTTGGAATTGTGTACACTGACTTGTGAATTTCTCAAAAACATGTACTAAATCTGAGTAGCTCTCTGATTCATTTTTCAAATGGTTTTTTAATTCAAGTGTAGTAGTGTAATTTCCGCTAACCACTATTCACCCCTTCCTCTAGTGGTGCCTATTACAGGTGTTACAGTATAACAATTGGTATCAGAGTCAGGCCAGCACCATTCTAAGAAGCGACATTAACACCATTCTAAGAAGACAAGGTTACACGAGTTTGTTGAAGCCTGCTTATCTCAAATCTAAGGTAAACCTACAATGGCAATAGTTTCTCACAAAGGTGAGTTGGAAGAGAGTTGTCGATCACACGAGGACTAATTTTAAGTACCAAAATTATTTTTTCGCCTTAATTTAAACTTAATAAATAAAATTTAATAAAATCAAAAACTAGCTACCAATTAAATATCAAACTTTAACTTTTTCCCTTTAAAGATTTTCTTGACTAGTTTTTGTTTCAGTTGGATCCTTTTCTAAAGTGTAATCCACTCTTTAACCCAAAATAATTGACTAGTTTCTATTCTGAATCGCTAAGGAAGAAATTCCCTATTTTAATTTTTACCCAACGTCTTGGCATAAAAACCTAATTTAATTTTATAAACTCCATATCCCTATGAAAATTTTGTTGGGCTGTGCACCTGCAATAAACACTACTAGAGGGGGAGGTGAATAGTGGTTTACGGAAATAACACTAGTACCCTTGATTAAAAACCCCTTTGAAAACAGAATCTGAAACTGCCTCAGATTCAGAACTCGTTTTTGGAAAATTCAAAACTAATTGTACACAACTATGAAAATTATGAAACCTTCTAGAATTTAACTTCAATGTGTTAACAAGACTCTGTCCAAAAATTAGACAAAAATAAGATTGTTTGGTCAAACAAATAAAAATATTCAGATGGTCAATCTGGACAGAATTGGACAGAATGTTACTGATTTTGAAAATAGTGTTTCTCTTTGAATACTCATCCACAAATGTTGATCTTTACACCAAAACACTCCTTAGGATGTGTAGATGAAATTTTCAAAAGGCTCTGACTTTGAACAATTCTTGATAAATACAGAATTTAAGTTTTCTCAAAACTGGTCAGATTGCAGCCAGATTGAAGCAGTTATCTTGGAAAGGCTGAAAGACTAATGTTTCCTTGCTCAAATCAAGTGATTCTTGTTTCAAATGAAAGCTAATAGTCTGAAGTATGACTCCATCAAAAATCATGAATTTTGAAAATGTTTAGCTATTTTTTCAAAACATGAAAAGTTGTGTGAAATCAGTAGTAAAAACGGGCAGAAAACAGGAATGAAGAAACAAGACAAGAACACCGAGGATTTATCCTGGTTTGGTCAATGTGACCTACTCTAGTCCCAAGGAACACCTTTTCTTGGATTTCACTATGCAAAGAAACACCTTACAATAAGAACCAAGTTTGATCCTTGGGTTATACACCAACCCCATTCAAGACTTGGATAACCACCTTCTATGCAACACTTAGTTGCAACACCTCTACAACTTATTGATATGGCCTTATAGAAATGGCTAATCAACCTTACAAATGAAGCTCAAGAGGCTTGTAGCTCAACAAAAACAACAAGAACACCTTTGCTACAAAAAATGTAACAAGAACAACAACAAGAAGAAGATGATAGCTAGACAATTCAACAAATGCTTGTAAGCTTCAAGTGTGTTTCATCTTCTTCACCATTGCCTCTATTTATAGTGTGATTTGAGCGTTAGAGATAAGATTTCCAATGTATCATCATCTTCATCATCAAGTCCAAATGTCATCTCATCATTGGTTGGCCTTGTACACTTGGCAAAATAAGACAAAATTATGGCACTACACTTGGCCGAAAATTTACACCTTGGATTGTCTTAAAAATGCGAAGATAATACCCAAAGATAATAGCCATAACAACTCCATTATCTTCTCAACTCTTTGGAAAGATAATAGGCATGTGGATGTTGAAGAATTCAAGCTCAAAAATTCAGCTCCAAGATGACTAAGTAGCCGTTGGCTACTTCTTGGATTTTTCCAAAATATAATCTTTATTATCCTTTGTAAAATGATGATAATAAGAAAAGATAATACCGCCAAACTATGCCCAACTTCAAGCACAATAATAGGACATGTGAGAGCTCCATTTTGACTCAAAAAATCTGCCAACCATAGCCATATAGCCGTTGGCTATATTTAGAAAATTCCAAGTTGGCAATTTTGCCAACTAGCTCCTTTTTGGTTGGTCTACTTGTCTCCCACTCAAAAAATGAATAATGTATCATCTTAACCTGCTCATACACATTTTTGAGCATACAAATATGTGTAGCACCTCATATTTCTGAAGAAGAAATAAATAGATAATAGTTGACAAGATTATGTCAACGTGTAACACTGTAATTCCCAATATTTTTTCTTATATGTCGTGATCATTTCCACACCTTTAACACCTTGAACATCTCTAAATAATGATGATAAATATGCTCTTATAACATATATAAGAGGGTCTTCAAGACAAAATAGAATGTGACATCTCAAATCGTCACATATCCAGCTATAGTGAATAATATCATCATGTGAGAGAATAAAATAGAGAATCACCATATTATCTTCAAATTAATAATAACTCAGCTCCAGGATGAAGATAATAATATGCTCAAGAGATTCCTTGAGTGAAAATACCAAAAATACACTCGGGGGTGAAATAATCAAAATACCCCTGGTATATGAAAACTCTAGAAATGACCCGGATGGTCAGAAATACTCATGATATCACCTTTGCCTTGATAAATGGTATAAGAATAAGCCTTTGATATATATTTACCATATCATGTTCCTACAAAACTCAAAATACCAATTTTTCCATTATCGGTAAGTTGTAGAAACTTCCAAGGCACGTTAGTCATAAGACAATTATAATTACCAAAAACACATGATAATCATATAATAAACATGTATAAATCATATACAAATGAAAAAATCATTTAAACACTTTTTAGAAATATATTTCTAAAAACCCTAAACATTCTTTGAGACGTGGATCGATCCATGTGAGGGGCTGACGTACGTCGATCGATCCACATGAGGGGCTGACGTACGTTAATCGATCCACGTGACAGATCGACGTCTCACAGTAAGTTTTTAGTTTTCTTCAGTCCAACATCGATCGATCCATGTTAGGGGATGATGTACATCGATCGATCCATGTGTCTCTGTCTAAGCGATCCACGTCATTTTTCTTCACTTTTTCATCCTTTAATCACTCATAACACCATATGTGACATTTTTAAATATTCACCACTTAAAATCATGACTTCGAAATTATCCAAACATATTTCTCAACATTCTCTCACTTTTGGATGATTTTCAAAATAACTTAACATGATTTTAATGTCACAACTCATTCAAAATAACTTAACATGATTTTAATGTCACAACACATAACCAATTGTTTAACATCATAAATCTTACCAATTGTTTTCAAACTTCGTTTTCAACAAAATTTTAAATAGTTATACTCCCCCTCAACTCATACTCTCCCCCTTAACCTATACTCAACTTATACCAATTGAAACTTAGCATACCAAATCATGAATTACCAACTAAAATCATGTTATTATTCTATCTCCCCTTTATTTTGCAAATCATGCAAAAGATAGAACTATACAATGGTGTCGTAAGTCATCTTACCTAACATGGCTCGTAAGTTTTCAACCGTGGCTTGATTAAGGGGTTTGGTAAAGATATCAGCGATTTGGTGATCAGTTCTTATATGATTTATGACTATATCCTCATTTTGAATATGATCGCGAAGAAAGTGGTATCGCACCTCAATGTGTTTGGCCTTAGAATGAAGCACCGGATTCCGAGAAAGATTGATCGCACTTGTGCTATCGCAGAAAATTAGAATCTTATTCATTTTAATGCCAAATCACTAAGTTGCTGCTTAAGTTAAAGTATTTGGGTAGTACATAAAGTTAAGGCAATATACTCGGCTTCAGTGGTAGAAAGAGCTACACTAGCTTTCTTTTTAGAAAACCAAGAGATCAAGTTGGTTCCTATGAATTGACACGTATCGCTAGTGGATTTTTTATCTAACTTGCAACCACCATAATCAGCATCACTATATGCGTGTAATTCCAACTTAGCGTTTCTATCATACCAAAGCCCTAAGTGAGGTGTATGCTTAAGATATCTAAAGATCTTCTTCACTGCATTGTAATTTGACACCTTAGGACAAGATTGAAACCTAGCACACATGCACACAATAAACATGATATCAGGTCTTATAACAATGAGCCAATCATAGACCTATAAAGTGTGTCATCAAAAGGTTTACCATTTTCATCCTTATCTAGTTTGGTGCTAACACTCATGGGGGCAGTTGTAAGTTTCAACTCTTCAAAGCCAAACTTCTTAATTATATCATTGACATACTTAAGTTGGCTAATGTGAATTCCTTGAGGGGTTTGTTTGATTTGAAGTCTTAAGAAATAATTCAACTCTCCTACCATTGACATTTCAAATTCTGACTTCATACATTCTTCGAAGTCTTTTACTAAGGTAGGGTTAGTTGAACCAAATATTATATCGTCTACATATATTTGAACTATTAACAAATCATTATCTTTTCTTCTTAGGAATAATGTGTTGTCTATGGTTCCCCTTTGATAATTATTTGCAATAAGAAAGTTTGCAAATCTATCATACCAAGCTCTTGGAGCTTGTTTCAAACCATATAGAGCTTTCTTGAGCTTGTAAACATGGTTAGGATTCTTTGGATCTTCGAATCCAGGGGGTTGTTTGACAAACACCTCTTCTTGGATGTATCCATTCAAGAATACACTCTTGACATCCATTTGGAAGAGCTTAATATTGCTTAGACTTGCAATCGCAAGTAACAATCTAATTGCTTCTAGTCGTGCAACGGGTGCAAAGGTTTCTTCATAATCTATTCCTTCTTGTTGATTATAACGTTGTGCGACTAGTCTAGCCTTATTTATTGTAATTTTTCCTTGTTCATACATTTTATTCCTAAACACCCATTTCGTTCCTATTATAGACTTGTTTTCGGGTTTAGGTACTAAGTCCCACACATTGTTCCTTGTGAATCGATTTAATTCCTCATGCATAACATCTATCCAAGATATATCACCTAAGGTTTCCTTTACATTCTTAGGTTCTAATTGTGAGATTAAGCTATGTCCTTCAAGTTGACTTATATTTCTACGTGTTCTAACCCCAACACTTAGATCCCCAATGATTAGTTCTCTAGGATGCCACCAATTCCTAGATTGACTAGGTTCACCCTCATCTTGATCAAATATTTCATTAGTGTGAACATTATCATATGTACTTTGATTATTAGTTGTATTATCTTCTAATCGCAAAGTTTCTTCATTTATTTCATCTAAGGGTTCATGCATGTCTCGTTCAGGGGGAGTTAGTTCTAGATGATCAAGTACAGGCTCAAGTATTACATCATCATCAAACATATTTTCAACATTATTCTCAGGTTTATGTTGAGTTTTATCACTAACTTCAAAGCATGCATTTTCATTGAATTTCACATGTATAGATTCAATAATTTTTCTAGATGCAGGATTGTAACACCTATATGCTCTTGAGTTAGTTGAATACCCACAAATATGCATTCAATAGACTTTTGTTCAAATTTATCTAGATTATCCTTACTGTTCAGCACACCATATTTACATCCAAATACTTTAAGATAGTCTATCTTAGGTTGTCTATTGTTTAGCAATTCATAAGGCGTTTTATTTAATTTCTTTCTAATTGTAAGCCTATTTATAATATAGCATGCACAACTAACAGCTTCATCCCATAAATATTTAGGTAATTTATTTTCACAAAGCATTGTCTTAGCAACTTCTTGAATTGTTCTATTTTTACGTTCAACAACTCCATTGATTTGTGGTGTTCTAGGTGATGAGAATTCATGCTTAATTCCATGTAGTTCACAAAATTTGATTACATCTTTGTTTTTAAATTCTCCACCTCTATCACTTCTAATCCTTTTAACATTTTCTTCGTAAATTTTTTCAAGTTGCTTAATAAGAGTTTCAACTACTAATGTAACATCGTCTTTGTGTGTTAAGAATAATGTCCATGTGTAGCGTGAGTAATCATCTACTATGACACACACATAGTAGTGTCCACGTAGACTTCTTGTCCTACTTGGACCAAATAAGTCTAAGTGAAGCAATTCTAGTACATGACTAGTACTCACTTCATGTTTCGGTTTTAATGTTTCTTTAATGCGTTTTCCTTTAATACATGTCTCACACGTTTGAAAATTATCTAAGTCTAACTTAGGCATTCCTCTAATTAAATTCGTCTTAGATAATTTCTTAATGGTTGAAATTCCTATATGGCCTAATCTTCTATGCCATAAATTCACATCTAAGTCATGTGATATTAGACACTTAACCTTACCATCTAACATGTTATCTAAGGTAAGAGCATAAATGTTGCCATCTCTATTTCCTTTTAAAACTATTTCTCCTTTTTCATTTATTATATCATAAGAATTGGGAAGAAAAGAGACATTATAACCACAATTTATAAGTTGAGAAATACTAAGTAAATTATAAGAGAGATTGCGTACTAACAACGCATTTCATATTTGAAATGTGTTAGTGTCCCCAATTGTTCCTTTTCCAACAACTTGTCATTTGTTGTCGTCACCGAATGTTACTTTTCCTCCATTCTTGATATGTTCCAATTCGATGAATAGTTTGGGGTTCCCCGTCATATGCCTCAAACATCCACTATCTAAAAACCATTTGGTTTTCAGATTCTTTGACTTTGTCTCTTTTTTGCATTCTTTGCGTTTTTCCTACAATGGAGACAAAGTCTTAGGTACTCTTTATTTGAGTCCTAGAATGTTAGGAGCACTATTCTTGTTTAGATATCCCTTAGGTATCCAAACTTGAACATACCTTTTAGGAACATTTTTAGCATGATTATGATTTGGAAAATAAGAAGGATTAGCATATAGATGATTATTCCACATAAGTGAAGATGCTTTGTTATACACGTTGCGCCATGGTTGATAATCATTATATGCTAGCCGATTTTTATAATGTGTATAAGGCATGCGATTTTGTTTCTTGAATGGTGCTATATAAGTGTGTTCATAGGCATTTCTATAAGACTTATAAGAGTGTTGTGCATTTTATTATGTCTAGTTGCAATTGTATTCATATAGGCATAATTTCTAGGTTGTCTAGATACAAAGTTTGGCCTAGGTGTATGTTTATGCGTGTGTGCTTTTATGGGTGTATGTTGCTTTTTTGCCTTAGAATAAACAGAAGAAGGAGTAGAAGAAGATTTAGCAGGCAAAGTTGTTTTTATATCTTTATAAGGCTGTTTAGTAGTTGAAGATACAAACTTAGTCTTTCACCTACTTTGTCATCTTCTTCTTTATAGCCTAAACCAGTTTTATCATTTCCATACTTTTGCGATGACATTAGTGTATCTAACATATTAGCACCTGAGTTAAATTGTTCTAACATTTTTTCTAAGTTAAGTTTAGAAGACTTAAGTTGTATTATTTCATATTCACAACTTTCCAACTTGGACTTTAACATATTATTTTCCTTTTTTATCTTTCGTTCATCTTTCCTATATGATTCAATTTTATTCTCTAAAGAATCAAGAGTATTAGTAGACTCTTGTTTAAGAGATTCTAATTGATTGGAAAATTCCAAGTTGGACGTCTTCAACTTGTTATTTTCTTCAATTAGTTTCTTCTTTTCTTTAGAGAGCCTCTTATAGTGAGCATGCATTCTTAAAAACTCTTCATATATTTCATCAAATATCATGTCACTATCAGAATCACTATCAGATGAAGAACATACCTCGTTTGATACGAAGCTGACTTGAGCTTCCTCAGTTTTGGATTCTGAGTCGGATGAGTCGCTCCATGTGCTCACCTTCATTGCTCGTTTCCCTTTCCTTGCCTTAGACTCCTTTGTCTTTGTCGTTTGTGCCTCTTTGTCCTTGGCTTGTTTATTATTGTTGTTATTATTATTATTTTTCTTCGTGGGAAAATCGTATGAAATATGTCCTTTTTGACCGCATTCATAACACTTTAATCCTTTATTATACCATTTGTTTGTGTTATTTTTTCTAGGTTGAGAAGAAGAAGAAGAAGAACGTTGTCTATTCCTATTAGGACGTTTGAAAAACTTCCTAAGTTTTCTTGCTATTAATATCAAGTCATCATCTAATTCAGTATCACTATTACTGTCATCATTATTTGTATGTGTTTCAGTTGTTTTGAAAATCTATAGACTTACTTGATGATTTAGATGACTCGGACTTCCATTGGTGTAGTTTTACCTCATAGACTTTAAGAGACCCGATCAATTCATCCATCTTAGTGATTGACTTTGTCTCCTCAATTGCAGTCACCTTTGGATCCCATTCAGCAGGAAGGCTTCGTAGCACCTTTTGTACCTTTTCATTGTTCAAAAATAACTTCCCTAAAGCTTCAAGGGCATTGAAAATATTAGTAATCCTCAAATCCATAGATGTTATGGATTCATTCGGCAACATTTTGAAAGTCTCTAATTCAGTCATAAGCATGTTTATTTTTGACTCTTTAACACCACTAGTACCTTCATGCTTTAATGCAAGTGATTTCCATATATCGTGTGTGCTTGTGCAATTTGAAACATATCCTGCTCAGACGTTGTAAGTCCATTCAAGAGTAATTGCATAGCTTTAGCATTCATTGACATTTTCTTTTTATCTTCCGATGTCCATTCACTTTTATATTTTTCTACTTCTTGAGTGACTCCACTAACTTGTACAACTTTCACTGGAATGTACGGTCCATCTTCAACTATAGGCCATAAATCGATGCCTATAGTCATTAAGAATAGCCTCATTCTTAGTTTCCAATGAACAAAATTATTGCCATCAAAAAGAAGAGGGCGTTGAGTGGACATACATTCCAACTCACCTTTGTGAGAAACTATTGCCATAGTATGTACCTTTAATCTGAGATATGCAGGATATAAAGAGTAATTGTTTCTTGGCTTTGTATTGATTGTACGGTATTGAATCTTGCTTCTTTGAGTGGTGTTGACCTCACTCTGATACCAATTGTTGGACCGTGCACCTGCAATAAACACCACTAGAAGGGGAGGTGAATAGTGGTTTGCGGAAATTACACAAGTACCCTTGATTAAAAACCCCTTTGAAAACAGAATCTGAAACTGCCTCAGATTCAGAAACTGTTTTTTGGAACATTCAAAACTAATTGTACACAACTCCAAAAATTATGAAACTTTTCAAAATTTAACTTCAATGTGTTAAAAAGGCTCTGTCCAAACATTAGACAAAAATAAGATTGCTTGGTCCTTCAAACAAATAAAAAGATTCAGATGGTCAATCTGGACAGAATGTTGCTTATTTTGAAAATAGTGTTTCTCTTTGAATACTCATCCAAAAATGTTGATCTTTATACCAAAACACTCCTTAGGATGTGTAGATGAAGTTTCCAAAGGCCCTGACTTTAAGCAATTCTTGATAAATACAGAATTTAAGTTTTCTAAAAACTGGTCAGATTGCAGTCAGATTGGAGCAGTTATCTTGCAAAGACTGAAAGGCTAACTTTCCCTTGTTCAAATCAAGTGATTCTTGTTGAAAATGAAAGCTAGCAGTCTGAAGTATAAATCCAACAAAAATCAAAAATTTGGAAAATGTTTAGCTATTTTTTCAAAATGTGAAAAATTGTGTGAAATCTGCAATAAAAAGGGTAGAAAACAGGAATGAAGAAACAAGACAAGAACACCGAGGATTTATCCTGGTTCGGCTCCAGTCCCAAGGAACACCTTTCCTTGGATTTCACTATTGAAAGAAACAACTTACAACAAGAACCAAGCTTGATCCTTGGGTTATACACCAACCCCATTCAAGACTTGGATAATCACCTTTGATGCAACAACACTTAGTTGCAACACCTCTACAACCTATTTGATATATCCTTATAGAAATGGCTAATCAATCTTACAAATGAAGCTCAAGAGGCTTGTAGCTCAACAAAAACAACAAGAACACCTTTGCTACAAATAATGGAACAAGAACAACAACAACAACAAGATGATAGCTAGACGATTCAACAAATGCTTGTAAGCTTCAAGTGTGTTTCATCTTCTTCACCATTGCCTCTATTTATAGTGTGATTTGAGCCTTAGAGATAAGATTTCCAATGTGTCATCATCTTCGTCATCAAGTCCAAATGTCTTCTCATCATTGGTTGGCCTTGTACACTTGGCAAAATAAGACAAAATGATTGGTCCAACTTGGCACTACACTTGGCCGAAAATTTACACCTTTGATTGTCTTGAAAATGTGAATATAATACCCAAAGATAATAGCCATAACAACTCCATATCTTCTCAACTCTTTGGAAAGATAATAGGCATGTGGATGTTGAAGAATTCAAACTCAAAAATTCAGCTCCAAGATGACTAAGTAGCCGTTGTCTACTTCTTGGATTTTTCCGAAATATAATCTTTATTATCCTTTGTAAAATGATGATAATAAGAAAAGATAATACAACTAAACTATCTCCAACTTCAAGCACAATAATAGAACATGTGAGAGCTCCATTTTGACTAAAAAATCTGCCAACCATAGCCATATAGCCGTTGGCTATATTTAGAAAATTCCAAGTTGGCAATTTTGTCAACTAGCTCCTTTTTGGTTGGTCCACTTGTCTCCAACTCATAAAATAAATAATGTATCATCTTCACCTTCTCATACAAGTTTTTGAGCATACAAATATGTGTAGCAACTCAGATTTTTGAAGAAGAAATAAATAGATAATAGTTGACAAGATTATGTCAACGTGTAACACCGAAATTCTCAATATTTCTTCTTATATGTCGTGATCATTTACACACCTTTAACAACTTGAAAATCTATGAATAATGATGATAAATATGCTCTTATAACATATATAAGAGGGTCTTCAAGAAAAAATAGAATGTGACATCTCAAATCGTCACATATCAAGCTATAGTCAATAATATCATCATGTGAGAGAATAAAATAGAGAATCACCATATTATCTTCAAATTAATAATAACTCAGCTCTAGAATGAAGATAATAATATGCTCAAGGGATTCCTTGAGTGAATATAACAAAAATACCCTCAGGGGTAAAATGACCAAAATAGCCCTGGTATATTTAGACTTCAGAAATGACCCGGATGGTCAGAAATGCTCATGATATCACCTTTGCCTTGATAAATGGTATAAGAATAAGTCCTTGATATATATTTACCATATCATGTTCTTACAAAACTCAAAATACTACTTTTGCCCTTATCGGTATGTTGTAGAAACTTCCAAGGCACGTTAGTCACAAGGCAATTATAATCACCAAAAACACATGATAATCATATAATAAACATGTATAAATCGTATACAAATGAAAACAATCATTTAAACACTTTTTAGAAAAATATTTCTAAAAACCCTAAACATTCTGTGAGACGTGGATCGATCCATGTGAGGGGCTGACGTACGTCGATCGATCCACGTGAGGAGCTAACGTACGTCGATCAATCCATGTGATAGAACGACGTCTCACAGTAAGTTTTTGGTTTTTTCAGTCCAACATCGATCGATCCATGTTAGGGGATGATGTACATCGATCGATCCATGTGTCTCTGTCTGAGAGATCCACGTCATTTTTCTTCACATTTTCATCCTTTAATCACTCATAACACCATATGTGACATTGAAATTTTATGGAATTCCCTAGTTTCAATAGCCTTTGATTATTTAATCCTAGAAATCCCCCTATAGAAATCGAATCTATCCCTAGTCAATTTTACTATAAGGTTGTTGTTGGCACGATCCTAATTAAAATCTTCACCTCCCGGTTCTTTAAAATTAATTATATGTTCTATCAATAGGTAGCTAATCTATTGATGCAATAAGAGTACCAACAACAATTAATGATTGGAATAATAAACTAGTAAATTAAGTAAATCAAAAAGAGAAAACTAATACATTAAAACATCAAAACAATTCAACTCACACAAAAACTAGTCAAGAAAATAGAAATTTAGCCACAAATTAACTCCACATTATCCATCATAATCATGCATAATTGCACAACAGAACAATAGAAAAAGAATTACTCCACCAAGACTGTCTCGGACGCGCTTTGCACTGGACTGCCTCTAATGTGCTGGGCTACAAGATTGGTGGCAGAAAGGCTATTGGCTGGTGTGGCGTTCAAAGACTGGCTGAAGGTCTGAAAAGCAGCTGACAGAAAAAGCTGACTGGCGTGATGTTGGGTTGACAGCCTTTTCTGTTTCTCTTTCCTGCCTTGCGTCCGAATTGCTGGCTGGGCAATCTTTTTCACATCTTCTTTTTCTGATGTTGATGGATGGAGAGAGGATAAATTGGCCTCGAGAATTGTGCGATGCAATTTTTCTTGTGAGAAAAAAATCCCAGGCGCTGCGTGCATGCTCTCCATTTCTTCTGGATGTGCCATTTATAGGCGTGAAATGCACAAAGAGCCCTCTTTTTTCTCAATTGCAGTTAGTCATCAGCTCCTTCTTTTTCTCAACTGTAGTCAGTTTTAACAAGCAGATATGATTTGATTCCAAAAGCTGAAGTTTATCTTTTCTTTTTCTTTTCCTGCAACATTAAAAGAATGTGTAGTGTCCAATTAAAAATAAATAAATATTACATTTAGCTAAATAATATAACTTTTAACATCATTTAAGTTGTAACTCAGTTAACCTCAGAAAATGAAGTTAATTAGCTAACAAAATTGATATTTTCCATTTAATCACATGAACACTTCCATTATTCAATTTGATTGTTATTATTAATTTTTAGCATCGATTGAGCCAAATATTGCTCGATATAAATGGTAGAGTGTACAAAAAATGTATATAAATGTTGATTATATCAGTATGCCTACCCAACATCCTCCTCTGTTCGATAGTAATAATTTCGTTTATTGGAAACTTAGGATGAAGTTATTCTTAATGGATATAGACATCGATTTATGGTCTACAGTTTAAGATGGAGCATACATTGCAATGAAAGTTATACAAGTTAATAGGGTAACACAAGAAGTAAAAAAAAAAGTGAATGGTCAAATGAAGATAAAAAGAAAATGTCCATGAATGCTAAAGCTATGCAATTACTTCTAAATGGACTAACTGTCTTTGAAGGAGGTTATGTTTCAAATTGCACTAGTGCACATGACATGTGAAAATCATTAGAATTAAAGCATGAAGGTACTAGCGGTGTAAAAGAGTTAAAAATAAACATGCTTATGACTGAACTTGAATTGTTTAGAATGCTGCCGAACGAATCCATAACATCTACGGATTTGACGATTACTAATATCTTCAATGCACTTGAAGCTTTAGGTATTTCTTTTACCAACAACAAGAATGTTCAAAAGGTGCTGCGAAGTCTTCCTGCTGAATGGGATCCAAAGGTGACGACAATTGAAGAAACAAATTCAATCACGATAATGGACGAGTTAATAGGTTCACTTATAGTGTACGAGGTGAAATTGAACCAACGGAAGTCCGAATCGCCAAAATCTACAAGCACAACTATTGCTTTTAAAACAATTGAGACACATATAAATGAAAGTAATAGTGATAGTGAATTAGATGACGATTTAATATTAATGGCTAGAAAACTTAGGAAAGTTTTCAAACGGCCTAAAAGGAATCAACAACAATCTTCTTCTTCTTCTCAACTTAAGAGAAATAATTCGACTAGAAATAATGAAAAATGGTACAATAAAGAATTAAAATGCTATGAGTGCAGTAAAAATGACACATTTCTTATGATTGTCCGACAAAGAAAAATAAAAATAGTAATAATAATAAAGAAGACAAGGAGCCCCAGCGACCCAAGGCAAAAGAGCCCAAGGCAAGAAAAGAAAAAAGTGCAATGAAGACAAGCTCATCGAGCGACTCCTCCAACTCAGAATCCGAAAATGAGAAAGCTCAAGTCTGCTTTATATCCAACGAGTTAATTTCGTCATCTGATGTAGATTCTGATAATGAAATTACATTTGATGAAATGTATGAAGTATTTCCAAAGATGCATGCTCACCGTAAAAGGCTATCTAAAGAGAAAAAGAAACTAATTGTAGAAAATGACAAGTTGAAGACGTTTAAGTTGGACTTTTCCGATCAATTATAATCTTTTAAAAAAAGAGTCTACTAATACTTTTGATTTTCTAAAAATTAAAATTGAGTCACGCAGCAAAAATGAGCATGCATTCAAAATTGGAATCTAAGGTCGAAAGTTATGAAAATGAAATATCATAACTTAAAACATCAAAACTAGACTTAGAAAAGATTTGAACAATTCAAATCCGGAACCAATATGTTAGATAAATTAATATCTTCACAAAAATATGGGAATGATAAAAAGGGATTAGGCCATGTAGAAGAAAGTGACAAGTTAAGTAAAAAGACTAACTTTGTGTCATGTAGGTCTAAATTACCTTATAGTGCAACTAAGTCAAATGTACATATTTCGCCTACTTCTCCTTCTACTCATTCTAAGGTAAAAATGCAACAATGCACCCCCAAAAGCAACTGGGCAAAAATTTGCATCTAGACCACCTAGAAATTATGCATATATGTATACAAATGTGAATAAACAAAATAACATACATATACATATATATAGGATGAAAGTTGAGCGGTAAAGATGACGAAGGATGCAGTGGCGGCGGAATGCGATCACTATAGAGCCCTCTTCTGCTGATCAATCAAGTTTTTTCAAATCTGATTTTCATCGTTTTAATTTGCATCATTGGTTAATGCACTATAGTAGTAGGCATATTCGATTTTCTATGGAATTCATATGTCGGATCAATCGTCAGGAATGCAGGCAGATCAGAAAAAACCAACCTTTGCCGAGATTGTTGCTCCAAAGTCCTTGACAAAGCCGGATCAACCGCGTACTATTCAGAGATATAAAGGACTGCCATCAATTACACTTTCTGTGGATGAGGTATCTACCTTTTCTCAGCCATATCGTTTTTCTCTAATCGGTTCCTTTTGGAATGGCCGCCCATCTATGAAACAATTGAATGTCTCGTTTGAACGTATTGGATTCAAATTTACACCAAAGATTGGACATTTGGATGCCCAGCATATTCTAATAACTTTTCATAATGATGAGGATTATCAACGATGCTTCTTACTACGTACATGGGTTCTGCATGGATACCACATGCGCGTAACGAAGTGGACACCAGATTTTGATCCAAATTGTGACACACCCATTGTTCCAGTTTGGGTATTAATTAAAGAACTGCCTCTGTTTTTGCACAATCGGACAGCGTTATGGGATATAGCACACATGATCGGTACACCATTGAGAATGGATACAGCTACAATGCAAGGATTAAGACCCTCAGTGGTGCGTCTTTGTATCGAAATTGATATATCAAAGCCAAGGCCATCTAGACTGCACGTTCAAGGAGGCCAGTTTGAGTTTTATCCAACAGTCGAGTATGAGGAGGTGCCAGAATTTCGTACAGATTGCAGAATGTTGGGTCATGTAGTAACTACCTACAAAGGGAAGATGGTTCACAAAGAAGAGCAAGCAGTACGCGTGATAAAAACAGAGGAAGGAACAAAGCGCATGGACAAAAAACAGCGCTGGACCCCAAGGAAAAACCCAACAATTCCTATACAAATTCTATCTCGTTCAACAGATCATATTCCAGTCCAAGAAGCAATCAATAATCAAAATATCAATAATGAGGCTGCCTCTGACATTGATGATACTAATGAGGGAAATAACAATGATGCCAATGACTTGACAGCCATAGATGTAACAGACAAGCAAGATTTAACTAAGCTGGGCATTTCAAAGGAAACACCTACTGATGACGAAGATGATGTAATTGTAGCTAATGTCTCAGACACATAGCCATCAAGTAAGGATAGATACAACCGTTTTGCTGACTTTATGTCTGCTTTGTCTCCTAGTGATCAGCATTATGTGAACGTAATCAAAGAACAGGTATATCAGACAGTGCATAATGCTTGGTTAGGAGATTTACCCATAAATCTTCCGGATGTTGATCCTAATATGTATGCACAATCACAACAGAATGAGCAAGACAGTGATTTTATTACTCAATTGCCATCACAACCTGCAATTGTTCGTAGACATCGAAGGACTAAGAATGCCTTGCCTCCCCTGTCTCCATCATCAATGGTGACTCGATCTAGTGCTCATGAAGCTTCAAGCTCAGTTTCTCATACCACCCAATAAAGTACTTAATTTGGAATGTAGGTGGATTAAGGACCTCTTTGCTTCATCTTAAGCGTTTAGTCCAAAAGCATCATATTCAATTGCTGATTATAATTGAGCCAAAACAAACAGTGGATAAAATTATACGACATCAGCTGAAGTTAGCTTTTACAAACTCCCTTGCAACATGTGTTGACAAAATTTGGGTATTTTGGCAAAGCTCAAGCCTTAAATTAGAGAACGTTTTACATGGTGAACAGATTAGCTTGTTACAATTCTGCACTGGCCACACAGGACAGCATATCTCTATAAGCCCGGTATACGGTAGGCATACAGTGACAGACCGAAGACGTTTGTGGTTGCAGATGCATCAATTTACACATCATGCACATTCTTTATGGTTGATTGGTGGTGATTTCAACACATATATGACAGTACAGGAACATCATGGTAATTCAATGCCACATTTATCTTCTCTGGAAGAATTTGTAGACTGCGTCAATCAGTGTTCCTTAGTGGACTTACCTTATGAAGGCAATCCATACACATGGGTAGGGGGTCGTGGATTGGGTATAGTTAAGAGGAGTTTGGATCGAATATTATGCTCTCAAACTTTTTATAATCAGTTTTCAACGGTTAAGGTCATGCATTTATCAAGGATAACTTCGGATCATGTGCCATTACTGCTCCATCTTACTATCCAATTAGATACATCGCCAAGATCCTTTCGATTCCTAAATGTTTGGACAGAGCATACTGACTTTTTGAAATTTGTTGCTGGCCAATGGTCTACCTATCCAACAATTGGAGGAATGAGAGGAATGTACAACAAATTGCAGAGTCTAAAGAAAGATCTTCAACATTGGAATAAGCAAGTATTGAGGAATATCTTTGATAAATTAGCTTCAGCGGAAAGAGAAGCAAGCATACAGGAAGCCATATATGATTTAAATCCCACCGTGGAGAACAGAACACAATATCAGAAGCTGAAAGATGAATATCTGAAGGTATCAAAATATGAGCAGATGATTTGGGAACAAAAAGCACGTTGTAAATGGATAATGAAAGGGGATGCAAACACTTCATACTTTCATAACTTGGTTAAAGATAGACATCGAAGGAAAAGTATAACACAAATTAAAACAACTGCTGGAGATATTTGTTAGAGGAAAGAGGACATTCAAAATGAAGCCATCTCATATTTCACTCATCTTTTTAAGGCAGAAGAGGTACAGCATCCCAAGGAATTGTTGCAATATATCCCAACTTTGGTTAATCATGACATGAACGCCGCTCTCTCATAATTGCCTTCTCTAGAGGAATTAAAAACAGCAGTGTGGTCACTTGATCCGAATAGTGCGGCAGGGCCCGATGGATATAATGGATTCTTTTTTAGACATTGTTGGGAGATCATATGTCAAGATGTTCACAAAGCAGTTCAGGAGTATTTTCTTGGCATCCGTATTCCAAAGGCTATGGGAAGCACACTAATCATGCTAATACCAAAAACTCAGTCACCAAACACATTTGCAGATTTCTGTCCAATTTCGCTATCAAACTTTATGGCAAAAATTGGAACACGCATATTGACAACTAGGCTATCTCTCATATTACCTGAATTAATATCCAAGGAGCAGGCGGGATTCATGAAAGGCAGGGATATCACAGAGCATGTTCTCATTGCGCAGGATCTAACACATATGATTGATAAGAAAATAAGAGGTCACAACACTATGATTAAGCTGGATATGATTAAAGCGTTTGACAGAGTGGATTGGCAATTTCTTCGGGCTCTACTACAGCGAATGGGATTGTCGTTACAATTTATAAATCTCATCTTTAATCACCTAGAGAGCACAACACTATCCATTGTAATCAATGGTGCACCATGAGGTTTTTTCAAGCCAATGAGAGGAGTTAAGCAGGGCGACCCCCTTTCCCCAATACTATTTATACTGGTTTCAGAAGCTTTCTCTCGAGGACTCAATTCATTGGTAACAAATGGTGCTCTCAAACCTTACGCAGTGGGTAGAGTCCGTCCAGTAATTACTCATCTCGTTTTCGCAGACGACTTGTTGGTATTTCTCAATGGATCACCTGCTAATCTAAAGCGATTTAAAAAATTTTTGGATTTATATCAGGCTATATCTGGACAGCGCGTGAATCTAAGCAAGAGTCGTTTCATAACATCTACCCATGCCCAACCAAGTCAAATTCGTGCTATGGAAGCATAGCTTCAAATAAATTCAGCATCGTTGCCAATGAAGTACTTGGGAGTGTTATTGCTCAGAGGTAATCTTCGGCCAATACATTGTACAGATTTACTTGCTACTATTGACAGAAGAATATTGGGGTGGCAGAATAGATTTCTATCTCCTGCAGGAAGATTAACATTGGTCAAGTCTATCTTGAGTTCTATACCAACTCATATAGTGGCAGCGCATAAGTTACCGAAGAGTATTATACGAGCAATCAGACAGAAAATATGCAATTTCCTTTGGGCTAGCCAAGGCAACACATCGAGATATCATTGGGTTGGCTGGAAAACTCTGTTTAAACCAAAGGACGAAGGTGGCTTCGGCCTTCGCAGATTGGATGATTTGTATAAGGCATATCTCTTCTAACTATGGCAGTCGACAACATTACAATCCACGCATCACAGATACAATTACATGGAAACGAGTTTGTGCAGTCCATGAATTTTGCTCCACACATGCAACAGGCAACATACATTCAAAGGTATGGACGTTGGAAACACATGGTCAGTTCACAATAAAGTCGGCGTATGAAATGCTAAGGAGCTCTGGCCCGAAGTATCTATCACACAGGTTCATTTGGCATCGGTTCCAACAACCAAACATCCAAATAATATTATGGAAACTCTATCACCATGCTCTGCCCATTGAAGATAATTTGCGAAGATTCAGCACATCATGTCCCACATGCTGTCCGTTTTGTCACAACTCGTCTGCAACACAGTTACATTTGTTTTTTCAATGCAACCATATACAACAGATATGGAAATACTATACATCAATGGTGGATGGTCCTCAGCCAGGCAATCTACACCTTTTTCAATATCTTATGTTATGGTGGACGTCTACAAGTGAGAAGTCGTATCGTGGAGTGTTGCGAATCATTTTGCCAGGAATTGTTATATGGCACATATGGAAGGCATATTCAGCAATGACATTTGGAGAGGAACAATACACTCCTATCCAACTAAAAGAACTAATCCGACGCCATACATATACATGGAGTTGTGCTCAGCATGGGAAAAAATTTGTCAGCAATGATCCAGACTTAATAACATATGGATTGACACCTAAGATGCGTCTTCATCGGCCACAAATTGTTAGATGGCACACGCCACCTTCAGGAAGATTGAAGCTTAATGTGGATGCAGCGCATGGTTCCATCACAGCATCAGGAGGGGCAGTTTTGAGGGACCCAAATGGCAATTTAAAGGAGGCTATTGCATTTCACCTTCCATTGTCTTCGCCCTTTCAAGCAGAGCTTCAAGCAACACTTCTAGGGCTTTTGTACTTTCTGCAGAGATATAGGCATTTGGATATGGAGCTAGATTCAAAAGGAGTCGTCGATCATATTCACTCTGTGCATGGTTCTCCTCTCCTTCGTAGCTTACTAACCCATGGTGATGTTAAAGTTTCACATATTCCCCGGCAGGCAAATGTGGTGGCGCACTTGTTGGCTCAATATGGACAATTACATCAGAGATATCATCATTTCAGCACACTATCTTCGCTGCCACCTATGGTTAAAGGGGCACTACTTACAGATGTTTCAACTCCACATCAACGGTTTTAACATGGAGGCCGCACCATTACAAGTTCCAATTGCCTGCCTGTGTCAACCAAGGACACAGGCAGTATGGGTAATATCTATTCTTTGGATTCATATACTCCTATTTTATCATCATCTAACATATGTCCTGTCCGTATCCCATGATACGGCCAGTCTGGGTAGTCTCAATTTATTTCGCCCTTCTTTTCTCTTCGAGCTTTATATTGCCAATATGATTAGTAATGTGCTTTCTTTTCATATGATGCATATCGGTTGGACAATGCACGGCTGCTCTGAGCTGACGGGTCACAATTTAGCTGATTGGTGTCTTGCAACTGAAGAGAATTTCACACGAATGCTGACGGGTCACGCTATAATGCTGATACTATCACTTCCTCAAATGAATATTGGGCAATGTCTCTATTGGGGGTTACACTCATTTACACAAAGACGATGGCTCCTTTGGGTGGTTAAGACACAAGATGTTGGAAGACGAATATATGTTCACAGCTGCCTGTAGAATTCATCAGTTGATACACATGCTTTTTCTAATTTCATGATACCTCCTCATATAAATATGCACGCTTTTTCCTTCGCCAAGGTTTTATCCACAAGGGTGGTTTTACTTGGCAAGGTTTTAATGCGACATATCATATATGACTGGAGGCTACATATAATAGCAGCATTATATTACTTTTAAGCGTTTCAAGATGTATTCATGTAATATGGTTTTCCTCCGCCATAAGGGAGGCATTTCTCAATAAAATATCAGTTTAATAAAAAAAAGAATAAACAAAATAAAATGCATGCAACTCATTCTAATGCATATAGACCTAATCATAGGCAATTATTTTATTTTCCTTATAAGACTTATAAGAATGCATATGCTTATGCATACAAGGTTCCTGTTAGGAAACAAAATTATATGCCCTACTTAAACTATCAAAGTCAGCCAAAATATCATGCATATAAACCAATATATAACTTGTTATGTATCGTCTTTTAAATGAAATGGACAAATGCATGAAAATCCTTTGTATTTTCAACTTATAATGCTAAATATGTGCCTAGGAGGTATATCCAAGTTTGGATACCTAAAGGGTATATTAAAGATGGTGCCCTTAACATTCAAGGATCCAAATAAAGTGTACCTAAACTTTATCTTCTTTGTAGGTAAATTACAAAGAAAACAAGAAGGAGATAAAGCCAAAGAATCTAAAAACCAAATGGATTTTAGATAACTTGTATTCAAGACATATGACAAGCAACCCCAAGCTATTCCCTGACCTGGAACAAATCGAGAATGGAAGAAAGGTGACTTTCGGTGACAACAACTAAGGCAGCATTGTTGAAAGTCAACCTAGGGATTGGTGGTACATAACATAAACACCTAAAGAATTGATCATTGGGGATCTAGGAATAGAGTACATGTATTTTACAGTTATCTTGTTCATGGCTCTACAATCAGTATACATTCTCCATGTACCATCTTTCTTTGGTACAACGATCACAGGAACAGCACATGGACTCATGCTTTCCCTCACTTTTCCTTTGGCCAAGAGTTCTTCTACTTGGCGTTGAATTTCCTTCGTTTCAGCAGGGTTTGCTCTGTAGGCTGGCCTATTAGGCAGGATAGCACCAGATGTGAAGTATATTTGGTCCTCAATTCCTCTTAAAGGTGGCAAACCTGAAGGTTCTTCTTCAGAAAACAACTCTGAAAACTCATCAAGAAAAGATACAACTCCACTGGACAAAGTGGAGGGTAAGTAACTCATAGAAAACAGAGACTTCTTAAACATTAAAACATAGACAGTTTTTGTTGAGCTTAGGGCATGTGACACTTCACTTGGTTTGGCAAAGAAAGCAAATTTTGTTTGAGATTTGCCTTCATCAATGTTTACTATCTCTTTGCCTTTAGACTCATTTTTCTTTCTTTCACTCTTAATACACTCTAGAAATTTCTTTTCTGCCCATTTCTCCTTAGGATCATTCATGTTCTTACACATTCTCTTTTGATTTTCAAATACCTTGTGTGAGGGTAATGCATGTAGCTTAAACAACTTATTGTTAAACCTGAAGGAATACCTATTCAAGTATCCATCATAGGTAACTTTCTTATCAAACTGTAATGGTCTACCTAAAAGGATATGACTTGCATGCATAGGAGCTACATCACATAAGATATTATCTTTATACACACCAATAGACAATGAGACCAAAACTTGTTTCCTAACACTCACTTCCCCACAATCATTCAACCAAGATAGTTTATAAGGGTATGGGTGGTTAAGTAATGGAAAATCAAGCTTTCTAACGAGTTCAACACTTGCCACATTAGTACATGATCCAGAGTCAATAATCAAAGTAAAAACTTTCCTTTTATCCATGAAATGGATATGAAAAATGTTGTCTCTGTGTTGATCTTGTTCATTAAACTTAACATGTGCATTAAGAGCTCTTCTAACAACCAAGAGTTCTTTTGATGCAAGTTCTTCATCCTTACTCACACTTTCCTCATCTTCATCAGATTTTCCTCAATATTAACATGTTCTTCTTCCTTTCCATCATAATAATATTCATTGGACTCTTCAATGAACATCATACGTTTAGGGTTGGGAATGGAGGAATCATCAGAAATAAGTATTCCTCTTTGCCTTTGCCGATGATGAACATTTACACCCCTCCGGACTACGAGAGGTAGTTATCTCCATTAATCAAGTGGCTGGTGATGACAGTGGAGGAATCATCAAAAATTTGAGGACAACGGGCCACTCCTGATGCCTGATCCGAGGTGGATATGGATTCCGTATATTCAGCTGAGTTGAAGGGTGTAACCATTTAAAGAGTTTTAAGATTTGCAGGAAGAAATAGCATGTAGTTAAATAGAATCAGATTAGCACTGATACCATGTCAAGATTGAAGGAATTAGAAATTCATTCAAGTTAAAATTCAAATTGACAAAGTTGTTCTCCTTTTATAGGAGTTTTCTGCATCTAACGGCTCCTTTTTTCCACTTGTGCAGTGGTTACTGTTTACCTAAAGTAATTCCTAACGCTTAAAGGTAACGATCAATTACCTAGTCCTAAGTTCTATTAGATTAAGTGTTGTAGCTCTGCCTCTGCTTCGTTTCCAGGCTTGTACTTCACCTCGTCACCTCGGCTCAGCACATATCCGTTCCAGGTTTTGCTTTCCTGCTCTTCTTCATATCCGCTTTTCATGTTCTGCTCTGATCATCTCAGCACGGCAGTAGTACTTCGTCAGCTCAGCTCGGCTGATTTACTTCAGTCACTTCTCATTTCAACCCAGCTCGGCAACTACCTTGTTCAGATCGGCACACTTCGGCTGAACTCATTACATCTCGGCTGAGCTTGTTTCTACATATATGTCTGACTTGTGACCTACTTCCTTTTCTCAGAATAGGAACAGTTGGTCCATGCATCTTTGCATTCAATCAGTCACACCTTTGAATTTTTATGTTAAAATATTAATCTTTTGAAAATTGTATAATATTAATCCTATGAATTGAGTTAGAAACTACGTGTATACGGCAGAAACGTTTACTCACGTTGCAATCCAACAGAAACGTTTACTCACATTGCAACCAACAGAAACGTTTAATCACATTGCAACCAACAGAAACGTTTACTCACATTGCAATCCAATAGACAAACTCGTGAATAGAAATCTTTTAGTTTAATGGTGGAGTGGTGATGAATAATAGACATATAAGGTAGAAATTTCTGGATACGTTATTTAGGACTGGGGGATAGGGCCCGTGGCCCTTTCCACATACCTTTATTTTCTATAAATTGGGTACCAGATGCCAAACTCTGCACTAACCAAAAACAATGGTGGCAAAAGTGGAGAGAGTGGCAAGAGAGATGATTAAACCATCATCTCCCACACCCCATTCACCTCAAACACCTCCAACTTTCTTTCCTACACCAGCTTGCACCACCAACTTATGTCCCTCTGATATTCTTCTATGAAAATAGCCAATTCCATGGCGAAAACGACCTTCCTCAAAAGTTCCAATTGCTGAAAACTTCTCTATCCGATGCTCTTAACCAGTGTTACCCTCTAGCAGGAAGGTTTACAGATGATGTCTTCATTGCCTGTAATGACGCCGGAGCCTTGCTCTTGGAGGCGAAAGTGGACTCTGATCTTTTTCTTGAATTCCCAAACCCGAAAATGGATGAAATTAATAGTCTGCTACCCCTTGATTCTATTGCCATGGGGAGTGAGATTGAAAAGCAGGTCCTGCTTGCTGTTCAAATCAATCGGTTTAATTGTGAAGGGATCGCTGTTGGCGTACAAATATCCCATAAAATAGCCGACGGAAATTCTCTTGTGGAGTTCATGAATTCTTGTGCATCAATCTGCCGTAAGGCTGAGGAAATCACTCAGCCTGATTTCGATATAGCTTCAGCACTTTTCCCTCCGAGAGATTTGTCACGTTTTAGTTTCAAGCCAGCAACAGAAATGGCCATGGAAAATATTGTTAATTTTCACAAACTAATCACGCACAATCAAAATTGATTGAAATGAAGAAATCATGGTTGAAGAGGAGTCACCGAGAGAAAAAGAATAACTACCAGAATTGGGAGGAAAAGCCAATTGATTTCACTGCATTTCAGCTCAACAATCGTACATCATATAAGGAAGAAGACAAAAGGCAAAATTACAAAAATAACCCTGATAACTAACTACCTACTGTTATTAACGTAAGGGCAATATGGACATTTCACACATTTAAACTAACTCCCGCCTTCCTTCTTCGCGCACTTCGAATCCTCTTCTACAGCTTATGATCCCCTTCGCAAGCTCCCCTCAATCACGTGGGTTGAGCCAACCATTTGCTCCCAATTTAACACCTCAGCACTTCTACATTCAGCCTAATCCAACTACCATCTTCTCCAATGCAACAGCAAGCCCTCTTCAGTACTGTTTGTCAAATTTTCCAAGGTGTTCGACCAAATGCCTCTAGCTACTGCAGACGCATATCACCTTCATCTTCAACACCCCCCCTCAAGCCATGCTTGGTATAAATGTTACAGACTCCAAATATGCTGAGAAGGTCATTCATCCTCTTTGAATCTAAGGCTTTCGTAAAAATGTCTGCAGCTTGAAGATCAGTTCTGATGGGCATCAATCTAATAACATCATTTTGCACCTTTTCCCTAACTATATGACAATCAATCTCGATGTGCTTAGTTCTTTCATGAAACACAGGGTTTTCAGCTATATGCATTGCACTCTTACTGTCACAATAAACCTTCACTGGCTCTTGTTTCTGGATCTGCAAATCTTCAGACAAATACAGCAACCACTGTATTTCACACACTAAGGAAGCTAATGCCCTGTACTCTGCCTCTGCTGAAGACTTCGACACAGTTGATTGCTTTTTAGCTTTCCATGAAATCAAAGCATCCCCTAAGAACACACAAAAGCCTGTCACACTTCTTCTTGTCTCACTACACCCAGCCCAATCTGAATCAGAAAATGCCCTCAGCTGCAGTTGAGTATTAGCTGGATAGAATAGCCCTTGACCCACTGTTCCTTTTATGTATCTGAGTAACCTGTGAGCAGCTTTGAGATGCTGCTCCGTTGGACTATCTAGAAATTGACTAAGCTGTTGTACTGAGAATGATATGTCTGGCCGCGTGATCGTAAGATATATAAGCTTTCCTATCAATCTTCTATAAGCTGAAATGTCTTCCAAGGCAGGTGAATCTCCATGGATCAACCTCAAGTTCGTTTCCATAGGAGTTTTAGCAGGCTTGGCACCTAGAAATCCAGTTTGCTCCAAGAGTTCCAATGCATATTTCCTTTGATTCATCACGAGCCCCCCCTGGGACCTAGCCACTTCGATACCCAGGAAGTATCGTAGGTCCCCAAGATCTTTAATCTTGAAAGTATTATGCAACTGAGATTTCAAATTCTGAATAGGCATCATAGAAGAAGAAACCAAAATGATATCATCCACATAGACCAAGGCAATGAGAAAATACGCGGATGTCTGCTTAAGAAACAGTGTGTAATCATGCATAGACTGAATGAAACCCAGAGAAATTAAATACGCAGTCAGCTTTGCATTCCACTCTCTGCTAGCTTGCTTGAGCCCATACAAAGATTTTTCAAGCTTACAAACCAGACCATGCTGAGCCAGATCCAAACCAGGTGGTGGAGTCATGTAAATCTCTTCATGTAGGTCTCCATGAAGAAATGCGTTGTTGACATCTAACTGCTGCATATGCCAACCTTTGCTAGCTGCCAAGGCCAAGACAAATCTCACAGTGGTCATCTTGGCTACAGGGGAAAACGTTTCCTGATAGTCAATACCGTACTGTTGGGTATACCCCTTTGCCACGAGACGTGCCTTATAACGTTCCACCGTGCCATCAGCCTGATACTTCACTTTGTAGACCCACTTACACCCTATGGGACGTTTTCCTGGTGGCAAGGGCACCAATGTCCAGGTATGGTTGGCTTCAAGCGCTGCTAGCTCAGTTTGCATAGCTGCCTGCCAATCTGCAGAACTACAAGCTTCGAAATAATTAGTAGGCTCTATGTGCAAACCAGTAGCTAAGACATATGCCTTGTATTTAGGTGCTAACGAATCAAGGCTGAATGTCTTAACAAGAGTGTGGGGCGTAGAAGATAAAGACTGAGAAGCATGACATGATGAGGCAGATTGATTGCAATAGTATTGTTGGAGATAAGAAGGTGTCCGTCTCGTTCTACTTGGTCTAACATTGGGAATTTCTGGAAGGCAAATATCTATAGATGTAATAGGAATAGGAGTAACTGGAGGAGGAGTAGGAGTAGATTCAGGCAAATGATGAGGAGCCAAAGGAGGTGAGGTACATGTGGTATCTGGACTACAAGGCTTTACATAGGAATTGGATGAAGTAGGTGAATGACTGTGAGGAGGCGATTGACTTGGCGAAGGCTGTGAGGGAGTTGAACTTGGTAAAGGACGAGATGAGGGTGGAAGAGGATTGTCATCTGAACTAGCAGGAGAAGCATTCATCATTGGAGCTGAAGGACAGAGACAAGACTCAAAAAGGTAGTCACTAGACTGACGACTGGGGTCATATAATGGTGAGTAAGGAAATATGTTTTCAAAGAATTCAACATCTCTAGATATGAAAATTTCCTTCGTATTAATGTCTTGAAGTATGAAACCTTTAGTAGTGAGAGAAAAACCAAGGAAAATGGACTTCCTAGACTTAGGACTGAACTTCCCATTATCATGACGAACATTACTGGCAAAGGCCAGACAACCAAAGGTTTTAAGCTGCAGGTATGGCGGATCTTTATTATACATCAGTTGGTATGGAGCCTTATTGTGAAGAACAGGAGATGGGATCAAATTGATTAAGTACACAGCATGTTGGACACAGAAACCCCACAACTGAATAGGGACATGGCTTTGAAATTTGATGGCCCTGGCTACGTTCAGAATATGTTGATGTTTCCTCTCAACAACCCCATTCTGTTGAGGTGTATAGGAACAGCTAGTTTGATGTACAATTCCTTTTTCAGCATAAAAGGAATTCAATTGGAACTCTAAACCATTATCAGAACGAATGGTTTTAATTTTGCAGTCAAACTGAACATTCACAAAGTTATAGAAACTAGGCAAGATATTTCTGACTTCAGATTTGTTTTTCAACAGATACAACCATGTAAATCTGCTATAGTCATCTACAATGGTGAGAAAATAGCGTTGTTGAAACATCGTGGGGTGCCTGTATGGCCCCCATATGTCAACATGAATCAAGGAGAAAGGGGAAACAGTAACAGACAAAGAAACAGGAAATGGTTTCCTTTTTTGTTTTGCAAGAGGACAAATGAGACAAGGCTCAGAATCATCATGATGTATCACTAAAGGTTCAATCTTGTGGATTTCTTTTAGTCTGTGTGAAGATAAATGTCCAAGCCTTGTATGCCAAAGTGCAGCTTGTGACTGAATAGTGGCTTGAAGTGAAACATGAGTGTCCAACTGAGATTTATTTTCAGATTGCTTCAAAGAACCAGGAAGCTTATACAGGCCTTGACTAACTTCAGCTATACCAATCTTCCTCATAGTGATCTGTTCATACAGAACACAGCAATTAGAACGAAACCAAGCTTGTACACGGTTATATTTAGTAAGCTTGCTGAGTGATAGCAAGTTAAAGCAGAATGAAGGAATAAAGAAGACATCACTGAGGATCAAATTTGGATTTACAGTCACAGTCCCAATGTGTGTGACTTCAACGGACTGAGCATTAGGCAACTTGACTATTATAGGCAGAACAGTTTTATAAGAATCAAAGAGACTTAAGGAACAACAAATATGATCCGTAGCACCTGAATCCAAAATCCATATATCTAAGTTTCTGGATGACATATTACCTGACCTCTTACCCGCAGCATATAGTTGCTGAGCTGACATAACAGAATGCTGGCTCTCGTTCTTATCATCAGAGCCTAATTTCTCCCTTCTGTCCTTTGCCTGATAATCCCTCAACATATTCATCAGTTGAGTACATTGTTCCGGCGTAAACATATTCGACATCTGAGGCTGTTCCGTTGGTTGATGAAACAGATCATCACACCCAGCCTCTTCCTGCAATGCATTCCCACTGAGCTGCAGATTACCATCAAAGCTTACACAATTAGCTTGTGATCTCGGTTTATATCCAGGCGGATAACCATGCTTCTTGTAACATTTTTGCTCCAAATGTCCTAACATACCACAGTAATTGCATACAGGTCTCTTGACATTACCTTGTCCAGACCTTGCAACAAAATTTCCTTCCCTTTTATAGTTATTCTGTGGTCTAAAATTCTGTCTGAATCCAGATATTGGTCCAGCAAGCACACCATCATCATTTCCCATGCTTGACACCACAGACGGATTATTGAGAAATATAGACTGATTATTAGAATATAACACCTTCCTTTCAAATTTGACTGCCATTGCAAAAGCAGTATTAACATCAGGCAAAGGATTGATTAATAGGATTTGAGCCTTAACCGGTTCAAATTCATCCGACAGTCCTTTCAAAAACTTAATAACAAAGTCATCCTCAACAAACTTCGATACTTGAGTAGTGATATTACAGGTACAACGTCTACATGTACATGAAGGAATAGCCTTCAAAACTGTCAATTCCTCCCACACTACCTTCAATTTAGTATAATATTCAGTTACAGACACACTTCCTTGCTTAATCATGTAAAACTGCTCCTGAAGGTCTGACATCCTAAATGCATCGGCATTTCCATATCTAAGTCGTAAATCCTTCCAAATTTCACACGCACTGTCAATCCACATAATACTTTGGGCAATCGAAGGACTTACCGCATTCATAATCCAGGATGCCACCATATTGTTTGCCTTTATCCACAGAGCACACCTACGATCTCCTTCTGCTGGTTTGACAACCGTACCATCAATAAATCCAGTTTTATTCTTTGCTTCCAGAGCACGACGCACAATTCTGCTCCAACCGTGATAATTTTGAGATGTGAGCAAATTTTGAGTAAGAATGAGTGATGGACTGTCAGAAGGATGTATATAGAACGGATCCTCATGTGGATCTATGGATCCAAACGTGACTGACGAAGAAGCCATTCGAATCAATACAAACTAGTGATTATAAGCTCTGATACCATGTTAATTTTCACAAACTAATCACGCACAATCAAAATTGATTGAAATGAAGAAATCATGGTTGAAGAGGAGTCACCGAGAGAAAAAGAATAACTACCAGAATTGGGAGGAAAAGCCAATTGATTTCACTGCATTTCAGCTCAACAATCGTACATCATATAAGGAAGAAGACAAAAGGCAAAATTACAAAAATAACCCTGATAACTAACTACCTACTGTTATTAACGTAAGGGCAATATGGACATTTCACACATTTAAACTAACTCCCGCCTTCCTTCTTCGCGCACTTCGAATCCTCTTCTACAGCTTATGATCCCCTTCGCAAGCTCCCCTCAATCACGTGGGTTGAGCCAACCATTTGCTCCCAATTTAACACCTCAGCACTTCTACATTCAGCCTAATCCAACTACCATCTTCTCCAATGCAACAGCAAGCCCTCTTCAGTACTGTTTGTCAAATTTTCCAAGGTGTTCGACCAAATGCCTCTAGCTACTGCAGACGCATATCACCTTCATCTTCAACAAATATAATGACAAAACGCCTTGTGTTCGACAAGAAACAATTGGATGATCTTAAAGAAGCTGCCAAATCAGCCCACCTGAAAAATCCTACTCGTGCTGAGGCCGTTTCATGTTTCATTTGGAGCCGAATCCTCGAGATTGCCAAAGCAAAATCTGGAAGAACAACAGCCATTGCAGCTATTCATCTGGTAAACTTTCGGCCAAGAATGAACCCACCCCTTCCTAGTTGCACCTTTGGGAACCTGTGGATGGCGGCGGTTGCGCTTCCATTGATAGAAGGCCAAAATGGGATTCATGATTTAGCCCCAAAACTGAGGGATGCCTTTAGTTCTATCAATGAAGATTATGTGAAAAATCAGCAAAGTGGGGATGAGTATATGCAACTTGTAGCCTCATTATCTAGAGGGGAAATCCAAGCGTGTAGTTTCAGCAGTTGGTGCAGATTTCCTTTGTATGATGTGGATTATGGCTGGGGAAAACCTGTTTGGGCTTGCACTGGAACTTCATGCTTCAAGAATTCGGTTTGTCTGATGAGTACAAAGAGTGGAGATGGGATAGAGGCGTTCGTCAACATACTTGAAGAGGATGCTTCATTCTTTGACAGTGATCCCAATCTCCTACCCATTGTAAAATAATTAAGGACGATTGTCATTTTCTGCACCAATTTATCAGGGAAGTTTATGGTGGTTTTGTCTTCAATGTGTTTTGATTGTATTGTGCGAAGGTCGAGTTTTAAAATTGCATGTTCTAATGTCATACGGCCCTTGAGTCCCTATAGTGGAATTTGTGGTGTAAAACAATGAACTTGTCTAGTTCGTGGACTGATATGATTTTGTGTTAATTATCAAGCTATTGAAAAGTTTAGATGCTTGGAAAAGACAATTTAAAAGTGGCTGGAACCAGGATCAGCACGTTGACATACTAGCAGTGAGAAGCATAGATGAGTTCTGGAATTACTCATCTTTCATAAAATAAAAACTATACGCTGCAAGAGATGACATTCTCTGTTTTCTAGATAAACAACGCGAAAAAAAACTTGGGAAAATAGTGTTTAGAGAGAGACTCTATGTCTTCTCTCTAGGGAGGAAGCACTACATTTTGGCTCTCCTCTGTTCATAGCCGAATTCTTCACCGATCTTTACCCATCTTCTCTTCACCCTCCATAGCTTGTTTTGTATATATATTAACAAGCTGTCCTTTGATTCTTGGGACTACTCAAACATGCCCAGAACCAAAGTAGCAAAATATGCGCTCAAACTGAAGCTTGCTTCAAAAAGAAATGCAAACTTAGCATTGAGCTCCAGCGTGAGCTGCATGTCTCCAAGGTTTGCAGGAAGGAAACAACACAGCTGCTCTGCTGTAAAGGCCACAGCAAGAGAAGGCCAAGGCCAGAGTTCTTGTGAATCCAAAAAGGTCAACGATTCTGGATTCTACAGGAACAACTCAAGCTTTGAAGATAATGACTCATTCTCCTTTCATGGCAGTTCTGATGATGAAGGCTCAGCTGCGAAGGCCAGTGAAGATGTCAGAGTCACTGCAGGTGAAAACTCTACATCAGTGCAAGTCAATGCAGCAACTGTTACATTGAATGATCTGGAAGAGGTTGCAACTCGCCCATCGAGCTTAAATAATCTGGAAGAATAGGTTGAAGAAAGAGAATACCAACAAAAAAATGTCCAGCAGACAAAAGTCTGCCAGATGTGACAACACAAGACAGCCAACCACCGAACTGCCCCTATCACGTGACCTCTCCATTACCTCTCTCCTCCACACTCAATAATATTGTGCCATCTGTCACTGTCAATGCCAGTAAGGCCCCTGCTGCAAACAAACCCCACAAAATTCAAAACACCACACTCCCACCAAAAACCCAAACCATACAGCAGCTCAACCTGACACTCAGTTAATGCCAGGCACTTGGAACACCCTTTTCGTGAACAACAGAAGACCTGAGCATGGACTCAAGCTCAAGAAGGTAGAATTATGCACCCCAGGCAAGGTGCACATCAACATAGACGAGCTCCAAAAGGATAAGGAAATAGATCGCTGCCTCATTGGCTGCTTTGTTGGCAGATTCTGAGGACGACAAGCTGTGCACATCCTTTCCAAGGCATGGAAGGTCAAACACAAAGTAGAGTTCCATACGCCTTGTTGGATAATCTTCAAGTTTTGAATCTGCCAAAAAGATGGAAGAGATGCTCTACGCTGGCCCATATTTCGTATATGGAATTCATTCTCAAGAAAATACCCAGATTCTTCGCTTTTGGAGCTACAGAAATGGCATAGGTCCTAGTTTGGGTGAAATTTTCCAACCTTCCGATGACGCTCAAGGTAGATCAGGTTCTCTCGGGCATCTGCTCTCATCTCGACTCCCCACTGTATACTGACCAGCTGACTGCCAACAGAAGCACTTGGAACTACGCTCGTGCCCTAGTTGAAATTGATCTCAGCAAAGAATTGCTGACCTTGTCGGAGTTGGTGCTCTCAAATGACACCATAATAGTACGGAAGATGGAAAATGAAAGGATGCCGATGTTCCACATATACTGCAGGCAACTCGATCACAGTGCAGCCTCTCATAAAAAAAGTTGGCCCTCAGACTTCAACAGATCCCGCCGAGGCCGAGCTACATATAAATCAGCTCAGCTCGGCAACTACAAGGTCAGCTCATTTCCAACCTATAACACTTGCTCCCATTCCTCCCACAAAAAAATCCACTAGGCCTGGACTTAGCTCATCTAAGCCCAAGCAGCTCAGCTCTTCCCAGCAGCAATCCTCCTCAGTCCCAGCCAAGGCCTTGCCAGAAACAGCTCGGCCTTCCTCCAGCTCAGCTCGGCCTGCTACCATCAACTCATCATGGTCTTTCACCTCAGCCCAGACCTCCACAGTTATGCGTCTTGAGCCCCAACCAGGTTTTGACCAATTAATTGAGGGCATAACTACCTTAGCTAAAACCAACCCAGATGAGCTAGGTCAAAGCCAATAGCATAGTGTTTACGTGGAACACCATGTGGAGAAAATCTACTCTCTCCTTCAGAACAAATTTACTAAGGTTGTCTCGAAATCAAAGGCGCTTGCACTGAGGAAAAATCTCAAGGCACCTCAAGGCAAGGCCAAGGTACGATTAATCACTTAAGTCAATGATAATTAATTTTTAGAATATTAGGGGTTGCAATAAGCCCCTAACACAATGGTGTCTATAATTTTGTTAGAAATCACAAAATAGATGTCATCGGATTATTAGAGATTAAATTGAAAAACAAGATGTATTTGTTCCTTAAACAAAAGTTTGCAAGCTGTGATTTTGTAAATAACTTTGACTCTCATGCGAGCAAACAAATTTTGGTATGCTGGAATCCATCTTCAGTAGCTGTCCAGATCCTCTCAGTTGATCCTCACGCTATGCGCTGTAGAATCACATCTCTGGTGGCCGGGCTAATCTTGCAAGCCATATTTGTCTATGGCTCCAACATGATTGTCGATTGGTGGCCACTATGGAATTTTGTCATCAACTAGAGCCAAATTAGAATGAACCTTCAATCGTTCTAGGGGATTTCAACTGCATTTTAAGTGAAGAAGAGAGAATAGGAGGTAGATTAATAGCCAAAACTGACTGAGAAAGGTTCTAGGCCGGGAAAGGTAATGGCCGTCGACCAGGTAATAATCAGGCAATGATGAAAAATTTTCTGAGCCTCCACCCAGAATCTCAATTCTCTCACTCTGATACCATGTTAATCAGAGAATATGTCAAAAACAATATTTTTTTATTGATTTCAGTAATCTCTTTACACCTTATAATTATACAATCGGCCTTCCCTTTACTATGGTAAGTAATCTACATCTAATCCCTTTGATTACTCTACAATAATTACAATTATATGGAATGAATACAATCAGCTAAACATGGTATAATTTGGCATCTATTTTCTTAACAAACCTTACAGCGGCCTAACCTTAAAATGAAAAGTTCCTACGCTATTCAATCAACCACCAAACCAAACCACAAATTTCCCAAAAGAATCCTACCTACCTTTTAACCGTATACCCCAACTCCAAAGCATCCAGTAACATATCACCTTCTAAAAGGCATAATCTTCAATTCCTAAACATGCATAAACATCACCAAAATAGTCCCACACCAAAGGCAACAACATCTACTCTCAGTTTGACAAGAAAGGACACAAATCGAGCAATTTTAGCAACATTGTGAAAGAGACATTTCTAGAAACTAGACAGGCTTATTTTGTAGCGCCCCGGCCCGATACTTGCATCGGAACCAGTGCACCCACCGTAGTCTACTACGAGGACTACGAAGTGTCAAAGCAGATCAAGTGCACGTCATTCATGACGTAAGATAAATCAGCGGAAACGTAGTAAAATTTAAAACTTCACTACATCAATATATCAAAAGAAATACAGCGGAAATAAAATATGTTCAGTTAACGGTCTAACATATCCTTCAGTAAAACATAATAAACATTGAGTCTTCCAACTTAAAGAGATTAATCAAAAATCTATCTACTTCCATGACCGTCATCCCATTGAGCCCACTCGCCATCGTCTTCGACAAATATCATTTCATACTCTGGCTCACCTGAAAAGGAAATGGAGCATCTGTTCTTAGCGAAAACATTGCCAGCAAGTAACACGTCTATACACCTTACGGGATCACACACGACGAGTCACCAGTGTATAAGTCATTGCCCAAAATAAGGTGCTCGGGTTAGCAAATAGCATCTTTATAACAATTCCTCAAAACAAATAAATCACATAAATGATACGCGGATACAAAACAAACAGGTAACTAAAATAACGTACCACATAAACAGAACATAAGCTAGTCATATTTCTTGCATGTCAAATCTTATGCTTCGTGTATCATGATGCATGTACTTCCTCAAAACCACACGCAGAACACTTGCATATGACTTCTTTCGTAAATATGCTATGCGTGTAATTTCACAAAACTTTTCATATTCTTCGCATAGCAGAACTTTATATCCTGTGGGTGATCAGTCCGCAGCAAATAGAACTTTATACCCCGTGCTGAAAGGTCCACGGCTCCATCACATATAACTTCATATCCCATGCTGAAAGGTCCACGGCCCCATTACATATATCATATATCTGTGCTGATAGGTCCACGGCCCCATAAAATACTTTTGTTATACCCCGCAAAAATCGGTATACACTGAGAATCATATAAAGCGATTTAAGGAGGGAATAATGTTATACCCCACGGGAATTCGTCTATACTGCCGACTCTTAGATGAGTCACTAAGAATTAGTCAACCGGTTACATTATTTAAATGTAACTACATTAATTTGACATTCTCCGATAGAATTTCCTTAAAGTAAATATTATAGGAAATTTAATATAATTATATAAGTGTGTCACACGACACAAGTGAAATGACAAAACTACCCTTCCAACATTATGTAAAATTCGGCCATAAGGGCCTTGGAGGAGTCTAGAATTTTCCTTATTATCACAATTATGTAATTAGTAAGACTACAATAAATAGGTTGTCTTGGAACAAAGAAAAAAAAAAGAGAAAAGAAAGCTAGGCATGGGAGACACCACGGTTTCCTATGTATACTTGGGAACTCTCCTTGTCCCCTTGACCCCCTATGTGCCGCCTCCATCCCCTTCTTTCCCCATGAAGATGTCTTCCACTTATCCAAGAAGCTCCCTTTCATCTTCAAGTTCATACTAAGAAACTTCATCTTCTAAGTCTTGAACACTCTCAAGAACTCTCCTAAACAAACCATTGAAGATTCATTGAACACTTGGACAACTCTTCTATCATCATCAAACTTTCGGCCATAGTGAAGCTTAAGGGTGTCAAGGCTATCTTCATCTTCAAGCTCCAAGAACTCCTCTAGGTAAGTGTATGTTAAACCTTCTAAGTATGTTCTATATTTCAAAGAATGAAACTCACCTTGGTACCCCTCTTTCATGTCAAAAATGTGAACATTCAAAATGGTCACAAGATGAAGATTTGACAAGCTACCAGGAGAAGCTAACATCTTGGTGGTTTGAATCTATTTCAAGCTCCATTCAAGCTTCATTTTTTGGTAAGATGAATCTAGCCTCAATCTAGCTCCATTCTTCATTTAAAATGGTAGCTAATGTTCATCCCCTTCTCCTCTTCAAAAACGTGCTGCACATGTGAAGTGGAGGAAGACTTCATTCCATTTCAACCAAGGTTCAAGCAAAGGAAAAGCTCTAAGGTTCAAGGAGGCAAGTATACTCTAGCCAATCTTGCCTTATTTGTGAAGTGCATGCTTGAATGACTAGCCATTTTTAGGCTATGAATCTTAGTGAAAGATGCTAAGTACAAGATATGAAAACTAGTTGTTATAAGAAAAGTGATGGTATGAGCAAATGATTTGTTACATGAAAGTGTTGTGACTGTTTTTGATGTGATTCATGAATAGAATATTTATGGTTAAAAGCATGTTATGAGGCTTGAAATCATTATGTTGAAGTGTGTATTTGATGGTTATTTAGTCACTTTAAAGAATGAAGTTGCTTGGAGATGCTTGGACCATAAAAGGGAATAAGTGCTGAAATCCCTGGAACTGGACAGTTTTATGTGTCATGTTGGACGACCTGAAAATGAATCTTAGGAAGGTTCAAATTAGCTAATTTTTGGTGTTATGTTATCCTCATATGTATATGAAATGTGTGAGTTGGAATTTCAATAAATGGTGTTGTGGTTTGTCCTTAATGAAGTTTTTAGTAAGAAGTGGTCAAACATAAGTACTGGAACTGGACAGATTTATGTGTTATGTTGAACGACCTGAACATGAATCTTAGGAGTGTTCAAATTGGCTAATTTTTGGTATGGTGATAGCCTTATGTGTATATGAAATGTGAGAGGTGGAATTTTGATAAAAGGAGATGTGAATTATTATAAATGAAATTTTTGGTGAAACTGCTCAAACAGAGTTGCTGGAACAGGACAGTTTTGAGTAGTAAATTGTGTGGCTCGAAAATGCACCTTAGGAATATGAAAATGAGATGATTTTTGGTATGATGATAGTTTGATGTGTTTATGACATCTGTGAGTTGGAATTTTGAAAAAAGGAGTTGTGGTTTGGTCACAATTTATTTCGTGATACAACTGGTCAATCCAGTCTCTGCATGTATCCAATTTGGGAAAGTAATTAGATGACCCCTTTAAACTATTTGAATTTCCTTGGAAATTTTATGGTAATTACTTAGGGCATAGATGTGCATGTTCATGTAAAGAAACCAGCCTAAAACCACCATTTGGATGGTTAACAACTGAGTTGAAGTTAGTGGTAGAAAACTGGAAATAGGACAGTTTAATGACTTAAGTTGTAAGGCTTCGATCTTGATCATTTAGGCTTGAATGTGATGTTTAGCCTTATGAATACTGTTTCTTGGTGAATTAGCTATGTTTTCCAGGTGATGAATCAAAATGAATAAAGTTTTATGACCCACAAAACTGAGGTAAGGCGGTACTGCCCTGCTGATTTCAGCAGTACCTCTGATGATAGTATGATGTTTTGAGGTAGTTAGACATTTCGGAATGTTACGAAATTTTAATAGCATGTGTCTAAGCCTTCATTATGCATATGTATGGCATGGGTTTATAAATATGATCACGAATTGATGAGCACGAGGCTGTATGAACAGAATGTGATTGCTGGACAGTTTTTCCAGTTTAAAAGACAAGTCCGTGCATGCATGATTATGATGCATTTGTTCACGAGTCGCATAATGCATGTCATACATTGCATCATCGTCACGTACATGATTTAGAGCATGATTTTTATGTGAAAGAAAGATGAAAAGCGTTTTCAAAAGATGATTTTGAAAAGAATGATTCCCCACCAGTACCGTGTGTGAGTATGAACTTGGCCAGTATGAACCTGAGCAGATCCGGGTTAAGTGATCTGAGAGAATGACCTTGCAGGCCCGGAAAATAATAGGCCTGATGATGAGAATGAATGAACCTGAGCAGATCCGGGTTAAGTGATCTGAGAGAATGACCGTACAGGCCCGGAAAATAATAGGCCTAATGATGAGAATGAATGAACCTGAGCAGATCTGGGTTAAGTGATCTGAGAGAATGACCGTGCAGGCCAGGAAAATAATAGGCATGATGATGAGAATGATGATGATGACCGTGCGGGCCCGGAAGAGAATAGACCCGGCAAGTATGATGACGTTACCGTTCCGAATCCGGGAGTAATAGATTCGAAGGGGAGAAGTTACCGCCTTAGATCCGGGAAGATAGATCTGAACACTCTACTGTTTTATGACGATGATGATTTGAAAAGTAGAGCATGAAAAGATCATATCCTCATTTTTATCATGATGCATCACACGTACATATGCATGCATGTTACATTCATTAAGTCATTGTGTAGTGACACATGATACCTAGAGTAAGTTGTGATGACCTCGTAGACCCTAAGTATGACTTCCCTAAGTGATGATTCTTGTTATGTTATGAATTGATGCGAGGTACAGTCTTTTATTGTTATGCACTTTAAGTAACGATCTTGCTTAAATTATGATCTTGATGCATTAAGTGTTGATCACAATGGCATGGGATGGAGGGCATTATGCGCTACTCTTGCATATTCATACGCATTGCATATGGTCAGGAGCATGATGTTAAGTCTATTTGCACTAGGTTGTGTTATTACTTGCTTCGTGACTAAGTTATGATTCTATTGCCTTAATGGCTATTGATTGAAGGGATGAGATGCTAGCCAAATGCTAGAGGTAATATTACTTAGGTAATAATCCTCCTATCTCTCGTTACCTAAGTTATGATTTCATTACGGTTGATACGTAAGCCATGATCTTATTCAGGACAAATAGGCCAAGTTGTTATGAATTGGTAACTCCTAGGTTATGATTTTTATTGGGTGATGACCTTTTCTATGTCATGATGTTCATTAAGTGATGATTCTTTCATAAGTGATGATCTCTGTTAAGTTTTAATCTCTGTTAAGCTAAGACCTTGGATATACCTTGTGTTGACTTCTTACGGGTGTTTAATGGAAGGCCAGGTATGTTCTAAATCGAATTTTTGGGGTTCGGTTCTTGTATGTACTTTCCACTTAATGCATGATTGATTATGGTGTACTTGCTGGTGACTTTGTCACTCACCCCCCTATTTTTCCTCCAAGAGGCTGCAGGGAACAGGGTAGAATGGATTGAGGATGGACCTAGAGCCCCTAGCTGTGAGAGCAGCGAAAGAGGGGCAGATTAGGAGACGTGACTTGACGATCATGACTGATGACTGATTATGTAGTTGTGATGGGAAACATCTACTTTTGAGAATTTCGATACTTTGATTTGGGTTATAAAACAAAGAATGATCTAGTGGATGTTTTTAATTTAAATTTTTAAATTCTGCCACGGTTTTGCATACTTATCTGCGTGTAAGCACAAAAATCCATGCATTATACCATGGATCATGATACGTATGAGACGACGCCTAGTACTCTCCTTAGTGAAGTACGGCGGGTGCACCGACTCCGGCGGGGCCGGGGTGCGGGGCGCCACAACTTTATACCCTGCTGTTGATTCACAGGTCACGCTTTTATACCCTGCTTTCGTAGGCGTGACTTTTATAGCCTGCGATCAACCAGCAGCCATGGTTTGCTTTTCGAAAACTTTAATCTTCTCTTGTAAACACATGTTCTTTCGCAAAGCGATTCTCATGTCAAATGCAAAGTGTTCATGTCATGATGCAGGATGCTCATGCAACTTCATATCAAACATGTAACATACATACACATCTTACATATCAAATACATGATCTTGCCCCTCAGACACTCCATGCTCGTACCTTTCTAAGTTTGTTGGTATCACCAACTCACTTGGGATGCAATCTTACCCTTACTTAATCAAACTTAACATCCGTCCCTCAAGTACACCTCAACTACCCTTGCATTTTATGATCAAAGGAAGAGAATAGAGTTATTACACATACATAGGGCGCCTAATGGGTCAAAAGACTTCCACTACACTTGGAACGCCTACTTGAGGCGCCTAAAGTGCATGGGGCGCCTATTCTAGGCGTTCGAAGTGTTCGGGAATGTGCTGGTATACATCGAACGCCTAAATGAAGCGCCTTATGTGACATCGAACGCCTTTGAGGTGTTCGAAGTATTCTGGAATGTGCAGTGACACATCGAACGCCTACATGAGGCACCTTATGTGACATGAAGCGCCTATTGTAGGTGTTCGAAGTGTACGGAGATGCATTGGGACACATTGAACGCCTACTTTAGGCGCCTAATGTGACTTGAAGCGCCTAAAGTAGGTGTTCGAAGTGTTCTAACGGTTCCAGAACTGCAGTTTTCTGTAGTAACTTCTTCCCATCACCTTCCTCCTTCAACCCTTTCATGTTTACACTTCAAGATCCATCTTAGTCCCTAGATTCATCATGCTTAGCACACAACTAACATGAGTTTAATCCTTACATCATCCGGTTTGCATCAACCTTAAGCCTTCTATTGTTCATATCTCTAAATGAATCATCAATCTTCTAACCCACACTCAATTTGTAGCAAAACACCTTTTACACCTTCAAACCTTTCTCCATTCAACTTAAATCATCTAAGACAATACTTGAAAAACGCCATAACCTATCATAACGCAATATTTACACCAAAAATCACAGTTTAAGGGCATGTTTGTTAAGGGAGATCACATCATAATCATTTTCAGAAGTTGGCCCAAACAACATGACTTCACTCCATCAACAACAACAATTACATATAGTAAAGCATTTAACATAAACAAATCAAAGTTACTAATGTGTGATCCGGATTTTTCTCTTTATAAGAACATAGGACCTATAGAAACAAAATTTGCGTAAAGCGTATAGAAAGATTACTTGCCTTGGAATCTAGATAAGCTTACGAGTGTGTGATAGAATTTCGGGACAAATTGGACCTAGGTTAGCCTTCTCCTTCTTCTTCTTTTCTTCTTCTTCCTCTTTTCTTCTTCTTCTCTCTCTAGGCGTTTCTCCTCCTCTTTTCTGCTTGTAACCACAGATTTCCCCCTCTCTTTGGGGAGTTATACTAAATGTGTAACTCCTCCATCATTTAAGTGGGGAGGGCATTTTGGTAATTTTGCCTAATTTCCTTAATTCTCACTTTTAACCCTTTATTTTCTTTTCCTATATTTTATTTAACTCAGCTTCCTAACCTATACCATTAATTAAATTGTATTTAAAGTTGTTTTCTAACTATTTAAAAGCCGAACGTAAAGTTACGGGGTATGTCATTCCATCCTTCTTACAAAAAGTTTCGTCATCGAAACTTACGTACCTTAGTTGAAGAGTTGAGGATACTTTTCCCACATCTGTTCTTCGAGTTCCTAAGTGGCCTCACATTCCGTGTGGTTGCTCCACTGCACCTTCACATACGGGATTACCTTCTTCCTCAATACTTGGTCTTTTCGATCTACAATTCTCACGGGTATCTCTTCGTATGTAACATCGCCTTTGAGTTCCGAAGGTTGGGCTTCAAGTACATGACTTGGATCCGTCACATACTTTCTTAATTATGACACGTGGAATATGTTGTGAACTTGCGCCAACACCGGAGGTAACGCCAACCTTTATGCTAAAGCTTCTACTTTCTCCAGTACTTCATAGGGACCAATAAAACGGGGACTTAGCTTGCCATTGATTCCAAACCTCATAATGCCCTTCTTAGGTGATACTTTCAAACAAACCTTTTTCCCAACGTTAAACTGTAATGGTCGCCACTTGGAATCCGCCCAACTTTTGTTGCGGTCTTGAGCCGTTTTGAGTCTATCTCGTATGATTTTCACCTTTTCTAACGTTTTCTCAAGTAACTCAGGTCCAGTGATGGTTCTCACGCCAACTTCATCCCAATAAACCAGAGAACTACACTTCCTTCCATACAAAGCTTCAAAAGGAGCCGTATCAATTGCACCGTGGTAACTGTTGTTATAAGAAAATTCCATTAACTTCACCATTCCATCCCAACTCCCTTTGAAATCCAAAACGCAAGCCCTTAACATATCTTCTAGAGTCTGAATAGTCCGCTCAGACTGTCCATTGGTTTGGGGAGGATATGTCATACTCAACCTTAATTCTGAACCCATGGCTTTCTAAAACGCTGTCCAGAACTTATATGTAAACCGTGGGTCTCGGTCGCACACTATACTTACTGGAACCCGTGCAAGCTAACAATATTCTCCATATATAGATTCACTAACTTGTCAAGAGACGATTCACTTGAGATGGGTAGGAAATGTGCAGACTTGGTTAAACGATCCACAATGACCCAAATCATATCATGTCCATTCCATGTCTTTGGTAAACCAACTAAGAAATCTATCGCGACATGTTCCCATTTCCATTCTGGGATTTCCAATGGCATCAACAATCCACCAGGCCGTTGGTGTTCTGCCTTGACTTGTTAACAAACTAAACACCTCTCTATAAACTCCGCAATATGTCTTTTCATCCCGGACCACCAATAATATCGTTTGAGGTCTCTGTACATCTTGGTACTACCAGGATGTATTGATAGCATTGAGCTGTGAGCTTCTTGCAAAATTTCCTTTCTAAGTTCATCAACATCAGGTACACACAATCTCTCTCTAAACCATAGGCTCCCGTCCTCTTTAATCTGAAATCCCTCAAGCTGATCATGCTTCATTCTTTCTGTTATCTCACTTAGGGTCTTATCATTCTTCTGAGCCTCTTTTAACCGGTCAATCAAACTCGGTGTGATGGTCAATGTTGTCAAAACATTCACCTTGGACTCCACCAAATCCAAACCAAATTCCTCTATTTCCCTTTCCAGCGGTGATTGCCGTGCATGGCTGGATTTCCTTCTTAATGCGTCTGCTACTTTGTTAGCCTTTCCTGGGTGGTAATGAATGGTTAAATCCTAATCTTTTAGCAATTCCAACCATCTCCGCTTCCTCATGTTTAATTCTTTCTGAGAGAATAAATACTTTAAACTCTTATGATCCGTGAATACCACGCACTTTTCTCCATATAAATAATGCCGCCAGATCTTCAAGGCGAACACAACTGCGGCGAGTTCAAGATCGTGTGTCGGATAGTTTTGCTCATAAGGCTTTAGCTGTCTTGAGGCATGTGCGATGACTCGTTCGTTTTGCATCAAAACACAACCTAAAAGCAAGGTATTATACTAAACTTAATTGGTATACAAAATCATAACCTTATGCTACAGTTTACGTACCTAAACCATTTTTCGATGCATCGCTATAAATCACAAACCCGTCCGTTGCAGAGGGTTGAGCCAATACTGGAGCTATGGTTAATCTCTTCTTAAGCTCCGTGAATCTTTGCTCGCATTCCGCCGTCCACTCAAACTTAAACTTCTTTTGAGTAAGGCGACTGAGAGGCACTGCTATCCTTGAGAATCCCTCGACAAACTTTCTGTAATAACCCGCTAGACCCAAGAAGCTTTGCACTTCGGTGATATTAGTAGGTCTAGGCCATTCAGTGATAGCTTCCACCTTCTCCGGATCCACAGCAATCCCCTCTTCTTATATCACGTGACCCAGAAAAGCCACACTTCTCAACCAAAACTCACACTTGCTAAACTTAGCGTATAGTTGTTTCTGCCACAAAATGCCTAGAACGGTTCTCAGATGCTCAGTGTGAGTTTGTTCATCAGGAGAGTACACTAGGATATCATCTATGAATACCACCACAAACCTATCCAACTGTTCTCTGAAAATGGCATTCATAAGGTCCATAAAGGCTGCAGGGGCAATTGTTAATCCAAACGGCATCACCAAAACTCGTAGTGGCTATATCTCATGCGAAAGGCTGTCTTTGCAATGTCCTCAGCCTTCACTTGTAACTGATGGTATCCTGATCTGGGATCAATTTTAGAGAAGATTTTGGCTCCCTTGAGCTGGTCAAACAAATCCTCAATTCGTGGGAGGGGATACTTGATGATAATTTTATTCAACTTACGGTAGTCGATACAGAGCCTCATGCTACCATCCTTCTTCTTCACGAATAGAACAGGTGCTCCCCAAGGTGACACACTAGGGAGGATAAACTTCCTGGCCAATAACTCCTGCAGTTGTTCCTTCAGCTCTCTCAATTCTGCCAGAGCCATTCTATAAAGGGCTTTAGAGATGGGTTCGGCACCCGGTATCAAATTTATCTCGAATTCGACTTCTCTCGGAGGTGAAACTCCTGGCAATTCCTCCGGGAACACATCAAGAAACTCATTAACCACTTGAATTTGTTCAATAGAGGCTACTTCCTGAGTAACATCCATCGCATACACTAGGAATCCCTTGGCACCTTTCCTTAAGGCTTTGCAAGCTTGAGCAACCGACATATACACCTTCTTAGGAACTTTCCTTCGGTTCACATCTCCCTGAAACATTACCTCTTCCATCTTAGCACTCTTGACTGTCACTTGCTTCAATCGACAATCAATGTTGGCGTGATACCTGACCAACCAGTCCATTCCTAATAAAACATCAAAGTCATACATCTGAATAGGGATCAATGTGGCGGAGAATGTTTGTCCTTCAAACTTTAACTCGCAATCCCGGTACTGCTAGTATGAAACCATAATTTGATCTCCTGCTGCTTGAACACGGTACAGAGTTTCTAACCACTCAAGAAAATTACCAAGATGCTTAGTGAATCTCTTTGCTACAAAGTAGTGGCTTGCGCCGCTATCGAAAAGTACGTTGGCAGGTATCTTATTTACTAAAACCGCACCTAAAACCATATCAAGTTTTACACAGAGGATTTAAACATATAGAGACTTAATTCATTCAAAGTTCAAACTTAATTTAAATTGTACCTGCTACCACAGCAGTGGCAACCCATATGTCTGTATCGGTAATGACATGGACACGGGCGTTTGCTCTTGGCTTTGCCCTAGGCTGTTGAGCCACTTCTCCTAGACCGTTTTTCTTCATCTCAGGACAATCTCTTATCATATGACCCACCTGTCCACATCTGTAACATGCTCCAGCCAACTTTCTGCATTCTCCAACATGGCTCCTATTGCAGTGTGGGCAGATTCCCACAGCCTGCTGGACGACTGGGTTCTACGCCGGAGGTCTCTGGAATTTTCTGACTAAGCTACTTTTTGGAATCTTGACCCAACGTCCGGGTCTACCACCAACTCTCACATCATCCCTCGACCTTTTCCCCTATCCCACAACCTTACACTAGCTTCCCTTGCCGCTACTCTGCGGAAGTCACTCTCAACTCGAAAACATGCATCCAACATGTCCTCGTAAATTTTCATTCCTGCGTTCACTATTGCCGACTGTACCCTTGAGTCCAAACCCCTCTCAAACTTCGTCATCTTAAGACGATTATCAGACATAATCGCAGGGGCAAACTTACCCAAAGCATGGAAACGATCCATATACTCCGACACCGTCATCCATCCCTGTTCCAACCTATCAAACACCCTTATCTTGTCCAATATCGCAGTCTCTGGCACGTAGTACTTCAGAAGAACATCATAGAACTGTGCCTATGAGATTGGTGGGGTCATTCTCAACACCATCCCAGCGCACCATTCGCCAGCTTTGCCACATACAAGGGGTGTGGCCACATCCACCTTTATCTCTTCAGGCACTTGTACTAACCAGAAACATTTCTCCACCTCAGCCAACCAGTTCTGAGCCTCCTCAGGGTCAGTACATCCTCTAAACTCCGAAACTCTCATCTTCCTCATCTCTCCGTAGAAGAACCGGATATTGTGTTGCAGTGGTGGAGGCGGCGGAGGCTGATGCTGTTGAGCAAACCCTTGTGCGATCATCGTTAGTGCATCAGTGAGCACCTGGGGTAAAACCACTTGTGGTGGCTGATTCTCCTGTCCATTGTCAGAGTTTCCTGTGTTGTCTCTTCTTGCAGGCATTTTCTTTGAAAGGTCAGCGTTCTATTAGCAATCAGTTGATACAAGATGTTACTAAAAGCTTGAATGCGTAAGGACGGGTGGGGTATGAAATAAAACTATTAATACGAGATAAGATAATATGCGCGCTCGCACACACCCAACCCTGATCATACTTAAACTCTAGAGAAATCAGCAATTATAACTAAGGGTCAAACTTAAGAAATAATCACATCTTAAATTGCTAAAAGATCATGAACCTAAGTTTCCGAGATAGATCTGAAGCCTAGTCACTGATACCACCTGTAGCGCCCCGGCCTGATACTAGCATCGGAACCAGTGCACCCGTCGTAGTCTACTACGAGGACAACGAAGCGTCAAAGCAGATCAAGTGCACGTCATTTATGATGTAAGATAAATCAGCGGAAACATCGTAAAATTTAAAACTTCACTACATCAATATATCCAAAGAAATACAAAGGAAATAAAATGTGTTCAGTTAACGGTCTAACATATCCTTCAGTACAACATAATAAACATCGAGTCTTCCAACTTAAAGAGATTAATCAAAAATCTATCTACTTCCATGACCGTCACCCCATTGAGCCCACTCGCCATCGTCTTCGACAAATATCATTCATACTCTGGCTCACCTGAAAAGGAAATGGAGTATCTGTTCTTAGCGAAAACATCGCCAGCAAGTAACCTGTCTATACACCTTACGGGATCACACATGAGGAGTCACCAGTGTATAAGTCATTGCCCAAAATAAGGTGCTCGGGTTAGCAAATAGCATCTTTATAATAATTCCTCAAAACAAATAAATCACATAAATGATACGCGGATAGAAGAACAAACAGGTAACTAAAATAACGTGCCACATAAGCAGAACATAAGCTAGTCATATTTCTTGCATGTCAAATCTTATGCTTCGTGTATCATGATGCATGTACTTCCTCAAAACCACACACAGAACCCTTGTATATGACTTCTTTCGTAAATATGCTATGCGTGTAATTTCACAAAACTTTTCATATTCTTCGCATAACAGAACTTTATACCCTGTGGATGATCAGTCCACAGCAAACAGAACTTTATACCCCGTGCTGAAAGGTCCACGGCCCCAACACATATAACTTTATACCCTGTGCTGAAAGGTCCATGGCCCCATTACATATATCATATATCCATGCTGATAGGTCCATGGCCCCATAAAATACTTTATACCCAGCTATTGATTCACAGGTCACGCTTTTATACCCTGCTTTTGGAGGCGTGACTTTTATACCATGCGATCAACCAGCGGCCATGGTTTGCTTTTCGAAAACTTTAATCTTCTCTTGTTAACACATGTTCTTTCGCAAAGAGATTCTCATGTCAAATGCAAAGTGTTCATGTCATGATGCAGGATGCTCATGCAACTTCATATCAAACATGTAACATACATACACATCTTACATATCAAATACATGATCTTGCCCCTCAGACACTCCATGCTCGTACCTTTCTAAGTCTGTTGGTATCACCAACTCACTTGGGATCCAATGTTACCCTTACTTAATCAAACTTAACATCGATCCCTCAAGTACACCTCAAATACCCTTGCATTTTATGATCAACAGAAGAGAATAGAGTTATTACACATACATAGGGCGCCTAATGGGTCAAAAGACTTCCACTACACTTGGAACGCCTACTTGAGGCGCCTAAAGTGACATGGGGCGCCTATTCTAGGCGTTCGAAGTGTTTGGGAATGTGCTGGTATACGTCAAACGCCTACATGAAGCACCTTATGTGACATCGAACGCCTTTGGAGGTGTTCGAAGTATTCTGGAACGTTCAGTGACACATCGAATGCCTACATGAGGCGCCTTATGTGACATGAAGCACCTATTGTAGGTCTTCGAAGTGTACGGAGATGCACTGGGACACATTGAACGCCTACTTTAGGCGCCTAATGTGACTTGAAGCGCCTAAAGTAGGTGTTCGAAGTGTTATGATGGTTCCAGAACTGCAGTTTTCTACAGTAACTTCTTCCCATCACCTTCCTCCTTCAACCTTTTCATGTTTACACTTCAAGATCCATCTTAGAACCTAGATTCATCATGCTTAGCACACAACTAACATGAGTGTAATCCTTACATCGATCGGTTTGTATCAACCTCAAGCCTTCTATTGTTCATATCTCTAGATGAATCATCAATCTTCTAACCCACACTCAATTTGCAGCAAAACACCTTCTACACCTTTAAATCTTTCTCCATTCAACTTAAATCATATAAGACAATACTGGAAAAACGCCATAACCTATCATAACGCAATATTTACACTAAAAATCACAGTTTAAGGGCATGTTTGTCAAGGGAGATCACAACATAATCATTTTCAGAAGTTGGCCCAAAGAACATGACTTCACTCCATCAACAACAACAATTGCATATAGTAAAGCTTTTAACATAAACAAATCAAAGTTACTAATGTGTGATCCGGATTTTTCTCTTTATAAGAACATAGGGCCTATAGAATAAAAATTTGCGTAAAGCGTATAGAAAGATTACTTGCCTTGGAATCTAGATAAGCTTACGAGTGTGTGATAGAATTTCGGGACAAATTGGACCTAGGTTAGCCTTCTCCTTCTTCTTCTTTTCTTCTTCTTCCTCTTTTCTTCTTCTTCTCTCTCTAGGCGTTTCTCCTCCTCTTTTCTTCTTGTAACCACCAATTTCCCCCTCTCTTTGGGGAGTTATACTAAATGTGTAACTCCTCCATCATTTAAGTGGGGAGGGTATTTTGGTAATTTTGCCTAATTTCCTTAATTCTCACTTTAACCCTTTATTTTTTTCCTATATTTTATTTAACTCAGCTTCCTAACCTATACCATTAATTAAATTGTATTTAAAGTTGTTTTCTAACTATTTAAAATCCGAACGTAAAGTTACGAGGTATGTCATATTTCTTCAAAAAAACTACAAGAGACACCATACACACTCGGTTCTTAAAGGAAGAAATTCAAGAAAAAAAGTTTGGTATAGTTCTTGAAAAATCATTCAAAAGACATTTTGATACTTGACGTCTACTATTCAATTTCACAAAAAAGAATTGAAGAAAGATCAAAATTTCATATGGTTCTTGCCTAAAACCAGAAACTGATGAAGTCCATAACCCTCATCCATGTCAAGATAATGAAAATCATAATTTTACAAAAATGCAAGGTCAAGGACCCAGAACAAGAAGTAAAACTAAGAAACTAATGCATGAAGTAGGGGCCTTCCAATTTAAACATGTGCATGATGAACCAAAGGAATTTATACATTGGTCTCCTTATTGAACCTATAACATGATTTATAAGAGTTTTTAGAGCCATTGTAAAATATCATTAAGTTAGAATATGTTCTTTATTTTGCTTTTTAAATGTTTATGCTGTATTAGTTCATGCCCATCTCGGATTATCAGTTTCTGCAGGACCAATTTTGGTAGAATTGATGTATCTCACAATGCCAAATTAAGAGTTTCAAGATGCGTTGGAAAGATAAGACAAAGATATACAACTTTCATTTGTTGTACTTTCCCAAAATCAGCCTTCTTTATAGACAAAAACAGCCGGCAATATGAAGTACTGTTTCTACCGAATTCTGTGACATACCTTCAGTACTTTGGATGTATCTCCTCAATGGTTAGGTCAAATGCAAAGAACTTTATATGGTTATTTTTAAAACTCAATGAGCTACAATTCTTTAAAAAAGGCAAGTCCTAGTTCAAATTGGAAGGTGTCCAAAAACCAGTCACAAACCAAGGAAGATTTCAAGTTGAAGACTAATCCTTAAAGTCTTCCATGAATAGTACTTGAGGGACCTACTTTGAAAATCATCGTTCTAGATTTGCAAGACAAGTTTGTATAGAGCCTATATGAATACTATTTGAAAGTGTGTAGTCTTTTCAATCATCATTCAAGACTTGCAGTACTAGCTTTCATGGAGCCGACATGAATAGTTTTTAGAAGTGTGTATCCTTTTCAATCATCATTTCAATTTATAAAAGGCACATAATAGAAGCCTTGTAATCTCACACCTTCAACAAAAATTTCTTCTTCTTCAAGAGTAATTCTTGTGTGTTTTCTTGGTTTATATTCAAAATCAAGGCTAGAATCTTTCAAGGCTTGAACATCCTTGTGAGAGTTGTCCAATTACAGGGAGGGAAACATCCAAGAGGGAGGTATCTTACTTGGGTTATGTAGAATTCATTGGAGGACTTATGTTCAAAAGGTTTTCTTCAACTTATTTTGAAGCAAGGTGAAACTATCTTCATTGTACCTAAACCATATTTGGAGAAGAAGCTTTAAAGTTAAAGAAAGGTCTATTCTTACACGTATCAAAGTGGTATCAGAGCGAATGTTTTTCTTTAACTCAACTTATCATTTACTTTGTGTCAATTTTTTTCTTTCGTTCTTCTCTTCATCTACCATTCAATGATCTTCTTAGAAGGTTGAATTCTATTTGTTTTAGTATCTTCTTCTTGTTTTGAATCGTATAATTTAGAAACAAAAAGAAATCAAAACCAAAAGAGTTTATCCGTGTGTTTTCTAGTTCATTTTTTTTGTCTATTCAAAAAAAGAAGTTTGATATTCACTTCTTTTTCTGCCACATCTTGTTTTCTTTATTGTCCATCATTCAAAAGAATGTGTCATCTTGTTGTTTATCAAGTTTCTGTGTTTCTTCCTGTTCAACAAGCAAAAAAAACTCAGACAAATCGATATACAAGCTTGCCGTATCATTTGGTGATACAAGGTTGGATTGGACTCTGGAAAATTACCGCAACGCTTGACCTATATGAAATTGGAAAGGTTAGATTGACTCTGAAAAATTACCATAACGCTGGACATATATGAAATTGGAAAGGTTGGATTGAACTCTGGAAAATTGTAGTAACGCTGGACCTATATGAAATTGGAAAGGACTAAGGACAAACATCTCATAAAACACTTAAAGATTATTTCTTTATGATGATTTATGGTTTGTTTATTTCATTCGGTTGGATTACAATTTCTTTGTATTTATACACTTTCTTAGACTTTAAGTTCTTCGTTTAGAAGCTTTTCTGCATTACTTATATTCAGTCTATTACTTATATATCTACCTTGGTCTTTCCTATATTCTTGTTGTTATCAAAGCTCTTAACTTGTTTTAGACTTTGTGTTTGTTTAGCTGTATTGTATGGTGAGTTTAGTTGCATTTTCTTGTGTTCAATATCTGAGTTGGCAGCCTCGACAAGAAAGAAAATCAATTTGTCCATCTTGACAACTTGACAACCTACTACACACAAAAACGTCAACATATCCATCCAAAACAAACACACAAAGCCTTATCAAACAATTTTACCAAGATATATACACCTTGTTTAGCTTTGAACAAGGAAAAAGAAAATGAAAGAAAAAGAAACTTATTTCAAAGAAATGTTTGCACAAAACAGTTAAAAGTGCAAAGAGCAAAAGAACTGGTGTTGTTTTCCTGTTAGACCATGCACCTGCAATAAACACCACTAGAGGAGGGTGAATAGTGGTTAGCGGAAATTATACTATTACCCTTGATAAAAATCCCCTTTGAAAATAGAATCTGAGACTACCTCAGATTCAGAATCTGTTTTTGAAAAATTCAAAAATCCTTGTACCAAACTCGCAAAATTATGAAAATTTCCAGAACTCAACTTCAATGTGTTGAAGAGACTCTATCCAAAAATTAGACAAAAATAAGATCGTTTGACCCTTCAAACAAATAAAAAGCTTCAGATGGTCAATCTGGACAGAATGTTGCTGAAATTGAAAAATATGTTTATCTTTGAATACTCAACCAAAAAGGTTGATCTTTATGTCAAAACACTCCTTAGGATGTCAAGTTTATATTTAAGGCGCTTACCTTGAACAATTATTGGTTAAAACAGAATTCAAGTTTTCTCAAATCTGGTCAGATTGCAGCTAGATTGGAGTAGTTATCTTGCAATGACTGAAAGACTAACTTTCCCTTGCTCAAGTCAAGTGATTCTTGTTGTAGATGAAAGCTAACAGTCTGAAGTATAACTCCATCAAAAATCACGAATTTTGAATGTGCTTAGCTATTTTTTTCAAAACGTATGAAGTTGTGTGAAATCTGCAGTGAAAAACAGGCAGAATGAAGAAATGTAGAAACAAGATAAGAACACCGAGAATTTATCCTGGTTCGGTCAATGCGACCTACTCCAGTCCCAAGGAACACATTTCCTTGGATTTCACTATGGTATGAACCAAATTACAAGAAGAACCAAGCTTGATCCTTGGGTTAAACACCAACTTTATTCAAGACTTGGATGAACGCCTCTATGCAACTCTTGGTTGCAACACCTTTATCACCTATTGATGTAGCCTTATAGATTTGGCTAATAAATCTTACAAATGAAACACAAGAGGCTTGTAGCTCTACAACATATACAACAAGAACACCTTGGCTACAAAGAATGAAACAAGAATGGAGAGTAGAAGAAGATAGCAAGACAAATCAACTTTTGCTTTTCAAGTGTGTTCTTCTTCTTCACCATTACCTCCTATTTATAGTGCGAAGTGAGACTTGAAGATAAGAACGCTTATGTGTCACCATCTTCATCATCAATGCTTAAGTGTCTTCACATTATTGGTTGGCCACTTAATCACCTTGTACACTTGGCAAAATGAAGCAACACAATTGGTCCACCTTGGAAAATCACCTTCGCCAAATTTTCGACTACAATTTGTCTTGAAAATGTTGAAGATAATGTAGTAGGATTAAAGGGCATAACAACTCCACTATCCTCTCAACTTTTTTCCAAACAAATAGGCATGTGAGGCTTGAAAAAATATGACCAAATCAGCTCTTTTTCACCTTGTAGCCGTTGGCTACATTTCAAACACTTCCTAGTTGGCAACTTTTTGCCAACTAGCTTCTTTTTGGTTGGTCCACTTATAACCAAGCCATAATATGAGTACAACATCATTTGAACCTGTTAATACACGTTTTTGAGGCTGCATATATGTATAGCAACTCAGATTTTTGAAGAAGAAATCAAAAAATAATAGTTGACAAGATTATATCAACGTGTAACACCAAAAATCCCAATATTGTTTCTTGTATGTTGTGATCATTTTCGCACTTTGAACACCTTCAAATTATCTGAAATTTGATGATTAATATACTCCAATAACATATAGAAGAGAGTCTTCAACAAAGCAATAGAATGTGACAACACAACTCGTCACATATCCCGCTACCGTTGATAATATCATCAATTAAGAGAATAAGATAAAGAACCACCAAATAATCTTCAAAATGATCATAAACAGGCTTCATAATGAAGATAATAATATACTCAAGAGATTCCTTGAGTGAAAATACCAAAAATACCCTCAGGAGTAAAATGACCAAAATGCCCCTGGTGAGAGAAAACTCCAGAAATGACCCGGATGGTTAGAAATAGATATAATGACACCTTTGTCATGATAAATAGCATGAGAGTAAGTCCTTGAAATATTTTCACCATATCATGTTCCTACAAAACTCAAAATACCAATTTTGCACTTTTTGGTAAGTTGTAGAAACTTCCAAGGCACGTTAGTCACAAGTTATTTATAATCGTCAAAAACATATAATATCCACATAATGAACATATATAAATCACGTACAAATGAAAACAACCACTTGATCACATTTTAGAAAAATATTTCTAAAACCCTATACATCAATCGATCGAAGTGCCTCAGCTTCAGAGATCGATGTCTCACAGTGAGTTTCAGAATTTGTCTCTGACCTACATCGATTGATCGAAGTGAGGGTTCGGTGTATACATCGATTGATCGATGTGTCTCAGGTTTAGAGATCGATGTCTCATAGTAAGGTCTTGAACTTTCTCTGCCTTACATAGATCGATCGATGTGAGGGATCGAAGTACATCAATCGATCTAAGTGCAACAACCTGAGAGATCGATGTCATTTTTCTCAACTTTTTCAACTCTTAATCATTTATAACACCATGTGTGACATTTTTATGCATTCACCGATTAAATTTATGACTTTGAAAATTATCCAAACATATTTCTCAACATTCTCTCCCTTTTGGATTATTTTTTCAAAATAACTTAACATGATTTTAATTTCACAACTTAAAACGAAATGTTTTTCACATTTTTACCAGTTGAATTTTTTTGTAAACCTCACCAATTACCAATTTTTTTCGAGCTCTAAAATCTCATGTTTTAACATATGTGTTCATGCGTTCCCCCTCAACTTATACTCTCCCCCTTAACTTACGCTCCAGAACTTATACCAATTGAAACTTAGCATATTATTCAACCAATTCAACTAACCAAATCATGACTTACCAACTAAAATCATGTTCTTATTCTATCTCCCCATTTATTTTACAAATCATGCAAAAGATAGAACTACACAATGATATCATAAGTCATCACACCTAACTTGGCTTGTAAGCTTTCAAAATTGGCTTGATTAAGGGGTTTGGTGAAGATATCAGCTATTTGGTGATTAGTTCTTATATGGTTCTTAACTATATCCTTATTTTGAACATGATCTCGCAGGTAATGGTATCTTACTTCAATGTGTTTGGCCTTAGAATAAAGTATCGGATTCCGAGAAAGATTGATCGCACTTGTCCTATCGCAGAAAATCAGAATCTTATTCATTTTAATGCCGAAATCACTAAGTTGTTGTTTAAGCCAAAGTATTTGGGTAGTACATAAGCTTAAGGCTATATACTCGGCTTTGGTGCTAGAGAGTGATACACTAGCTTGCTTTTTAGAAAACCAAGAGATAAAGGTGGTTCCTATGAATTGACATGTACCGCTAGTAGATTTTCGATCTAATTTGCAACCACCATAATTAGCATCGCTATAAGCATACAGTTCCAACTTAGCATTTCTATCATACCAAAGTCCTAAGTGAGGTGTGTGTTTAAGATATCTAAAGATCTTTTTCACTGCATTGTAATGAGATACCTTAGGACAAGATTGAAACTTAGCACACATACACACACTAAATATGATGTCAGATCTTGATGTGGTTAAATATAACAATGAGCCACTCATAGACCTATATAGTGTGTCATTAAAAGGTTTACCATTTTCATTCTTATCTAGTTTGTTGCTCATGCTCATAGGTGTAGGTGTTGGTTTCAACTCTTCAAAGCCAAACTTCTTAATCATATCATTGACATACTTAAGTTGGCTAATGTGAATTCTTTGAGAGGTTTGTTTAATTTGAAGTCTTAAGAAGTAGTTTGATTCTCCTACCATTGACATTTCAAATTCTGACTTCATACATTCTTCGAAGTCCTTTATTAATGTAGGGTTGGTTGAACCAAAGATTATATCATCTACATATATTTGAACTATTAACAAGTCGTTATCTTTTCTTCTTAGGAATAATGTGTTGTCTATGGTTCTCCTTTGATAATTATTTGCAATAAGGAAATTTGCAAATCTATCATACCAAGCTCTTGGAGCTTGTTTCAAACCGTATAGAGCTTTCTTAAGCTTGTAAACATGGTTAGGATTCTTTGGATCTTCGAATCTGGGGAGTTGTTTCACGAACACCTCTTCTTGGATGTATCCATTCAAGAACGCACTCTTGAACTCCATTTGGAAGAGTTTGATGTTGCTTAGACTTGCAATATCAAGTAACAATCTAATTGCTTCTAGTCGTGCAACGGGTGCAAAGGTTTCTTCATAATCTATTCCTTCTTGTTGATTATAACCTTGTGTGATTAGCCTAGACTTATTTCGTATGATGTTTCCTTGTTCATCCATTTTATTCCTAAAGGCCCATTTGGTTCCTATTATAGACTTGTCTTCAAGTTTAGGTACTAAGTCCCCCACGTTGTTCCTTGTAAATTGATTCAATTCCTCATGCATGGCATCTATCCAAGATATATCACCTAAGGCTTCTTTTACATTCTTAGGTTCTAAGTGTGAGATTAAGCTATGTCCTTCAGGTTGACTTATATTTCCACGTGTTCTAACTCTAACATTTGGATCCCTAATGATTAATTCTTTAGGGTGCCACCAACTCCTAGATTGACTAGGTTCATCCTCATCTTGTTCAAATGTTTCATTTGTATGAACATTATCATATGTAATTGGATCATTAGTTGTATTATCTTCAAATTGCAAAATTTATTCATTTATTTCATCTAAGGGTTCATGCATATCTTGTTCAGGGAGAGTTGGTTCTAGATGATCAAGTACAGGCTCAAGTAATATATCATCATCCTCAAACATATTTTCAACATTATTTTCCTGTTTATTTGAGTTTTATCACTAACTTCAAAGCATGCATTTTCATTGAATTTCACATGTATAGATTCAATTATTTTTCTAGATTCAGGATTGTAACACCTATATTGTAGCGCCCCGTACCCGGCCTGTCCGCGTACGGCGCGCCCACCGTACTTCGCTACGGAGAGTATCAGGCATCAATGCATAACATGTCACAGTCCATAACAAAATTTACGGACTTTCATGCCTTCATCTCAACAGGTAAGCAAAAACTTAGGCAGAATAAAAACTTTTAAGCAAAACATTCCAAATATCCGAGATAAGGTTTACAACCATGTCCGCAAAATAAAGGGAAATCCAAAATTAATGTTCCAATATAATTCCATCAAAACATAAACCCATCATGATAAAAATCCTTAAGCTATCATCCACTCGTACGTCTACGGATATGGAACTCTAGGTTCATCCTCAATCCACTCTACACCGTTTCGTGTAGGCTCTGGGGAAAAAATAAGAGGGTGAGTGACAAAGTCAGCAGCAAGTACACCATAAACAATCAAGAATTAAATGGAAAGTATACACAAGAACCAAATCCCAAGAATTTGGATTCCCAACATACCTGACCTTCAATCTATTAGCCGCAAAGGAAATAAGATCATAAATTATTTGACGAAAGATAATAAGATCATTACTTAGGTGACAGAAAATAATAAGATCATAACCTAAGTAACAGTACATCTAGCATTCGACTAGCAATTAGATGCAATGTGTATGAATATGCATATATGATGCAATCAAGATAAGATGAGAATTGATTCGATCATTCTTTCTTTCAAAACATAATCATCATAAAACCAAAGTAGAGAGTGTTCGGATCTATTATCTCCGGATCTGAGGCGGTCATATCATTCCCTTTAAATATATTATTTTCGGATCTGAAAACGGTCATACAATCAATCATCAGCATCAGGTCTATTCTCTCCAGACCTGGACGGCCATAAATCATCATCCTCAGGTCTATTATCTCTGGGCCTAGACGGTCATAAATCATCATCCTCAGGTCTATTATCTCCGGGCCTGGACGCTCATAAATCATCATCTTCAGGTCAATTATCTCCAGGCTTAGACGGTCATACTCATCATCAGATCAATTAACCCCAGATCTGGAGCGGGTTGTGTTGGCCAGGAATTAATTGTACCCATAGGAGTCTTTCTTTCAAACTGAAATCTTTTCTTCAAAAAGAGCTTTTCTTAAATTTCTTTGGCATAAAATCAGTCTCATAAATTGTATGAACATGGACAATGCAATGCATGATATGCAATATGCAAATCATGACTAAATACATCGTATAATACATATACGGACTTGTCCCTTAAGCTGGAAAAATTGTCCAGCATTAATGCTCTGTTCATACGGCCTCAAAATCACCAATTCAAGGCCTATTTTCACAAACTTATGCCATATGCATAATGGAATCTCATCTACATGCCATAAAAATTTCGTAACATTTTGAGTTGATTAAAACTCTCAAATCATTAAATTACTGAAAGGGGTACTGCTGAATCCAACAGTGCAGTACCCGCCCTTACCTTAGCTCCATGGGCCATAAAGCCTTATTCAATTCAGACTATTACCTAGAAAACATAGAAAATATGCTAAGGAGCAATAATCAGAGGCCCAAACATCACCTACAAGTCCAATTAAGCAAGATCAAGGCCTCACCATACACACCACTATGCGGTCTTGTTTTCCAGTTTTGTGCCATGACATTCACCTTAATTGTTACCCCATAAAACAGTAATTTCAAGCAAATTCTTTACATGGACATGTTCATCAATGTCTTAGGTAAATATCATAAAAATTTCAAGCCAATCCAATATGCTTAAGAGGATCATTAAATTTTCTTTCTCAGACTAGGTACTTGCAGGAACTGCAGTGACCTATTCCTACAAAAAATTTTTACTAAGATCAAACCATAAGTCCTTTTACCAAAACTCCGCCTCACAAATTTACTACACATATAAGCTACCATCATACCAAAATTTAGCTAAATTGCACAGTCCTAAGGTTCGTTTTCAGGCCAAACAATTCGCTACTCAAAACTGTCCAGTTCCAGTAAATCTGCCTTTCATCACTTTTTCTTGTTCAACACTTTCCAACTAACGTTATTTCCCTAAAATAACTTACTAACCATTAAATGTAGGATCTGCAAGGCACCACTAGAAAGGGGGGGTTGAATAGATGGTGCGGAAAGTGTGGTTTTCAAAATTTGTTTAAAACTAAACAACTCAACTTCTGAAAACAGATTCTGTTTCCAAGACCAGTTTTAAAACGTTTTTAAAACCAGGTTATAGGTCTCCAAAAATTGTGAAATTTTGAGCGAACTTAGCCTCAGATGTTATGAGGGTCCCCTAAAAATTTCAAATTAAAATTCAACCTTTAACTCCTTCAAAAACCGTTGGAGATCAGATTGCGCGAATCTGCCAGAAACGGTAGACGGTTTTGAAAAATTTATTCCTATTTGTGTGTAAGTCCAAATGCTCTGAAATTTTAACCACTAACTCCTTATATACTATATTTAAGTGGGTTGAAACAGTGTTGCAAAATTCTTTTGGGAAATAGGTCAATTACAATCAAAGTCTCAACCTTTGCAAGTCTAAAAATCAGACTGCACTACTGTCAGAACTTTTGATGTTTGATCGACTTATACTTATCCAAAAGGGTTGAAACTTGTGCCAAATTAACCCTAGAACGTGAGGCTATGTTTCTGGAAATTTTTAAAATTTTTTAAAGTCGTTTACTATTTTTATGAACGCAAATAGAAAGAGTAAACTGTGCAGTAACTGAAAGTAAATGCTGAAAGTAAATGGCACCAAGAATTTTATACTGGTTCGGTTATAAACAACCTACTCCAGTCTTCAAGGAACACTTTCCTTGGTTCACACTAATCACACACACGCAATACACCTTACCACAGGGTTGATGGAGTTACACACCAACTCCAACCCTTTACAAACCTTGTACGATAAATACAATTCCCACAAACACCACCACCTCGCAAGAATGAAGATTGATCACACCTTGATCAATCTTTTACAAAGATATGGAATATGTGGTGGTCTATATCAAGCCTATTCAAGATTGAAAGATATGAATACAATAGGCTTTCAAGAAGAAAGAAAGAAAAAGAATGTAGAAGAAGAGGCTTAGGCGTTTTTGATCTTTTATTTTGCAATGCTTGTTCTTGTCTTGTTTTTGCTCATCTTCTTTCCTTTTAATGTTGTTGCAGCCGTCCACTATAGGTCCTCCCCCTCTTGAAAATTATCTTCTAAGTCCTTGGGAGAATGTAAGACATCATTGTGACATGGTCTTGCTTACTTGGCATCGTCTTATTGGATGATCATTTAAGCTTTGCTTACTTGGCACTTCATGATTGGTTGGATGTTGTCATCATTGATGACTTGGAAAATCTGAGAATAACACTTAAAACATGTGCCATATCAATCACAAAATAATTTCCATAAAGCTCAAGATTGTCACATAAATGTTGCAAGAAAAAATTCTTCCCTTACTAAGCAAAAAATCGGCCATTAAGTGGTTTTACCATGCTGAATTTTCAGCATGTGTTACATGGTTGTACAATTCAAAATAATTCCGTTTTTCTTTGATTTTTTCTAATTAAAATGAATCACCAATTCATAGCAATTATCTTGATCAATTTGGAAATGAAATTTGGTCTCCCACATGGCCTCAATTTCGGCCATTATACATACTACACATGCTCAAAAATTTTCAGCATGTGTGATATAAAATATCACACTTTATGAATTAAAAAAAATATTCAAATTACTTCCATTTCTTCTCCCAATCAATCACATAATTCAAGATGATAAAATATGTCACATTAAAGTGAAAATTTCGGCCACCCAAGCCTACACATGCTGAAGTTTTTAGCATGTGTTATAAGTGAGACAAACTTTGAAATCTTACCATTTGTAGCTTCTCTCTTTAATTCACCAACATTGTATGATTGATTCTTGACCAATCAATATGCCAACAAGGCTCCAAATAAGCTCCATCTCAGCTGTAGGGGCGTTGCATAATGTATGTGCACGTGCTGAAATTTATTTTTGCTAACTTTGTAAAATAGTGCACATTTAATAATACACACATGTTATATTCCAATCAGCCTTTAATTTAACTTTAAGATGTATAACATATGTAAAAAGTGTCTAGATACGTGTCATATGATGTGCCACAAATATTCCATGTGTTGTGTACGTAGAAAACCGAATTTTTGATATTTATCGATTACCCGATTTTTCTCTAATTAAATTCCAACTTTTGCACATGGTATATATATTATGTCACACATAATATATATAATATATACTTTAAATCTCAGCACTTGGCTGGTCTAAAGTAGCGCCATTTATCACGTGTCAAAATTAAAATTGGAATCTTCACGTTTTGGCCTTAATGTGGGGTGATTTGTGTGTGCCAACATGGAAAGTATTTTTGGCTGAACATATAGTCATGTGCACGAAATTTTTAAGAATTTTTGAAGTATAGGGGCTGGCCATTTATTTATGGCAAGTACGTGACACGTTGGCAAAGTTTCGGTATTCGCCCGATACGACAGTTTTTTGTTTAGAACCTTTTAACGTGTCATATTTAATTTGTTATCACCATGTCTTATATCATATGATATAAAACCTGAATATACTCATAAATATGAGTTAAGTGTAGTGTTGTGACGTTAACATACGTACGTAAAATATATAACGTGTCGGTGGTACGTTGGAATACACGTGTATGTGTCTTTTTCAAAAAATCTGAAAATATATGTATTTTATATGCATATGGCGTGTATATATATTTAAGAGGGGAGGAGGAGAAAACTTTCCTTCCTTAGCCTTGTTGTCTTTGTGCCTTTTCCAAATGTGGCTTCCTTTAATGAACTACTTAGTTTAATAAACTAAGTACTTCACTTAATGAACTAGTTTAGTTCATTAATGGTGGCACCTGAAAATAGTATAAACACAACAAATGTTTGCCATATGATGTAAGCTTTAACGCTTCATGGCTCGTTAGTCCGGCAACATTATATATAAGCTAAATAAGGCAAGTAATAGAATGTATCATGCATACATGTATATATCATGCACGTTTGTGTATATATCATGCATTTAAGTCACTTATTTTGAAATCACTCAAACCCCCTTTTCTCTACAATCTCTCCCTTTTGATGATTTTCAAAATAGCTTATGCACATGATTTAAATGCCATCGCTCCCCCTTCAAACATGCACAAATTTGAAGTTTGAATTTAAAATTTCAAATCCGGCTCCCCCTTGATTTGTGCAATTAGTATCAATTAGTGTCTCTCTCTCCCTTAAATCATGCTTTCTCTCCCCCTTTATTTTGGAAAGTAAATCAAAAGATTCCTGTAAATAAGGAAAGAAAATCAAATCACATCAAATCAAATCATATCAACGGGAATCATGCCTAATTTGGAACGAAGAGATCCATACATGGCTTGATTTAAGGTTTTTGTAAAGATATCCGCTACTTGTGCTTCTGTGCGTACGTGATCTATGACGGTATCAGCATTGTTTACGTGATCACGAAGAAAGTGATAGCGTACTTCTATATGCTTAGCCTTAGAATGTAACACGGGGTTCTTAGACAAATTAATGGCACTCATACTATCACAATATATAGGAATTCTATTTACGGTAATTCCAAAGTCCGAGAGTTGTTGTTTTATCCACAACAACTGTGTGCAAAAAAGGCTAAGTGCCATGTACTCAGCCTCAGTAGTGGACAAAGCAACGCTTGCTTGCTTTTTGGAAAACCATGAAATGAGTGAGTTTCCTATAAATTGGCAAGTCCCACTCGTGCTCTTTCTATCTATTTTGCAGCCACCATAATCTGCATCAGTATAAGCATGTAAGTTAAATGTGGAATCCTTATCGTACCAAATTCCTAAGGTGGGCGTGTGCTTAATATAACGGAATATTCTTTTTACCGCATTAAAGTGAGACACCTTAGGTTGACTCTGAAATCGTGCGCACATGCATACACTAAACATGATATCAGGCCTACTAGCAGTTAAATATAGCAAAGAACCAATCATAGAGCGATATAAGCCATTATCAACGTCTTTACCATGTTCGTCTTTGTCCAATTTAGTAGTGACACTCATAGGGGTGGGGGATGGTTTCAAATTTTCAAAGTTAAACTTTTTAATCATGTCATTTACATATTTTGCTTGACTTATGTGAATCCCTTTACTCGTTTGCATAATCTGCAAGCCAAGAAAATAATTAAGTTCACCAACCATAGACATTTCAAATTCAGATTTCATGCAATTTTCAAAATCTTCAACAAGTCTGTGTGAGGTAGAACCGAAAATAATGTCATCAACGTAGATTTGGATAATAAGTAAATCCGATTTATCTTGTTTCAAAAATAGTGTACTATCTATAGTTCCTCGTTTAAAATCATTTTCTAAAAGGAAAGTAGCAAAACGATCATACCATGCTCTCGGTGCTTGCTTTAGGCCGTATAGTGCCTTCTTTAGTTTGTACACGTGATCGGGATGTTTCAAATCTTCAAAACCGGGTGGTTGCTTCACGTATACTTCTTCTTGTATAAATCCGTTTAGGAATGCACTTTTTACATCCATTTGATATAATCTGAAATCTTTCATGCGAGCAATAGCAAGTAATAGTCGTATAGCTTCTAAGCGTGCTACGGGTGCAAATGTTTCATCGTAGTCAATTCCTTCTTATTGATTATATCCTTGTGCTACAAGTCTCGCTTTATTTCTAACAACCTTTCCTTCTTCATTCATTTTATTCCTAAACACGCACTTTGTGCCTATTATAGTCTTGTCTTGTGGTCGTGGCACTAAATCCCATACATCGTTTCTAACAAATTGATTAAGTTCATCATGCGTGGCATCAATCCAAGAAGAATCACTCAAAGCATCATGCACATTTTTGGGCTCAATTTCAGAAATCATAGCATGAAATTCATTTATTTCGTCCGAAGTAATTCTTCTACGTGGTCACACACCATGAGTGAGGTTGCCTATGATGAGATCATGTGGGTTATCTCTATGCCATCTTGGTTGATTATTTTCTATGTTATCATGCATTTCTATGTGATCATGCATTTCTAGTGTGTCATTCATATCATGCATATCAAATGTACCATCATCTTCATTCAACACGGGTTTCAATTCAAAGTCATCGTCATATTCTTTATCTTTATCAATCTTACCAAATTCATTGAATTTCACATCAATAGATTCCATGATTTGTCTAGTGAGAGGATCATAACATCTATATGCCTTTGAATTTATAGAATATCCAACAAAAATGCACTCAATTGATTTGGATTCAAATTTGTCTAAATTATCTCTTGTATTTAAGACAAAACATTTGCATCCAAACACATGAAAATAGTCAATCTTAGGCATGCGATCATTCAAAATCTCATAAAGCGTCTTGTTTATTTTCTTTCTTATAGATAGGCGATTTACAATATAGCATGCACAATTTACGGCTTCCGCCCACAGAAATCTAGGCAATCTATTTTCGCATAACATAGTCCTAGCGATTTCTTGTAATGTACGATTCTTTCTTTCTACTACTCCATTTAATTGTGGAGTTCTAGGTGGCGAAAACTCATGCTTAATTCCCTTTTCTTCGTAAAATGAAATCATTTCTTTGTTTCTAAACTCACCGCCTCTATCGCTTCTTATCTTTTTCACATTTACACCGTATTGATTTTCAAGCTGTTTGATTAATTTCGCAATCTCAATGCCACTATCATCCTTATGTGCAAGAAATAAAGTCCAAGTGTAACGAGAAAAATCATCAACAATCACGCATGCATAGTGGCACCCACCAAGGCTTGTAGTGCGACTAGGACCAAACAAATCAATATGTAATAGTTCTAAGAGTCTAGTCGTGCTTATTTCATTTTTAGCCTTAAGTGACTCACGTGTTTGTTTGCCTTTTATGCAAGATTCACACAACTGAAAGTTGTCTAAATCAAGCTTAGGCAATCCTCGTATTAGGTTCTTTCATTGAAGTTTTTCTAGTGTGGAGATACCAATGTGTCCTAAACGTCTATGCCATAAATTCACATTGGGTTCATTTGACATAAAGCACTTAACTTTAGCGTCTACCACATCATCCATAGAAAGCGTAAAAATATTATCTTCTCGTTTTCCTTTTAAAACGGTTTCTCCATTTTTATTTATTATATTGCAATAAGGGTGAGTAAAACACACATTAAAACCATTGTCAACAAATTGAGAAATGCTAAGAAGATTGTAGGATAAGTTGCTTACCAAAAAGACGTTGGAGATTTGGAGAGTGCTTGGATTTCCAATCGTACCTTTTCCGATGATCTTGCCTTCGTTGTTGTCTCCAAAGGTCACGGATCCGTCTTTTGTGACCTTCTTTAATTTTGTGAACAAGCTCGGGTCACCTGTCATGTGCCTCGAGCATCCACTGTCAAGGAACCACTTAATAGTTGTATCTTTCGATGTGTGGGCTCCCTGCAATGTGCAAAGATGATTTAGGTACCCTTTTAACTTTGGGTCCTTTCAAGTTAGTTAATCACCTCTTGGTAAAAGTACCTTTCGGTACCCATACTTGGGTGATCCTTCTCGGTCTATCAAATGGCAAGAATGTAGATGAAGGTGCGATATAGTAGACTTGTGGTGCATGCACTTTGGGCCTTTTCCCAAGGACTCCTTTATACTCATTGAATGAAGGACGTTTTTGATATGTCCTTGTGTGTGTATGCGTAGTGCGTGGATGATATGAATTTCGTGTATGCATTATTCTTTTCTTTTCATATCTATATGGTACAAAGTTATATTTCACATGATATGAAGAAGAAGTGGGGCGTGATGAGGAAAGGGACGGCTTTTGCGTCATCTTAGACGCCACTTGAGGCTTGCGGGTGTCTACTTTCTTAGACACCATAAACTTAGTTGGTTTGGTTGATACTTCATTTGTATCAACGTATCCCAAACCCGTTTTGTCGCTGTCATGCTTTTGTGATAATATAATGCGATGCAGCATGTTGGACCCCGTATCAAACTGTTTCATCATTTTCTCTAAATCGGTATTCCTTGATTTCAAACTTGAAATCTCGGATTTCATTTCATTATTTTGAGTGGTCAATGATGAAATCTCTGTCTTTAATGCAGTAATGACACATGATGACTCTTTCTTTGAATCGCTTAATTGAGCGACAAGATTCTCGTTAGAAGATTCTAACAGTTTCTTGTCTTCAATTAATCGCTTCTTTTCCTTAGCGAGAGTCTTAGTGAATTTATGCAATTCGAAATACTGACTAAAAAGATCATCATAAGAAGGTTCAGAGTCAGAGTCAGAATCAGATGATGCCTCATTAGATGCTTTGGATGCAAAGCATACTTGTGCAGTCTCCTCTTCAGTCTCAGATTCAGAATCTGATGAATCACTCCAGGTGGAGGCCTTTAGAGCAGGTTTCCTTTGTTTGGGTTCTGGGACGAGTCTATTTTTGTTCCGCTCCTTGTCAGGGTATTTATTTGTTTGCATTTCTTTATTGGGGTAGTCATATGATAAGTGTCCGAGTTTGCCACATTCATAACATTTAACGTCTTTACCATTTGACTTGTTCTTATTTCTCTTGGTTGTAGTACCCTTATTTTTATTTCTAAATGACCTTCTCATAATTTTTCTTAAGCCTTTAGCCAATAGAATTAGGTCATCGTTATCCGATTCAGAATCACTATCATCTACGTGATCGGAGGGAGGGGAGACATATTCATTTGATTTAAAAGCAATAGCTTTACCTTGTTTAGATGATTCCGATTTCCGTATGGTGAGTTTATTCTCATAAACTTTAAGTGATCCGATTAATTCTTCTATCTTTATTGACTTAGTTTCCTTGCTTTCTTCTATTGCTGTCACTTTAGGGTCCCACTCGGATGGAAGGCTCCGTAAGACTTTCTGTACCTTTTCCTGTGTGGTAAAAGCTTTACCAAGAGACTCAAGAGAGTTGTAGATGTTAGTCAAACGAAGATCCATATCAACAATAGACTCATTAGGCAACAATTTAAACGACTCAAGTGTGGACATAAGCATGTTTATTTTTGACTCTTTTACTTGACTCGTGTCTTCGTGTTTCATTTCTAGTATCCTCCACATTTCTTGTGCACTCGAACAGTTTGACACATAACTAGACTCACTTTTACTTAATCCGTTTAGGAGCAATTGCATAGCCTTAGCATTCATACTAAGTTTCTTTTTATCATCACTCGTATATTCTTGTTTAGATTTAACGACTTCTAACGTGACTCCGTCTACGGTGGATAACTTAGATGGGACATAAGGACCATCTTCAATAATTGACCAAAGATCTATATCTATAGCCATAAGAAAAAGCTTCATTCTAAGTTTCCACTGAATAAACGACTCACCGTCAAAAAGTGGAGGCCTTTGGCTCGACATACCTTCTTGCTCGGTTTTGAGATTTGTGGTTGCCATCTCACTGAATCGTTGGATTCTTTGAAGTGAGTGTTTCTGCGCTCTGATGCCACTTGTAGGATCTGCAAGACACTACTAGAAGGGGGGGTTGAATAGGTGGTGCGGAAAGTGTGATTTTTAAAATTTGTTTAAAACTAAACAACTCCACTTCTGAAAACAGATTCTGTTTCTAGGACCAGTTTTAAAACGTTTTTAAAACCAGTTTATAGGTCTTTAAAAATTGTGAAATTTTTAGAGAACTTAGCATCAGATGTTATGAGGGTCCCCTAAAAATTTCAAATTAAAATTCAACCTTAAACCCCTTCAAAAACCGTTGGAGATCAGATTGCGCGAATCTGCCAGAAACGGTAGACGGTTTTGAAAAATTTATTCCTATTTGTGTGGAAGTCCAAATGCTCTGAAATGTTAACCACTAACTCCTTATATACTATATTTAAGTGAGTTGAAACAGTGTTGCAAAATTCTTTTGGGAAGTAGGTCAATTACAATCAAAGTCTCAACATTTGCAAGTTTGAAAATCAGACTGCACTAGTCTCAGAGCTTTTGATGTTTGATCGACTTATCCAAAAGGGTTGAAACTTGTGCCAAATTAACCCTAGAACGTGTGGCTATGTTTCTGAAAATTTTTGTGATTTTTGAAAGTCGTTTACTATTTTTATGAACGCCAACAAAAAGAGTAAAATGTGCAGTAAATGAAAGTAAATGCTGAAAGTAAATGGCACCAAGAATTTTATACTGGTTCGGTTATAAACAACCTACTCCAGTCTTCAAGGAACACTTTCCTTGGTTCACACTAATCACACACACGCAATACACCTTACCACAGGGTTGATGGAGTTACACACCAACTCCAACCCTTTACAAACCTTGTACGATGAATACAATTCCCACAAACACCACCACCTCGCAATAATGAAGATTGATCACACCTTGATCAATATTTTACAAAGATATGGAATATGTGGTGGTCTATATCAAGCCTATTCAAGATTGAAAGATATGAATACAATAGGCTTTCAAGAAGAAAGAAAGAAAGAGAATGTAGAAGAAGAGGCTTAGGCGTTTTTGATCTTTTATTTTGCAATGCTTGTTCTTGTCTTGTTTTTGCTCATCTTCTTTCCTTTTAATGTTGTTGCAGCTGTCCACTATAGGTCCTCCCCCTCTTGAAAATTATCTTCTAAGTCCTTGGGAGAATGTAAGACATCATTGTGACATGGTCTTGCTTACTTGGCATCTTCTTATTGGATGATCATTTAAGCTTTGCTTACTTGGCACTTCATGATTGGTTGGATGTTGTCATCATTGATGACTTGGAAAATCTGAGAATAACACTTAAAACATGTGTCAATATCAATCACAAAATAATTTCCATAAAGCTCAAGATTGTCACATAAATGTTGCAAGACAAAATTCCTCCCTTACTAAGCAAAAAATCGGCCATTAAGTGGTTTTACCATGCTGAATTTTCAGCATGTGTTACATGGTTGTACAATTCAAAATAATTCCATTTTTCTTTGATTTTTTCTAATTAAAATGAATCACCAATTCATAGCAATTATCTTGATCAATTTGGAAATGAAATTTTGTCACCCACATGGCCTCAATTTCGACCATTATACATACTACACATGCTGAAAAATTTTCAGCATGTGTGATATAAAATATCACACTTTATAAATTAAAAAAAATATTCAAATTACTTCCATTTCTTCTCCCAATCAATCACATAATTCAAGATGATAAAATATGTCACATTAAAGTGAAAATTTCGGCCACCCAAGCTTACACATGCTGAAATTTTTAGCATGTGTTATAAGTGAGACAAAGTTTGAAATCTTACCATTTGTAGCTTCTCTCTTTAATTCACCAACATTGTATGATTGATTCTTGACCAATCAATATGCCAACAAGGCTCCAAATAAGCTCCATCTCAGCTGTAGGGGCGTTGCATAATGTATGTGCATGTGCTGAAATTTATTTTTGCTAACTTTGTAAAATAGTGCACATTTAATAATACACACATGTTATATTCCAATCAGCCCTTAATTTAACTTTAAGATGCATAACATATGTAAAAAGTGTCTAGATACGTGTCATATGATGTGCCACAAATATTCCATGTGTTGTGTACGTAGAAAACCGAATTTTCGATATTTATCGATTACCCGATTTTTCTCTAATTAAATTCCAACTTTTTCACATGCTATATATATTATGTTACGCATAATATATATAATATATACTTTAAATCTCAGCACTTGGCTGGTCTAAAGTGGCGCCATTTATCACGTGTCAAAATTAAAATTGGAATCTTCACATTTTGGCCTTAATATGGGGTGATTTGTGTGTGCCAACATGGAAAGTATTTTTGGATGAACATATAGTTATGTGCACGAAATTTTTAAGAATTTTTGAAGTATAGGGGCTGGCCATTTATTTATGGCAAGTACGTGACACGTTGGCAAAGTTTCGGTATTCGTCCGATACGACAGTTTTTGGTTTAGAACCTTTTAACGTGTCGTGTTTAATTTGTCATCACCATGTCTTATATCATATGATATAAAACCTGAATATACTAATAAATATGAGTTAAGTATAGTGGTGTGACGTTAACATACGTACGTAAAATATATAACGTGTCGGTACTAGGTTGGAATACATGTGTATGTGCCTTTTTCAAAAAATCTGAAAATATATGTATTTTATATGCATATGGCGTGTATATATATTTAAGAGGGGAGGAGGAGAAAACTTTCCTTCCTTAGCCTTGTTGCCTTTGTGCCTTTTCCAAATATGGCTTCCTTTAATGAACTACTTAGTTTAATAAACTAAGTACTTCACTTAATGAACTAGTTTAGTTCATTAATGGTGGCACCTGAAAATAGTATAAACACAACAAATGTTTGCCATATGATGTAAGCTTTAACGCTTCATGGCTCGTTAGTCCGGCAACATTATATATAAGCTAAATAAGGCAAGTAATAGCAATGTATCATGCATACATGTATATATCATGCACGTTTGTGTATATATCATGCATTTAAGTCACTTATTTTGAAATCACTCAAACCCCGTTTTCTCTAAATTAAATACACACTTTAACATAATCATTCCAATTCTCATAATATTCTTCAGGCTACACATGAACCACGCCAAAACAGCCTTGCAAATTTACACATAGCACATGCCATTTTCATACATTTTACACCTCATAAAGTCTATTCTCAACAAGACTAATTCATTTATCTAATAATCACCACAACAGCCCGTATTTAGTGCATAGTAGATGTCATGTCATATTTAAGTTTGAGCACAAACATATCCATATAGTAAATCATTCAATCACGCCAACACTTTTCTGTATAACCACTAAGTTCTCATGTTTGGTACTTAGAATCTTCAACTAAGATTCGTATCTTAAAAATGACTAGTCACTCAACCATGCACTTCACAAATAAGTCAAGATTTCTTAGAGTATACTTGCCACTTTGAGCTTAGAACTTTCTCTAGCTTGAGCCTTGGTTGAAATGGAGTGAGGTTTCCTCCAACTTCTCCACATAGCCCCCGGTTTTGGAGAGAAAATGCAAGTAGATATTAGCTACACTTAAATGTATAAAAGAGCTAGATTGAGGTTATATTATCTTACCAAAATAGAGTTCAAATAAGGATTGAAAGAGATTCAACCCACCAAGATGTTAGCAACACCTAGTAACTTGAAGGATCTTCACCTAGTGACCCTTTGAAGGCCACGGTTTTGCAAGGGAAAATAAACCAAAATGTGAGCCTTACAATTTAAAGAAAGTGAAATCCAATTTAGAGGCTAGGATGTAACTCATCTAGATGGAACTTAGAGCTTGAAGATGAAGGAAATCTTGAGACTCCCTTAGCCAAGCTTGCCGTAGGAGGGGATGGAAGAGTGGCCTAAGTGTGCAAGAAGTATTGAGTGGTTTGGTTGGTTAAGCTCTTGAGAGTGTTGAGAGTTGGAGATGGATGGAAGCTTCTAGGTTCAACTTGAAAATGATTTCTTGTAGCACCAAAAGGAGGTAGCCAACGGTTCATAAAGGAGGAGGAGGAGAGACCTTTCACTTGCATGTAACACCATCATGAGGTCTTGCAACATTTACTCTTTGAGTTACTTTTGAGGTTGGGTTAAGAAAAGTAACTAGGGTTGTTGATAAAGTTCTCATGGCTTAACCATGGGTGTAATACCCGGCGGTAGGGGGGTCTCAAGCTTATTTAGTGTCGCTCTCATTTACTACTTAGTGGTTCCTTTACTATTTAGTTGCTTTTGAGGATAAATTAGGGTAAAAAGATTACTAAAGAGGTTAGTTGAGGTGTTAATTGTAAAGGTGATCCCATGAATCTCCCATTGCTTGCATCCAACGGCCTTAAGGCGAAAAAGGGAGAAATCACCATCATAAAGCTATTACTACATGTTTAAAGCCTTTTTAGAATTTCTTTAAGAGACAAATAAAGTGATTAGTTGCAGCATTTAAATTAAAAGTGATCTCATGGATGCCTTATCATGGCAATACCTGACGGTTGAAAAGGAAAAAGGAGGGAAACTTTTTTCTTAAACTCTTGAGACACATTTAGTGGAATGCTTAATTCCATGTGTAAGCTTTTAGGCTTACTTTTAAGAAGGCTATTAAAAGCTGGTTGTCTTGTAAGAGGAAGAGTATTCTAGAGTCCCTTAAGACCCTTGTGGCCGAAATTTTCTAAAAAATCTTGGGAGGACAAAATTGTCATTTCACATGCTTCATAAGACATACTTGGAGTATTATACTATTTCTTATAGTATTTACTTTAAGGAAAGGTAGTTAAAGAAGAAGTAATAAAACTTAATAAAAAGCTAACATTTTATTATACCACTTCATACGAGTCTTAAGTACATAACGATTTCCGTTGGGTACAACATCCTCCCCCCTTATCACAAGTTTCGTCCTCGAAACTTAAGAGTACTAGTCAAAGAGATGTGGGTACAAGTTCTTCATGCTTTCTTCCGTCTCCCAAGTGGCTTCATCAACAGAGTGGTGCTTCCATTGCACCTTAACCATGGGGATAGATCGTTTCCTTAGAACCTTTTCCTTCTGGTCAATGATCTTCTCCGGCTCTTCTTCATAAGACACATCGGCTTCAATTTTCAATGGCTGCTCCTCGATGATATGACTGGGCTCATGCACGTATCGGTGAAGCTGGGATACGTGAAATACATCGTGTAACTGAGACAACGACGGTGGCAGCGCTAACCGGTAGGCGTCTTCTCCAATCCTTTCAAGAATCTCATATGGCCCGATAAATCTTGGACTCAGTTTACCCTTTGTGTCAAATCTTTTCACACCCTTCGACGGCGACACCTTTAAGAACACTTTCCACCTGCCTGGAATTCTACTGGACGACGTTTTTCGTCAGCCCAAACTTTGCTTCTATCTTGGGCCGCTTTCAATCTTTGCTTGACAATTATTACCTTTTCTCGTGTTTGCTCCACTAGGTCAGGTCCTGCAAAAATCTTGTCTCCAATTTCATCCTAATATAGTGGAGATCGGCACTTTCTTCCATATAGCGCTTCATAAGGGGCCATTCCAATGGATCGGTGATAGCTATTATTATAGGAAAACTCCACTAACTTGAGACTTTTGTCCCAACTTCCTCCAAAATCAAGGATACAAGCTTGTAACATGTCTTCCAGTGTTTGGATGGTTCTTTCCGATTGACCATCAATCTGAGGATGAAACACAGAATTCATCCGAATCTCAGTGCCCATCGCTTTCTGGAAAGCTGCCCAAAATCTAGAAGTGAAGTGAGGGTCACGGTCACAAACTATACTCATGGGTATCACATCCAAGTGCACAATCTGATCAATATACATTGAATCCAATTTCTCCAGAGAGGCGTTGATTGACATAGCCATGAAATGGGCGGACTTCGTCAAACGATCAACTATAACCCAAATAGCATCATGTCCATTCTTTGTTTTTGGTAGGTCAATCACAAAGTCCATAATGACGTGATCCTATTTCCACTTAGGGACTTCAAGAGGCTATAATAATCTTGCAGGTCTTTGATTCTCTGCTTTCACTCTCAGGCAAATGAGGCATTTCTCCACGAATCCGGCAATTTGTTTCTTCGTGCCATGCCACCAGAATCTCTGCTTTAAATCTTGATACATTTTGTTGGCTCCTGGTTGAATGGATAAACGAGAACTATGAGCTTCTTGAAGGACTTCTTTCTTTAGGTCATCATCATTGCGTACGCACAACTGACCCCTGAACCACAAGATGTCATCATTTCTGACCTCAAAATCTTCAGATGGCTTCATTTCTAACTTATCCTTTAATCCTCTTCCAAGCCTCATCTTTTCCTTGAACCTCTTTAATTTTGTCGATTAAGGAAGGAACCAAAACCAACTTAGTAAGTACATTATCAAAAGAATCAACTACCTCAAGGTCAAATTCTTCCATATCACGCTGCAAAGGTGGTTGACGCGGATGGCTCGTCTTCCGACTCAAAGCGTCGGCAACTCTATTGGCTTTCCCTGGATGATACTGGATGGAGAGGTCATAATCCTTTATCAACTCTAGCCATCGGCGTTGGCGCATATTTAACTCCTTCTGGGTGAAAAGGTACTTAAGACTTTTGTGATCCGTAAAGATTTCACACCTTTCACCGTATGGATAATGTCTCCATATCTTTAGGGCGAAAACCATGGCTGTAAGCTCAAAATCATGGACTGGTAATTTGGCTCAAACAGCTTTAGCTGACGAGATGCATATGCAATCACTCGATCTTTCTGCATTAACACACATCCAAGGCCGTTTATTTCGAGGCATCAGTATACACCACAAAGCTTTCACCCAAAATAGGTTGAGCCAAAACTGGAGCGGATGACAACTTCTCTTTCAACTCTGCCAAGCTCCTTTTGTAGTCCGAAGTCCATTCGAACTTTGTCTTCTTCTGTGTCAATCGGGTGAGAGGCATAGCAATCCAGGAAAATCCTTCAACAAACTTGCGATAGTAGCCGGCGAGACCAAGAAAACTCCGCACTTCTGCAACGTTCGTTGGCCCTGGCCATTACGTGATTGCTTCAATCTTTTTGGGATCCACCGAGATCCCATCCTCAGATATGACATGGCCTAGAAATGCTACGCCCCTGCAGCCAAAATTCACATTTACTAAATTTGGCGTACAACTGCTTCTTCTCTAAGATGTCAAGAACGATCCTTAAATGAGCTGCGTGGGACTCTTCATCCGGTGAATAAATCAAGATATCATCAATGAAAACCACAACAAACTTATCCAATTGCTCCTGAAATACTCGAACATAAGGTCCATGAATGCGCAGGGGCATTCGTCAATTCGAGTGGCATCACAAGGAATTCGTAATGCCATAATGCGTCTCGAATGCGGTTTTCGGAATATCCTCGCTTTGATCTTCAATTGAAAATATCCAGAATGAAGATCAACTTTACCGAAAACTCATGCTCACTGTATCAAGATACCTTTAGACAGGGCTCAAAATAGAATTATTATCGAAATAAAAATTTTAATTGCTTACCCGAAGCTGGTCGAACAGATCATCGATCCTAGGCAGCGGGTACTTGTTCTTTATTGTAATCTTGTTGAGCTCTCTATAATCTATGCACAGGCGCATGCTTCCATCTTTTTTCATTACAAATAGTACGGGAGCACCCTAAGGCGAGACACTTGGGCGGATAAGTTTCTTTTCCAACAGCTCACGCAGCTGCTCCTTCAGTTCCTTCAATTCAGCAGGTGCCATAAGGTAAGGAGCCTTTGATATCGGCTCGGCTCCCGAAATTAGGTTAATTTCAAACGCGGTCTCTCTATCTGGCGGAAGGCCCGGCAACTCCTCCGGAAAAACATCAGGATACTCCTGAACTACTGGGACTCGAGAAAGTCAGATGGCGCTTGATCGACACATAAAGCATAAACTAAGAATCCTTCATGTCCTTTCTTCAACGCACTACAGGCACGGGCCGCTTTCACATAGATATTCTTAGGGAATTTCTTCGATTTCGAGCCTCCATGGAAAGTTACTTCTTCTCGTTCTGGGTTCTTAATGGTAACCCGTCTTTCACGACAATCAATGTGCGTGCAATTCTTGGAGAGCTAATCCATTCCAAGAATTATGTCAAAGTCGCTCATAGTTATTGGAATCAAATCAGCTGCAAACCGTTGTTCGTCGAATTCGATCTCACAACCCTTGTACAATTGGTGGGATACAAGCACCTGATCACCAGCTGCTTGAACTCTATATGGCGTCCCAAGGTGGACTGGGATATGATTAATATTCTTTGTGAATCTCCTCGACATAAATGAGTGTCTAGCGCCACTACCAAACAATACATTTGCAGGCACAGTACACACTAAGCTAGCTCATGAATTATGCAAGATTGACTAAGAAACAACAAAACAATAATTCCTTGTAAAATATAACATTGCATAAATCTTAAAAGATATCAGTCACAAGATCAATAGCTTCCTCAACAGCAGCATCTACTCCTTGGGATAGAGGTATTGTCTGCCTACCACTTATCCTCCCCAGACCTTAATGATAGCTTTTGCTGTCGTTGGGATATACTGGGTCCGGATGATGATGATGATGAAAACCTAATTGAGGGGTATGAGACCTCTGGGACAGTTGTGTATAATAACATAATGACAATTGAGTAAAGAAGAATTAAAGTAAAAGTAAAAATATATAACTTGTCACCTCCATAGTGCATATTACCTGCCTGAATGATTATGGAATCCCTATCACGGTTGTATGAAACATTGAGATGATACCAAAGTTTAATAACTCCAAGGTTTAAAGTCGAGAGCTATGTGTTTAGGAAGGGGGCTGCTAACAGACATGATATATTAGTGAACCTTTGTAGGTGCTTGGGAGAGTTATTGAAAACTTCATTTGAATACCTCCAATAGTCTGTTAATAATCCTGGTACACGAGGACCATACCGGGTATAAGACCTTGCTAGGTTGTTGGCTGTGGAATATAATTACGAGAACTAAGAATCGTATACCAACTGCAAAAGGCCATTTCTCCACAGGATACAATTGTGGGGCCACATAAGCACAAAAAAATAAATCATGTAAAGAATATCAAAGTAAGAAATATCAAGGTAAAAAAGATCAAAGTAAGATAGATAAAAGAAACAAATTACGAAAAAGAAGAAGAAAATAAACAAACGAACAAGTTGACATAACCAGTCAAGGTGAACGATAAGTCTAGAGTGAATGAGGAAGATAAAAGAGATCATATGCGTTAATGTAAGACTTAAGTCTAGTAATTAGTGAAAACTGCTAGAAAATATGGTAGAATAGAAGCAAACCAAACAAGAAAACAATCAAACAGAAGCTGAGACGAGTTTCAAGATAACTCTGTCCTTAAAGCAATTTAGTCTCTACCAATGAGCAAGGTAGACAACAAGACTAATGCTTCCCAAGATATAACGCCTTGCTCTCTTTAGTTTGCTCTACTAGAGAGAGTTTGAACTTGCTGTAGAAGTGATTGATAAAGAAGAAGAGTTGGAGGAGACAAAGTGCTAAAAGTTTCACAGGTTTTTAAAAAATGTCGTATATGGTTCAAGATACCAAGGCCTGCTATATATAGACCTTGGGTTGTGTTAAAACAACTAACAAAACTTATTTCAGCAGTTTAAAACTCCTCCTAGTCAGTTGCATGCCGTTCATAGGTGAAGGGAGATGAACCTTGGATCAAAAGATGCAATTCAAAATGAAAAGTTCTATCTGTTGGCACATCGACCGATCGATGTGATCGATCGATGTCATTTCGATCGATCGATGTCAGACAAAAACTTTCAACCTTGCATCCTGCCAACATAGATTGATCGATCGATGTGATCGATCTATGTTGGACAGAAGTTTCCAGCATTGCACCCACACCACATCGATCGATCGATGTGATCGATCTATGTCCAACGGAACACTAACTTTGTTCCAGCTTTCACTTGGTTCGATCCAGCTTACACATGGATCGATCCAAGTGACTTTTTTCAAGTTTAAGGTGTTCAAACCATCTTTCAAACTCCCAAACAACATCAAACAAGTTTTTATATAAGTTTGGAGCACATTTTTAAAGTACTTAGCACATTTTTAAAGTACTTTAACATACTTTTACAACAATCCCCCACATGATCCAAACTTATATACAAACATTTCCGAATGGTAATTAACTAACTTATTCTCTATCAACCGAAGATAATGACACATAACGGATACGATGACTTGTGGTCGTGAATCGCCGGTAGTACAACTTAAGTTATATAAACGAAAGTAAGATGAACTTCGTCTTGAATCTTACTCCACTATTGTTTATATGAACAACAGGAAGACTGTTGAGAAAAAGAGTTTGAGTGATTCACAAATACATGATTCAAATACTACGTGTTTAAGAAATGCATGACAAAATTATTATGTGACACGTTTTGTGATATACATGCCTTATATACTTTATATATATTGTTTCTGTACTAACAAGCAATGAAGCGTTAAAGCTTGCATCAAATGGCAAACATTTGTTGTATTTGAACTATTTTCAGATGCCACCATTAATGAACTAAACTAGTTCATTAAGTGAAGTACTTAAGTTAATAAACTAACTAGTTCATTAAATGGAGATATACGTGGAGAAGGCATGATGGCAACAAATTGAAACATGGAAAGTCTCCTCCCCATTTGGATATACACACACACACACACACACACACACACACATATATATATATATATATGTGTGTGTGTGTGTGTGTGTCTGTGTGTGTATATGCATACACACATATATATATATTCAGATCTTTTATAAAAAGGCACATTACGCATATATTCCGACGTACTACCGACATGTTACATATATTACAAACATATGCCAACGTCACACCACTATATACACCTTATATTTATGAGTATATTCAGGTCTTATATCATATGATATAAGTCATGGTGATGAAAAAATTATAACGACACGTTACAAGGTTATAAACCAAAAATTGTCGTATCGGGTGACTATCAAAACTTCGCCAACGTGTCACGTACTTGCCATATAAAGATGGTCAACCCCTATACTTCAAAAATAGCCAAAACGTGGCTCACATGTTAAATTTAGCCATGAAATCATTCCATGTTGGCACACACAAATCACCCACAATTAAGGCCAAATTGTGGAGATTTCAAATTCATTTTTTTGTCACATGGGGATCCTTTTAAGTCAGTCATTCTGAGCTGAATATTTAATTTATTTTATGTATATTATGTGTGACATAATATATATAACATGTGCAAAAAAGTTTTGAATTTAATCGAAGAAAAATCGCGTAATCGACGAAAGTCGAAAATTCGGTTTTCTACAAAAGTAATACATGGAACGTTTTTTGGCATGACATGTAACTTGTATCTAGACGCTTTTTACACATTCAAAACATGTTAAAGTGTACTAGAATATTCAAATAAGGGTTGATGACAGTTTACCTTATATGTGTAATTATTGTGCAATATTTTACAAAGTTTACCAACATGAAATTCATCACATGCGCAAGACTTGTCACACGCCATTCTCAGCCTAATGGAGCCTATGTGGAGCTTAATTGGCATCTTAATTGGTGGAGAATATGCCACACAAGGTTAGTGACACAAAAGAAGGAGCTACACAAGGTAACAATTCAAACAATTCAAACTATTACACATGCTGAAATGTATTCAGCACACGTACATTGAGTGGCCAATTTTTTGATGGTAACGATGCTTAATTTGCTTCCCAACATTGAAGGGATTGAATGGTGATTATTTGGTAGTGTATTGAATTCTTTTAGGCATATGTTTTGCAAGTTAATCTCATTTTTTACTGCACACTAAGTGATGACAAGTTGGACAAATCATCAAGTGCCAAGTAAGCAAGGCCAAGTCGTCCCTCCAAAAAAATATGCCAAGTAAGCAAGATGGTGTCATATCTACACAAGGCAATCTACCAAGGGCATTAAAGAGAATTCTCAAGATGGTAGGAGCCCTATAGGGGGCGGCCACATGAAGATAAAAAGAAAAGAAGTAGTGCAAACAAAGTGAAGAATATAACTCTCATATTCTCTTAAGTGCAACAGTGTCTTCTACTTTCTCCTTCTTCATTTCTTTCTTCTTCTTCTTCTCTCAAGCCTATTGTTCTTATATTCAACATATTGAATAGGCTTTGATTAGACCGCCACACATGTTTTATTTTTTGTAAAAGGTTGATCAAGGTATGATCAAACCTTCATCCGTTCGGTGGTGGTGTTCGTGATTCGTGTGATTGATTGTATTGTGTGTAAAGGGGCAGAGTTGGTGTGTAACTGTTATATCCCAATTTTTTTTAAAAGGGTCGATAGGGCCTAATTAATTATTAAATCTAATTTGATTAGGAAAATTTTCCCTAAACCCTAATCAAATATATATTTAAACTATGCTTAGGCTTCTCCCTCCCCTCACAGACGTGCGCCGTTCGCAGAAGAAAAAAAGAACGACTTCCTCCTTCCGGGTTCAACAAGCCGCCGCTTTTAGGGAGACTAGGGGGAGTACTGCCACTCGATCACGCTCTTCAACGCGTATCAATTACCAAGTAGGTGCCCCCTTAACATCCGTTGAATTTAAAAACGATAATCTTTAATTTCTCTATGAAAACGAGATCGTGCATTAGTATTTGTGATTGTATAGATGCTTGATTATTAGATTATATATATGTGATGAATTGTATGTCTATATATATGATCGTATATGCATACATATGTATGATGCTATTTTCGTATAAAAACTCGAAAAAGATTTGATTTTTGATGTGCGTGTGAATACCGGAATCGTAGGAAGAAGTGTTTGTGCCGGCGGCGCGTGGCCGATGGTGGTGGGCTATGACCATGTGCTGCCGGATGGAGGAATAAGGGTGCGGGAGGGGGGCTGAGAAGGTGTGCTGGGGGGTCTGAGGGAGTGGGGGGTGTGCTGGTCAGGGGGTCGGTTGGGGGTTGGGGGTTGCAGCTGAGAGGAGGTGCTGAAGGGGGGGTGGTGCAGCTGGTCAGGGGGTGGAGCGGCTGAGGGAGCAGGAGTAGGGCCGGTTGGGATTTCAGGGGGAACGAAGGAACTAGGGGCGCAGGAAATGAGAAAAAGCAAGCAAAAGATTCAGGGGAAGGTTGAGAACGAAAAGGAATAAGGAAAAAGGAAAAAAAGAAAAAGAAAAATAAAAAGAAAAAGATTAATAAAAGAAAAAGGTATTGAAAAGGGGGTTCTTGAAGCGAACGGAAAAAGAATAAGAAAAAGAAAAGGGAAAAAGGAAGAAGGAAAGTAAAGGAAGATTCCGAATGTGATTTCTGTGCATTCATGCATCACGACATTGCATATATGATATGTTTTGTTCTGTTAGGATATGCGAGACGTAAGCCGCATATCTGATCTGTTGCATTCCGTTCCGTTTCGTTCTGTTAGGACCCGGGGTCATGCATTGCACGATTAGATGAATGTTTCTAAGAAGGTAGGTTTATCATGCTTCACGTATGTGACATTTCATTTCACGCTCATTTTGCACGATTATGTGTTTGAATGTTTTAACGATAGCTTTGACTGTTTTAAGAAGTTTTAACCGTTATCGTATTTGCGAAAATGTGGACAGTTTATTTTTGTATTACATTACGTATATGTATTTCACTACTATCCTAGCATGTATGATCTCACAGGGCCGATGCAGGCAGGGTACCTACTGAGTGACGTTTTTGTCGCTCACATCGTTCGTTTTGTTTTATTACAGACGATTCAAGGTATGATTACATATGGGTTGGTGAAGATTCAGAGTGGGCTGAGTGGGACTCGTAGAGACTGTTTGGAGATTGAGGATCAAGGAATAGAGAAGTTTATTTCATTTATTATTTCATTTATTATTTCATTTGAGGACTTAGCTTAGAGATTTCATTATACGCACTTTACGATGTCGTGTAGGGGATTTTGACTTGAGGATGACTATATATGATTTTGGGTATTTTACTTTCGATTTAGGGTTTTGAATTGATTTATTTCGCTTCCGCAATCGAATACTCTGTCGTTTTGATAAGTACAGGGATTCGTACAGACGCCTTGTATATCCCTTAGCGGAATACGGCTGGCGTACCGGTTCTGACCTTAGGGTTCGGGACGGGACGCTACAGGTGGTATCAGAGCCCAGGCTCTAGATCTACTGCAGAAAACGTAGAATTAAGAAATGATCTTAGACATAAGAGATGACTATAGATTTAAGTTTTGATCATAGATGTAAGTTTGATTTTAAAGTTTGATCCTAGACGTAAATTGTGATCTGAGACTAAGTTTGACCTTAGAATAAGTTTGATTTAGACTAAGTATGATATTAGAAAATAAGTTATGAACCTCTAAGTCACAATCTTAGACATAAGTGATGATTTGAGCATAAGCGATGATCACGAACATAGGTACTGCTCTTAGTTATAAGCGATGATCCTGAACATAAGTCACGATCTTAGACATAAGTAACGATCTCGATTAAGAATTGACTTTAGACATAAGTACTGATTTAGTAATAAGTGTTGATTATGTACTAATTATGATTTAGAAACAAGACATGATCTTAGAATTAAGGAATGATGATGCTAAGAACGATCCTAGAAATAAGTTATGATCCTAAACTTAAGAAGTCGATCGGTTTTGAAACACGTATACCTAGAATATCCCATACAATTCTCCTTTATATAAGGGTGATCATAACTCTTTAAGCCGTGATCTTAGTAACCCTAGTTGAATACTATATAATTGATTTGAATGAATTACAATGTTAACCAGAATATCATACTACAAACATTAGTTGACATTTTAATGAGTCAGGCAGTAACTCGGGTTGCCTTACCATAACTGCAACATGGTACTTGGTACCATTAGGGTAAAGTAAAGCGGGTCCATATTCCTACTTGGACGGTAACATCAGAGCAGACTTAGGCCTAAGTTGGGACAATATCAACTAAGAAATGAATTATAATAGTATGATAAATACTAAGAGATGATTTATAGTACAACGATAGAAACTAAATAAAGATTAGCATTATAATCAGTAGAGTTTAGTTAAGGATATTGTATAAAGGAATTTATAATCTAGACTTAAGATGTTGAATGTAGGGTAATCAAAATAAGTCAACAATATTAGTCTTGTTAGAGGTATTGAACAATAGCACATGCGAGAATCGACTATAGTATGTGCCTTGGAATACTACATTATTACAAAATTATAGGTTAAGTGTTGACATCGGAACATGAACCAGTAGTGGTTGCTGGTTCAGGTGAGATTTAACCAGGATAATTAGCGTTTCAAATAACCAAGTAAAGAAATACAGTGGATCAGTATGGCGCGCGGAGGCATGGTGAATTAAAACATCTTAAGTCGATAAATATTTAGTGTGCCATGCTAGAATTAAACAATTTAAGATAAAGAATTCATCATAGTAGGCGAAGGTTATAAGAAACGATATGTAGATGGGTTGTTCTTCTGAAAATAAGGATGAATTATAGAAATTATACGAAATATTGGACTATTATTTCTTTAGCAGATAAATATTTTATATAAGCACGTACACCAAGTTATACCTATATTTTACAGAGACTTCAAAAGACATTTTATTTTCGAAAATACCTTATGAAGTCACATTTCTTTATATAGTCTACTAAACTTTACGAGGCTAATTTTTGTTTTCGTACTTGTAAATCAGCCTAGTAAAATAAATTTAAATTCTTTTGACGACCTTGAAAGGGAAAAACTTTAAAATATTGATGTTCTTGCAAAAACGATTTGTTTATATATATTCTTTACAGAATATTTCAAATTTCCGTTTTTTGTTAAATCTATTTTTTTAGTCAAAATTAATTTAATTTGACGACTACCGATAGCAAAGCAGTTTAACTGTTTAAATGTTTTCGAAGTTATTTACCCGCTTGCGATGAACTTCCTTAACTTTTGTGGGAAAAATGGTAGCTTTCAAAATATATACATGTTCTTTTAAAACGGAAGGTACCATATTCAAATCGTTTCATAAAACCTTACATTATTAAGTTTTCAATTGTTTTGACGCAATTTTACCAAAATACCTTGCGAACAAGTTATGTCATCATTTTTAAAATGGTTATTTGAGATATCGCGTTGCGAAAACAAATCTATAATACTTTGGGTTTTGTGTTTAGCAAAAAAAATTAGAAGGTTCAGTATTTTAAATAGTTAAAGCTATATTCAAAATCATAGCTACGTAAGCTACTTTTCTTTTAACTTGAAGAAAAATATGTCCATACACATATTTCGTATACTAGGCTGCTGACGATATCTCTGAGAAATTAAGAGCATGATCATAGAGCTAGTTCGTAAGTATATAAGAACTGATTTTGAAGACTTGGTTGTGTTAAGGAAGAGTAACGGTTACCATATTGGCATATACAAAGGATGTTAGTATGGTTAATTATCTAGGGGATGGATCATATGTGATTAGTTTAAGAATCCGGTATTGTAGATTGCAATAAGTTGAATGATACACGTCAAGTGGTATAAGTGAAAGTTTGTAAGCACTAATTATAGAGAATTAAGTAAGGATTGAACCTTATAAGGACTAGATCATCTTGTGAGATGCTAGTGATGACTTAGTTGAATCGTACTAGAGTACAACGCATTCTGAAAAATACATACAGCCTCAGGGATGAGTCTTGTGAACAGGGCGTTAAGTTAAAGATTGTACTGCACCTAAGAACTGATTTTAGAGGGTTGCTCATGATAGCAAATATAAGTACAAAATAGACTGACGATTAAGTTATAAAACCAGTATAATGATGATACACTTAAGGTTGATTCAAGAACTATAGAAAGAATATGTTACGATCTATCAGGCGAAGGACAATGGATTTAAAGATTACCTTATGTATATACACACTTAATGATTTGAGGACTTAGTCCTGTATCGAGAAAGTGAAATGTGTAACATATCGGAATACGCAAGAGTTACTAAGTTCAGTCATGATCTAGGTGAATGAATTAGATGGGACTATACTAAGTTATTGATTACATAACACACAAGTTTCGAGGACGAAACTTTTTGTAGGGGGAGAATGTTATATCCCAATTTTTTTTAAAAGGGGCAAAAGGGTCATTAGGGCCTAATTAATTATTAAATCTAATTTGATTAGAAAAATTTTCCCTAAACCTTAATCAAATATCTATTTAAACTACGCTTAGGCTTCTCCCTCCCCTCACAGACGTGCGGCATTCGCAGAAGAAAAAAAAAGAACGACTTCCTCCTTCTGGGTTCAACAAGCCGCCGCTTTTAGGGAGACTAGGGGGAGTACCGCCACTCGATCACGCTCTTCAACGCGTATCAATTACCAAGTAGGTGCCTCCTTAACATCCGTTGAATGTAAAAATGATAATCTTTAATTTCTCTATGAAAACGAGATCGTGCATTAGTATTTGTGATTGTATAGATGCTTGATTATTAGATTATATGTATATGTGATGAATTGTATGTCTATATATATGATCGTATATGCATATATATATGCATGATGCTATTTTCGTATAAAAACTCGAAAAAGATTTGATTTTTGATGTGCGTGTGAATACTGGAATCGTAGAAAGGAGTGTTTGTACCGGCAGCGCGTGGCCAGTGGTGGTGGGCTATGACCACGTGCTGTCGGATGGAGGAATAAGGGTGCGGGAGGGGGGCTGAGAGGGTGTGCTGGGGGGTATGAGGGAGTGGGGGTGTGCTGGTCAGGGGGTCGGCTGGGGGGTTGGGGGTTGCGGCTGAGAGGAGGTGCTGAGGGGGGTGGTGCGGCTGGTCAGGGGGGTGAGTCAGGGGGTGGAGCGGCTGAGGGAGCAGGAGTAGGGCCGGCTGGGATTTCAGGGGGAACGAAGGAACTGGGGGCGCAGGAAATGAGAAAAAGCAAGCAAAAGATTCAGGGGAAGGTTGAGAACGAAAATGAATAAGGAAAAAGGATAAAAAAGAAAAAGATTAAGAAAAAGAAAAATATTAATAAAAGAAAAAGATATTGAAAAGGGGGTTCTTGAAGCGAACGGAAAAAGAATAAGAAAAAGAAAAGGGAAAAAGGAAGAAGGAAAGTAAAGGAAGATCCGAATGTGATTTCTGTGCATTCATGCATCACGACATTGCATATATGATATGTTTTGTTTTGTTCTGTTCTGTTCTGTTTTTTTTTTTAATGAAAGACTAATTTTATTAATGAGTAGCCTCACTTATGGTGGAGGGAAACCTTATTACAACAATCAAAGTACACGAATAAATGAAATAACGAAGTAATAATGACATATCTCCAGTCGTATATGATATGCCGCATTAAAACCTTGCCAGGTAAAACCACCCTTGTGGATAAAACCCTGGCGAAGGAAAAAGCGTACATATTTATACAGCTGTCATCGATATGTTGCAAATCGACAATTGAGTACAAGTGTGCGCTAGGTATTGATGATGATGCAGGGCGATTGAGGCCGTTGATGTTGTGGTATCCGATTCTTGAGCTTGTCTCATCCCGGAAATGCCATACCTCAGAAGAAACCCAGAGAGAAGTTATACCAGTGAAATACAGTATCCAAATATAGTCAAAATGAGTCATCGAACACATACCAATGTCGCCCTGGCAAAGATGTTGCCAAGGCGACGCTATGAAGACTTGAATCTGTGGCCAATGTGCCGCTGAGTCTGCTAGTGCCAGATGGCAGAATCTCGCCACCAGTATACCGGAGCACATCCATGGGAAAAGTATGATTAATATGTAGAGATGAAACACTTGGAAATAGTATAAAGGATCTGCCAAAAGATAACAGTACATACCAGGCCTGCCTGAATCCCGTAGGATGCAGGCAGGGAGAGTCGTAGAACGCCAATCCATATGGAAGACTTGAGTTTAGAAAACAACACGCAACTGGACTGAAGAAAGATCCAGTAAGATAGCGGATCGCACTAAAGCTGGAAGAGTCTGCGATGAATAAACATGTGTGATCGGATCTAGCATTGCATGTTGAGACAAATAATGTGCAGCCATATTAGCCTCTCGGTAAATGTGATGATAATCTAGCCAGTGAAGATAAATAAGTGTATGAAGGTGCTGCAGATAATAGTTGCCATGAACCATCTGAGGTCGGGCCAACCGAGAGATCATTTGAGCACAATCTGATTCCAATGTAATGTTGCGATATAGGGGTAGAAAATATAGTAGTCCGAAGAAAGCTGCCTGAATCTCTGCATTTAGTGGTGTAGTTGGTGGTAATCGAAAAGAAAGTGCTCCCACACAAGCGCCCGTGTGGTCCCGCAATATTGCGCCCCCTGCGGCATATTGTCTGCCAACTGCGGCATCTGTATTCAATTTTAATCTACCTGAGGGTGGACACAGCCAGCGGATCAGTGTAGGTCGTGGAGGTGTCAGCGATGGAAGCCAAGAAAAATACCGTCTAGGATTAGCTGCTAGTTTTGTGCCTGCTATTTTCTTGCACCAAATAGCTAGATCATATTTAACAGAAGCCTGAAGAGATGCCAATGTAAGAGTTCGTTGCTCTCCATAAACTAATGATGCATAGCCACGCCAAATATTGTACAATATTATGGCTGGAATGATTATTTGGAAAACCCCAAAGAGAGATGAAAAAGATGACCGATACCACCAAGCCAGTATATATTGGCGCAGATGCAAGGATGAGGGTGAAGGACAGTGTAATTCTCCAGCATAATAAATCCATAATGAACGCACATGTGAACAATGCATAAAGATATGGTCTATTGTAGCTGACTCACCCTTGCAGAAAGGACATTGTGTTGGTTGCGAAGTAAGGTACCTGCCAATATAATCCTCGAATGGGAGCGCAGAATGAAAAAGTCGCCATAAGAAGATTTGAATAACTGGCGAGTGCTGCTTATACCAAATGAATTTTGCCGATAATACTTGTGGATGAGGGGTGCGACATACATCATATGCACTACGTAATGAAAATTCCCCTGTTGGTGTGTGTATCCATTGTAGATCATTCCCTTGGCCAGCAGATTGTGATGTGCAGAAAGGATGTATACGGCAAATAATCTTCCAGACTGGAGAATCTGGTAAACGAGGTAAGTAATTCTGTCGGTGGCCATACTTTGCATGCATATATTTGCTCCAAAGTGTGGAGTTCTGTTTTGTTAGGATATGCGAGACGTAAGTCGCATATCTGATCTGTTCTGTTCCGTTTCGTTCCGTTCTGTCAGGACCCGGGGTCATGCATTGCACGATTAGAGGAATGTTTCTGAGAAGGTAGATTTATCACGCATCACGTATGTGACATTGCATTTCACGCTCATTTTGCACGATTTTGTGTTTGACTGTTTTAACGATAGCTTTGACTGTTTTAAGAAGTTTTGACCGTTATCGTATTTGCAAAAATGTGGACAGTTTATTTTTGTATTATAGTACGTATATGTATTTCACTCCTGTCCTAGCATGTATGATCTCACAGGACCGATGCAGGCAGGGTACCTACTGAGTGACGTTTTTGTCGCTCACACCGTTCGTTTTGTTTTATTGCAGACGATTCAGGGTATGATTACATATGGGTTGGAGAAGATTCAGAGTGGGCTCAGTGGGACTCGTAGAGACTGTTTGGAGATTGAGGATCGAGGAATAGAGAAGTTTATTTCAGCAACCCTTGTGGTAAGGTGCTTTTTTGGTTCTGACCTTAGTTTAGCAGAATACGGCGGACGTACCGGTTCTGACCTTAGTGTTCGAGACAGGGCGCTACAGTAACTCCAGCAACCTTTGTGGTAAGGTGCTTTTTTGGTGTTTAGTGATAACCGAGGAAGGTTCCCTCGAAGACTGGAGTAGGTTGTTTTAAGCGAACCAGTATAAAATCATTGGTGTCTTTACTTTCAGCACTTTACTTTCAGTTTTCAGTTTTTGCATCCATTTCGTTGCAATCTTAAAAATAGCAAACGAATTTTAAAAATTGTAAAATTTTGAAGAAATATAGTCACACCTATTAAGTTTCATTTGGCGCAAGTTTCAACCCATTTGTACAAGTATAAGTCAATCAAACGTTAATAGTTATGAGACTAGTGCAATCTGATTTTTAGACTTGCAAAGGTTGAGAACATCAACGTATTTGACATTTTTTCCAAAGTAAATTTTCAAAACTGTTTCAAATTATTTAAATAAATATCTTAAAGGGTTCGTCATTAAATTTTTAGACCATTTGAATTTACAAATTAGTCGAAATAAAATTTTCAAGTCGGAGTACGGTTTTTGGCAGATTCGTGCAATCTGACCAAAAACAAATTTTCAAAGGCTTGGGAGTTGAATTTTAATCTGAAATTTTTATGAGATACTTATAACATCTGAGAGTTCATTCATAATGAATTTCATAATTTTCGATGTCTCTAACTAGGTCTTTTAATTATTTCAAATCAGGATCTGAAAACAGGGACTGTTTTCAGAAGTGGGGTTTTTGGGCCAAATGTTTTCAAAAAAAGAATTTCCGCACACACTATTCAATCCCCCCTCTAGTGGTGCTATACAGGTCCTACAAGTGGTATCAGAGAGCAGGCACACTCACGACAAGGAGATCCAACGATCTTAGTGAGATGGCAACCACAAGCTACAAAACCGAGCAAGAAGGAATGTCAACCGTAAGGCCTCCTCTTTTCGATAGTGAGTCTTTTATAAAATGGAAATTTAGAATGAAAGTTTTCTTTATGGATATTGATATTGATTTGTGGTATATTATAGAAGATGGTCATTTTGTCCCTTCTAAGTTATCTACTATTTCTGGTGTCACACTAGAGGTTGTAAAACCGAAACAAGAATATACTAGTGATGACAAAAAGAAATTGGGTATGAATGCTAGAGCCATGCAACTACTTTTAAACGGGCTGAGTAAAAGTGAATCAAGTTATGTGTCTAATTGCTCTAGTGCTCAAGAGATGTGGAGAATTCTAGAAATGAAACACGAAGAGACTAGCCAAGTCAAAAAGTCTAAAATAAATATGCTTATGTCCACTCTTGAGACTTTTAAATTATTGCCAAACGAATCTATTGTTGATATGGACTTATGCTTGACTAACATCTATAATGTTCTTGAGTCTCTTGGAAAAGCTTTTTCTACACAGGAAAAAGTACAAAAGGTGCTAAGAAGTCTCCCATCCGAATGGGACCCTAAAGTCACGGCAATTGAGGAAAGTAAGGAAACAAAATCGATAAATATGGAGGAATTGATCGGATCATTAAAGGTATATGAAAACAAACTCACCTTAAGGAATTCCGAATCTACTTCTAAACAAGATAAGGTTATAGCGTTTAAATCAAATGAATACGTCTCTAATTCTTATGATCGCGTAGATGATAGTGACACAGATTCTGATGATGAACATCTAATCACGATGGCTAGAAGATTAAGAAAGATCATGAGAAAATCAATTAAAAACAAACACAAGCCTACTTCATCTAAGAACCATAGAAATAAAAATAATGAGGAAATAAAGTGTTATGAATGTGGGAAACTTAGACACTTGTCATATGATTGCCCGACCAAGGACAAACAAATGAACAAAAACCGTGACAAGGGCTGGAACAAAACTAGACTCGTCTCAGAACCTAAACAAAGGAGAAGAGCCTTCAAAGCCTCTACTTGGAGTGATTCATCTGACTCAGAGACTGATAATACCGAAGAACAAACGGCACAAGTATGCTTTACATCTAAGGCATCAAATGAGGTATCTTCTGACTCTGATTCTGATTATGAGCCTTCTTATGATGATTTATTCTGTCAATATCTTGAGTTGCATAAGTTTTCTAAGACTCTTGCAAAAGAAAAGAAACGATTAATTGAAGACAAGAAGTTGTTAGAATCATCTAACACTAACCTTGTTGCTCAATTAAACGATTCAAAAGAAGAGTCGTCTTGCACAATCAATGCATTAAAATCAGAGGTCTCATCATTAACGACACAAAACAATAAAATGAAATCCGAGATTTCAAATTTGAAATCAAGGAATATAGATCTAGAAAAAATGGTGAAGCAATTTGACACGGGTACAAACATGCTAGATCGCATCATTTCTTTATAAAAGCATGATAGCGACAAAACCAGATTATGATACTTTGAGAAAAATGAGACACTAAATAAATCAACCAAATTTATTCCATCTAAGAAAATAGATGCGTCCAAGATATATGTGGCTTCTAAGAATACGCCTAGATCCCCCCATGTCATCTCATCATGCTTTTTCTTCATATCATACAAGATATAATTATATGCCATATAGATATGAAAAGAAACCATTGATGCATACACGACATTCATTCAACAAAAATGCATCTAGATCATGGACTATGCACGCCAACACAAGAACTTATCAAAGACGACAAACATACAACGGTTACAATGGAATTCTCGGCCCAAGGCCGATTGCACTCCCACCTAATGTCTATTATATTGCGTCTTCATCTCTTTTCTCACCTTTTGGAAGACCTAGGAAGGTCACCCAAATTTGGGTACCAAAAGGGACATTTGCAGAGGGTTGAATAAATAACCCTTAAGAGTGCACTTGAAATGCATGAGTTTTGTTGATATATTATAAACTACTATTTCTTTCTTACATGTATTTTTGATATTTTTTTTACAAAATAAAGTGGAAGAGAAAGTGCATGATTTAAGGGGAAGAGGGAGTGATTTAAAGGGGAGAAAGAGCATGATTGCAAAATTCAAGGGGGAGACAATTAAAAATTCAAAATTCGAATTTGTGCTCGATTCGAGGGGAGTGGTCATATTTAAATCATGAACTAAGGTTATTTTGTAAATCATCAAAAGGGGGAGATTGTTGAGAAAAAGAGTTTGAGTGATTCACAAATACATGATTTAAATACTACGTGCTTAAGAAACGCGTGACAAAATTATTATGTGACACGTTTTGTGATATACATGCCTTATATACTTTATATATATTGTTGCCATACTAACAAGTCATGAAACGTTAAAGTTTACATCAAATGGCAAACATTTGTTGTGTTTGAACTATTTTCAGGTGCCACCATTAATGAACTAAACTAGTTCATTAAGTGAAGTACTTAAGTTAATGAACTAACTAGTTCATTAAATTGAGATATATTTGGAGAAGGCATGATGGCAACAAATTGAAACATGGAAAGTCTCCTCCCTATTTGGATATACACGCCTACATATATATATATATTTTATATATATTCAGATTTTTATAAAAAGGCACATTACACATATATTCTGACGTACTACCGACATATTACATATATTACAAACGTACGTTAACGTCACACTACTATATACACCTCATATTTATGAGTATATTCAGGTCTTATATCACATTATATAAGTCATGGTGATGACAAAATTATAACGACACGTTACAAGGTTATAAACCGAAAATTGTCGATTCGATGACTACCGAAACTTCGCCAACGTGTCACGTACTTGACATATAAAGATGGCCAGCCCCTATACTTCAAAAATGGCCAAACATTTCGTTGCTCACATGTTAAATTCATCCATGAAATCATTCCATGTTGGGACACACAAATCACTCACAATTAAGGCCAAATTGTGGAGATTTCAAATTCATTTTTTTGTCACATGGGGCGCCTTTTAAATAATCCATTATGAGCTGAAGGTTTAATTTATTTTATGTATATTATGTGTGACATAATATATATAACATGTGCAAAAATTTTGAATTTAGTCGGAGAAAAATCGTGTAATCGACAAAAGTCAAAAATTCGGTTTTCTACGAACATAATTGTTGTACATAACAGAAATGATTATGTATCTCCGACTCTTATGAAGTGGTTTAATAAAATATCAGTCCTTCCAAGTGCATTTTATTAATTTTCATTATTTCGTCTTCAATTAAATTTCCTTAAATAAATATTATAAGAAATGGTGTAATTATATAAGTATGTTTCAAGAAGCAAGTGAAATGACAATTATACCCTCCCAACCCTTTTAGAAAAAAAAATTCTGGCCAACATAGAGTCTTGGAGACTCTAGAACTATTCTACTTCTTAATGCCAACTAACTACTTTATTAGCCCTCTTAAAATCATTATAAAAAGCTTGCACATGTAGTAAATAGTCCTATGATTATACTACAAGATTTTGAAGAGTCTCCCTCCTCTTTTTCTTTAAACACCGCCGGGTACAACATGGTTAATCCATGAAACCTCCTTTATCCTTAATACCCAACTAACTACTTTAGTAGCTTTTTCTTTAAACTATCCTCAAAAGAAACTAAGGAGTAAATAGCCTAACATACTAAATACCCCTTCATGATTATGCCTCATGCGCAAGAAGAGTCTTTCTTCTTCCTCTTTATCTTAGACCACCGGGTACAGCCCTTTTTGTACCCATGGAACCTCCTTCATGATCATACTAGAAGCTTCATCTCATTCCTCTCTCTCTCAAAAAAAAAAATTCTCCCTAGAGTTCACCCCAAGCTAATTCCTAAAGGTCTCTTGCATACTTAGGCTATTCTTCATCACTTCATACGGCAAGCTTGGACTAAGGGAACTCAAGATCATCTTCATCTTAAGCTCTAAAACTCATCTAGGTAAGTTGCATTCTAACTTCCAAAGTGAACTCCAAATTTGCAATTGTGAAACTCACCTTGTGCCTTTTCCTTTCCATAAAAATCGTGACCCCCTAATGGTCACTAGGTGAAGATTTTTCAAGCTATTAGGTGGTGCTAGCATCTTGGTGAGTTGGACCTCTTTCAATCTCCATTTAAACTCTATTTTGGTAAGGAAATATAGCCTCAATCTAGCTCTTTTTGTAGAAATATGAGGGTTTGAGTGATTTCAAAATAAAGAAATTTGAATATATATATATATAAACGTCGAGTATATATATATATATACACACAAGTGTACATGTATGCATGATAACTTGCCTTATTTAGCTTATATATTATGTTGCCGTACTAACGAGCCATGAAGCTTTAAAGCTTACATCATATGGCGAACATTTGTTGAGTTTATACTATTTTCAGGTGCCACAATTAATGAACTAAAGTAGTTCATTAAGTGAAGTACTTAGTTTAATAAACTAAGTAGTTCATTAAAGGAAGATGCATTTGGAAAAGGCATAAAGGCAACATGGCTATGGAAGGAAAGTCCTCTCCTCCTCCCCACATTTAATTCTACACGTTTTATATATATATGTATACTATATTTTCAGATTTTTATAAAAGGCACATACACATATATTCCAACGTACTACCGACACGTTATATATCTTACGTACGTACGTTAACGTCACACCACTATACTTAACTCATATTTATGAGTGTATCCAGGTATTATATCATATGATATAAGATATGGTGATGACAAATTAAATACGACACGATAAAAGGTTCTAAACCGAAATTTGTCGTATCGGGCGATACCGAAACTTCGCCAACGTGTCACGTACTTGCCATAAATAAATGGCCAGCCCATATACATCAAAAATTGATGATATTTTCGTGCACATGACTGTATATTGAGACAAAAATACTTTCCATGTTGGCACACACACAAATCACCCCACATTTAGGCCAAAATATGAAGATTCCAATTTTATTTTTGTCACATGTTTATGGTACCACTTTAAATCAGCCAAGTGCTGAAATTTAAAGTATATATTATATATATATTATGTATAACATAATATATATAGCATGTGCAAAAGTTAGAATTTAAATTAGAGAAAAATCGGGTAATCGATAAATATCGAAAATTCGGTTTTCTACGCACATGACATGGAACGTTTTTCTTGAATATCATGTGACACGTATCTAGACACTTTTTACATATAATATACATCTTAAAGTGTTCTAGAAAATTAAATTAAGGGCTGATTGGAATATTACATGTGTGTATTATTAAATGTGCACTATTTTTCAAAGTTAGCAAAAATAGATTTCAGCACATGTATATACATACACAACGCCACCTACAGCTGATTTGGAGCACATGTGGAGCCTTGTTGGCATGTTGATTGGTCAAGGATCAATCATACAATGTTGATGAATCAAAGAGAGAAGCTACAAAAGGTAAGTGTTCAACATATACCTCTCTTATGTCACATGCTGAAAATTTCAGCATGTCACATACCTAGTGGACGTTTTCTTCAACATTAAGGAAGATATTTTGTTGATTTTTCATTAAGGAATAAATCAAAGGAGTTATGGAAATGATTTGAATTGTATGTAAGGTTATTAAGTGTGATATTCTTCATATCACACATGCTGAAATTTTTCAGCATGTGTGAAGATGTTGTGGCCGAATGTGACTCTATTTTGGTGTCCAAGTTCATTCTTCATCTTGTAGCAAGACTTACCTTAAATAATGGATGTATTTTTATGGAAGAAATTCAAAGAAAAATGGAAGAAATCTAGATTTATTTCATGTGGTAAATGCTGAAAAATTTCAGCATTGAAATCATAGTGCTGGCCGATTTTGGTGAGGAAGGAAGGAAGGATTTTTGTGTCTTGCAATTTATGACAAAATTTGAGAATTATGGTATGATTTAATAATTGATAATTTGGCAAATATTTAGTGTTTTTTTCAGATTATCCATGTCATCAAATGATGACAACATTGAGCCAATCAAAAGGTGTCAAGTAAGCAATGACTAAATGATGGTCCAATGGAGTGTTGCCAAGTAAGCAAAACATTGTCACCATGATGTCTCACACCCTCTCAAGCACTTAAAAGGAAATTTTCAAGAGGGGAGAAGGCTGCATAGGGGACGGCTGGACCTATAAGGAAGGAAGAGAAGAACAAACAAAAATAACACCAAGACTTGCATTCAAAAGTGATCAAAGTGCAAAAGCTTTCTTCTCCTACACTTTCTTTCTTTCTTCTCTTGTAAAAAGCCTATTGTACTTTACTTCTTTCATTCTTGAATAGGCTTCATAGAAACCACCATTCATACATCTTTGTAAAAGATTGATCAAGGTGTGATCAATCTTCATTCTAGCGAGGTGGTGGTGTTCGTGCAAATTGTACTAGCAATACAAGGTTTGTAAAGGGTTGGAGTTAGGTGTAACTCTATCAACCCTGCGGCAAGGTGTACTGCGTGTGTGTGATTAGTGTGAACCAAGGAAGGTGTTCCTTGAAGACTGGAGTAGGTTGTTGATAACCGAACCAGTATAAAATTCTTGGTGCCATTTACTTTCTGCATTTACGTTTCAGTTACTGCACTGTTTATCCTTCTTGTTCGCATCCGTAAAAATAGTAAACGATTTTCAAAAATTACAAAAATTTCCAGAAACATACTTACACGTTCTAGGGTTAATTTGGCACAAGTTTCAACCCTTTTGGACAAGTATATGTCAGTCAAACATCAAAAGTTCTGAGACTAGTGCAGTCTGATTTTCAGACTTGCAAAGGTTGAGACTTTGGTGGTATTTGACCTACTTACCAAAAGAATTTTTAAAAACTGTTTCAACCCATTTCAATATAGTGTGTGAGGAGTTATTGGTCAAATTTTCAGATCATTTGGACATTCACACAAATAGAAATTAATTTTTCAAAACCATCTACCGTTTCTGGCAGATTTGCACAATCTGAGTGCCAACGGTTTTTGAAGGGGTTAAAGGTTGAATTTTGATTTGAAATTTTTAGGGGACCCTCATAACATCTGAGGCTAAGTTCTCTCAAACTTTCATAATTTTTGGAGACCTCTAACCTGGTTTTAAAAACGTTTTAAAACAGGTCCTGAAAACAGAATCTGTTTTCAGAACTTGAATTGTTCAAGTTTAAAGAAATTTTAAAAACCATATTTTCCGCACCACCTATTCAACCCCCCCCCCCTTCTAGTGGTGCCTTGCAGATCCTACAAGTGGTATCAGAGAGCAGGAATACTCACTACAAGGAATCCAACGATTCAGTGAGATGGCATCCACAAATCTCAAAACCGAACAAGAAGGTATGTCGAGCCAAAGGCCTCCACTTTTTGACGGTGAGTCTTTTATTCAATGGAAACTTAGGATGAAATTTTTTCTTATGGCTATAGATATAGATCTTTGGTCAATAATTGAAGATGGTCCATATGTCCCATCTAATGTATCCACTGTAGACGGAGTTACCTTAGAAGTTATTAAAACTAGACAAGAATATACTAGTGAAGATAAAAAGAAACTGAGTATGAATGCTAAGGCCATGCAGTTACTCTTAAATGGTTTAAGTAAGAGTGAGTCTAGTTATGTGTCGAATTGTTCGAGTGCACAAGAAATGTGGAGAATCTTAGAAATGAAACACGAAGGCACAAGTCAAGTAAAAGAGTCTAAAATTAATATGCTCATGTCTACTCTTGAGTCTTTTAAGTTGTTGCCTAATGAGTCAATTGTAGATATGGATCTTCGTTTGACTAACATCTATAACTCTCTTGAGTCTCTTGGTAAGGCTTTTACTACGCAGGAAAAGGTACAGAAAGTCCTACGGAGCCTTCCTTCGGAATGGGATCCTAAAGTGACTGCTATAGAAGAAAGCAAGGAGACTAAGTCAATAAAAATGGAAGAACTCATTGGTTCACTCAAAGTTTATGAAAACAAACTTATTATTCGGAAATCGGAATCAACCAAACAAGGTAAGACAATTGCTTTTAAATCAAATGAATACGTCTCCCCTCCCTCCGATCACGTAGATAATAGTGATTCCGAATCAGATAATGATGATTTGATTCTATTGGCTAAAGGACTAAGAAGATTCATGAGAAAGTCATTTAGAAATAAAAACAAGGGCACTACATCTAAGAGAAATAAAAACAAGTCAAATGATAAGGACATTAAATGTTATGAATGCGGCAAACTCGGACACTTATCATATGACTGCCCGAACAAAGAAAAGCAAACTAATAAATACCCTGACAAGGAGCGGAACAAAAATAGACTCGTCTCAGATCCTAAACAAAGGAAACGTGCACTAAAGGCCTCCACATGGAGTGACTCATCAGACTCTGAAACTGAGACCGAAGAGGAGACCGCTCAAGTTTGCTTCGCTTCAAAGGCGTCTAACGAGGTATCATCCGATTCTGACTCTGACTCTGAACCTTCTTATGATGATCTTTTTAGTCAGTATCTTGAATTACATAAATTTACTAAGACTCTCGCAAAAGAAAAGAAACGTTTAATTGAAGACAAGAAACTGTTAGAATCTTCTAACGAGAATCTTGTCGCTCAATTACGCGATTCAAAGAAAGAGTCTTGATGTGTCATCACTGCATTAAAAACCGAGATCTCATCATTAACTTCTCAAAATAATGAAATGAAATCCGAGATTTCAAATTTGAAATCAAGGAATACAGACTTAGAGAAAATGATGAAACAATTCGATACAGGGTCAAACATGCTGCATCGCATCATATTATCGCAAAAGCATGACAGTGACAAAACTGGATTGGGGTACGTTGATACTAACGAAGTATCAACCAAACCAACCAAGTTTGTTGTGTCTAAGAAAGTAGACACCCCTAAGCATCAAGTGGCGTCTAAGATGACGCAAAAAGGACCCCCTTCCACACGCCCCACTCCCTCATATCATGTGAAATATAACGTTGTACCATATAGATATGAGAAGAAAAGAACAATGCATACACGAAATACATATCATCCACGCACCACACACACGCACACAAGGACATATCACAAACGTCCTTCATATAATGAGTATAGAGGAGTCCTTGGGCAAAGACCCAAAGTACATGCACCACATGTATACTATATTGCACCTTCATCTACATTCTTGCCATTTGATAGACCGAGAAGGATCACCCAAGTATGGGTACCGAAAGGTACCTTTACCAAAAGGTGATTAACTAACTCGAAAGGACCCAAAATTAAAAGGGTACCTAAATCACCTTTTTACATTGCAGGGAGACCACTCATCAAAAGACACATCAATAAAGTGGTTCCTTGACAGTGGTTGCTCGAGGCACATGACAGGTGACCCGAGCCTATTCTCCAAATTAAAGAAGGTCACAAAAGGCGGATCCGTGACCTTTGGAGACAACAATGAAGGCAAGATCATTGGTAAAGGTACGATTGGAAATCCGAATACACTCCAAATCTCCAACGTGTTTTTGGTAAGCAACTTATCTTACAATCTTCTTAGTATTTCTCAATTTGTTGACAATGGTTTTAATGTGTGTTTTACTCACCCTTATTGTAATATAATAAATAAAAATGGAGACACCGTTTTAAAAGGAAAACGTGAAGGAAATATATTCACACTATCTATGGATGATGTAGTAGACGCCAAAGTTAAATGCTTTATGTCAAATGAACCCAATGTGAATTTGTGGCATAGACGTTTAGGACACATAGGTATTTCTACATTAGAAAAATTGCAACGAAAGAACCTAGTACGGGGATTGCCTACGCTTGATTTAGACAACTTTCAGTTGTGTGAATCTTGCATAAAAGGCAAACAAACACGTGAGTCACTTAAGCCTAAAAATGAGATAAGCACGACTAGAATACTAGAACTATTGCATATCGATTTGTTTGGTCCTAGTCGCACTACAAGCCTTGGTGGGCGTCACTATGCATGCGTAATTGTTGATGACTTTTCTCGCTATACTTGGACTTTATTTCTTGCACATAAGGATGATAGCGCCGTAGAAATCGCTAAATTAATTAAACAACTTGAAAATCAATACGGCGTAAATGTGAAAAGAATAAGAAGCGATAGAGGCGGTGAGTTTAAAAATAAAGAGATGATTTCATTTTGTGAAGAAAAAGGAATTAAACATGAGTTTTCGCCACCTAGAACTCCACAATTAAATGGAGTAGTAGAAAGAAAGAATCGCACACTACAAGAAATCGCTAGAACCATGCTTTGCGAAAATAAATTGCCTAGATTTCTGTGGGCGGAAGCCGTAAATTGTGCATGCTATATTGTAAATCGACTATCCATAAGAAAGAAAATAAACAAGACGCCTTACGAAATTTTGAATGATCGCATGCCTAAGATAGATTATTTTCGTGTGTTTGGATGCAAATGTTTTGTCTTAAATACAAAAGACAACTTAGATAAATTTGAATCCAAATCAATTGAGTGCATTTTTATCGGGTATTCCATAAATTCAAAAGCATATAGATGTTATGATCCTATCACTAGACAAATCATAGAATCTATTCATGTTAAATTCAATGAATTTGGAGAGATTGATAAAGAAAAGGAACATGATGATGATTTTGAATTAAAACCCGTTTTGGATGAAGATAATGATTCTTTTGATATGCATGAGATGAATGAGACACTAGAAATGCATGATCATATAGAAACGCATGATAACTTAGAAAATAATCAACCAAGATGGCATAGAGATCACCCACATGATCTCATCATAGGCGACATCACTCACGGTGTGCGACCACGTAGAAGAATCACTTCGGATGAAATAAATGAATTTCATGCTATGATTTCTGAAATTGAGCCCAAAAATGTGCATGATGCTTTGAGTGATTCATCTTGGATTGATGCTATGCATGACGAACTTAATCAATTCGTTAGAAATGATGTATGGGATTTAGTGCCACGACCACAAGATAAGACAATTATAGGCACAAAGTGGGTATTTAGGAACAAAATGAATGAAGAAGGAAAGGTCGTTAGAAATAAAGCAAGACTCGTAGCTCAAGGATATAATCAAGAAGAAGGAATAGACTACGATGAAACATTTGCACCCGTAGCACGTTTAGAAGCTATACGACTCTTACTTGCTATTGCTTGCATGAAAGATTTTAAATTATATCAAATGGACGTCAAAAGTGCTTTTCTAAACGGATTTATACAAGAAGAAGTATACGTGAAGCAACCACCCGGTTTTGAAGATGTGAAACATCCAGATCACGTGTACAAACTAAAGAAGGCACTATATGGCCTAAAGCAAGCGCTGAGAGCATGGTATGATCGTTTTGCCACTTTTCTTTTAGAAAATAATTTTAAACGTGGTACTATAGATAGTACACTATTTTTGAAACAAGAAAAATCAGATTTACTTATTATTCAAATTTACGTAGATGACATTATTTTCGGTTCTACCTCACATAGACTTGTTAAAGATTTTGAAAATTGTATGAAAGCTGAATTTGAAATGTCTATGGTTGGTGAACTTAATTATTTTCTTGGCTTGCAGATTAAGCAAACGAGTAAAGGAATTCATATAAGCCAAGCTAAGTACGTAAACGACATGATCAAAAAGTTCAATTTTGAAAATTTGAAACCATCCCCCACGCCTATGAGTGTCACTACTAAATTGGACAAAGATGAACATGGTAAAGATGTTGATAATGGATTATATAGATCTATGATAGGTTCTTTACTATATTTAACTGCTAGTAGGCCTGACATCATGTTTAGCGTATGCATGTGTGCTCGTTTTCAAAGTCAACCTAAGGTGTCACACCTAAACGCGGTAAAAAGAATATTCCGTTATATTAAGCACACGCCCACCTTAGGTATTTGGTATGATAAGGACTCTACATTCGACTTACATGCTTACACTGATGCAGATTATGGTGGCTGCAAGATAGATAGAAAAAGCACGAGCGGAACTTGCCAATTTATAGGAAATTCCCTTATTTCATGGTTTTCCAAAAAGCAAGCAAGTGTTGCTTTGTCCACTACTGAGGCTGAATATATGGCTCTTAGCCTTTGTTGCACACAGTTGTTGTGGATAAAACAACAACTTTCGGACTTTGGAATTACCATAAATAAAATTCCTATATATTGTGATAGTATGAGTGCAATAAATTTGTCTAAAAACCCCGTACTACACTCTAAGGCTAAGCATATAGAAGTTCGCTATCATTTTCTTCGTGATCACGTTAACAATGGTAATATTGTCATAGATCACGTACGCACAGAATCACAAGTAGCGGATATATTCACAAAGGCCTTAAATCAAGCCACATTTGAATCTCTTCGTTCTAAATTAGGCATGATTCCTGTTGATGTGATTTAATGCGATACTATTTGATTTACTTTCCTTTTTGACAGGAATCTTTTGATTAACTTTCCAAAATAAAGGGGGAGAGAGAAGCATGATTTAAGGGGGAGAGAGAGATTTAAGGGGGAGAGAGATCACTGATTGATCCTAATTGCATGAATCAAGGGGGAGCCGGATTTGAAATTCGAAATTCAAATTTCAAATCTGTGCATAATTCAAGGGGGAGAGATAACACTTAAATCATGTACACTAGTTATTTTGAAAATCATCAAAAGGGGGAGATTGTAGAAATATGAGGGTTTGAGTTATTTCAAAATAAAGAAATTTGAATATATATATATATATAAACGTCGAGTATATATATATATATATATATATATACACAAGTGTACATGTATGCATGATAACTTGTCTTATTTAGCTTATATATTATGTTGCCGTACTAACGAGCCATGAAGCCTTAAAGCTTACATCATATGGCGAACATTTGTTGAGTTTATACTATTTTCAGGTGCCACAATTAATGAACTAAAGTAGTTCATTAAGTGAAGTACTTAGTTTAATAAACTAAGTAGTTCATTAAAGGAAGATGCATTTGGAAAAGGCATAAAGGCAACATGGCTATGGAAGGAAAGTCCTCTCCTCCTCCCCACATTTAATTCTACACGTTTTATATATATATGTATACTATATTTTCAGATTTTTATAAAAGGCACATACACATATATTCCAACGTACTACCGACACGTTATATATCTTACGTACGTACGTTAACGTCACACCACTATACTTAACTCATATTTATGAGTGTATCCAGGTCTTATATCATATGATATAAGATATGGTGATGACAAATTAAATACGACACGATAAAAGGTTCTAAACCGAAATTTGTCGTATCGGGCGATACCGAAACTTCGCCAACGTGTCACGTACTTGCCATAAATAAATGGCCAGCCCATATACATCAAAAATTGATGATATTTTCGTGCACATGACTGTATATTGAGACAAAAATACTTTCCATGTTGGCACACACACAAATCACCCCACATTTAGGCCAAAATGTGAAGATTCCAATTTTATTTTTGTCACATGTTTATGGTACCACTTTAAATCAGCCAAGTGCTGAAATTTAAAGTATATATTATATATATATTATGTATAACATAATATATATAGCATGTGCAAAAGTTGGAATTTAAATTAGAGAAAAATCGGGTAATCGATAAATATCGAAAATTCGGTTTTCTACGCACATGACATGGAACGTTTTTCTTGAATATCATGTGACACGTATCTAGACACTTTTTACATATAATATACATCTTAAAGTGTTCTAGAAAATTAAATTAAGGGCTGATTGGAATATTACATGTGTGTATTATTAAATGTGCACTATTTTTCAAAGTTAGCAAAAATAGATTTCAGCACATGTATATACATACACAACGCCACCTACAGCTGATTTGGAGCACATGTGGAGCCTTGTTGGCATGTTTATTGGTCAAGGATCAATCATACAATGTTGATGAATCAAAGAGAGAAACTACAAAAGGTAAGTGTTCAACATATACCTCTCTTATGTCACATGCTGAAAATTTCAGCATGTCACATACCTAGTGGACGTTTTCTTCAACATTAAGGAAGATATTTTGTTGATTTTTCATTAAGGAATAAATCAAAGGAGTTATGGAAATGATTTGAATTGTATGTAAGGTTATTAAGTGTGATATTCTTCATATCACACATGCTGAAATTTTTCAGCATGTGTGAAGATGTTGTGGCCGAATGTGACTCTATTTTGGTGTCCAAGTTCATTCTTCATCTTGTAGCAAGACTTACCTTAAATAATGGATGTATTTTTATAGAAGAAATTCAAAGAAAAATGGAAGAAATCTAGATTTATTTCATGTGGTAAATGCTGAAAAATTTCAGCATTGAAATCATAGTGCTGGCCGATTTTGGTGAGGAAGGAAGGAAGGATTTTTGTGTCTTGCAATTTATGACAAAATTTGAGAATTATGGTATGATTTAATAATTGATAATTTGGCAAATATTTAGTGTTTTTTCAGATTATCCATGTCATCAAATGATGACAACATTGAGCCAATCAAAAGGTGCCAAGTAAGCAATGACTAAATGATGGTCCAATGGAGTGTTGCCAAGTAAGCAAAACATTGTCACCATGATGTCTCACACCCTCTCAAGCACTTAAAAGGAAATTTTCAAGAGGGGAGAAGGCTGCATAGGGGACGGCTGGACCTATAAGGAAGGAAGAGAAGAACAAACAAAAATAACACCAAGACTTGCATTCAAAAGTGATCAAAGTGCAAAAGCTTTCTTCTCCTACACTTTCTTTCTTTCTTCTCTTGTAAAAAGCCTATTGTACTTTACTTCTTTCATTCTTGAATAGGCTTCATAGAAACCACCATTCATACATCTTTGTAAAAGATTGATCAAGGTGTGATCAATCTTCATTCTAGCGAGGTGGTGGTGTTCGTGCAAATTGTACTAGCAATACAAGGTTTGTAAAGGGTTGGAGTTAAGGTGTAACTCTATCAACCCTGCGGTAAGGTGTACTGCGTGTGTGAAATTAGTGTGAACCAAGGAAGGTGTTCCTTGAAGACTGGAGTAGGTTGTTTATAACCGAACCAGTATAAAATTCTTGGTGCAATTTACTTTCAGCATTTACTTTTCAGTTTCTGCACTGGTTATACGTTTTGTTCACGTTCGGAAAAATAGCAAACGATTTTCAAAAATTATAAAAATTTCCAGAAACATACATAAACGTTCTAGGGTTAATTTGGCACAAGTTTCAACCCTTTTGGACAAGTATATGTCAGTCAAACATCAAAAGTTCTGAGACTAGTGCAGTCTGATTTTCAGACTTGCAAAGGTTGAGACTTTGGTGGTATTTGACCTACTTACCAAAAGAATTTTTAAAAACTGTTTCAACCCATTTCAATATAGTGTGTGAGGAGTTATTGGTCAAATTTTCAGATCATTTGGACATTCACACAAATAGGAATTAATTTTTCAAAACCATCTACCGTTTCTGGCAGATTTGCACAATCTGAGTGCCAACGGTTTTTGAAGGGGTTAAAGGTTGAATTTTGATTTGAAATTTTTAGGGGACCCTCATAACATCTGAGGCTAAGTTCTCTCAAAATTTCATAATTTTTGGAGACCTCTAACCTGGTTTTAAAAACGTTTTAAAACAGGTCCTGAAAACAGAATCTGTTTTCAGAACTTGAATTGTTCAAGTTTAAAGAAATTTTAAAAACCATATTTTCCGCACCACCTATTCAACCCCCCCCCCCTTCTAGTGGTGCCTTGCAGATCCTACACTTTTGTTCATTAAAATGGTAGGTAATGTTCACCTTTATTTTCCCTCCCAAAACCATATGCTCTTTGGTGAAGTTGGAGGAAACTTCAATCCATTTCAACCAAGGCTCAAGCTAGGAAAAATTTCTAAGCTAAAAAGAGGCAAGTATACTCTAGACACTCTTGACTT